>JAPZDY010000010.1:9106404-9130456 GCA_029783645.1 Ctenochaetus hawaiiensis
CCCTCAACTTTACTGAAGTGCAATGCTGAATTATAAGATTACTTTTTTTTAATAACAACTGTATAAGAAAAGTCAACAGTGGCATTAACTCAAGACAAATTATTATGACATATAGTTTGAATTGATTTCTCACACTTTTCTGTTTTCCTGCAGGTGTGGGTGTGCCGTTAATGCTGACATACGTCTATGGGGTTGTCCCCATGTCACTCTGTAGGAATGGTTGGTGTCGACCGCAGAGTGAGCCCCCTGAAACACACAAAATCCAACTGGAGGACTTAGCCAGCTGTGAGTACAGAATGTTAAGGAACAGTTTGACATTTTGAGAAAGATGCTTACTTGCTTTCCTTAGTAAGATAAGAGAGATACTACCACATCTTACTCTACATTAATCATGGAGCTGGAGCCGGGGACCAATTAGCTTAGCTTAGCATAAAGACTAGAAGCAAAAGAAACTAGCTTACCTGGCTAAAGCTATAAAATCTGCCACTAACAGCAATAATAGTATGTTGGTTTCACACATACAGTATGGGTATTTAAGTGCTTGTGTGCAGTTAGGCAAAGAAGATACAGTATGTCCTTTGTAGACCTTTTGCTTCACCATGGAACTGGTTTTGTTCTGGTTCCTCCACCTGATTTCGAACCTTTCTGAGCATTACAATTAAAAAAAAAAAAGATATGCTGGTAAGCAAAGAGAGCCAGGCTAGCTGTCTTACCAAATTTCCAGTCTATATGCTGAAACAAATGATCCTACGGCTAGAACTTCATTGATAAACAAAATATGAAAGCAAATGAGCATATATGCTAATTTATAGAGCTGTTCTTCTAATAATTGAGTAGCTAACTTTGGTAAGAAACTTACAGTATAATATAAGGTGCATTGTGACATTTTGCTCAAAAGTGTGGCCCAATCTGATGAAGTTTCAACTTCTCTTATAGATCTTCTATTCTCTCATGTAGTCAGTGACCACTGGACAGGTCAGAATAATCCAACGCTCAGTGACACCAGCGTCCAGGAAGTAAGAGTCAGTGTACAGGAAGTGGGCGTCCTCCCCAGTACAAGCAACACGCCCCCGGAGCTAGATAGCTATGAGGAATTGGATGAAGCCAAGAAACACCACGCACACTCCCAACAGAACAGCCAATCAGACTGCGAGGTGGTTATTGTGCCTGACAGCAAGTTCGAAGACACGCAAGTGCTTCCTTTGAGGTAATTGTTGCCTGTGTCTCACCTCTCTGCTGTTTGTAGGTTCAGCACTTTGGTTCAGACTGAATGTCTCAGTTGAAACTGAATGGATGCCATTAAATTGAGTATAGATATTCAAGTTCCCATTTGAATATGTAATAACATGGTAATCCTTTAACTTTTCATCTAGCACCACCATCAGGTCAAAAATGTAATTTTTCCAACAATTTGGTTTATGACCAAACAACCTGCAAAACAAATGTCATACCAGTGAGTAGTACTTTATGTTTAGTGCTAATTACCAAGATCCTAAGCTGTGATTATGAAGACGCTGAACCTGTTAGCATTTTCTTTTTTAGCATTGCCATTTTATGGACCCCGGGATGAATAGCTGCAGCAGTGCTGTAGTTAATGGGATCGACTACATAAATGAAACTAAATTAAACTAGCTAAACTAACTTAACTAAAATAAACTAAACATCTTAGCATTTAGCTCAGAGCAACACTGGGCCTAAGTGCAGCCTTACAAAGCTGCTAACATTGCTGTAGTTTCACAGTCTTGACCTTTTATAGTTATTGAGAAACTTTATTGAATGTTATACCTAAGGCAAAGCATATCATCCTAAAGTCAAACACATTTTGATTTCCTGGCAGATTTATATTGATTTTTTCATGTTTTTTACTGTCACCACAGGGAAGGAACCAATATTGAGGTCCGTGTGGAAATTGAGACCCATCCCAGAGGTGCCCGCCAGTCCAGCCTAAGTAGCATCTTGTCTAGTCGGAGCATGTCGGTGGAGTCCCTGGGACACTCACAGTCCCAGTCTCAAGACTACCTGTGTGCCTCAGAGGTGGAAGACAGACGAGAGGGGAGAGGAAGAGAAGAGGAGGAGCTGGAGGGAAGAGAGAAACCAGGAGGGGAAGGAGGGGAAGATCAAGAGACTGCTTACCCAGTCTTTGAAATACAAGGTGTATGAGGTCCTCTGATGCAGGCTTTGTGCTCAGTTGAAAATAAGTCAGTCCATGAGCTGATGTGACACCGGACTGACCTGAAAATCGTTGTCTAAGGCCACCTCCTGCTTCTAAGACAGGCCCTCCCACCAGTTGCCTTCTAGCTCCAGCCTCTAAGGAAGATGCGGGTTTAGAGAGAGCAAATGAAACACATGAGAGTGTGTGAGAGTGTGTGTATGAGACAAATAGCATGAGACAATGACATGAAAATTGGAGGAGGGGAGGTAAACTGTAATGCAGACAGGATAGCATCCATCAGTGAGAGGAAAACAGATGACGGAGAGCATGTTAGCTGACTAGTCAGTTCTTTTGTTTTCTATGTTTTCCCTTCTGAAAGAGACTCCCTTACTCCCCCTCTATGATGAATCTGTTTCATAAAGCCCTCTCCTCGTCTCACTGTACTCTTAATCTTTCTTTAGTGACCTCACCTCTCTCCTCTCACTCCCTTTTCAAATAAAGAGACTCCCAAAAGCATGATTTGTTTTATGGTGGATTGAGGCAACTGTCTTGTCACCAAGTAAATATCAAATGCTTCTCAAGCCAAGTTACAAGACAGTGGAGGGATTTTTTTTTTTTTTTTTACATTAAGGAATATATCAAGTATTTTTCAATCCACTTGCCATATCTGAATTGGGTAACCTTAAACAGAAAATGCACTTTACTGTTTAACTATAATTTTGTGAAAAAAATTCCAGTTAAAATGACATCTAATAACTGTTCAAGTCTGTAACAGATCTCCATTGGAGTAAAAAGTGCTCTGTGACATAATGGCAGTGCTTGGATTAACTAGAGGGCTTATAAATACCATTAATTATATCTATTAATCTAAAATCCACAGTCTTCCAAGGAGGGAGACAGGGCAGCAATGTCACTTGTGCATTGTTTTAGTGCAGCTTTTAGCCTTCAAGAGGCTATTTCCTTTTAAACTTGGGAGGGAAATGTTGCTTTAGTTCGTAAAAAATGCTCATGTAATGCAGATACTTCTTCGCAGAAGTGACAACAACATGGTAGCAACACTGCAGTCTTTTTCTGAAGAGTCTTAAATTTAAAAAGTAGCTGCATGATTCTACTTGCTGTGTATCCAGGATAACACATGATCACTTACACACAAGCAAATTCACACATGCACATTCACTCTCGTGTCCACATGCATTGCAGTACAGTGCGGTTCAGTAGTGTGTGCTGCCGAGAGCATTAAATATAAACTAAAGACCCTCTCAGATGATCACAGAGCACTGAAATTACAACAGCAGCATGCCACCTCAGGCCAAACTCTAATACCCTCTTCTGGATGATTTAAAAGAAATACATGACTATACATGCTTTGCTTCGCTTCCTGAGTGTGAAATACTTGTGAGGATGAAACTCAGACATAATATGATAACCTGTGCTGGGTTGTGGAGAGTGATGAAATAAAGATTTCACCATGAAGGACACAAGTCATGTTTTGTATCCTTGAGAAACTGTTATTTTTTTTCATTGAATGTTCACGTTGAGGGTTATATAACTGTTTCCCTGCATGGTGCATGGACAAACTGGCTTTTAATCATTTTGCCCTCA
The DNA here is from genome assembly GCA_029783645.1 of Ctenochaetus hawaiiensis. Taxonomy (NCBI): domain Eukaryota; kingdom Metazoa; phylum Chordata; class Actinopteri; order Acanthuriformes; family Acanthuridae; genus Ctenochaetus; species Ctenochaetus hawaiiensis. The sequence goes on from JAPZDY010000010.1 coordinate 9,110,159, forward strand.
ATGAATAGCTTTAAATTAGACATACAGACAAGAAACTGATTAATAATAATTTAATAATAATTAATTAATAATTATCATCTTAGACCAAAGATTTCTGACCTTTTATGCTTGTGACCCTTATAATATTTTCTATTGACTGGTTGCAAGTCTTGTTCATTTATTTTTGTGTATGTTTGAATATATTTATAATGTAAAATGATCCAGAAAAAAAACAAGATTTGAGAAAACTCTGAATGATGAATTACTTTGTGTGGCTGAATGCATTTTTTCCTGCTTTCCTCTACTCCTTGTGGACCTCTAAATCCTTAGATTCAAAACCACTGTCTCAGACTATGAGGTCTCCAAGATGCCCATGAACAATTTCTGTTTTTATTTTGTGATCTAAAAAAAAATCCACAACTCATTTTGTAAAAAACAAACAAACAAAAAAACAAGCAAAACAAAAATGTATCTTTATCTCTATTGATAAATAAATATGACCATATTTAGGTCTGCACAGTGTGTGCAATGAGCAAAGATGGGCAGCAACAACGCTGTAATGACTGACTGCAATCGATAGAGGGCGCCGACATACAAAAATAGAAAACATGAAGCATTTATTTCAAATATGAAACCAAGTATTGGAGCCTGATTAATAATGATTATTCTGCTGTTTGTCTGAAGTAAACATAGCAATTGTACCATAATATCATATACAAACAAAAGCCATGCGGTCAAAATTTTACTGAAGTACCAAGAGTACTCATTGTATAAATGTTCCATTTCATAATAATGTACATTATAATATTGGAACATAGTTACAGGATGCAATAATGTGTAGGTATTATTTTATTATAGCAGCTCATTTTAATTTTTTAATACACTGTTAAGTAGTTTTTTAATCAGGTCTTATTCTGTTATTTTTCTTTGTTTAACATATTTTACAGCATATTATTTATATGAATAAGTGATTCCCTCTGAAATTTAGTGGATTCAAAATATAAAGGAGCATACAACTGAAGACCCCTTAAAATTGCGTTTTGTAGCCTACAGTGCTTTTGTTAATGTATTTGGTTACTTTTTATCAGTGTTTGTGTGAGTGTTTTTTTTTTATTTTTTATTTTTTAGCAAATTGGCCCATCTGTGACGCATCCTTGTAAAAACGAGCGATGATGGGAGGAAGGTCTTAAAGAGGCTTTAGTCCATAAGAAAATTTCGATTTAAATTCTGTTATTATTAAAAACTGTAAGATTATACTGTTTTCGATACAGCCACAAAATATTAGACGTGTTAAAGGGATAGTACAAAACTTGGCAGAGGCGCATCAATCAAAGCAACTCTATCAAACGAAAAGCTACTTTTCCTTAAACTCACTAGTGAGTTTAAGTCCTGCAATAATACTGTATTGGTTATTCATTACTGTCGCTCATTTATAATGGAGCACTTTAGAGGAGGCTGGTCGCTCATCAAGGTTGAAAGGACACGCCCTCAACTTTGGGAGCGGTGCAGGAAGTGCACGTGCTGCTCCTCAGCCGGTTATCAGTCTCTGTGGGGAGAGCGAGCGGGAGACGTTCAGGGGTGGGAACTTGTAGCAGCGGGGTTATTTCTTCGCCTTTTCCTCTCAGGGCGCATCCGCCGTCGAGCTCAGCCTGCTGTATTTACCTCCCTGTGGTCCCGGAGACTTGGGGGGAATCCACCTGCCGGAGAGAAGACACACCTCGGGATGGATGCCCTCAAATCCGCCGGCAGAGCGATCATTAAGAGCCCCGGAGTTCCGCGGCACACATGGGGAACTTCAAAACACGAAAGTGAGTGAGACAATGCGTGTGTTGAAATGTTTGGAATTGGTACAGTGTTGGAGAGATTTTGGCGATGTAGCAAAGACAGTAAAATGTACCATGAGAGGTAAGAAAGGACAATATGTGCCTCTGGCTGCTCGTAGTAAGCTAACTGACTGCTGTTGTTTGTCTTTTTTTGCCAAATGCAGCTGAGCCAGATGTGCCCTGCTGTAGTGTGAAAAGCTGTGCAGTTACAAGCTTGCGGCTCGTAGTTGAGCTCAGTCTCAGTTGTAATTGCTTTACTTCACTTTCATCCGTGTGATCTGGCAAGTCCCACTGCCAGTGTTCATTACCAACTCATCTGTAACATAAATTAAAGCTAAATAATTCAAATAGTGATGGTAAATGGAATGGTGAAGTGCTAAATCTGCAAAAAACAAATAAACAAAAATTTAACATGCAATTATTATTATTATTATTATTATTATTATTATTATTATTATTATTATTATTATTATTACTATTATAACCTCCAACCTTTTTTTTAGCCTATCAAATGTTTGGATTCACTTTTTTCAATTAAAACGTGTATAATTTGGACTTTGTCAGACAAGAAGAGACAATTTAAAGACATTATAATAGACTCTTAGATGTGACCATAATGGGCATTTTCACTTTTTGTCCTTCAGAGAATCAACAATAATGCAGTAGTATTTACTGCCTAACTAGGCGACAGTAATCATTTTCTAAGGTTACACCAAACTGTGCGGTGATATTTAACAACTAGTATTAAATATGCTGAAGTTATTTTTTTCATTTTAAAAACAAAATTTAATTGGTCTGAAGCCTGTAAAAAACACGGCCATGTTCTCTGAAAAGCTGTTGTGTTCTATTTGTTGTGGTGGTTGTGACTGTTGCTGTCTTGACAATTCAGTTAATCCAAAAATGAACAAAGAGGTGGAGCGTAAATGGAGCACAAGCTTATTTTAGGGTTGTTATTCAATTTAACTGTCACAGCAAGTCATTTAATTGCCCAGTATTTGCATGAATATTCAAACGAAGGCACTGAAACCATAAACAAAGCCGAGAGGTCAAGTTCAATGTCTCCAACTAGCTAGGTGACACCAAGCAAACAGCTGGCAACTGGCTGTAAATCAAGTCAGCTCGGCCCTTAATCAAACTAAACTTAAAGCCCTAATGTGTTTTTAAAACATAATTTATAGAAAAACTCACCTTACAAGCAGTTGTGCTGGATGGGTTACTTAGTAACAGAGACCAAAGCAATTTTTTGTACCAGGCTGTGAACATGTTTACATCTGCTGTTAATTTGGGTATTTTAGTATGGAGACCTTTGGGGGTTTGACAGGAGGTTTAAGGAGCAAATCCCAAGTGACTTTTCCAGGAACTGCCGTTTGCGACTTTTCTATCTGCTTAAAGCACAATCATGAAATCGTTTACTTTGTAATGCTTTACCGCTACAGGCATCATCTTTTTAGCAATACATTCAAACCATTACATTCTGTTATTAAAGTAATTAAGTAAAAGATTGATGGATAGATCAACCAAGCCAAAAATTTTTGTAATCATTTAGAAAAGAACAGACCAAATGTGCAAGATTGCTCCTTGGATACTCCAGTGTAAAGCACGGTGAGGTGTAAGTGCTGATTGAAGGGTCAGAGGGAGAAACCTCGTCACACCATTAGTGACAGGCAGAGGGTGAAGGCGCAGCTCTGCAGCCTGCAGCTCTGCTGCCTCACTGATGTGTGAAGTGTTGTCTTGAGTGCTCCCTCCCTTCAGCTACATGGCCTGCAAGCTTCTCACTGGCACAAATGCTAGCATGCTGTTTGTTTGTTTTTTATCCCCTCATCCTGGATTCCTGCTAGTGAATAATCAGCTGTCCATGCCAGCTTCCATTAAACATGACTGATTAACTTTGCATCCAGGAAATGTGCTTGGTTTCTTCCCCGTCTCTCGAGGAAATGTTCTACACATGCTATTGAATATTGAGTATTGAGTCTGTGGGATTTGAAAGTTTTCTTATTGAATCTGACCTTTAACAAGTGTCTCTAATGGTTTTTGTATGGTTTACAGTTTTGAATTTCAGCACAAAGTGTCAACATTAAGTGACAGGTTGTGATTAAATGGCTCAGGCCGTTGTCGGATGCTGGACTAAAACTTCTGATTTTGGCTCTTTTGTTCAAAAATTCATACAGGGAGTTTTTATTTCCATCAACACTGTCAACATTACCATACTCTTCATCATCACCATGGTGATTTCATGACAGCAGCTGACAAACAAACCCTCCACACATTTTAGTGAAAGACATTGTCTGTGTCACATTGTTAGCAGGAGCCTCTGCATTGTGCTTTTTCTTCTCTTACACTGTTGTTGGTGTCAGAGAGAGAGGAGGAAGAAAAAGCAGAATGATTTTATCGGAGGAGATTCCAGCTGGGTTTTAAGAGCTGATGACAGAAGCAGTTTGTATCTGGGTGCCACCAGAGGAATCAGACTGGAAAAATGTGAACACAGCAGTCACAGAGGGTACAGACAGACAGACAGACAAACAGGAGGACTGCTGATGTCCAGAAGCTACTTAGCTGGCCATTTGGAGAGAGGACAGCGTCTGTATGCCAGCATGTGGCAATGCGTCAAAGCTGGCTGTTGGAATACAAATAAGGCAACAATGCAGCTGCTTGGCATATTCACAGAAATTAGGTGTGAATAAAGTTAAAAAGTAAGACAAGAGATAAATCATTGTGTCCTGTCCTCTGACTCATGGAAATTTTTACAGAAAGTGGATTTAGAGTAAATAAAACAACCAGACTTTGTGACTATATGCAGTCAGTTATGGATCATGGTTCCTGTGTTAAATTTGGCAAACTGTTGTAAATGATGATGACTTTGGTGTCAATTTTGGTGCCATTTTAAAGTACATGGAAAAATCTTTTATTAAACATGCCAGCATGATTAACTGAGTGTTTTTTAAGTACACTGTAGATGTTCTTTAAGGCTCTAATGGCAAAATAACTTGTCTGAGTGGAAGTAGAATTTTTTTTTCTTTTGTAAATTGGCGATACTCACGGCTCTGAATATGGAAACCCATTTTGTTTCAAGATATTCATGATCCCCCAATTTGGAATGGCTTGTCTGATTCAGAAGCATAATGTCAGCACAGTTGTGGTAATACCAGTGTGCATTTTCAAGACTGAATTCAGTTGACAGTGCGCAAGTCTGACTGATGCATTTGTGCCTTTTATAAGACTTTTTAGTGAAACTAAATCCCTATTTTTGTAGTTGTACGGCCTCTAAGTATTGATACTGGTCATGTTGAGAGGCACTCTTTTTTTACAAGTCAAAAATAGGCAGAAAAATGTTTTCTCACTCTACCTTACTTACATCAAAAGATCTATTCCTGGACATGTGTGAAGCCAATCTTCAGGTCTTTGGCCAGCAGAAAGCTGACATGTACAGCACTTTCCCATCTCCCCTTGTGGCAGTCTGTTGTCATCTGCTGAGGTCAAAGCCACTGGCAGAATGGGAGAGGACACAGCATGTGCCTAGAGTACAAGCCTTCCCTTTAGATCACATCACACAGAAGTAGTACAGACCCCTCTGTTTCTCAGAAGTCACACACACTTGCCCTTGGCATCAAGGGCGTCCGTGCTGTACAGTCTGCATCAGTTTAAAATTGTGTAGCTTTAGGACAGACTGAGTTGAATCTGGTAAGACTCTTTCCTTACCGAGGATTAGAGTTATTTTTTTTTTTGTAATTGTTTTAGTGGATTAAATATCAAAGCTTGACTCTGCTGCAGAGCTGCGTGATCGATATCAAAGAAAAACTGAAAATAACAAGCTTTATTTAGTTCTTGAGTACACATCTTAAGCATGCTTTCTCAAGTTTTGTTGCTTTGAGGAAAACTTCTGAATATGCGGTTTGTATTTCTGTGCTTTGCAGTCCAGAGAAGAGTTTGATCTGAAATTAATGGACTGAACGGCCATTAAGCTGGACTAGTTGGACACTCTGGCAGTGAAAACAGCCTGCAGTTCTGTTAAACCTGATGGAGACTTGACTGAATGAAATGCAGGAGGCAACGGTGTCATTTAGTACTAACCCTGGAGGAGCAATTATCTCCCGATGCCTCGTTAAGACTCAGGAACCCGTGAGTCAGGGACAGAGGAGAGGAGGAAGAGCAGAGTGCATGGAGGAATATACCAGATAATGATAGAGGGGATGTCAGCAATACATTGGAAATAAGAGAAATGAAGGTTTCGGATTAGTGATAGCTAATTACAGTGGATTCTTTCCTTTCAATATGATGAATGAAGAAGTGGAGCTGTTAATTAGGGAGTGATTAAGCATTTGAATTTGTGTTTTGATGCAGAATTTAAGTGTCAAAATGCTGTTTTGAGGAGCAAATACACTGTAATATAGCTGTGTCGGGAAGCACATTCAAAGAGAGATTTACCCAAATTACAGAAAACATATTTTCTCACCACCTCCAGTGGTTTTTCAGCCAAGCAGATTGTTGTTTGCCTCTGAAAAATGCTTTTCTGAGCCAACATAATAAAAGATAAGAGCTGGATGTATCCTTAAATGTGCTGCTCATAAAGCTGCAACTAATGTTTATTTTCATTACCAGTTATTCTGCCTATTATTTTTTTCATCAGTTTATTGATAGATTAGTCTGTAAAATGTTAATTGTGAATAAATATCCATCCCAGTTTTTTCAGAGTTCAAGGTCATGTCCTAAAGTGTCTTCTTCTGTTTGACTAGTAGTCCTAACAGTGTGGCATTCTGGGTTTTTGTGCTTCTTCTCCAACTCAAACTTGGAAGTCCCTCCCTTTTCCACTTTCCCTCCCTTTAGGGGAATTCACCCTCTGCTTAAATGAGTTGAAACCACAACACAAAACGCCATCTTGTGTATTGTCAGTTGAACCCTGTTTTGCATAGCTTGACAATCGCACACATTTCCACAAAAGACACTAATCATAACGCCTAAGACATTCACACAATAGCCTGTACAAGTGAATGTTGATTGAAATTTGAATATTCAATGTGATGAATGAAGCTTTGAGGCCTTAAACCGTTCGGTGCAACCCTACTTAATTCACTAACAAAGTTCTGTCAAAAAAAGCTCAAAGTCCCTGTTTATGTGAAATAATCTTCAACAGTCACTATGAAAAGGCTTCAGTGGGTAGTTTGCATTAAATTTGCATTGCCTATATACCTTTAGTGGTCGGGCCTTGGATTTATTTAGCATGATGTGTACAGGAAAGGTTGAATTTGCATTTGGTACATGACCTTTTTCAATGATGCCCTTATAACAGTACACACACACGCACACACACAAACACAAAAAATAATGTTCCATACACTCAATGTCAACAATAAAATCATAAATCTTATGTTATTCTTTCTCCAAAATTAGTTGTAATGCAGGTTTTCTGAAACATTATCTAGCTGAAATAGCTCTCAAAAACCACAGGATCATCTTTGTGAAGTAAAAGCTTATCAACCACATAATCCCATTATAAATCCATTAAACTGAAGGCACGATGTGACCTCTAAACCATAACAAAGATCATTTATAATGTAACACCTGAAATTCTGAGTGTGGTTACAAGTTAGTAGTCGAGCATCTCCTTGTACCCTTAAAGAAGGAACTCTGTTGTTGTATCTTGCACTCACCAGGATCTATATTGAATGTACACAGTGATTTATAAGACCTAGTTAAGTCAATGCATGCTGTTAGTTGAGCTTCAGAGTATCAGATGAGGATTTAACTGAACAGATTTCCCACCTATACTCTGCATAATTCATGCTCACACGCTCATCAGTCTCACCAGTCGCAGACTGAAGATAGATTAGATTGTGGTAATGAGTTTTCATGGAACGTGCTTTTAGGAAAGTTACCCGTCTAATGGATTTTTTATTTCAAACATCAGAGGCTCCTAAAGTTTTTAGGCATTGTTTACATCCCATTGATAATTTATGTCATTCAGTCCCATCTTGTTTGGTTTCTTTGAATTTATGTCTCAAAAAGCTCACAGTATTTATTAGATCATCATGATTTCTTCTGTCTTCTGTAAACTACAGGAGGAACATGAACTTGTTGACAAACTGTATTATTAGTGAAGTTGTCTGAACTATATTAAGCAAACAATGTATTTTTATGTCCAAAAGTACTCCACTTATGGCACATGTTTAGCAAAATAACACGAGCACAATGTGCAGTTTAATATAGTTGTATGATTAACAGTGTGAATGCATAACCTTTTGACTCCACTCTGGCCAGAAGGGAGCTTCATGAGCTGAATCCCCCCCAGCAGTCTGATTATTTGGATTATTGTCAAAAGCACAGCTTCCTCAGTGACAGCTCGGCACAGACTTTACATTTGTCAGCTTCCTACTTAAGTCTTATTTCAAACTGCCCAGTATCTGCCCTTTTTTAGCTGTGCTTGTGGTGAGGCTTTAGGCTTTGCGGTGTGTCTGTCTGTCAGCCCACTCTGGTGGTCTGGACTGAAGTATCTCAGCAGGTGTGAGACTGATTAACTGCACCATCACAGTAACATTTCTTTTTTCTCTAATAGTACTGCTTGTTTTAAGAGCTAAACTGCAAACCCGAGCTTGCTATCACGTTAAAATAAAATTGTGAACATGGTGAACATTATACCTGCTAAACATCAGTATATTAGCACCACAATTGCCTGCATGTGTGAATGCAATGAACTGTAAGTATTCAGCATAGGCTTAGATGTGTTGTATGTTTTTATATGTTCTCTGTAAGTGTCTTACTGTCCTATTCTAAAGCTTATATTTTGTATTAAAAAGCCATAAATCAAGAAGAGATACACCATTCAATGGATTCAAGAAATTTTCACATAAAACATACTTATGCAGCAGATTAAATAAAACTCCTGAGCATTTTTTGTGTTTTGTATGAAGAGGTGAAAACAAGGCTACTAGTCTCACACTGTGTTGACAAGTGCTTCACCACACTGAGCGCTCTATTGTCACACTTGTCTTCTTGTGTTTTAATCCGGCAGTTGCTATGGGTGTTTTGAAATTTAATAATTCCTCATTCTTTATCTGTCAGAGGCCTGGTTTTAGACAAAGCTAAGGAAGGAGACCCTCTGTTCTTTATGCCACAACTATCATCAATGTGTTAATACCTTTAAATCCTCAATGTGCCGTTGAGATTCACCCCGAATCTTCCTTGTGGTTTAAGTATAACAGAGGACATTTTGGCTGCAGATGCATTAATGTAGGGTGACCTTAGTTTCCTCTGTAGTCAAAACAGAGGAGGAAGGGTGTGTGTGCTGTGACTTACAGTATGTTTTAGGGCGTGCGGTCAAATGTATCTAACCATTTTGTGGGGAAGGTTACTGCAAATATCACTTAAAATTTCCCTCTATAAACAACACTTAACATCTAGATTGATTTTGTTGTGTCCTGGCTGAAAACCATCCTCCAATAACTCAGTTACAACCCAACCTTCATTCCCTGAATCAACATGTTCACAGTGGTGATTTTCTTTCATGTGTTGTCTTGTGCCTGTTATATTTAAAGCTGCAAGTCTATTTTCTTCACTGTTGCATTTCACAAATATTGATTTTAAAGCCTTGGACTCATGTTATTAAAAACTGCCCACATCATATTCTCTATTGATTTCTTGTGTGAGACCTTTGGGAGTTGCGTTGTGGCAAGTGTATAACATTTCCTTATGATCCACAGTATATAGATAGTATGTACAGTATTATATCTGTTAAAGCTTTTTAGGTGATCTTAGCTTAAACTTTATCACTGTTAGCCAGCTTAACATTGACAGCTCTGAGGGCGTCCTTCACTCCTACAGTCTGAATGCGTGCCCGGCTCCCTGTTTCACCACCTTAGACTGCATGTAATCAAACCACAACTTTAGTGTCTTAAATACAGCTCATTGTTATGCTGTTGTGTGCAGTCTCACTGGGCTGTTTTAGCACCAACAAGGCTCCCTGCCCTGAAGTAAAGTGAATTATGCAACACAAGGAAAGTGAGAGACCCTTTTCTTGGGAGAGCTGCCTGCACACACCACTGCAACCACACACACACATGGACACACACATACTCACAATCTCGCTTCCTGTTTTCGTTTGTACAGTGAGGTCCTCACATCCGAGTCTTCTTTCTATGTGATGTGAGTGACAGCTGTCTATGAAATGGGACATGCTATCACTCCAGTGTAAGAGTCTCTTTGAGCAGGTTTTCAGTTAGTATTCAGCTGGTGTATGTGCCCGTGTGTGTGTGTGTGTTTGTGAGAGAGAGTGAGTGTGTGCCTGCATATCAGCTGAACCTGCATGCTTCTCCACCGGAAAGCTAAATCCCATATCTGTTCTGTTCCTCTGAAAAATTCAAACTTCCCTCACCGTTTCTGACACATCATGTCCCTGTCTAAGCTCAGCCCCAAGAGCCGAGGAGCCCACTCCTCAAAATAACTTTGTACTGTCAAAATGAAAATGGAAAACTTCTGTAGCTCAGTGCTAGTGTGTCAGAAACACAGTGTGCATGCCACAATGATTAAAACAAAGCACAAAAACTTAATAGAAGTGGCCTCATAAAACAGGTTATCTTGATGCTCTTGACATGAGACGCCTTGAGATGAGCAGCTGATGTTCAAATCAGCTGAGATAAGCAAATTAGGTTTTAACAGTTTCCTCTGATCTCGATATTAATTATAAGGCCAAATGATGATGATCAGCTTTTAAAAAAGCTGCCGTTCTTAAGCTGACCTGATTTGAACATTCAATTTTTTTTGGTCTTATATTTTAACATCTATTTGATGAAAAAATATTTTTCGGTGTCCTTTGCTAAGTTAAGTGAGGCCTTATTATTATGATTAAAAAGACAAAATTTCCACTGTGAAAGTGGGTAACATGTTGATAGTTTCTTTCATAGCTCTATTTCAGTCTCATAGCTACTGTTAAATTGATGCACTTAAATTAAACAAATCACATCAAAGGACTACTATGTTTTTGAAGTATTGGTTTTCTTGACATTCGCGTGACTTTGGTTGTGCATATTCTTGCGAAACAAAAGACATCCCCATAGTCAGTGTAGTGAACATGTCTTTGACACATCAGCTTGCTGCCATTGCCACTGTGAGCGTGTTAGCATGCTTATTTTAGCGTTTAGCTCAATGACAGCTACTTAAGTGCAGCCTTACGAAGCCAGTAGCTAAGCTGTAGTCTTGTATTTGTCTTTCTTATATTATTATGAAAAGAAATATTACCAACTTTGTTGTAGTATATTATTTGTTAGATTGATATTATGAATGCATTTGCAACTTTCTGGAGCCAGATCCATCCCAGGACATTTTGCCTCACATACTGGTAATAAATTGGGCAAAAAAATATGGAATTTAGTTTTAATGAATCATTTCCAAACTGTGCAGCACAGCTCAGGCACTTACATTGATTACCCCTTTAATACCTCCTGATACTCCAGAGACGTTAGACCTGTGAAGAGGAGGTGTTCGACTGTGTCAGACTAGCATCCATCACTTAGCTGGAAGGGTCCAAAGTGTTCAGCTGCATTAGAGGGGATTCCTGAGGGAAGCCTTCATCTATTAAAGAGGCGCAAAGATGTAGTGTCTCAAATGAGATCAGCAGCTCTTGAAGGTGACTTGTTTTGCCTTGTCGTGATAATGGATAGAAAAGCTAATGATTGCTCAAGCAAAGTGTTGTTTTCCTAGCACTCAGCATGAGCCGGAAATTGGGAAACCTGAGGATTTTGGTTTTTTTTCTTTTTTTCCTATTCCAAATCATGGCTTTACCCTTGAATAAAAAAAAACAAAATATTGAATATAAACCTATTATTTCATGAATGGATGTCTGTTGAGGGGGCTATTTATAGTTGATAACAATGTTGAAACGGGAGCCAGCATACTCCAGGGGGAAAAGATCTGTATCAGCAAAGAGAAAATCATGCCCTGTTTGAATTGCTAATGAAAACAATCCTTCCACGGTGCTGAGCGATTATTCTTTATGAATAAATAGCCGCGAGGAAAGATTTCCTTCGGTATGGAAGTGTCTGCGTTGTTAATGTGGTTATGTTATACTGGCATGATTTTTACTCTTTCCCGAGCTGAACTTTAATGCACCTCATAGTATAAGTGTTGATAGAGCCATTTTTCTCCTCTTACTTTACAGTTTGCAGTTTAGATTTTCTCCTCAGCGGTTTAGTGACTGTAATGTTTCTGAAAAAGCTCTCAGAATTTTACAATAATAACTGAAGGATGAAATATAACAACAGGTTATCGGGTAAAAACATGGATCATGGTGCTTTACACCTTTATGGAAACCCAGAAGTATTGTTTCACCGGACAGCAGTATACATGTCAGGCGTAGAGAAAACATGGCTGCTGATTCACTCAATAAAAATGATTCAAGACACTTTTATTGGACATTTACTGTGCAAGTCACCTCCATATGTAATGCCCTTTAGTCAATGATAAACTATAACTGTCAGGGAATTGTAAACAGTCTGTGTAATGAACAATCTCCCCTCTCACAGTGTTGTGTTTGATTAATTAGCCCATTGTGTTGTAGATAAATGAGCATTTAACTGGTTGTACACCATCTCCTTAAACAAAGCTCATATTTGATAGAGGCCAACAAGTCCTGACCATGAAACAGCAAAAAAAGGGTTGTTTGTCAGTATCCTCCCTAATGACCCATATGACTGCTTCATAAAAAATATTAGCATTATCTTTTTCTAAGCTGACACTTGATGTTTAAGATCTTAGGCACCAAAAACTGCAGAAAAAACTACACATACAGTGCCAATAACACTTGAGAAACATGCAAGCCTTTGCATCCGTACGCCCCCTACTAGGTGGGTTTGGTGCCATGCAACTTCCATACAACAAATTCCATGAAATTACAAACGATCAGGCAATATAATATATTATTGCTCATGAAGGTTATTACTTTCACCTGCTACATGCATGTTACTGCGCGCTCGTTCGTGCGCAAACAGAGTAGTCTCAGAGGTTTTTGTTTGTACCTTGTAATAAATGTTCTTCCAGTTATTATGGTGCCATAACACAATAGGAGTCTTGCATCCTGGAAATGTTTCTTTTAAAAAACACGGTTGTGTGCTTATCTGGCTCAGTCCTCCTGCACGGCATCATGCTGACTGTCACTGTGTGCAGAGCAAATATTAGCACAATTTTCACTGTGGGATGCCAGCTATAAATAGAGTACAGGAGCTGATTCAGGAACAAAACTCAAGCGTCTGTGTTGACTTTTTAATTTGAAGCATGTAATAATGCTAGCTTGTGAAATAACCGCCGTGCTAATCTCTTTTCATTCTCTGGACACTCCTGAGGACAAAACATGCTTCTTATAGTAAAGGAGATAAGACTGTTTTACGGCTGTGTGTGAGACGTGGGTTTGATCCTCTTTAATTAATGATTCACAGAGCCTTTAGAGGATGCTTCCTGAAGGGGGGTCGAGGCCCATGTTTTGCATAATAATATGAGTCAAAGGCAATTAGCATTCAGGACAATATGAAAGTCTTTCATCATAGTGTGATGTGGTTTTTGGGTTATCATTTTTTAATAACTTGCTTATCACACATACTGTATCTTTCATGCTTCCAGGCACTTAAAAGTTGAGAGTAATTTTTTTTTATTTAAAAGTTAAAGTTTTTCTAGTTTTCAGCACTATAAAATCCTCTGTATTTTACCGACCCTTCTGTCTGTAGTTAAAGAAGTAGCCAGTTATCTTAACTATTAAATATTAAGCCACTTATTCAGCTAAAGCCTGAATCCAGTTAGCTTGGGTTAACAATGGGGAACACAGGTAGTCTGGCTTTAAGAAGACCTTACGTTAAACCAGAACTTGTTGTTTTTACACTGAACAATCAACATGCTGATCAGTGAGACTGAGAGGTACTGGTAGATGTACTGTGTCATCCCTTGACAGAGCCATGCTCACTGTTTCTGTCTGCTTCTGGTTTCTTGCTTAGCTAAGCTAAGCTGAGGTGGCTACAACATATACACATGCATTTTGACTATACAGTGGAAAAACAGCTTCAGTTATTTATGCAAAGTCATGTTTTAAATATCCTCTTATTTCTTACCTTCTGCTCTAAGATTACAGAGCTACATAATATCCGTCACTTGACAGATTCACATTTCCTCCTTCGTATTTCCCGACGATCCTTAACAGCTCCCACTCTCCCTTAGCTCTATTTGCTCAGCCATGCATGTACCAGATAACTCACATCATCATTGTGATTAACAGCAGATATGATGTTTGAAGTGAAAGCAATTAATGAGGGGTTCGGGTGAAAAGGGGATTGTGTTGAAAGATCTACACCAGAGCACTGATTCATTTAAGGACCTCTGGGCAAACAGTTGATTCATGAACTTGAATTATTTTACTCCAGAGATATTTTTCCTGTTGGGGAAAATGAAATAACAGCTGAAAGGAAATTATTTTTCTGATATCAGAAGATTGATTCCCCATTGTGCTGGACAATATATTATTTTTTTCCAAGAAGACACAAACAAAATTAAAGTTTGCTGTGGTCTTCAAAGATCTAAGTCATCCATTTTATTGGTTTTGCTTATGTTTGTGTTTCTCTGACAGCTTTTGTTAGCAGAAAATGAAAAGTGTAAGCTATAAATGAGAGTACAGCGACCTTTACATTAAAAAAATATTGAATGCACACCAGACTGATGTAATTAATAGCAAATTATTGGCTAATGAAAAGGAGACTGCACTCAAGTTAGTATTGTGTATATAGTAAGGGAAAAGGGCACTTGTTGACCAATATCCATTATTGTTTTAGATAATTTTGATGTCTGCCTCTTGTCCTTGAAGCCAGATTGTCATATGATATTAATTGTTAGTTTTAAATGATCAATAAAGAATGTTATCACACACACATGATAAATCTTTGGGTTTTAGAGTGTTGTTCAGACAAAACAGGCATCATAAAGATTTCACTTTTGGCTTCAGGAATTTGTAACAACTTTTTTTCTGTGATTTTAGAGACATTTTAGAGGACTGCAGTTATTATCTGTAGCACATTGGCTTCTTAATCTCCTGTAAAAGTATCTTAAGACAGCAGGTCCTCCAGTGAAATGAAGGGAGTCCAAGTTGAGTTGGCAGCATGAGAGGTTTTGTTTTGGCCCATTGGATGTGTAATATTTAGAGGTGGGAATTTCATGTGCTGCTGCAGTTCAGAGCCCAGGGTAATTCCAGTGTTATCTGAGCACTTTATGTGGTTTGTACACTTCTTTTGATGCCCAGCCAAGGTGCTCAGTAATGTAATTTACAGGTACCACCTCCTTCCTGCTGCTGGGCTGTTAGTGAATCTGCTGTTGCATAACAATTAGTCTGTTTGATCCCTTGACTCCATCCTTGTTATTATTTATGTTGTCAATGTTTAAGGACAAGCATGTACTGTAGCCCTGACTGAGGGGTAGCCCCATATTCCCCAGTCTCCTCTAATAGTCTCTCTTAGATATATTTGAGGAGGGAGATTTATTATAAATTGTGGGTTCAACCAGAGCGAGACGAAGTGAAGATATGGTAAGTGAGAGAGGTGAGTTGAAAGACAGAATTAAGAAAACGGTAAGAAAAGCAATAGCTTCATAAGAAAGGACTTAGCTTTACTCGGTTTCCCCTCAAGGCAGAATCAGGAAACCAGTTACACCCCCCTCCTCCCACACACACACACCCACACACACACACACACAATCCCAGCCCACCATCTACCCTGAATGTGCGGCCTATTTTCCCTGTCAAGGTGGTGTCCTAGATTCAAAGTTCCATCAGATGAGTAAAACAGTAAGGCAAAGAGATTATATCAAGAGGAATGTGGAGGATGGGGGGTGTCAGTTGTGTCAAAAAAGCAAGCTGAATGTTTCCTTACTCACATATTGATGTTGTACTCATTCCTTTGGATCGAAACCAAGATGGTATGTGAAACCCCCTTAGAAGAAAAATGGCCTAGTTTCTGACCTGTAGGGAAATTTTAAAAATGGGGAATACTTTTGTTATTTTGACCCCGGAGCACACGCTTATTTCAACAGTTTTCATGCAATTAATTTGGTTGATGATATTTTGGGAAAATTTATGTGTGTGTGTGTGTGCCAAGCGCTTGCCTGTGCATATGCCCTTTCATGCTTATTGTGCCTGTGTGCATATCTGTGCACTCATGTTTGTGTTATTAATTAACCGTCAGCGGAGGTGTTCAGCCGGAGCAGAATTCATCCGGGTACGATTTTGACTTCTCAGTGCAAATTAAATTAGTGAGCATGAAGCTCAGAGAGACAGCTGGTGATCGCTGCATGTAGCTGAAGGCATGCAGAGCACATGGTGCCATTATATTACAACAGTCAGCTCAGCTACTGTGAAATGCTACACTTGTCAATAGTTGGTTCAACAGAGTGTCGATTATTTTACAGTGCTCAGCGTCTCAGGGCAGTGGTATTTTAGTTTATAACTTGAGGCCCAGTGCAGCAAAATGTCATCAAATTGCTCAGTGCCTTCATTGTGATGCATTGATTTCCTTGGTGTGTCCCAACTGTGAGGCTTCTGTGTGAACATAATGGAATCTGAGCACTCGCTGCAACAGCATGGGTGTGAAAGCGTTGCCAGGCATCAGTTTAATAAAGATGCAAACGTCACCAGTGCACCGCCACCGCCGCCTTGCCCTCCCTAATCTTGTTTTGTTCTCTTTTAAATTAGATCACCTTGACACACACTCGCTCCAGCACAGATGACAAATGTACAGCAGATGAAAAAAATTAAAAAGTTCAAATTCTTCTCCCTCCCTATTTTCTCCTTAACATGTTAAAATCCAATTAGCCACCCCTCACTTGTTTCTGTCACTCTTATCAGTCCCTCTGAAGACTCACACAGGATTTATAAAAAATTTAAGCGCTCCTCTTTTAGGGGGATAATATATTGGAAACCCTGCAGCATCAACATGAAGCTCTTTAATAATTCATGTGTGTAGCCTGGTGAAGGCACAACATGGGCTGTAGCACTTTAGCTTTGTAGTGCCGTGACATTTTGAAGAATGCAGCCATGCAATAAATCTTTTTTGACCTGGAGCTGCTCTATCAGAGCTCGACTTGACTTAAACTGAACTGAGGATTGGCTTTGAATTTGATTAGATTTAAGTGTATTTTGATTCTTTTATTTGGTGGTTGACCCTTTGCCAAGCCTTATCACCCCTGTTTACTTTTGCTATGCCTGTCAGGGCTTTTATTTTAGCATGTTGCATTTTAAAGAGGAGACAGTGACAAATATACTTAAAATTGATCTTAAATTCTGTACACACATGGTGGCTACATAGCTTTTATCTTGTTAGGATGGAGGCTAAAAGTATATATTCCAAGTAAAAAAGTAAGCAGTCCTTTGTCAGTTATGATGAGGATTAATTAGCAAGTTTGGCAACGTAATGCTACACCTGGCAATGACGTGCAGTGGATGTTCCAACACCAAACTAAGAATTTTGTGACATATCTTGCAATACAAATTACAATTTAATTAGCGATATTACTTCTTGGGTACAGAAGTGTTATAAATGAGCTTCTTAGGTTGCCATGGACAAATTTTTCAGCTTTTGTTAATCAGAAAAACACACTGTTTAATCCATCCGGTACCCTTTTGCTTAAATTTATTTGGTTTTGCAAAGTTGGACTATGTTAAATACCTTAAAGCTTCATTTATTCCCATGACCTTAAGTTTCTAAATCAGCATTCTGTTGCATAGGCAATGGTACGTGTCTTGGGGCTTTGAGTGTTGTGTTTGGTGGACGTGTGGGTCAAAGGGGCCGACATTGGCAGACAGTTGCTGTTGTTGATGATTGTACCCATATATAAATAAACCTACCCATGACCTATGAGAGAATCAGTGGGCCGACTGGAGCTTCTCAAGGAATGCTCCAAATGCCAAAAAAAGACCATTGTTTCAGCCCTATTGGAAAGGTTAAAAACTGGTCTGTATTGTCTAGTTTCCTTGCTAACCCATAAATGAACAGTTGCTGGGGTATGGGCTTAGCAAAAGGTCAGTGTGTGATACCATTCTTTATTTTTCCACGGCTTTTGCATTGCATGAACTGCCATACAGGCGTTTTTTGTTTTTATTTGCCAAGATTGTCAAATATCCACTGCTTATAATTTTGCTGTCACCCCAATACAGTAGAAGTGAAGTTAATTATGTTTGGCTGTGATATTTTTAGCATTAAAAACATAATTGAGTAAAACAGTTTTTACAAAAATAATGTTCTTTATTGTATTATGCATTTATGTTGTTGAAGACTGGAGCCCTTTGTGCTACTCTATAGCTGAACCTCTCCTGTTGGCAGGGAGTGAGAGAGAATTGATGATTTTCTCCCTCACTGATCAATAGAGTATTAAAGAACCATTCCTGGTTGTGACCCAGTTGGCTCAGAACAGAATGACATGGTCAATACATTACAATTACTATTTAATTTTTTTTAAGTGTTAAAGGTCCAGTGTCCATGTTATACAAAATATGTGATTTTTATTCTTAAAGGTTCTTTAGGTTCCTCTCATTCAGAACAGCCACAAACAGCAAACAGCGCTGTCCACCATCCTTCTGAGCAATCGCATTTAATTACATTAAAAGTGCTCTCTGGCTTTAAAGCAGCCCCCATAGAATGATTGAAGATTAGTTAATAATTCAGAGTTGTTGGAGGCGTTGTAAGGGGATAGTGTTTTCTGTGGTTCGCCTTCACAGCTGCATGAGGCCTGCCAGTGACAGATGGCTCAGCCCATGTGGAGAGTCTGGTGCCAGTTATAGCCCAGTGGAGTGTTGGACACTGATTGTGTGTGTCTCTTTCTTCCTCTCTCTCTCTTTCTTTCTCTTTCTCGCTCTCTCTCTTACTCATACATTCTCTCTTGCTCTGTCATTGCAGTTATGTGCAGAAAAACCTTGGTGAGGAGAAGAAAAAAACAAAGGAGGAAAGCTGTTTTAATGTCTGTTTATCAGGGGGTTATGCATGTATTGTGTGGTCCTCCTTGGTGTTTACAGAGTGCTTGTAAATGCTGCGTATTAATGGATCATGTTGCAGTTATCAGCTCATTAAGTAAATCACACAGTGTGGTGTGTTGCATAGTTTTGTAAGTTGCTCCTCTCCTGATGCTCCACTGCAGGGTGTCCAGGTGTTGTTGAGAGATATTTTAAGTCCTCTGCAGCCCTTCTTTCTGCCAACATTAGTCAGCTAGAGGACAGCTTGGTGCTACCTGTTGGAAATCACAACAACAGCAGGACATTGCAGACATTCTGTGCAGTCTATCACAGTCCAGCTGATATTGAGTTTTGGGGCCTGTTCAACATTTTTTTTCACTGATCCATCATGTTTTCTAATATAGAAACCTTAACATCTTATCTAGCAAGCAATACAGCTCTTTGTTGAATAGGATGTAAGATGTATTTAAATCATAGAGAAGAATATAAATATCTTATGGATGGTTTCATACACAAAAAATGTAATCATTAAGAATCAGTGGCAATGAGATTAATGAGATTATTCTCAGTGGAACTGGTCTTTTTCTGTAACTCTTATCTCCCAATGCACACACTATGTACAGCTTTTTTTTATTACATAAGTATGATAATGAAAAAACAAAATAAAGAGCCTTGAGAAAGAGACATCATAAGCGCTCCAACAAGAAATAATTTCATGTTAAAATTCTGTGTGATCATCATATCCCACATAGTTTGTGCAAAGTATAGCTGTATTTCCTCAGGAATGTCTGCTCAGCTGTGATGTAACACTGCCAACTGTCTGTGCTGACTAGTGTAAACAGTCTGCTCAACAAACTATGCAATGAAGATACTGACTCAGAAACTCAATCTTACTAACTTTTTAAAGTATAATTTAAGAGTTGTGACACATTTTTCACATTTTTTTCTCAACATGAAAGTTCCTTCTTTAAATAACTTCCAAATTGATCTCGCATGCAGAGTGATATGACCATTAAAGTGGATTCTGTGGCATTTAACTGTGATTTGCAAACATCCGTCCAGTACTTGAAAAGGTGATACATCCATCCAATATTAGCAAAAAATGCAAAACAACAAAACCGCAGTCAAACATAGTGCAGACCCAACTATGACATTATTTTTTTTTTGTCATAAAGCACCTTCTTTGTGTAATAGAAATGCATACATATAAAATACAGCTAAAATTCAAACTATCAACTACACAAGCAGGAGAGCCCCATCCTTAAAGCTAACCAGAAGTATCCACAGCCAGCCTTGCCTAAAGCCCCACTAACTGCTATAAATAATTTATAATATAAATAATGAAATCTATAAAACTGTTATTATTGATCCTGCTAAACAGGTAATGGGTGTAGTGTTAGCTCAGCAGTGTAGCACAAACTTCCAGGTCAGTCTTGAAATTCATACTTTGGTGTGGTCAAACTACTTTTAAATCCAACATTTATATGTGTTAAGGTGCAAATTAAAAATTGTGTTACTCCACTAAGGTTTTTTTTTCTTTTT
>JAPZDY010000010.1:9130556-9188464 GCA_029783645.1 Ctenochaetus hawaiiensis
TTTTAAATCCAACATTTATATGTGTTAAGGTGCAAATTAAAAATTGTGTTACTCCACTAAGGTTTTTTTTTCTTTTTCTTTTTTTCTTTTTTACAAAGTTTTACATCAGTTAATCTTTAGGGCAAAATAATAAGCCAAAATGAAATAAAATAAAGGCATTATATTGTGTCCATTTGTTACAGTCTATTCTGCCAGCTTGAAAACACCCCACTTTTAATGATTTTTAGCTTGTCTTGAGTTGCTGCTCCCTGCCTTGTGCATATTTTTCTCAACACTTACTTAGCAAAGCATTTAACTACTGAACACTTTCAATTATGTATAGTCTTTAGCTGTATCACACCATTTTGATGATTTCATATGTCCTGACTTTTTGTCCGAGCAGAGCTGCCAGAGAACTGGACGGACACCAAGGAGACTCTGCTCGAAGGGATGGTGTTCAATGTGAAATACCTGGGTATGACTCTGGTGGGGCAGCCCAAAGGAGAGGACATGGCCTCAGCTGCCATCCGCAGAATTGTTGCCACGGTGAGTCACTGGTCCTCTTCTGACTCATATTCAGCTTATTATGAAAGTTAAGTCACTGCTTGACAAATCCTGCATACTATACTAGAGTGTTTGATAGTATTCCTTCTAATATTTAAATAAGTATTATTGCATAAAATTCTGTATACAAGGTTAACACCTTTTAACTGCAAAGGGCAATTTCAAAAATGACATGAAGATTTCAATTACAGTCACACTTTTTATAGAAATCTTCTTGTGTGTTCATGAAATTACAGCCTTAAATTGCACAGTATCTAAGTGACTTACAGGGGAATAGTTGTTCAATATTGTTACCAGGTATTCTAAGGACCCAGGACAGTTTTTGTCAGGACAGTTATTACTGATTAAACAGTAAATTACTGCAGTATATCTTCAATATAATACTTTAGGTACAAAGACAGACTATGAAAGGGGGACTGAATTTGAATATATGATATCCTCTATGTCCATAATTCAGTCAGTCACAGCCCAGAAAATGTATTCTCATGGCCAGAAACCATTGTGGACACAGTAATAGTATTCCAGTTCAGTTTTTATGGATCACTGTGGTCTTTCATGTCAGCCTGTAGGACAAACTATCAAAGGAAAAGATTTCAGAGTAAAATGTTCTGTAAAAAAATCAACCACCCACCAGAATTACTTTCAAACTGAGCAACGGTAATTGGTGTCTCTCACCTTCAGCTTAGTATAATTCTCCTGTCAGGTAGTTATCGTTGGGTTATGTTTGTATCAAGGTCAGTATGACTGCATGGAAACGCAGCTGCTAATCCAGGATTATCAAGGGTTGCACATATGCAGCAGTCAAAATAGTGTTTTGATGCTCACGGTTTTCTACATCAATTCAGGATCCTGTCAGTTTTTCACAAAACTCTTTTAAAAATTGCAAATGGTGTTGACAGAACCTTTTCCTGCAAGTATTAATGCACACAAACTTAGACATTATATCCATATTTAATTCTCTCTTTCTTTTTCTCACCTTTTCAACAATAATAAGAATGTCTAATCTGTTAGAAGGGCTGTCTGTGCAGAAAGAAAAGCCCAGCGCAGGAAGCCTAATCATAAACCTCCCACTTCTCAATTAGAGACTGAACCGAACCTAATGGCAGGATTAAGATTCAATTGATTTACACCAGGACAGAAAAAGCAACTCAGTTGTCTCTGTCTGTTCCCTTGGAAACCAATCAACCTGAATGGGATTACTGAATACATTTGTGAAATTTTCATTTGCTACATGCTTCAGTCGGGGATGATAAGACAAGAGCGAGGGAGCAAACATATAGAAACAGGCAGAACTTGGCGTATCACAAGCTGACAGATTGGTTTTTGCCTTGTGGCACGACATGAGTAACATGTCAGAGGAAAATGTGGTTGTTAGCACTTCCTACATAAATGAGCTGCTGCTGCCAGCTCCAGCACCCTTCTCCTTCCTATTATAATGACAGTTCCCCACATTGTAAGTGCTGTGGTTTTAAGAATAATGTGCTGCTCGTTTCCACGGCCCCCAGGGCATTTAGGCTCCTACAGCAAACCGTCGTACCCTTCCTGTTGTCCTTCAGAGGTCTTACTGACTGCTATAGCAAAGATCCCACTCCTTCACATCCTCAACTTCTCTTGGCGGCTAGACTTTATTTCACCTACTGCAAAAATAAGACTTTTCATTCTGGGTGAATATGCACTAAATTATGAAATGTTTTCCTGTAATTTCCATTCATTCCCCTGTCCCATCTGTATCCCTTCACTGTCTAAACTGCTCTCATTTGCTAGCTAATTGCATGGTAAGGAGGTCATTGTCATTGTCAACAGGCACCCTCGTAGGGCGCAAGCTCAGCACTATGGCTGTATTTTCTGAAACTCCAGATGGAGCAGAGCGGCAGGGGGAGTCAGCGGCTGCCAGCCCGACCTCGAGTTCTGGCCTCCTCATTGCAGCTTTCCTCCCCCTGTTCTGTCACCTTTTATAAATTCCCCCACGTTTCTGGGACAACTCACCCAGGCTGCCTAATTTTGCTCGGCAGCTACTGTCGCATTTGAGGGTTCTTGTTGTTTGATCAGGTGTAAGATCATCTTATATTTATATCAGATTGACAGGCTCGCTCTGTCTCTTCCTGCAGCGAGATTTTCTGTGTCTGTTTTAATGTTTATATGCGCTTTTCTATTCCACATCCACAGGCCAGAGCCAGTGCTAAGAAGTTTCGAAAAGTAACGTTGACAGTCTCACCGAAAGGCATCATCATCACAGACACAGAGACTACAGACCTCATAGAAGATGTCTCCATATACAGGTAAACAAAAAGTGCCGAATTCAAATAGAATTGAAGAGAAACCTGCACAGGTGCTGAGCTGATTACAACAAGAACTCCAGCAGAGTGCACATTTGTGCTTGCTGCATGGTTCCATAGATGGCAGTGTCATCGGTCCATGAATGGTTCTCTTGGGGGTGAAGCTTGCTGACGCTGATAATCTGAATTTTACATTTAACCTCATTTTTAAATGAGATTGCTATTTGTGGTTTTGAGTGAAAATCCACTTTTGTTGATTGCATTCGAAATCCTTTTGGTGACTTTAGGTTTAAAAAACTGTAATCCCTTTGGTGACTTTTCATGAAGTGCCGTCACCAGGTCGGAATCATTATTCCAATCAAACTCAGCTGCACTTCGTGTCCAACGCAAATTAGCTAATGTTGGGCTGCTAATACAAAGCTGGCCAATGCTAAAGTGTGGAAAAAGTCAATCCAAAACACACACACTGATCAAAACTCACTTAGATTTCATTTCAAAACACATGGTTTTAGACTGTCTTTTTATTGAGCCATTTATTGTTTCGTAGAAAGCTCATTTAATGCAACAGATGTTGGCTTTTACATGTTACAAGCAGCAGTTACCTCATTTATGACTTCTGGCTTCATGCAGATAATTAAAAACCACATGCAAAACATTACGTTGTTTGCACAGTGACTGAATACCTGAATTCATAAACATAATCAGTTAACACTGGTTAATCAAATGGCTGTTTCATAAGCTTAACTGTTGCAATTACATGTATTCTTATCTAACTGTTCATTAGCTATTCCAAACACTGCTGGTAATTCTTCAAGGTGAGTCCTTAAACAGAGAAAAGGCTTCATCTGATGCATATAGAAACTGATACTGTCCATGTAGGTCACTTTCCCCTCCGCACACTGCTTCAGTTCCTTTTGCAACATTAAACCAAGCAGTTTCCTGCTCAGAGCTCTTGTAAGTCTCATGTTTGATTACTTCACTCAGAAACCAATAATGGATGGGCAGGGGGGGCTTGCTGGAGGTCATCTGTTATTGTCTCTCTGTATCAATGAAAGCTAACCTTTATCAGGACAGTGCTAGGTTTCATTCTATCAAATCGGTGGAGTGTGTTTGTGTTTGTGTGTGTGTGTTGACTGTGATCTGTTTGGCTGGCCTCCCCTCTCTTTCTCCCTTGATAGCGTCCTGTAATATAGACTGAGCCTCGTGTCATTGAGGATTACAGTCTAAATATCATATGGCTGGACTGTGATTACAGAACAGGCTGGGATAAAGACAGGGGCTGTGTGTGAGAGAGGATACATGTGGTTAATGTGTTCATATTTCTGTGTGTGTGTGTGTGTGTGTGCACGTGCGCAGGTCTGCATCCTGTTCTGATCCACCTTATCAGCGGTAACAGACCACAAGCCATTGGAATCAGCCTCCTCTTTGATCTCCTTCTCTTCTCTCCTTATCTTTCCTCCTCTCCTTCCAACCTTTCCTTTTCACTGTCTAAAAAAAACCCCTTTCTTCTCTGCTCATGTTAGCACAAACAGGGCTTCGAACGCAGGAGTACCCCTCGACTAATTGCCCACTTTGAAACTCGTGCTGCCAGTCTTTGCCAATACTCACGAGTAATGATACAGGAGAGACCGAGGGGCCACATGCAGAGCTTTGGCTGACTGAGGATTGATTCATCCCCTTTATGAGACCCCACCCCCACCTCCACCTCCTTACAGCCCCTTTCTCCCCTTGCACCTCCTTTCTTGTGTCTTATTTTAGTTGCACATAATCCATTTATTGGTTGGGAAAGCAAGTGAAGGGTAAAAGAAAGCGGAGCGTAGATGCAAGAGAATGGATCAAATCAAAGTGTTTATTGTGTATTGAAAATAAAGGGGAAATGAGCTGCAAGCACAGGGTGTGTATGTGTGTGTGTACTGTATGTCCATGCATAGATTGACATATTAGCATTTAAGTATGCACCACATTGTGAGTGTGTTTGTAGTTGTGTGTGATTGTAGAGTTCATTGTGTATTCACACTTACTGGAAGCCGGGCTGTTTCCCTCAGGGGAAGCTTACTGGGGGATAGAAAACAGAAGAACAGGAAAAGATTGTGCATCACACTGGAAATGGGATCCTTGCAGACATGACCCTCCCACCACCTCCACCCACACTTACACACACACACACAGACATTGTGCTATCCCTCCTGTATGTTGGTATCTAAGCTTCCGCAGTATTCCTAACGTGATGGTGAATTCAGCAGCCTTGACAGCACACTTTTCAGCGCATCTTATTTGCATCATCAGACACCAAAATGTTATGAGCCCGATCAATATGAACTGTTTTTACCTTCAGGTCTAACTGCTGACAGGGATCATGCAAAGGGCTAAACCAGGCAGACAGTCTGATGACATACTAGAACAAAGTAAAGCTGCATTATTTTGATAATATCATCAAAAAAAATAAATATGACAATATTTTACGGATTGCTGAGACTTTATTCGACGCACAGTGCTATGCGAAACTAGTTTAAATCCAGATGTTGACAAATAATTCTGTCGTGCTGTCTTTGTCCCATTTTTTTTTTGTCTAAATAACGATGAAAACATACTTTCACCTCCTAGTGAGCAGCACATTGTGAGGTGCTCAGCTTCTATCTGGACTGTTGTTACTGATTCGTATTCTGACAAGAGCTTTCAGACACTGACCAGCATATCAATCAGCGAGACATGTGGGTCAGAAAAGGAGAGCTGGGAGTCTAACTTACACGTCACCTCATAATGATGCACATTTCTGACATACCGTTAGATTTGTGAAAGCTGTCTGCAGGACGGTGCAATGCACAGGACATATCAGGGTTTTCTTTGCCATTTTCATTTAGCTTTTTTTCACCATTTTTGCAAAAATGCTTGATGACTGTTTCTCTTCAGCGAGAAAAAAGCAAAGTGCTGTTTTTCCGTTAATGGACATGTAGGTATAAGTTGAACAAAAAGTAGTTCATTGTTTTGTTACAGAAGAATACCTGCTTTATTCAGTGTATATGGAAAAAATGAAGCTTTGATGTGTGAAGTGTTATTCAGGCTTTGTACTGTAAATATTTAAATATTTCCAATGATATTCCCTCCGCCTCACAAACACCGGTGCTCTTCAGAGTGAACAGATCAAAGGCTTGCGGTCCACAGAGCCCCTTTGGAAATATGATGCAGACTGACAGCTCAGCTTCTGTTGTTCAAGCTTAGTGAAAACTCTGCCATGCTGTCAATTATGTATTTTTTTTTTCTGTTGTTGTTTTAGGCTGAAGGCTGATGTGAATATGATCCATTGTGTGGCGCATTGCTGCCAGTAATTTAAAATGTTTTTTTTTTGTACCAGTTGTCTTGTAATGACTGAAATCTGCATGTGCGAGGATTTTTAAAAGACCTTTGTACACGCACATATTCATCACACTCCATATGTAAATGGGAGCTTGTGTGTCTTTGCCAAAAAGATGAAATCTTAAGACAATAACTCACTCCAATGAGGTTTCTTTGTTCATAGATCCACATTATTGTCACATAGATGTTATGTTATGATGAACAATATTCAGTGTTATACATAATGAATTATACTTTGGTGTTTGTAAAACTATTAATGTTGATAAAAGGAGACACAAACTTTATAATTCTCATCCCATTCACATAATGTTGTGTAATTTAAGCACATTTTTATGTTTAAATTACAGTTAAATAGGTTGTTGTTGATCATTATAAGAAGACATAGGCTATTTAGACAAGCACTGTATGTGCACTGACCTATTTGTTCATTTTGCTGAGACTTCCAGCTGAATGTTTTCTGACCATAATGGCCATTTCTTGTTATTTCGCATTTGTAAAACTTTCTATCAAAACTTTTCAGTGTCTCTTTACTGCAGTATGTGATAAGTGCGAGGAGTTTGCAGACCTTGTATTAGTAGGCTGCAGTCTTCCTCTGTTCATATTTATGTAAAATGTTTGTGGAACATTTATGTAAACCTTGTAGCGCATGCTCTTCTGTGTTTTTAATTTATTTTTAGATTGTGTTGTGGTTCATATCTCTGAGGCATTTCTTCCTAAAAATGACAAGATTACGCATCTGATGAACAATTACTGCAGTTACTGATTTTTGGATGTACAATAGTTATTGGTGCCAATATATTATCAGTTGTCACTGGAAAATTTATACATATTTACATGTAAGGGCTGTACAGATTTTTTTGATATCTAAAATTTCTATTTAGGTTTTCAAACAAAGCCTCTGATGTCTGTCTTAATGTTTTATGACAACATCACCCCCTTCAATGTTATGATCGAAGCTTTGAAACTCTTTTGTACAGCCCTATTACATATTATTACAATTGTAACTTCATAGAAAACATTCTAACATTATAGAGATTAGAGCCAGTAATGCAAAGCCAATAGATTTCACAACTTAATTCCACAAAAGTAGCATAGCAACTCCCGACCCTTTGCTGTTTTTTTCAGAAAGCATTACAGTTCATTGTTACTTTATATCATTGCAATTCATATAATATTGTGCATCAATACCTGCTTTTACAGCACTTTTACTGTAATAGTGCTGCCAATGCAACAGTATGAATCATTGTATAGTATGTAATGTATTGTTTTACTATTATTAATAATTTATTCAGTTCTCATTTAAAACAAAACTAAATTAGAGTTCAAAACAGTGTGCATACAGCAAGTTGCAAATCTTTAGTGGCTGAAACAATACAAGTCCAACTGTGAGAAATCAAATTGTGAAATATTACAAGGAGAAAATATATATTCTACTTAAAGAAGATAATTAAGTTAGTATTAAGCAGGTTGCGTCACTCTTGTTTTTCTGACTTAAATAGGTCAACTCTTTCAACTTTTTCTCTGCTCATTTTTCTGCAATTAAGGCCCAAATATAAGTGAAAGTGTGTGGGGGGGATACAGAGCTGGGTGTCCTGGGCATTGCAATGTGGGTCATGCATCAGCCCTGCAAGACAGCAAACAATGTGAGTGTGAAATCTGGAGGCTAATGATCTAATGCCTGTTGTTTGATCGAATAAATTACTTTATTTTTAGTTGCCCTCTTGACGTGAGGCAGCAAGTGAGTAGCTTCCAGCTGCAGATCCCTTTTGTATACATTGCATAAGTTAGTATAATGACAGCAGATTGTATAGGGGGCCCACACACACACACACACACACACACAAACACCACTGCCTGCACTCTTTCCTCACTGATGATGATGATGACATGCATGCAGAGGTCAGACCAGCGTGTCTAAATCTAAGAAAAATACAATGATTGGATGTTTTCTATTTGGAGAAAACATTGTTGACTTATTGATTTCTTTACCTGGCATAACAAGAGTAAAAGCATCCAATCTTGTCCTTGGGCTGCTTATAATAAAGGTTATCTTTTTAATTATAGCAACAAAGGTCAAGTTCATCCCTCACTGTGGCTCATTTCTACATCTATTTAAAGCAACAAACATGACACACACTGCTGGTTCAGGTATCAGCCTCAGATAGACATATGAGATGACTCAAGATCGATGCAGCTTCTAATAGCCTACATAAAACCCTGTAAAACAAATCCACTGGCTTTGTCTGCAACGCCTCAGTGAGCCCATGCAGGCTGTTGTGGGGAAGAAAATGGCTTTGCTGGACTTTTCCTTGCCTTGTTTTAGATAACGATTAAGAATAACTGGTCATGGCTGTCGGTGGATTCGCAGACATTCGGGTTGCTTGAACAGATATTAGATCCTGGAAAGATTGGGTGTGACTGTTGGGAATGAGGTCTCAAGTGCAATATAGTCAGAGCAGAAATAATATTGTAATCCAGGCTTTCCATTTCTCACTGACAGGAGAAATTTGGATACAGAATGAAACCGTCGGGGAGGTTGCTTCAGTAATGAGCAGTTTTCTATATCTCATTTTCTGCAGCTCCATTTGCCTTCCTGAAGCTCTGAGAAAAAGCGTGCAGAAAAAAACTGCGTAAAAACTTTTTAAGACGGCGTGTGGGTGTAGCCTCATCCAAAATCCGCAAAAAGGCTGTTCCTATGATAACACGTGTTATGGTAACACATCAGTTATCATAACATTGAACTAACTGATCTGAGCCTTGCTTGAGCCTCGAATCCACAAAGCCGTACTCTGCATTTGAGTTGATTTTTGCATAAAACACATGCTTTATCTGAAAACATGAAGTGCTGAAGAGCTCAATCACAGCTTCAAGCATCTCTCATGGATGTCACTGCCGCTCGTTTGTCTCCTGCTCCATCATTCCCAGCTGTGGGACTTAAATCTGCATAATATTCACAACCGCTCTCATCCTGCTCTGATTCATTGGCCTATGCAGTAGCAAAAGGTTTGGTGCAAAAGAAAAGTTTTGGCCTAAATTTACATATATGCAGTGTTGCTTGATGTTTAAGGTTTAATTAAAATGCAGGCCTGCAGCAAATACACGGTGTACTTTGTACTTTGTACTGCGTTTGTGTCCTGTGATTAAAAAAGGATGTTTGCCTTAAGACTTCATGTCACAAATTGGTTCCTGTGTGCTGCGATGGCTCATTTATCATCAAAAGTGCACTTATGTCGGGTTGATTGATAGTGATGGTAAATTTAAATAATGTTTGCTCGTTTTTTCTGTCACCTCTCTGCTAGAATATCGTACTGCACAGCAGATAAAACTCAGGATAAGGTCTTCGCATACGTCTCTCAGAGTCAGTTCAATGAGACCCTGGAGTGCCATGCGTTTCTCTGCCAAAAGAAGAAAATTGTAAGTGTGTGATTTTGTTGTATACACACATCTGTGTTATCTTAATAAATGCAGTACACGCTTTTGGACTGAAGTGGGACATAAAATTGATTTGTTTGAAGAGTGACTACATATTATAAACTGCCATTAACACAGCACAGAAGCATACATTTTAATGGTGTGTGGCTCCATCTTGTGGCATTTCACCTAACAGCTCATTAGTCTGTACTGTTTCCTGTTAATCCAACCTATGCTGGGGAATCACAACAGTTAAATTTAAAGTAGAAAATTAAACTTTATGCATTACTAATTACAGTTATCACAGTTAATGAGGCTTCAGTCATTAAGTAAAATGTTTTCTTCACCACCAAATCAGAGCTATTCATTACTGTTTGTTGATTATGATTTTACTCTGTGGGGTTTTTTTTTCCATCCAGGCTCAGGCTGTCACATTAACGGTAGCCCAGGCCTTTAAGGTAGCCCTCGATCTGTGGGAGATTGCTCAGGAAGGTGAGTTCGCTGAACAAAGGGAAGGTGACATTGAGACAGATCAGTGAAAGCTTCTCCTCTTGAACCATTTAGAAAAAGTGCATGTCAGGAAAGGCTGTAATCCTTTCAATCTGTGTCTAATCTGACTGGGAATTCGTCTGGTTTTTAAGCCAAGTTGGAGGGAGAGTTGATTGAAGTGAATTGCTCATCCTGACCTCAACAATCTCCAATGTGCTTTATAAATGACACACCACTATATTTACTATGTTAAAAAATTCTCAGTGATCTTAATTTGCTACCAATCAGATGTTTAGTGCTCACACAGTTCAATCATAAATAGATGCTGGAGGCTTCCTTAGGGTTTGGTCTTTATTTATTTTTCTTTTAACTCTTTTCTTTGTCTGTAGACAAAAGCAAGAAGGCGAGGACCTGCTGTTCTTGTGCGGCGAGCAACGGGCAGACAGAGACAGCAAACACTCAGTGTGTTCCTGCGGGTAAGTTCAGTCGAATTTATTCTAATGCACAGTGTGTCTCTGCTCCTCAAATTGAGTTCAGCAGGAATGAAAAAAAGATGTGATTTTATCGCTAATTGAACTCAGTAAGGTCTTCCTAATAACCACCAACAAGACAGGTGGGCTAATCTTAATTATCAGCCAGAATTGAATGGTGACCTTTTCTTAATCACGATTTCCAATTTAAGTAACAGCAACTCATAATCAAATGAAAATCATAATTTTAAGGTAATTTCATGAAAAGTTTGACTTTTTAGAAAGTCGTCCTCTTCCTTGCAGAGCTTTAGATGAGGAGGCTGAAACCACTTTTATGACTGTCTATGAAATGTAAAGCTAGAGCCAGGATGCGATTAGTTCAGCTGAGCATCAAGATTAAAAACAATCAGCCTAAATTTCTAAATTTCAAAAAATCCATCCGTCTTACCAGCAGCTCTAAAACTCACTCATAAACATTCAATATTGTTTGATCAAAACAAACAGCGCAAAAGAGGCAGCTCGAGGTTTTGCAGGTATTTATGTGCCAGGAAGTTACTGTGCATGGCCAAAAAACCATTTGGCACATAAATCTGCAATATGGCATTTTTTACACCTCAGTTGTTATTTACTTCACAAACATGAATGTGGTATAAAAAAAAGTCTCAGCAAGAAGCCTGATATGTTTATTTAACATAATGTCCAACTTTTGCCCCCAAACTCCAAATAAATAGAAGGTAACACACACAAAGCAGCAGGGCAGAAAACTCACCACCACTATTTCTTATTCAATTTTTAATGTTTAGAGCTAAAGCAGCATATTAGAAACCAGCAATTTGTGTATGCAGAACTTGTTTAGTACCAAACACCACATTTTGATAGACAACTGTCCTCTAACCAGCTAGCAAATATTCGCACTATCTCAAACTACACAGTTAGCTGCTGTGTGACTGCTTGCATTGTACCAGACACTCGGCATAAATGACATGTATTAGTGCAAAAAACTTATATTAGATGACCGTAATGTCCACATGAAGAGCTTCACTCACAAGAAACTCATTTCTATTTAATCTGTATTATTTACCAGCACTGCAAAAACACATGCTTGGTTTATTTTCTTACGGGAGATTATTAGCTTAACAATGTGACACCTTTTCCATCCATCAAAACTTTGATAAGAGAGCCTGAGAAATGTTCACACAACTCATTAAGCAGCTGTAAAGTATGAGATAATGGGACCTTGAAGTGAGGGTTTCTCCCTCACCTGGTGCCGTAGAAAACGATCCAGGAGCTTCTGGTACATTGCACCATAAAAAAAAATCCTCTGCACTGACCGTATCATCAGAGCTGACAGCCAATTAGTCACACAGAGCTATGTGTCCTGTGATAATGGAGATTTTCCAGACATTACTTTATGACTCGTGCAGTTAAAGGCACAAAAACAACTTCACATGGTGATGTTAAAAGCTGTCAGTCTCACAGGCTCTTTTCTAATCAACCGACACCACTCAAAAAATCCAACTCTAATTAAGGATGTTTTTCTAGTGAACTTTAGCTTTGATTGTAGCTCATTTAGTTACAAATATTTGATGTTGCAACTGTAACCAGCCTGTAAAGATTCTGGCGTTGTAATTCAGAAGAGGATAAAGATTACTGTACGTAATCTCAACATGCTGTATGAGGCTAAAGAGAAAGAAACTGTCTGTCGCTGACAAGATTACAATGATCTAATTAGTGCTCCAAAAGTGACAACTGTAGTCACTGTAATGAGACAGTAATTAGATGCAGATTTAGAGTAAGCACCCGCATCCTCGCAGGACCAAATTCCTCCAAATATGAGCTTTCATAATCCTCACAAACTCAACAGCTTTCAGTAAACTTGAGTGAATTCTGCTGCAGTCAATTGCATAATGACTTTAAAATGACCTTCGGCATGCGCATGACAACGAAACTTGTAATATTGTGGTTTGTAGTGACAACCAATTTAACTGACATCAATCTCTTCTCACACACACGGAGGACAAATTACCTAATTATACCCGAGTCATTAGTCATTCAAGGGAGCAGTGGATTGTGAGTTCTTTTCCAATGGCCGTGACATTTATAGGTCAAAATGTTTTGCACTCCTCAGGGGGTCAGAGGGTCTGCAAAATGAGGCTTAATCACCCAGTCAGTTTGTTGTTAGTTAAGAGCCTGCTGTCCCAGCTTCTCTCAATTAAAATTTGCTCTGCTTCTGGCCATAGTGGCCCGGGGACAAAGAGGAAATGTGATGTGAAAGCCTCAAGGACCTCTGGAGTAACTCAGAGAAGACATATGAAACTTTTCCAGAGATAATTAAAACTCTGCCCGTTGCAGAAAAACCTGCGAGTGCCACAGGCTGGAGATGATGTTTCACTTCTGTGTAACAAAGTTAAAAATAAAAAGCTGACCTGATGTGCCCCGTCTTTTTTTCTCTCCCTTGTCTCACCTCCTGTGTCCTCCATGTTTACTTTCCTCTTTTCTTCCACCTTGTATCCCCGTCAACATCTTGTCCACACCTGTCGTCCCGCTCAGATCCGGAGGCACACAAGCCGGATGGGATGGAGGAGAAGCTCCGGAGGCCCTTTTTCTCAGCTTCTCTCAGCTCGCCATCTCCTCGCAGCAACCCTACTCGAAGACGACCGATCAAACATGACTCTTGGGTAGGCCACTGCTGATTGATCTGATTGGGCCAAAAAAGGATGGTTAAATCAGTTTTGTGAGTAGGTGACATATTCACAATGACAGAGTGTTTTTTTTTAGGGCTGCACTAACCTAACTTAATAATAATAATACTGAGATAGTGCTAATCCAAAACTAGTTCGTTTTTTCCCCCAATCTAAAAATCTCACTGCATTTAGAACATAAGTCCATTTTAATTTAAGCAAACATTTGCCATAAATGTTGTCATAACCACTTAATCCGACCAGTATTTGCACTGATAGCAGCCCAGTCAGATTGTTGCACCCCTGGTTTGTTTCCATGTTTTGTAAATCCTACCACTGTTGCACTTTTCCTTGTATTGAAACCTGCATGATTAATATGCTTGTTTATCATATAGTTTTGCAATTATATTTAAAACAGCTCTTGCACTGAGTTTGTAGTATGAATACCAAAGTAGGGGTTTACCTATGTAGAGCAGTGTGTCCATTAGCAAACAAAACATTAAAGAATGAACAATTAAACCTTGACATAGAGTTCATTTTCTTCTGAGTTTCATTTTCTGTGATACAATCCAAGCATATATTCAAAAAAGAAGTTCAACATTATCATCCTGATGTAACTCATACAAACAAAAGAGGCTAAAGCAAAGTTCACGCATTTCAGACTGACAGTCAACAAGCAACATTCAGCCAACAGCACATCTGGCCAGCTGATACATTTTCACCTAATGTCATTTTTTAAATTTCAGAATTAATTTCCACATTTTAACAAATTGGTTGAACAGTGAATGATAAATGAACCTCCTATGAAAGTGTTAACTTGTGTTTGCAAGCTCATTTCCTCTCAGATGTGTGGAAGTGTCAAGGGAGTTCTTTTTAAGTACAGCTGTAATTATTCAGCTATTATTTCAGCAGTCAGGCATCGATGTTGTATTAACTGTCGATGTTCAGGCTCATCAGTCACTGTCCTGGTGTTCACTTGCAGGTTCCTAACACTAGGTGACACCATATCCATTCTCTTACAGACTGACCAAACAAATCTGTCTGTGTTCATTGTTACATATTCATCTGTTAGGATTTCTCTCTTATGGGAAGATATTTTGCTTTAACGCAGTCAGATTTCATTAACTACTCCAACTTCATCTATGAATACTCTCCTTTCTTCCTTGTAACTCAGTTGTATAGTTAATAATCTTTACATATTTGACTCGCTCCTCTCTACATTCTTTTTTATTGTTCTGTTTAAATTGGATAGAATGATTTCTATTTGATAAAATTATCTTTTAATATCTCTTGAATTTAAACATTTTCCTAGTATTGCAATATTTTCATATACATGTTGTTTGTGTTGTCCTGCGGTCACAGTGACTGCAGTACACATTATGAATATGCTTCCATACAGTAAGTTATGACAGACAACTGACTCAGTGAAGAGGTGCGGGAGATTGAAAGCACTGAAGCAGCAGGATTGTAATTTGAAGTACTTAATGTGTGTATTGATTCATATTGTTAATGTCCCAACAGGACGTGGAGGATGGACTCGATGACGCGTTCTCAAGGTAACCTTTGCATATGACTGCAATCTGCTGAACACCGGGGATGTAGTCTTTAATTTATGGAAGGAGATGAGATTGTTCTTGCCCATAATGGTTAGGGTTACTTACATTTTTTTAAACCAGAAAAACAAATTAATGAAACCATTTTTATTCTGATCCCAAAACAGAAATACTGTCAAGCAAATTCGGAGGATGACAGTTGCACTGCAGTTGATAGTCAGCTGTCATTTACCTTTCAGACTCTGCAGATAAGACAAACTTCATTTGACACATTGACTGGCACAGATAGTTATTGAAATTCACACACACACACACACTCATACATGCACAGTCTCTTTTTCAAGGTAATTCTGTAAAAAAAAGACATCACAACATTCTTACATTAGGGCCATATTGTATTTCTTGTAACTTTGGGGTGTTAAAATGATCACAGCTTTTGGACATTTAGAAAAAGATTTAAATGCTTCTTGTAAAAACGGAAAAATAAAAAAAATTGTCCAGAGAACTATTTATAAGTTGGCCTGAGGTGTTTTCTTCAACCCAAAACACCAAAATGTCATGAGGCTCTGGTGTCTTATAAAACCACAGCTAAATAAATAAGACAGTTTGAGAAATCAAGCAGCTGTCAGCTCTAATTAGAGCAAATAAATGGCCATTTAAAGTAGTTGGATGTGACTTGATCCACGATCTTGCATAACAGTGTTTTGTTGAAAATACTTAAGCAAAATAGCCCAATCTTGACTCTTAACACAGAAAATTGATTCGTAGTTTTTGAGCCTCTGGCTGAAAAGTGATTATACTGTAAACGGGGGTTTGGCTGAAAAGCAATTAATTAGTCTACAATTGCATTAAAACAGTGAGAGTTTTTTACTGGCAACCCTGAGGTTCACAGAAAGAGATTTACAAATGCTGTTCAAAATTACACATTCAGTAAAAATTAATACATTACTCTATTTAAGGAGGGAGAAAGGAGAAACAAACAAACGAAAACTAAAATTTTCATTAAAAGCTTCAAAAAGCTTTAATGCTTGTGAGGGTACAAAGACAGCAACAGCAACCACCAACTTTTTACTGACAATTATCAAATAACCATAACCAGCATTTATTCAAAGCAGTTAATTAGTTTGATTTGATTTTATACTGTGTTATGTATCACAGATGGTCAAAGCGGCACATTGTTTTAAATTCTGTTGACTGCTTTGTATTTGGATTTACAGAATGTTTCTTAAAATGCTGTGACAATATTGGAAAAGAACTTTTTGATCATCAGTACAAACTCCATTAATCTTCTGGGTGGAAAATGATTTTCTTTTAAAACATCTTAATCAGGAGCAAAAAAAGGATATAGTTGTTCCCCTACTTCTAAATCTCTTGACCCAGAAGACGCTTCTTCTGCCAGTTCTAAATAAATTTGACCCAGTTGTAGTTGGACGTCCTTCAGTTAAATTTTCTCCTCCAGAGTGATAATTTCTGCTGTCAGAAACAGGTCAGATTTGTGCATCACGTCAGCCTCTGTGAACTCATTTTGATGGCAGCATGTCTGATCTTATATATAAGGAGTTCCAACTATTTTAACAAATATTGTTGAAATCATCTTTAAAAAAAACTTCCCCAGCAAGTTTTTTAATCATGTCTTTGAAAGACTCATCAGTTAAAAACAGAGTTGTACATTTTTATTCACCTCACTTACCAGAGGTCTCCTGGGTGGCAAACTAATGGTGTATAAAAGTGATTAACACCTTCTACAAATCGAAGAGTAGAATAAAAAATAAAAAAATAGATAATTTTGTTATTCTAAGGTTTGTCCTCTATTACTCTGAGTGATTTTTTTTATGTGTTAGAGTTGACAAAATGTCATTGATCAAAGAACAGAGAACAGAGTAATGAAGCGAGCTCAGTGAAGCTCGCTTGAACAAGTAAATGTTAACACTTCTGCATTGCTGTCATATTGATACTTAAAATTACACTGATTGTTTAATTGCAATTCCTTTAAAAGTTACCTGTCAAAGCAACAATGCACATCCTTCTGCAATGCTGCCCTCCTGGCTCTGATGACCGGCTTCACTAACTAAAGACAGGAAGTGCACTCCACACTTCATCTTTACTTTATCTCTGAACACAGTGACAGTCTGGGAAATTCTCATTTTATGGTGTGAATGTGAGTCTCGAGAGTAAAACTTGAGACTTGACAGGTATAAAATGCTTGTGCTCCAGCTCATAAAGATGTAACAGAGAGCTACACCACAACTCCATGCACTTGATCCCTCTTTTATACTCTAACTTTTCCCAAAACTCAGAACTAATCAAAAGTCTTTAATAGTGCCTCTCCATGCACAACAAACTGTTAAGAATGTAGGCCAAACAGTCCAGTGAGTGTCTGAACACTCCGCATGGCTTTTCATTTCCTCATACAACCCGCTGAAGTGTGTGTACGTGTCCTGCAGAGTCGTATTATCCCTCCATAAAGTGAGTAGAGAAGCTCATTAAACTGTGTTGCCTGCGGCTAATAGATCTGTTTGTTGTGTTGGAGCATGATACGCTTTGGTCGAAAGCAAATGGTTTAATGAGAAGCAGTGATTCTATGAAGAAGTGTCCATATGGAGCCCGGCCGAGCGAGGAAAGAGATCAGACGAGGAAAGCAGGTCACCACCCAGGCTGCGGAAAGGAAATACTGACCTCAAGTTGTCAAACAGAGTAAGGTGGAACACTTAGAGAAGCCTCCATATCTGACATCTTAGAGGGAAATGCTAAAGGACTTGGAAGTGTAAGAGCAGACCTCCTCTGCAGAGGTCAGCGAGCATGTCAGGCTCTGCTGTGGCGGTGCATGATCAGTGGATGAGATCCGTCCTGAAACACGGAGGGCTGTGGATCACATCAAGCCGTCATGGCTGTCCCAGCTCCTCAGGGTGACGGACAACTTTGGGAGTGCTTTTAGATGAGCAGAGCAGGGTCGTGGTCTCTGTCTGTCCAAATTTTAAGGCGTCACATGTTTGACTACCGTGGCCCTATAAACTTAATCCACTGCAAATTAACACAACACAAGCAAATGAAGAGAAAGGAGAAGCAATCCCAAGAAAGCACTCTCAACAGTTTGACAATTCATGAGCAGGACTGAGTGAAAAAAGAATTAGGCTGCAGAATTAGAAAACACAACCAAATATAGCTCATAGATGCCTCGTGCAACCTGCTGTGTTTCTGTTTTTGGTCGAGTTGGACAGTTTTTTTCCTTTTAAGATGATGTTATTTGGGGTCAGTTTGTTAGTCTGTGGGTTGATGAATCACTTTCGACCACTTTTTCCCCCCTTGTGTATAAGTAGCAGCAGAGTCTCAAAGGGTTATTAGCAGTGCTTTAAAGTATTCAGCCCTAAAGTGAAGCAGCAGAACCATTTTTTAATTAACTGTAGTGGCACAGTTCAGGGTTCAGGCCTCTGTGAAAAATCTAATTGTTGGAATAGTAGATAGTTGTTCAAGTGAAGGCTCGGTGGGTCGAAGCAGGGCATTTGGTGCAGACAGCTTAACATCAGCTTCAGTTCAGATGCTTTTAATTAAATGGTTTGATTTGTATTTAAGATTTCTTAAAGGAATTTTGACCTTGGAGTTAAAAAAAAAGCCTATTATGTAACAGCTGGCGTACTTAAACAATGTAACCTCATTTAAATGTAAGAAGTTAAATTTTTAGCCTCTTTGAGTGTTTCTTTATTTTATGCATGGCGGAGCAGAGACAGCACATGCTGGTGTGCACATACACTTGTTAGTCTTGGTGTCTCTACTAAGATTTTTATCATCTTTAATACACATAACACCTAATGCAAAGTCACAAAGTCACAATTTCCTTTCTTCCACCTGCCATGCAGCAACATGGAAGTTGAGGAGATGGACACTGGTAAGTGACATGACAAGCTTTTATTAACAGTACATGTTGCATTCAGAAAAAACATCATTCCATTTTTTCAGTGTCCAAGCAAATCACCTAATTCAGTGTTTTTCATCCGATCATGTGTTTGTGATGTGATGTCCTTAAGGAACAGCCTTCATGACAGAAACTGTTGACATCTGCTCATTTGTGGCTCCGCTTAGGCAAGAAAACGTGTGTACAAAATCAAAAAAACAGTTTACATGACAAAGTAAACAAAGTAAGCCAGATGTGCAGCTGCAGCTGTGGGAAGATGAATTTTGTCACCTGCAAACCTCAACTATCAGGAAGTTATTTTTAGGTTTGTCAGATGTAGGGGTCCAGTTAGGATTGAGTTCTGTTTGGAATATTTTTTGTTGTCCAACAAAAATGACTAATTTAAATAAACTAAAGAATAAAGACGCGTTTATGGTTTTATTGTATATGCAGACTGGGACTTTATTCTTTACCTTAGTTCAAAGGTGTATTCAGTCCTTAGGTCAGTTATCTCACAGGCTGTTAAAAAGCCTACCTTTGTTCAGTCAGTTGTGCATTATAGACATGAAAGTCTTTTTTTTACTTTACAAATGAAAATGAATACAATCAAATGTTCATTTTACATGCTTCACATTTGCCCTCCCATTCCTCTGCAGCCCCATGCTATATTTCATCCTTTCCTCTGCTGACATTTTAAAACCTTTTCATATCCTGTGAACCATTTTGATAAATAGATATTTACTGCCTCTGATCTCTGAAGCAAAATTACTTTTTTCTCCTCCCCTCTTTCTGTCTCTGTCAGACTGGCCGAGTCCCGCTCCGAATCCGTCTCTGACGATGCAGCTTTGAGTCCCGAGCATGTCTCCAAGGAGAATCTGTTGTCTGCAACAACAATGAGTTTGAATAACACACAGGAGCAATAGCTGCCCAACTCACAGCAGCACTGAAATTAGACAGAAATCATACCACAGGCCCAAGGACCAACAAAAAAAAAAAACACAAAACAGCATTCATCACCTGAACAGACAGCGAAAAATACCAGGCTTCCCGGTGCACAACCTGAGTCAGAGAGGCTCTGTTTGATATTCTGCAGCTGCTGCAGTGAAGCCAGACTGAATGCTCTGATATTATAAACTGCTATTCTTGTGAATGCCTGCCAGTCAACACACACACACACTCCAGTCAGTGTAAACAGCCATCTTGAGCCATCTCCTGCCATATTCAGATTCCCACAAAACTGCCAAATAAAAGAAAAAAGTGCACACAGTGTGCATCACAAAACTGCAAGAAGAAGCAAGAGTTACACATTTCTTCTCAAAGATGTTAACAGTGGTCATGTCCTTCTCTTTTAAACTAACTTTCCAAGAAAGAAAATCTTTTAAATGTGGATTTCACTTGTAATTTCTAATGATTTTCTCAATGTCAGCAAGTCCATAATGTGTGCACATAAGGCTGTCATCTCTGAAACTTTGAAAGCTTTCTGATCGCATCATTTGCTTGATGGAGTAACAGCTGCCAGTCACAGCAGCAACTGAAAGAAGTCAGTTATTTAGGATGAATTATACCTTTATTATTTAGCTTGTAGTGCTGATTCAATGAAAGTGCATGTAATGAACGATCAGGCGTACAGGCATGCAGACATGGTGTCATGTTTATGTTAATAGCACATTAAGTGTTAAAAAGGCCAGAATCAGACCTGGAAAGTAAAAAAATGCCTCTGACAGAGGCATACATGAAACATTTACAGTGAGGTGTAATGTCTGCACTTCCTTACCAATAAATCTCTATGCCTAGTGTCTGTTTTGGGCCAAATTTCCAAACTTACTTTAGGTATGCAAGACTTTGAACCACATCTCTTTGCCTTCTATAGCAGTTTTTGGTACGATTGTTTGGTTCGGTGGGGCATCAAATAATTAATATAAAATCAAATAATTACTAAAAATAAATAATGTTATCAAGTTACCAAAATTCTGCAGTTAGGTCACGTAAAAACAAACTAAACCAATACCATGACAAATGAGAAACTTTCCTCGGCTTAGTTTTGCTTTGCAGCATTAAGACATTTACAGCGACTCTTTCATTCGGTGTTATTACTGGGGTTTAAGCAAAGCATTCAGTAAACTAGAGCTTAGGCACCATCAGCAATGCACTTGGCTTTTTAAGAGACACTGATGTAGTATTGCACTTTGATAAAGTTGGTGGGACTTAAAGGAGACAGATTGGCTGACAGGCTGAGCACTTAGCATGACAAGCTAACTGAACTAGATGTGTAAAATTAACAGTGTGCTCCTTTAAGGTAAACAAATCTTAATCTGATTTGAATATAAATAATCCACTGCTACCCCTTGCTTTGTGTCGACAGTGTCAATAGGATGCTTAAAGAGACATTGTGTTTGTAATGTAAAAACTCAACAGCCAACTCTTCTCTGGCAGAAACGGGTTGACATCCTAGTAACAATCAGTGTCAGTGCTGTCTTACTTGAACATGGCTTATGTAACCAAACTGTAATGACTATAGACTGTATATAAAGATGGATGCTGTTTCTCCCTCTGTTTAAAAATGAGGCCAAAATATCCCTGATACAGTCACTGCCATCTGGTGATTCTCATATAACCAGAGTCTGTCTGTGCAGCAGCAATTAGGGTTCTAACAATACAGCCACCAATTAGTGATGACATTACGCTCATCCATTTTTATGCATCAAATGACTAATTAAGCCCAAAATTCAAATGAAACATACAGCGGTGTGATGAGAACTACCTAAAATGACAGGTACTGTTTTTGAGAAAAGTAATTTGATGTGTGCTTTGTCATGTACTTGGAGGGGTTTATGACTTACAGTTCAGCCAGCCTCCAGAGGGCGACGGAGAAGCCTTGGCTTCAGGAGCTGTCGTGTCATCCATCTTTATAG
Source organism: Ctenochaetus hawaiiensis (assembly GCA_029783645.1). Lineage (NCBI taxonomy): Eukaryota > Metazoa > Chordata > Actinopteri > Acanthuriformes > Acanthuridae > Ctenochaetus > Ctenochaetus hawaiiensis. Next base: position 9,152,135 of record JAPZDY010000010.1, read on the forward strand.
TCAATGGTAACAAACACTTTACAATCTGTCGTCTCCTCGTTCAGTCAGCTGTACATAAAGATGATGTTATTGTTAAAGAACAGAAGTGATGAAAGGCTATGAAGACAACTGTGTGACAAGCAAGGCCGGACTATTAGAGTAAAGAAACCTATTTCCATATGTTGTATTTTTTCAGTATCAAAGCAGTGTAATTTCTGTATGCATATTGTATCGTTATAAATGAAGTAGGACGAGTAGAATCAGGGCTTCACACAGGTTGATTTTTAAATTATTATCACTGTCAGTGTAAAGATGCTTGTATGCTTTGCAATAGATTAGACGATTTGTACAGATGTAATCGTATGTGGTTTTTATTGCAGGAATTGCTTTATTTATTTATTTTTTATTTTCCAAAATAGCCATCAGTATCCCACGCACAGTACACATTAATGAATTCTGCTATTCCTAAGTCAGTAATGATTTGTTCCATTGATCGATACATTTCCTTTTCCACTCTCAGCTGCAATCTGTGCCACAAAACACGTCGTTCATCCCAAATTTTACTGTCAGGAGGGAGTTGTATTGTGTGCCAGTGTGACTGAAGTCGTATTTCTCCCTGTATTCACGGCATCATGACTGAGGATCATTGTGACGGTGGGAGGCAGCGAGGGCACTGTGTTGTTGTCATGACACCCGCTGCCGAGTAATTGGATGGCTTATCAGGTTACGCTACAGAGCTTAATTTGCATTGTTTTATTCCTGCCTGACTGAGACACCAGGTCCACTGCATATTTTAAACTAAAGCTGTGCACTGTTTGGATGTCATGAACAGCCCTGCAACATTTCCACGGATGAACCACCGAGCCATGTTTGCATCTCAGTGTGGACTGTGAAGGTTGAGGTCAGCAGAAAGTCAAAACGCAGACTTGTCATCTTGCCTTTTTTCTCACGAGGTGAAGATTTTTGAGATATTTTCTCACCACACCTGCTCGGTCATTGACTGACAGATTGATTCATGAGCGGATGCTTCGGTTTCTGCTGATTCAGTGCTGTTTAGGGATATTCGGAGATGGGCTTTTGTCCAGAAACCCTCTGACTCAGAATTGCTTTTCAGTAATGACAGTAAACAAACAGTTGTTTCTGCACAGCTTCTCCACGAGCTGCACTAATAGATCCTTCAATAATATGTAGTCCTCACCCAGGTTTTGCCGTTTTTAGCTGATTTTCAAAAACATACAATTTAGTATAATTACATTTTGCAGCTAAATATCTTTGTATCCTTGTTTGGAATTGATTGGCTCCTGTATAAATTATATGAAGGCACAATTCAATCAGCTGGACTGCAAAGGCTCCTTAAGTTTGTGTTTTGTTGCCAGTATACAGCATGAGTATACAGCGCACTGATGTGGACAGATTCCCAGCAAATCTTGAATGGATGCGGCTTTTTGGCACAGCTGAGGATTTTCCAAGCAGGAGTTGTGGGCACTCAGAGGTAAAACATGCCAGTTTGAGTCTGAAGTGCACTGAATACAAATCAGCCAGTGAAGGTTTGAGGCCAGGAAACATTTGAGGCTGGTAAAAATGAGAAGGATCTTCAAATGGAAAAGTGGAAAATTGTCAGATAAGCTATTATTACCCAACTGAACCACTGACGTTTACAGCATCCGTTTACTTTTCAAAGAAGGTGCTTATTTTCTATCTATGCAATCGGTGGGTTTCCAACAGTGTTGTGATATAATGATAATAGCAATTTGTGTATAAACCACAAGCAGTTGTCCTGAACTGTGTATAAAAAATGTACAGAATTTGGAAGCTGTTATGGTTTGTTACATATTTGTGCATAATAAAAGACTTTGTACAAAACTTTTATTGCACTTTCCTGTAATGTTTAGTAAAGAATATTTAATCCTGGTTGCAGCAGCTTGTGTTTTCTTAAACTTAATATTTTTTTGTCTTAAACAGTTTATAGAAGATGCAGTATGGCCTTCACCAGGGCAAAACAATGACTAAAATGTGTCTTTTTATAGCAAATCATTTTGATTCACAGTCGCTCAATAACTAGATCAGATGTGAGTTTCAATAAATCATCTGTCAAAAGAAAAGAAGAGAATCTGTTTAAAAACTGCAGCTCAGTGTGCAAACAGGCCAAAATCAAAAATTTGAGTCTGTAAACTTTTTTTTTTTTTTTTTTATGTCGGTCCTTTCGAAATAATTCTGTTTAAACATGAAGTTTAATCCATAATGTTTTTCTCTCAAACATCTTCCAGCTGACTCTTGTGGAAAGCGAGGACGTTCTCCTCTCTGACTGTCTGACTGACTCAGCCACATCGACATGTCTATTCATTCAGAACGCCACACATACCTGTTCGAAAACTGCAAAGGATGCAGACCAGGTGCAGACAATAACATCTTGTCTGTTTTTCTCAGTTGAAAATAGAGAACGTGTTGAGGAATGAAGATGGCGGAATTTACATATGTGTGCACCGTGATGAAGTGACTCGAAACAATTTTTTTATATACCGGCATGCTGGTGTTCGCAGCTTGTGGGTTGAACTACTTTCTGTATGCAAGTAATTTCATTGGGGTTATAATAAATATGTGTATAGCTGCACCTGTATCTTATTGCTCAACCTAAACATAAAACAACACCATCACATTTAGAAAAAAAATATGAAGAAGGTGAAGGGGTCAAGGACTCAGATAATGGTGTTTTTGCTCCGTATTTCAGTGGAATAAAACACAATGTAACCTCGTGTGTGTGTTTCTGTGAGATGGTATTGCTGTCTGCGAGTGTTTGTTTAGTCTGATGGATGTTTATGGAGGTATGTAAATATTTTAATTTCTAAGGATGCTGAATCATGGCAGGATGCCTCCGGTTTTATTAACACACCGACCGATCGCTTTGAAAAGTAATTTCTGTAAGATTGTTTTCGTCCTCACTCTTAGTTTTCAGACATCAGCAGTTCAGGTATACAGAAGCTGAGACTGCAGACTTTCACTGGATGGGTCCAAACACAAATGACTAATCAAAAAAAACATTTCAAATGGTTTTTCTTTTCATTATTTATTTCACATTTATCATTCCATCCACAAAGAAGCTACTTAGTGTTGCCTCATATCCTGCATTGACAACCGCAGCAGCTCTTATCCTGCGTCTGTGTGCTGTGCTAACAACAACTCACAGTTTGAGGTTTTTAAAATGATGTTGGCTTTGTTTTGATCTATAACTTTTAGGCTGACCGGAGACGCTGATTTAAGAGCTTGTCTTCTTCTCTCAACTTCGACTGCTTTCAGCTCTGCCTTTTGATCTTCAGCAGATCGGAGCTCACTGCAAACAGACTGCCTGAATGTTTGAATGTTATGTCAGTCGAGTCTGCAGCAGCCAGTGAGTTTCTGTCTTAATACACACATTGGAGTGTTCTTTACATGTTATTTTCTCAGGGTGCTGTTATGATGAAATGACATGACAGGCAACAATGTCAGTATTTGGTATCATTGGCAGAAACCAAGCCACCTCTGACCCCTAACGTTACACTTACAAAAACCAAAATTTTAAAAGCAAAAAGGGATTATTCTGCTAACGCTAACAAACATGCTAGTGAAGAAAATCCCTTTAGAAAGTTAATAATCCGCAGGAATTCTCGATAACTTTGAGGATATATGTTCATTACTAATGTCTACTTTGTCCATGGCGTCCTGGGATCTGCGAACGAGCAGCTCGTTTAGTATTCATAACTGCATAATTAATTGTTAATTGGCTATTTAACGCAGTTTTGAAATGGCTAATTAGCTGCTGATAAGGTGTTTCACGCTGCCCTAATGGCTTAATGTTGTGTTGGTAATGGCTGTACTGTTTGATATTGAGAATCTTTTGAGATTGGCTAGTGAAGGTCAGATACTCTCAGGTCTTATGAAAAGAAATAGTCTGTAAATGTTTTCCATTTCAGTCGGAAGTATGATAGTGAAGGTCATTAGGTCCATAGCTGTGAATCATCTGATGTGTAGTTTCTGCTATTTGTGTGATATAGTTGTTGTCTAAAGGTGCTATGAAACATTTATCATGCAGAGCAGGATTAGACCTGATACTATATTTTTAAAAATGAGATTTTAAGACTCACAATAGCAGCAGTTTTCAACAAACCTTTCAGGTCTGAAAAACATACCGATGGCGTGTCACACAGGTCCTCTCAAACATGCACAGGAATAAGTTGTTCTTTTATAAATTCCAAAAGGCATATATTTTTACCTCCATTTGAATGTCAGATATTCTTGTCCATCAGTTTCTGCTACATTACTCACGTGGGAATACACAAACTACAGATGGAGAACAGAGGAGGATGCTAATATTGCTGCACATGGCAACATGGGGCCAAGTGCTGCAGTAATGAAAGCACACTCCTATGCCAACCCTATATTTATGAATCTATTTATTTCTAGGTGTCTCTGAATCACATCTAAAATCTAACCAAAGCTTATCTCAGACTGTAACAACAGCCCATAAATCACCTGAACAACTAATGGAAGGGAAGTCTGCAGCGCTGCACTGAGACTGAGTTAGAAAAAAAAAAAGAAAAGATGGAGAGTGTACAATATTAATTCTTAATCCCTGGGATGCTGTAATCACTTTCTATTTTAGGAGGAGCTGTATTCTTAGATACTTCTGTGTAATGACTTTTTTGATAAGGAACACTCGAGTTTAAAGGCCAGGTGAAATGACTCATTGAATTTGATCTGTTAAGTGCTGCAGCAGAAGGTCTCATAACGTCCGGCTGATTTGGGTAGAAGGAGCAGGTGCTAGATAAGTGTTTTTTTTAACATTTAACGACTACTTTACATCTTTGATTCTAACTTTTTTTTTTTTTGCACTTCTGGTTTATATAATTTCCTTATACATGGTTTTTATTTATATCTGTTAGAGCTCACTTACAGGGAGCCTAAGATCCAAACACTTCAAAGCCAGTGACCGCCTCATTGCACTGTTGTTTTTATGATAATAGAAGACCCTGAACGCATCTTTGGTAAAATGTCCAGTCCCACGGGAATCCCTGTGCCTCCCATTAAATCCAACTGAGCTTTGTCTCAGTCAAATCACGCTCACAGGGCAGCATCACTGAGCGCATCTCATAGGTCTGACTCGACAGCCGGCTCTTTAGTTTAAGAGCTTCAACAAGACATGATCTCTTTAAAATCCCTGCCTGTTATCCCCGACATCACATCACTATCCCGGAAATGTCTAGGGGTTTTCTTGCAAATCTTTGAGTTAATAAAACATCAATAAGACTATGAATCTGACTTTATGAAGCTTCTAATATTAAATATAAACCATAGCGTGATCATTATTTAAATTAAGAAGGGAAAAATAATGGAGTAGGCGCTTGGAGATGGAAGAGATTTCTTTAAAATATGTTGTGGTTTTATTGTCTCGAGTTTGTATTTTTTCTGTATTCTTTTTTGCGCATGTTGAGGCCAATATTTAACAATAACTGTGCTACCCAAAAGTATTTAAGGAAACACAAATTATTTTTGAAAAAATACAGCAACTTAAAGGTGTTGTCTCCAGTATGATGCAGCAGGTGTCTTATTTAAAAATGACAGCCTTGAGCACCAGAGCACTCACACTGCACACAAAACACTGTACGCAGCAGGATTTGATCTGTCTCCTTTCGTGCTCTGTATCCAATATGTGCTTCAAACTGAAGGGAGTGAGTTCACAATATTTTAACTACCTCATTATCTAATTAATTTGTAGCACTTGGAAAGAAATACAAGCATTAAAATACTTTTTGATGCATCTTGGCAAGTGTTTTGTGCATAACGAGCAGTTTCTTACAGTACTATACATCTTTGCCAGCTTCAATGCACAAAATGCAGACAGTTGATAAAACAGTATGTGTGTAAAAGTACATTTCATGCACAGTGGAAGTGTTTTATGCATTTCAATGACAGAGACTCCATTAAATTAACTGCAACTTAAGTAATGGGACATTCAAAAGAAAGTTTATTTTACACTTGAGGAAATACAGTTGTCAGGAAATATACAAGATCTACTGGATGATAAAAGGTGTCATCCTGTCCTAAAAGCAAGTAAAAGAGAAGAAAACATTTACAGCTTCACAGTACTGCAATCATACTTATTTCCTCATTTTGGGCATCTAACTAAGAATGCACACCAAATGCTATCCTACAGGCAAATGACCTGCATGCAACTCCATTTAGTAAATGAATGAAATACAGTATGCGTAGACATGTTTGTTATGTATGAAATATGAAAAATACAATGTTATCCAGAAAAAGTGTATTATAACTTGAATAATTAGAAATTAATTAAGACATGTCGTCATGAGACTCTTGCAAATGGATTTAGGATACATTTATTAACATTGTCTCCTTATTACAACCAGCTTGGAGCACTCAGATAATATACATATGTGTTCAATATATTAACACTATTTGCAATGGAGAATTGTGGGGTTTATTTTGAGCCAAGTTGCTTGAAGCAGGTGACATGGTGACTAATCTCACATGCCGATATCAAAAATACACTGCGTATTTAAAGTCATGAAGCCTCCCAGAGATGATAAGTTGTATTGTGTGTTTTGTATTGCAATAACATACCAAGCACCGGGCAAAGACATCAATGTTAACTGCACCATGGGTTAACATTTAAATTGAACTCTATCAAACCTGCAGGAGTAGGTTTCTGTCAGCTAATTTGAATGGTGTGTGTCTGTTTTTTGTGAAACTGTGTGTGTGTTTCTACAAATACTGTGTACATGCATGTGTGTCTTTTGCAAGACAGCTTTAGCCAACCTTATTCACTGATGATGACCCACAGGAGCTATGAATTTGTTCAGCTTTTTCCTTCATCAGTGAGAAAGATCGAAAAATGCATTGATGGTAGAAGAGAGAGAGAGAAGTTTAACTTTGGTTTCCTTCTTCTCAAACTTCAATGATGTTGATAGACGGCACAGAGGGATGAAACTGCAACAGACGAGAGAGACAAAAATCACTATTGTAAATTACAAAGAAATACTTTGATCATAGAACACAAATACACTGTTCCTAATATTTTATTAGAAAAAATAAATTAAATTTAAAAAAATTATATTAGTATTTCCTTATTACTACAAACATTCTCGATCAACACCATCTCATGTCTTTAAATTTTTTTATCGGGATGTTTTGATGTGGCCTTGATATGTCTCCTTACATCAGTTACTTCCTCTCAGTAGACATTTCCTGTCAGTAATAGACATTTTAAAGACTTTTCTTGCTTGAAACTAAACCAAGTCTATTTCTGACTAATGTTACAGTGAGTTTCTGAAGTCTTCACTCGAACTTTTCTGACAGAAGACTCACAGGAACATCCGACCACCTAATGAGGCCCGGATGGATGGAGGGACAACAAAAAGAGGAGTCTTACAAAGATTGCTCCTCAGCTAATTCAAAAAAAGAGAACTCAATACATCGCTTCTTTAAATCCTATGCAGAGATCAGCATTTGCAACGCAAACGACCTCAATCATTGATTTGGTCATGGCCTCATTACTGAGTTGTGACTGCATACATCTGTCCACTTTTATCTGTAACCTTTTAAAGGCTTTTCTCACACATTTAAAGCTTCACCAGGGACTCGTTTTTATGTCTTTTTGAAGGTATGAACTTCTTTGTTTTTTTCCGTTACTGCTTGCATGTTTTTGTTTTTGTTTTTTTGAATTTTCCTGGTATTTTGCTTGAGACTGTGCTCGAGGAGTGGATCCTTAGAGGTTCGTGTAATTACATCTGTAGGAAATATACTGTTTTCATTAAGTTCTTTATTGAATGCAAGACCTATTTTTTCCCCAGTAGAATGTAATAGATGGGCGAGGTCAAATTTTGGATTTGTAATGGTATATATGTTATATAACTTTCTCAGCAACGGTGCTGTCTATGTAAAGATGAATTTAGGCATTAATTTAGTGTAACATCCCTTGTTTTCTAGACAGGTATCAAGCTACAACACCCCTCTGTAACCAGCAGGAAAATCATTTACATCAAGTCTAGACATTACATAGGGATAACATCATCTCCATGTCAAAGTAGGGTCTCAAAATAAGGTTTTATAAATAACTACTTAAATGGGGCTTCCTGCTTTAGACCTCTGTGCTTTTCCCACTAATGACATGGCAAAATGTCTGCCGTGAACAAAATCAGAATTGGCAGGACAGTACAAAACAAATGCATATACAACAATGTTGACACTGTTTCCTCCACAGAGAGACACTTTGTTGACAGCTGCTTGTTAGTGACAGGGATACATAGATGACGCTGGTGTGCATGTTTTCTTTCAGTATGCAGGAAAATTATTAAGACAGAACCACAGCGGTGTTTGTGACAAGTCTGTATTCATTAAGAGGAGTCATGCTCACCTTGCTCCTCAGCAGCCCTCCGCTGTGGTGCTCCGGCGTGCTCCTCTCCGATGACGGCTTGGCCTTCTCCTTATTGTTGCTGGAGTCGTTGTCCTTGATGATGTCATACTGCCGGCAGAACAGAGCAATAACAGCTGCCGGGATGTGAGAGATGGACAAGACACACACACACACACACACACAAAAAGACACACACACACAAACAAAAGAGGATAGCAATTCAGTCACATGGCAGCAACTTTCACTCACAAACACGTTACCACTTCCTCTAACTGGGCACGTTGAAAAGGCCGTGTGGATAATGGAATTCTGCTCCCATAGGAAGGCGATGGTCCTGCCTTTATCTGAAAGCTCAGAAGACGGTAATTCTCTGTGGACTTTGCTTTCTTGCATTTTTGCAATATGCCAGATGCAGTTCTGCCTCCAGTTTGGATGAATACTGTAAGCTCACAATTAGATGCCTTGCTTGACTGAATGTCTGTGAGAGCGTTCTCATTAAATATTCAGAAACCGATACACAGTTCTCATAAAGACAACTGGGGCACTGAGAGGAATACTTGGATGCAATGCGCAGTTCATTTGATCAACAAATTGTTATTCATGCATCACGTAAGTGCTCTGCAATATTACAGCGACACATTATTGTCTCTGTGGCTGAGAGACATTCATGGAGCGGTTTTACACCGATTTGCTTTATGGTTAAATTACAGCCGCATTTCTGTAATTAATGGAGTGATTTCTCTTCTTTGAATTGTTTAAATTACAGTTGATTGTTATGTTGTTTTAATGTGAAAACAAAACTTAGCTCTGCAAATTATGTTAATGATTTAACCGACAGCCACTTGCTACACAGACATAAATTATATAGCAGAAGAGATTGCATTGTATCAGAATCAGAATCAGAATCAGAATCAGCTTTATTGGCCAAGTACGTTCACAACATACAAGGAATTTGGTTTCGGCAGGTGGTGTCACTCTCTTAATGAACAGCAGCAATATACAAAAATATAAACATAAATAATATAAACAAAATATATGCATCTGTGCAGAAAAATAAATATATACACAATTGGTGCAAAGTACACAATGTAGTGCAAATTGAATGAGTGTCTTGTTAATGTGAATGTATGACCATTCGACAGTGCAGTGCAGTATCATCAAAATTACCTGATAATGTAATCAATAAATTACTTTTTTATGACCCACACTATGTTGTGGAAAGTAAGAGACATAAGACATAAAAGGATAAAGATAAAATAAGTATAATAAGAAGAGAAATAAACAATGTATGTTATTCAGACCATGAACCCTTGATGGCTTGATGTGTTACAAAATGCGAGCATATGGAGGAGCTGACTTTAAACAGGATGGGGTGAAATGAACATTATACATCTATAATGAATATTCTGCATCAAGTCTTTTTATTCTTTTCACTCCCACTCTCCGCTGCCTCCGCTGCTACTTGGTTTCTCTCATTAGAATTATTTAACATCTCACTCTGGGGCTCGGGGGCGGGAAACTCCACTCCTGGCAGCCTGTCAGATATGCCACTTGTCATTGTGCCTCAGCACTTCATTAATAAGCACACTTCCTCAAAGGAGAAGAAAATCACACTGGGATGAGGAGCTTGGATGCAGATAATGCTCAGAAAAGTGTGATGTTGGTTTGACATTGTTGCTGTGAAAAATGTCTGAAAGGGACGAGATGTTCAGAGCCGTTACTTCTGAGTGTGTTACGTTAGTGTCTTGGATTCTAACTTCCACTTAATAGGGATCCTGTGGGTCTTGTGCTGGATTACTGTCTTTATTTATTGGTGTCTTATTGATTGCTGTGTCAATGTATCGAGTTGGCTACCAGATAATCTACAGTGTGAAACGTGTCTCAGATGTGCTCCATTAGTCTCTATCACTGAGGCTGACAATAAATATTGCAGGTTTATTGGAAAAGTCCAATTATCTTTTAGCTTATTAAGCAAAACTGTAATGTAATTTCAGTTTGACAACAACTGCTCAATAGCATCAGATGCTTAGCATTAGATTTATAGATATTAGACTTTATTGGATTTAGAATTGGCTCAATGTATTTTAAAAGGTCAGAGACAAATGTCTGACTACATAACTGTAGTATGAGAAGCTTATTTACATTATAAAGGCAGTATCACCACTATTACAGATTAAACACTCATTAGGTGCCTGTGCTTAAGCACTTATGACATTGTAACAGACAAATATCTGTCAGTGTCCTTATTTTAAAGCTAGTCAGACACATGCAGGCTCAGCTCCAAAATTTTCCTTACATTGTTCTGAATCACACTTAAAGCCTCTGAGAACTTGGTTTAAGAGTATTTCTCTGCCAGACTAAATGTTAATGAATCATTATGCAATGATTTTAGTTACATTTTACCTAATTGTTTATTGAAAATTCTACACTTATAAACTTGGCTTATCAGTTTCATTTCCTAATTTGGTTCTAAGTCTCTTCATTTCTTGTTGTATTTTTTAAGTTTTTTTTCCATGTGTCATGCTTTGTTCCCATTTCTGTCTTTGTGTACTTTCCTTCCTTTTGATTGATGATGATTGGTTTCATCTGCTCCTCGCATGTTTCCCTCTCCAGTGTATTTATGTCTGTGTTTCTCCCTATTTTAGTTGTCAGTTTGTCCCCAGACCTGCATTTGTCCTTTGTGTCTCGTCAGCATCCTTTCTTGTGTTCCACCTTTCATCCCATTCCTTAGTTCTTGGATTTCCCTCCACCTGCTCCCTCAGTTTTTGTACTCTTGCATCAGTTTTATGTCATGAGAGCTCTCTTTTTGTTTCCTCATCCTGTTGTCATGGTGTTTTTTTGCTTTTGGGTCCTTTTTTGAACTTGGAAATGCAGGTGCCTTCAACTGTCATTGAATCTTGATTCCAGTTTTTCTAAACTGAGATTGATGCATGAAAACATGTGCCTTCATTTTTTGAACTTAGAAAAACAAGGTAATGCAGGTGGGACAAAAGAAAAAAATATCTGTCATAGATAACCCAAACTGTGGAATGTTATTGTTGTTAATGAGAAGAAGATCAAGAAAATGGGGTGTGAGGAACTTTGAAGTGTTTTTCGTACTGATCCTTTCCGTGTCCTTTCTCTTGTGATTTCATCAATAATATACAGATGCACACACACACACACACACACACACACACAGTGTACAAACCTACCTGCCCACATGACCAAAACCACCACGATTATGATCATCTCTCCTGTTTGCAAATGCCGGGATTTGTCAAGGCCTTGCACAGTGGGATCATCTGGGAGAGAGAACAGACAGGACAGACTCTTTAACACAAAAACTATTTACAAAGAATAAAATATTTTGTTTGTATATTCAAGAGAAAAATATAAGAAAAAAATTTAACATTAAAATGCCAAGGACAACAACTTAACCAATGGCCTCAAACATTATTGTGCACTCTGTCAGCAAGGACTGTTCAAAAGAGGACACTGTTTATCTCTCATGATTGCTAAGCCAGTTAAATAAAACTGTAGTAGTCAGAAAATGTGGTGGGCATTACCACATATTAAGCCTGTAGCATTAATCCTCCTTTAAGTGGATTGACTATGGGCCTATTTCCACTCTCCCAACTATCTCTTTACCCGCATGGATGGAACTCTTCCAGAGCACCACTCTTCCCAATTGCCTCTTTTAGTGAATCAAGTTGTCAAGAAACTGGCCCCGACGGCCTGACTGTCAGCTCTCCTCACATGATGGCTACCAGGGAGCGGGGTGAATTATGGGCTACAGCCACGTGTATCAGTTTTGGTAGGAATGTGAACGGGCATGCACGCAGAGAGGGGGGAAACCACAGAGGAAATTAAAACTGACCACAAATCACAGAAAAAAAACGTTTGATGCTGATTTGTCGGTGCGTAATAAAACCTGTCGCATGTGGATGCTACATGTGCAGAAACTTAACTTGGAGATAAGTAAAAAGGTCAGCGGGAGAAATAATTTCTTTTAGGTTTCTCAGTTTTGTTTCCCATTTTCATAATTGTTCCCATTGTTATGATCTATCATGCTTATTTGGCACATGCTAATTTACTGATTCTCTTATAGAGCTTTGAGAAACACAAATTAGCAAAACAATGTAAATCAGGGCAATGAGGGTAAAGTGTAGCAAAGTTTTCCAACTATACTTTAGTTTTACATGAAACATCTGTCCTGTCAGACATTTGTCTTTAAGTCTGTCTCAGAGAAACTTGGAAATTAGCCCCATGTGAACACTGTTAGCTACTAACTACTAGCTAGTAGCTAACAGTGTAGGAATAACCTCCAGGAGAACCTCAGGGCTCAGAAAGTGGTACAAAACTCTCTCTTAGACACCACTATCTTTCTAGGCCACAGTGGAGAGATATTTCTGGGTAAAATCACGTAGGTTTGCCTCTGGGACATCATGAATCCCTTGATCTTGCTTACTCGGACCACCAAGTGCTCCATATTACTCTTTAATGAACTGCAGAATGCATTTCGGAATGAGAACTGTATTTTATCTCCTTTATCTTTTCCAGTGTAGTTGGTATGTATCACTTCACAGCCAGTGTTAAGTGGAGAAATGATTACGGCGACCAAGTATCTCAACCTACATATTACACATGAGTGAACCCAATCACATAAAAGATTCACCTACAGCATATCATCTCCTGTGTCTTCCTTTTGCACAGCGAGCTCTTGAGCTGATATGCACATTACACTTAAATGTCGGGTCAGGACTCAGGTCGGCGCTCCTGTGAGCTGCTCTCCACTTTATTAGTCTCACATCACCTCTATCTGTCTGTCTGTCTGACCCCAGCCCACTCAGTAATAGCACTTCAGCATTTATAAAGTTAGGTAAAGTTATGTCTGTGTATGGAGAAACTACTGGTAGAAGTGTTTGGATGATGGCAGCACTTCAAAGGTTTTTCAGTAATGAATGCATCTGAGGCTTTTGTATACTGCGAGACTCCCCAGCTGCACTTGTTGACACCGTTCTAGGTTATCTAATGACCTTATAAAACTTGAAAAAGTGTGTTGGTACATGCAGACAGCTGTAGGCTTCATATTTGATGCAATTGGTTTCATATCAGATTAAGTGATCGGAATTTTTCTAGATGACCTGAATGACATGTTTCTGTTGCAGTGTCACACATATTTCATGTAATATGCTGTTTGAACAAGTGGATTGCAGTACCTTTGGTGCATCAAAGAGTTAGTGTGATGACAATTAGTTCAGCCTTCCTTCCGCTCACCCCAAATCCCATGATGTCGATTGTGGCTGTGAACTGTGTCGGGAAAACGTGTAACAACACACCAGGGGTGCTGTACTGTTGTCACTGAAATACATCATGTAATTTGTTCTTGGATTGTGTCTCCTTGAGACTGTGCAGTTCATTTTAAAGGTGATATGACACTGCGAGACCAATTGTAAAGTTTCCCTGCTGCTGAACTGAGTGAACTTGAGAAAAACTGGGGGAATGAGAGTAAATAAGAACAAATATTCATATTTAAACTTGAATCAACATCTGTTTATTTGAAATGAGAAATGCTTAATCTGAAATATTTTGTTATTTATGTATTTTCATTTTGAGTCAGGTCTTCACTTATTACCCTTAACAAAAAGCAAAAAATCCTCACCATTGAAAAACTGTATTAAGGACATATTTGACAGTGTTGCCTAAATAATAATATCAACAATTAATCCATTATTTAATTCCGTCAGACTTTTTTTCAGTGAATAAACTAATTGTATAAGTTTCAGTATCAGACAATCAGGATGTCATTAAAGTACACGCAAATAAAACATTAACAAAAGAAGCTGTGAAATCTTGTATGAGTTGAAGTAAAAAGAATAATTTACAGGGTGCAAACACTGTGTGGCATATCTTCGCCTCATTGCTGTTAATTGGAGACTGTTACTGTAACTTCTGACTCAGCAAAGACAGTGTGGCATCTCTTTGAAGTATCACGCAGTAATTGTGTCTTGGGGGACCACCTACCTAGTTAGATTTCACTGCTCAAGGCGTTCAACCTTTGAAAATATTCTCTTTTTTCTCTCCTGTGTGAAGCAGCTTGACAGCTTAGTGGCAGCAGGTGACATTTTCAGGTGTTTCGTGTCTTTTGTTTGTGAATTATTTATGTAACATTTTTGGAGGTTTTGTATTGAATGTGGCATCAGTTCTAACCCTTAGAGCACAAGTTAAGTTTCCCACCTTAATCACAAATCTTCAGTAAATCTAACATTGTAAATCCCTTGTATTTTAAAAAGTACCGTTATCATACGGGATTATACCTCTGCAATATTAGAGTTCTTCAGTTGCATGTTTACTTTGCAAGAGTATACATAAACATTCATTAAGATATTGCTTATAACAAAAATTGAATATGTTTTATGTCTGTTGAGATGCTTCTCCTGTGCAAGTGTTCAGTCTGAAAGCCAGAACCTTGCACTCTGCATAAACGACATACGTCAGCCTTGAAGGGCAAGCAAAACACATAAATATGTATACTCTTATTAAAGCTTTCCATGGAACTAATCAAATTGAAATAGAAAGCCATATTGATCCTGCAAAAAAAACATCCACAGTAGCTTATTTAAATTCAAACTCTCCTCCATCACATGGCGTGTGTCTCGCCAGGAAATGCTTTATGTGAAATAGATGGATCGTGGATCTGGCCAGACCTGGTGCACATTCAGTGGCATATGCACTGATATGTAATCACGTCATCAAAAGGAACTGCATTGAGTAAAAAAAATAAAAGTATAATTGATTCATGGGTATCATAGCTCTAGCTCTTGGGGATGCAAGGTATATACGGCAAATCGATTTAGTTTCAATAGGAGCCACTTGACTGTGACAAAAGGATCTCTGAAATGGCTCTGTGATGCTGGTGCCAGCTGCATTAAAAAGGCTTTTAAGGAACAATGCTCAGCGGCAAGATACTAAAACAAAATATATCACATGACATTTAAGTGCATAATAGTGTATATGTTGTTGTTGTATAAACTGTTCCTTTAATTTACAAAAACAATGGAAATTAATTTGGGGATCACTGAAGTCAGTATTGAGATGTACAGTCATGTTCTGTAGTAAAAAACCCAGTTTCTCATGTTGACGATCCTGAATAACTTTGATTTCTATTATGAGTAGGAATAATATATTTTTTGACAGGTTATCAATCTGTTTGCTAATGTTTGTAACTTTAGCTGGCTAATGCAACAAAGAGTAAATTAAGAAGATAAACTGCAATAACTTAAATGGATGTGCATAGAAAACAATAAAGAGCTGACATTTTTTTAAAATGTTGTCTGAAACTCACAGTTACCAATAGCGCATATCAGCTGGCCCCAGTGATACACTTGTTAACATGACTGAAATGTCTGGTCATACCAGTGCTAGTACTTTTGCTTTGTAGTAGTTTATTAGTTAAGGATTGAAAACACGGATTAAACGCGTCAAACATTTGGCAAATATACATGTTTTTATTCAGCCCAAGACTCATCTGAATCTGGTTTTTAATACTTCATGTTAGTATCAACTTTTGTAGATATATTTTTCTATTTTGTTAAGGATAGGCTGTAAAGCTTCAGGTAATGTCTCTAAAGTGCGGTTATTAATGTGTTGCTGATGATGTCATACTTTATTCATATAATTTTTAGACTGCACGTCACTTCTTTTCTTGTTTTGCAGAATTTTCATCACACCAGCAGAGTTATGGGTCTGAAACAGGGATAAAAATATTGCAATATTGTAAAATGTATATTAGTCAGAGCTGCTATGTGTGGATATGTCCCCAGGTGATGCGTGAATTCTCTATCCACAGCCAATTTACCAACAATATCAGTCCGAATATACAATACGCAGAGAGGCAAACATTAAAGGAGAAGTTGACAATAAACTTGATAAGAGCTGCGTAAAGAAATTTGATGCGACTGGACTTTGAAACTGGGGCAAAAGAAGTCAGAAGTGCCGGCATTAGATTTATGGAAAGCTGTCAAGACTTGCTTCTACATTACAAAAACAAACTCCCACAAATGAAGCTCATCCACTGAATGGACTGTTTTTCTGACCCACTTGGATGACTCCAGGGGCTACAAATCCTGATTAATGCTGCATAGTGAATCTTTTCCAAGAGAGCTGAAAAAGTAGTAAGGCACTGGCTGTACGTCTTTTCATGCTCAGCACTTTCCTCATGTATTGATGCTAGTTAGCCTTGTAAAATCTATTGCTTTTATCTTAAAAAATATGAGTATAGAATATAATTTCCTGAGTATCTGATGTAAAGCAACAAGAAGAGAGTGTAAGCCAGTGCCCGAATTAGCTTAATGGAGAGCATGGAGGCTCTTGTTGAACTTGAGCTAAATTTCTTCCTCTTCCAATGATCTTGCCAGCTTAACTAATGGTACCAAACCTGAGTCAGCTTAAGCATTTACGAGTCACTTGCATCAGCACTTCCTATCTTCACAACCGCAGTCAGACTGTAAGATAACAGAGGACATAATATCTAAGTGTCAGGCCTTTTATTTTAAATGTGAGTAGCTCGTACAGATCTAACGTAGAGGAGCTTGGCAAAGGAGTTTCTACTGACATGTAGATCCTTTTTTAAGCAACTCTTTCCTCATCTGTACCGTAAGAAACTAAGAGTCACTGAACTTATTCTCTATTGGTCACGGTCACTCTATATTTCCTCCAGCCCATGTGCAGAGCAGCCCAAACACTGAATCCAAAGTGTTCTCGAGTGTGTGTCAGAATCCTGATTAGGCACCCAGAGTGATATAGAGTTGTATAAATTCAGAGGAGCTTGCCTGCAGCCACGCTTGAAGAGTCTGTCAATAATGAATTGGTGTCTAGGAGAAAATAAACCTGCCAGTAGCACATAGAGCCACCTCAGAGAGACCCTGCAAGAGGAGGCTTCAGGTCACTTGCACTTAACGCTGGCACTAGCCTTTGCTGTGCCTCATTTTCAATTTCAGGGTGGTTAAAAGCATTCAATAGCCTGAAGAGGCTTTAGTGCAACAACAGGAAAAGCATCTGTAATGGGTTGCCTCGGGAAAAAGGCCCGTGGCTCTACCATGTACTGCAGAACTAAAAGCAAAGTATTATGTTACGTAAGAGAATAAGATTAAACACTGTCACAAAACAGTGACCTGTTGGGACATTGTAAATTATACTGCATTTTAGCTTCTGAACTAACACAGTGCCTGGAAATTAAAAAATATAATACTGTTAATATGAATAAATCCCATGAGGACACCAAAACAACCAATAAAAATGATCCAGACTACAAGTATTGCCTGTGCATCCAAAACCTGACATTGCTTACTGAATACATGAGTGTGATAGAACTATATTATCAATCGAAAAGTATTAGTACATATTACAGATCCGTGTCACTGCACTGGGTCAAACATTTATCTCTTAGATTAACGGAGCTGCTACTCAGACAGCACTTTGTGACTAAAATGACGAATGCGCATTGGGTAAATGTTACTTAGCATACTAAGTTTCTTGTTGCTCCTGTGTTTTTTAGTTTTTAATGGAGCAGCAGCTCCGAGGATGGGAGAATGAGAATTGCTCGGTCAGTCCACCACTCTGGATCAGGCCGAAATATCTCAGCAACTATTGGATGGATTATCATGAAATTTGAAAAAGAGATTAATGGTTGCAAAAGGATGAAGCCCAATGACCTTGGTGATCTCTTTACTTTTCATTTAGCACCAACATCAAGTCAAAATTTTTGAATTTTTGATTTTTTTTTGATGGTGATATAACAAAAGATGATGCCTGAACAATTTATTTCAAAGAGGGTCTTCAATAATAAAGGTTCGATATAATTTGAGAAAAAACAAGCCCCTCCTCTTTTAATGACACATATTGTCCTTGGGAACAAACAGGGAAGCTTTTTTCAAATGAACTTTGCCATAGATAATTACTGTTGCCTACATCTCAGAGCTTACCTTGATTGGAGCTGTTTGAAGGGAAGCGGTCTGACTTCTTGAGGGTGCGAAAATGAACCTTCTTGCTAGCTTGGCTTTCCCCATAGAGGCCAATCGACTGGACCTGGATGATATAGTCTGTCTCCTCTTCCAGGTCCCAAAGAACACAGGAGCGGCTGGTGGTGTTGACTTCCCGAATAAATCGCTGCATGTGTCCTTCCTGCCTCTAGTGATTGGGAGAGGAATAGAAACACAATGGATTGATCTTTTGGGTGGTTACAGTGAGGAGCCACACAAAGATACCAGTCCTAAAAATGTGTACCTGAGGCGTTTTCTGTTAAAAAAAAAAACAGTCTTGCTGCTTTACTCTCTGAATTCAGTCTTTACAGGGGCAATGTTGCATTCGTGATGTGTCACCTTCCAAAAGCTAAAAAACAATCTTGAACCTCAACATTGACTGTGACGATTTGAGATGAGGGTGATCAACCAGAAAATATTCAAGGTGCTTGACGAGATCATGCTGAGTAATGTATCATGTTAACAGTTGGCACTTCATTTTCTCCATATGGAGTCTTGACGGGAAATTGGAAACTAGAGTCAATACTCTGATTAATTTAAACTGCATGTACGTTCGGTCACAAGCTTTCAAGGTCTTAGACTTTATTTTGACCTTTCAGAATGTTATTGGAGACCAAATTATTCCTCCTGCTTGCATGTAAAACTCTCTTCAGTGTGTGCTCTTTAGCCCATCTGCACTTCAAGTGACTTTGGGTTAGATCCATTTCTTCATATAAGTGTTTTTATGGCACTGCTTGACGGAGAGATCTGGCTTAAAAAAAAAGCTTGTTTCACTCCGTGAACAATGAATAATGTAGTGATTAAACTGCCATACACACTCAAGGCAATTACAAAACGTGTTACAATTCAGCTGCATGACATGATGAACAGCTCAAAAGAGACATCTGGCTGCTGAATACAAACCATCGGCGGCTTGTGTGAATCGTAAAGTTAAATGACTGCTTGATATTTTAAGTTGCATAAAGCATAAACATGATTAAAGCAGCATATGGCATTCTGTCACACAGTGTTAACATTCATTGGTTTTTCTTTTTTAAGCCTTTGAAATCTTTTCATGCTAAAAGATGCAGTTTGGCGGCTTTACATTCTCAACACTGTGCATTCCCAACGCAGTCTTGTTTTCTCTTGACAAATCATCAATGCCAAGTTTTATTCTAACACCAGGCTTGTAGGCAAGATTTAGTCAGCCTTTCTGCATGCTAAACAAAGCTTGAAGGGGTTCCTAAGAATATACATCAAGGCAGAAACACGTCTTTGTTACGCTGGGATCTTGTGCATATGTGCTACCACTTACTCAGTATGCTGGACAAACTCATGATAGACAGTGGGGTGTTTGCTCACAAAAGCGCCTCAATGGACCCCAGTCATTAAATATTTAATACTTTCGTTGTTCGGATTTTTTTTTTCTGCCTCCCATTTTAACTCCAATATGTTCTATGGATTGTCCAAAACTGCATTTTGGTTAAAAATGTATTCCTGAGGCCTCCTTAAAGAAAAGTACAATCTTATATCTTTACTAGGTTTTAAATGTAGGAAAATCCTATTTTTATTTTTCATAAACTATTTATAAACACATGGCCATGTCTTATCCCAGGGTGCCCAATTATTTTATAACCGGCCTCCCAAATAACATAAGCTTGTAACCAGACCCCCCTTTTTGCAAGATTAATTTAAAAATACATTGGGAGTACTACAGCAAATGTTAAGCAAAAAAAGCATGTGGCAGTTCATCCATCTTTTAGATATGCTGTCTCGTACTTGTGAGTTTTACTCAGCTCATTCATCTGAGTTTTTGCAGCTGAGCTTTTGCATCTAAGAAGAAGATGGGATATTTGCTTAAATGCAGTTAGAAAATCAGTGTCTTTAGTGCCAAAAGTCCTGAATGTCTTCCTAAACTGGGTTTAAAATAGGATTTCAGATTAAGGAAGAGTCTGTAATGAGGCCCCAGGTGCACTTTATTTGACTTTCTGGCTTTGTGGCATGCAAATAAAATTTAAACAGGACATGATGAAAGCTCTATGCCAAACCACAAATGGTTTCTGCCAAAAATAAAACCAAATGTAATTTCCTCTTTCTGGGGGTTTTCTGCTAACCTCTCCACAATTTGTCTGATCTGCAGTAGAAAATTTTGGAATTTACCTGTTGAGAGATAGAGAAGCCAATTATTACGTCTCCCTCTGGAACCTCCCAGGATACAGTTGCAGAGTCGGCCCGCAGGTGCATGACGGACACATTGACAGGAGCTGGTGGCCGGTCTGGAGGACAGAGAGCAGAAACAGAGAGATCTGTTAATCCACCCACTCCTTTAGATATTAGATTACCCATGCCATCTGTGTCCTTACAGCACCTGGAAAGTCTCAGGCATTGTATTGGAACCCTGAAAACATCACAGGTGTTTGTTTTAAATCAAAAGTCAGTAACCGATTCTTACACCCTTAATTTATGCAGTCAGGCTTGTAGATGAATTACTCAGCTCAGCAGCATGAAAGAACAACAGGCTCTCTGTCATCATTGTACGTTTGACTGTTTAGTCTCATGTGATCAGGTAGTAGACTAGAATTCAAATGCCCTTGCTTAAAATCAAGCTTAGTTATCCTCCCTGTAGTTTTTAGCACATTTTTAATGTGAATTTTGCAGTAGTTGAAATATCAGCACTGTTATGTTGTTACTCCTCCCCTCTAAACAGCCTTGCTTGTCACTCTGACACACTGGCCCTTTTAAAGCAACCACAGCATCTATTTTAATGTCCACCTCCCTCCGACGGGGTTACGTTTCTTCACCCAGTCACTTTGCAGCCATCCATCATGATTCGGTGACCAGTGGACACGTTGATTGCGAAGTGGGACAAAAGCCTTGGAAAGCAAAAGCCTGGAGAAACAGAGGGTGACAGATCTAATAGAGGGCACCATGCAGTTTCATAGTCTCTTCGCCTGGGTCAGATGGATAGGTGAGATGGGATTGGTCAGGCAGATTGGGACCTGGAGGCCATCCTCAGGGCTTTTGTGGTTAACACAGGTCTAATGGACTTTGTGTGTTTTCACATAAAGTAAAGGATGGTATGTTGAAAGAGTCAAGCGAGTGGAAATGTCTTAAGCTGTCACATATGTTAAAAAAAAAAAGGCAAAACAACTAGTTTCTTCCATGGATGGCAATAGATGTACATTAGTAGATTAGGTAAAATAAAGCTTTGCCTAATGAACTGAAACTATAGTATTAAAAATGCTCCTTAAGTACCAGTGGTAAGATTTCAAAGGCAAATATTAATTGACTTTTCTGCAGTCAATTTGTATTTCAAATGTTCTATTAACTCATGAGGCAGAGGCATAATAACCCTTAACACAATTGACAGCCAAAAGCAAAGACTACGTTTCATCCAAAAAGTGCACTCAACAAAGATGAAAGACAAAATTATGAAATTGGGAGCTACTTCAAATAATTTGCCGTTTTCTATATTAGTCCCTCTCACATCCCTCGCCTCTTATCTTCCTGCTACTCCCCTTTTATCTCTCCCTCTTGCTCTCTCTTTTGCCTCTTGCACTTCTGCCTGTTTTATCTCAGAGACAATCAATGACGGCCTCTGTGTTCAGTGCGAGAGGTGACATTGAGGCGGCTCTAAAGACCCTCGGGTCAGTCGAGGCTATCAGTCTCCCTCTCTCAGCCCTCGTGGCGTTATAAACCACAGAGGGAGGTCAAGGTCAGACACAGGCATGGTGCTCAGTTCCTCAGGCTTGTGACATGCTCAGTGATGGGTTTTCCAGAGGGGAAGCAAACGAGATGAATGAGAGGCCAGACTAATGCTTAGCCCGCGAGAGAGAGCACAAGAGGAAATTAATGTTCCAACTGTGGAGAAAGCGGGGAGGAGAGTGGGGTTCGTTATGTCATCAGGAGGTTAAGGGGTTACGTCTGTCTCATTTTATCCATTAAATGAAAAGCTTACATATGGAGGCAGGTGCTGTAATGTGTGAAGAAAGACTTACAGTAAGTTAAGAGGGAACCTGTCCTTGATCCCTGATCTTTGGAGAGCTACGGGGAATGAGTCATACATAAATTAACAATAATGGTTCCTGTGTCATTGTGCCTTGACAATAAATGACTTATAATTTTGACCGTTTGATGGTCCCGCTAATGATCTTACAATTGAAGATGTTATCAGTCATCTTATATCACAACAAAAATCCGCTGATATCTATCACAGCATTATGTAGTTAACAAATCCTTCCACAGATGTTACATAAAGTACATTTCCTTTCCATTTTCTTCTTATATCTCATCATAAAACTCTCACACTGAACAGCTTTGCCCTTCTAACAGCCACACGGAAGCTTATATTCTACCCACGTTGACAAAATAATGAGGATATTTTTTTTGTTTTGTGAGGATAAATCTGACTAGTTAACTAGCAAACGCTATAAAGCCTAGATTGCTGTCAGCACAATCTGCCGAATAAGCTGCGACATTTGTATAAGCCTTGTCATGTTCATTTCTCTTGAAGCTCATTGTCCTTTAGGTAATGGGGGTCACATACTGCCACTCATGGGCAAAAAAAGCAACCAGTAACCATGATGCATTGTTTGCAGGTCATTTACTGGGGATGGAGCGAGTGACGGTTCAGCTGAAGGGGGCCATGAATCATTACTAATGTATAAGTGCCCTTTTCCAATATGATGCTGTTTCCACTGTGCATGGTTGAGCAGGAAAAGTATATTTTCAACTTGAGGTACCTGGGTAAGATGACTTTTTGGACCGTAGAACATAAAGAACCGAAACTAGATACTAACATTGGTGTATTCTTTCACGTTAGAAAAAATATGTGAAGTAGTAAATGGAGAGAGAAACCAACCATTTTTTTTGACCCCCTTTGATTTATGCTACATTTTAAATGTATAATGATTATAAATCTAAAAGATAATTTATCTAATCAATATAATCATGATTTCAGGGACTTCAGCTCTCTGTGATAAATAAGAAATATTGGCCTTAACATCTCCAGTATTTAATTGCTGTTGGCTCATAAACAGACAACACCTGAGGGGATTTTCTAATGCAAATGTTATTATTGAAAGTCTAGTAGTCCAAACCACTTCTCAGTGTTTCTTCCAACTTGTTTGATCTTCCCTGCGGCAGTATTAGGTGTCATCGTAGATACTTCAATATTTGCTGTTAGCCACGTGTTTCCTGGGTAAGCACCACTCCACAGAATGGGTTACGCAAGATCTAAAATCAAACAGCAATAGGTCAAAGCGGCCGAGGCGTGTGTCAGTGCAAACAAATGGTAAGACCCTCTTGGGACGTGGGCGTGCTGCCAGATGAATCATAGTGAATCCAGCCAAAACCCGGCACATCAGCACAGAGAGATAGTGAAAGTGCAGGTGGATCTCTGAATGGCTGACAAGCTTCATGGAAAGAAGCCCAGTAAGAAATTGTCAGAGTGAGGTATGGCCATGACACTTTATACTTTGTCCTCTATATTTGCTTATGAATAACAATTGTGCAATATATCTCAATTTCCGAATAGCTTGTTTATTGCTTGTCTTGCTGTATATTCGCAGCATCAATGAAGAGATCCACTAGAGATATCCTATGCTGAAATAGTAAGATTTTAGATTATCACAGTAAGACAGCCTGTGTGCTTTTCAGTGCTGACCACCTTGGATAACCATGACAAGCGGGGCTGAGCAGAAATAGAAAAATGAGATGTGAGTGGAAAATTGGAGATTACATCACCTGTCGGATTTACCAGGGACATAATCTGACAGATGACATGTCATCTCCATTTTGCTATTTCCAGGAGCCACTTCTGTGTTTAGTTTGATGCTGCCTGAAGAAAAGCATTACGGTTTAAATGCACAGTCAGTGAAAAAAATACGATGTAGCTGCCTTTTTGGGTTTGCTTTTTTGCACCTGATGTGGATTATTAAATGATAAGGCTCATGAGCAAATGAGCTCAAATTTAAATTACTGTCTAAAGGCTCAAAAATCATTACTTGTGAATAGATCTTTATTCTGGATGCCGAGCGGCACCATACTTCTGTGCATTTCTAATAGAAAGTGCAGTAGTGGAGCTGTTGACCTATTGTAATACATTTTAGTTTGTATCAGAATTCCTCTGCAGATTAACTTCTTTTCCCCTTTTGGGGCCTATAAGAAATAGTGAAACGCAAAGGCTTAGGACATAAAACTGCAGTATGAGTAAGAGAATTCCTTAGCAGATAAACAAAAAAGAGTGGACTGGGACTTGATATGAAAGCAGAGCTGCTTATAAATAGTTTAAGTAGTTCAGCAGTGAACTAGTGGATCAGGCTAACTTATATAGAGACCTTCAAACCTAGTTCTCAGTCACTAAGTCACTTTAAATTATTTTAGATTGTGAAATCAATTTAAAAGCTTGTGAACTAATTTACAGCTAGCAGTGTGACAAAGTTACATATACTTTAACACTCTATAAAAGTCTTAGAGAGAGAAGCTGCTATACTTCATGTTGCAAATGATATTAAGCCTGGCATACAAGAAAGAGTGCTCTCTACATTATTCAGCACACATGTTCATAAATGTTCCAAATGATTGATTATTTTACTAACAACACTATAAAAAGTGCATGATTTATATTGCCTCAAACACATTAAAAAGGCAAAACACTGTGGTTTCTAAGGCTCCCGACTCCCTGTATTATTGATCATATTTCAGTCTCAATTACCTCTAAGCTAGTGACAGCTTGAAGGGCTTCTTGTAATGTAATCCTTCTCTAATACTATAATGCCTTAGTCCCTTGTGAGATAACATATTCACTGACATCTTATAAATAAAGGCAATAATTCCTAAAAAAGGGGCCTTGAATTTTGATGTGATGCTCAGTCAATCTTCAAACGGCTTCATCTGGATTTGTTTCAAACCCAGTCGTGGGAAGTCTTAATGTTCTCCTGTGCACAGCGAGAGGCTGCCACACAGCTGCTCGCAGGCCTTCATGTTGCAAATTGCCTGGTAGTTGAGCTCTTAAGTAACGTCGTGCTGGTTTAACTCCATCCCAGCACTCTCTGCCCCCACATTACCTTTGAAACCCATTTTTTCTTGTTTCATCCCTTCACCTTTCTCTTTAATCCTGCATTTCTCTCACATTAGATGCCACGAGGGAGCAGTGACTTTATGCGATCCCTGCTTAAATTTCTAGCACACTAGTATATATCCAGTGCAGCAACAACAATATATAAATACAGATGGAGGGACTTGTCCAGCCGAGCATGGCTAAGTCCTGTGCTTTTTCCTACAGATTTCCGAGCCTCTCTACAGTAGGTGCACTTACTGTCTCTTCCTTTAGGTACACTCTGTCTTCTCTCTCACAGACTGAGAGGCTGTGATACAGCAGTGGGACCAGATGGGACCGGGTGCCAGACTAAGGTTAATGTAATCACTGCCCAAACCTCGAGGCTTCTCAGCCACAAGCTAGCATTTCTTCATCATCCCAAATCTGTGAAGGCTAGCATGCAGTGACATGCAGGAGCAGATTTATGAACCGGTTGTTTACAATCAGAGTTAGTGGCATTAATCCTATTGGCTACACTGGGTGTTCACATCTACACAAGACACCAACAAGAATCTCAAAACCCTGTTATAAACTCCAGGGTTGAATAAAATTCAGTTTTTCCTGTTATTTTTTCTGTTTATTCATAAAATGTCTGCCATTCAACAGCAGATTATATTATGACAACATGAGCGAACATTTGCCCTCACTCTGATGGATTCAGCTCTAATACAGAACGTCACCAGGTTTATGAACAGCAGATTGCCAATTTGAGGAATGATATGAGCCTGGACACCCGAATCAATCCAATAAATTCTAATTCACATTTGCTGACTGCCTGAAGCTCTGGCTAGGCCTTGAGTGGAATTCATATTCTAGCATTGCTTGATTTCTGAATGTAAATACTAATACCCACATTCTTGGACGAGGAAAGCCCCTCCTAAGTGTTAATACTGTTTAACTTGGCAATACTCCATCATATTGGACTCTTTTCCAACAATATTTAGATACTGAAGTCTTAATGCTGACCTCAATACATCTGAAGCAGGTCTAATTTCTGCAAGTTTACTCAAATCTGCAATTTTACCAATCCGCATTTAAAGACCTGTGCCATGTAGATTGTGTAATCATGACTCACTGTCAAAAGCATGCTCAATAGATGAGTGAAAAGCTTTTCAGTGGGTGAGATGAAAAAAAAACAAGCTTTATTACATACCAGCATTCTCCATCCACTATTACATAATTTAAGTATCTCTTTCAATTTCAATTTACTGTGTTACCTTTGGGCAACTTAACTGGAATTCTCACTTTTCCTGCTTTGTTGAAAGCTTGTAACTTTCATGGAAGTCCAAACCATGAACCATAGAATCTTGCAATTAATACAGACCTTCCTCTAAATTATGTGTCACTGTGAATCCCATAGTCTCATAGCATGCATGGAGATGGCAGTAATGAATTCAACAGTTATTTTCATTTGCTTTGAAGCTTATTGCGCCAGCCAAATTTATATTTATTAGTGTCATGTTTGTTACACTTTATAGCAAGTAGCTTTTCCTGCTCTTGACAGGCTGCATGCAGAACTCCACTGAGATCAGAGATGTTCTTTTGGTTTCACATGTCAGCACAGAACATGACAAAAGCTCTGAATATCTGTACCAGGCACATGGTAACACACACCCACAGAAGCAGTGAAGTGCCAATCTGATTCTCTCAAGGCGCTATCACATGTAGGACTCACTTCCTTTGAGAGGCGAGGGAGGAGGTGATAGAAGGAGACAGGTAGATAAAGAGACAGAGATACTGTAGATGCATAGACGCATTCATAGCAGAGAAAAAAGATTTTTGTAACAAAAGTAGAGGAAATCCTAAATGTATATGCATAAAGCTAAATTTGCAATGGAAATAATGCAAAAGTAATGATATTTGGTGTATAAACAATCTTGCAAATGAGAACACATATACTTTAATAACAGGTGATCTCATTGAAGGTAGTGTTTGCCCTGCAACTGGTGTCACAATTTTCTTTAGTGCCATGATATTAGAAGAAGATAGAGAGACATGGAGAAGGCTGTGCATGGCCGTGATGCAGATCATTTCTTTAGAATTTTTTTTGCAGATTTTCTTGATATAAACTTGTGTACATTGCTTTTTAATAAGATGCATAAGTAGGTCAAAATGCCAAGGTTATCTTTAAGGTTATTATACAGCTGTGGGGCTAAGTTTAATTGTAAAAACACAAGTGTTGCTTTAAAATAGACATCATGTCTTGTTTTATAAATGAGCAAAAGAATGAAAAAGAAAGGTACAATAGTCCATCTTGTACATGCAAGCAGTCTGTTTTATAGCTGTCATTAAATGAGCTGGTTAATGTGTCAAAATACAGTAAATGAGTAGAACTGAGCATTTAAAAATTGTTGCGTTTGATGAGTGCGAATAAATGGTGGAATTAAGTGCATCATCAGGTGATAAATCACAGCCTACCACATAATGCCTCGTTAGAGAAGACACAGTGACTTGTTAATGTTTTGTAAATACTTTGCATGGCAAACGGCGCTATTAACAAGGCTACAAAGTGCACAATAATTGATTTGACTCCACTGCTGTAGAGGCTTATTATACTTACTTGCTCCCACCAAGAACATGTCGCTGCCAAAAAGCAACAGGACCACGGAGTTGACCAAAACAAGCAGACGAGCCATGTCTCGGTGGATATCGTTGCTCACCTCGGATTAAAACGCAGATGTCCTATGCTTGAAGGGCAACTATATTACATTACACATCAGTTCATTTTCCCAACACGTTGGAATTCCTTTCATGAATGAATGAATGAATGGATGGGTGAATGAACGCTAACTGGCTGTGTCGGACTCGAGCTGGTCATTAAATAGATAGCCAATAAAAGTACGTAACAAATGATGCCTTCAGAAACATTTTGTCGAGTCGAGGCGAGATTCTTCATTTAGGGTTTAAATCCACAAGTCCCTCGGCCATGTTCTCGCGCACACTGAGACTAAATTTACTGAAACTGTTGACTTCGCATTGTTCCCGGGTTCACACGAGAGTTCTCATGAAGGGGTCGTAGGAAGGGAGGACGCTCACGAGCTCGTCGGTCCCCTCACAGACCGAGGGGACGCCGCGAGGCGATTCAGCACCATGGGCAGCGCCTCAAGTTTTCAGACTGGGCTCGCGCTCCGCAGCTCAGACCTGAGTGCTGTTGATTCACGCACGCGGGGTTGGTCATCCTGCAGTCCTTTCCGGTAGTGGCCCTCAAAGCAGCCTATCAGGTTTTTAGCACTTAGTGTTTCAGCTCAAGTGCACGCGCAGCATGCCGTGATTGATCTTCCACGTGCCGTTAGTGGAGGGAGCGGCATCTGTACTTGAGCTGCAGCCACCACTCACACTGAAGCACACTTCTCCAGCTGCTTAAATATTTCAGTAGCAATTCCAGCGGCAAATATTTACCGCAATAGGGTGAGGAGTGTTGATATCACCGACATGAGTGTTGCTGTGATGAGTGTCGGAGTCTGTTGTCTGTAAACATCACATTCTCAACTCCTTTTCCATGAGCATAAAACTGCGGTTACTGGTCAATCAAACATTTTTTTTAGTTAGTCACTCTGGCACTGCTAATGAAATTTATTCTGTATAGCTAAATCTGGGTGATTTGCTTGACATACTTAGTTAATTTAGCTTATTAAATTAATTTATGTCAGGGACCATGCAAAAGAAATGTAGGCTACCACATGAAGAGGAAATATGCTTTGCACCAGATTTAGCTACTAGCTCATTTCCATCTGCAGTCCCTAGGCATGTGAAAGGATTAAAAAAGTGCTCATGTTAGTGAATGTGCATCATACCTTCCTAAATAAAACAAGCATAAACATAAACTAAAGAGGCCATAGTATTGTATTGGTCTACTTTGTTCACAAAACATGATGAGAATTGTCTCGAGCATGATATGTCTTATTCAGCCATTCCCCCCTGTGCAGCAGGAGGTCATTGCCAATCCTCAGTCATCATACACTGCGCAGCCCTCTAAGACACACCATGTTATCAAGAAGATAAATCACATTGATAAGCTGAGTGCATTGCCTTGTGGGACGACCGTAGGGAACCTGCAGACACACACTGCAGTCAACAAATAAGTTATCAAATGTCTTGGAGACTGCTTAGCAAAAGAACTTTTTTTTCCATCAAGCATTTTTTTCTTATTGATCTTCAATCTAACCCACGATTCATATGTTTGCAGCATGTTTTGAAAATGAAAGCGCATAGGTCATAGGGCAGCAGCATTATTTTAACTGATTGTAATGGCTAAAAGGTGGGAGCAAAATCTTTGTAAGTGGTTTGTGTGCTTCCTTTCAAACTTTATTTTCTCATGTTTTTCTGTTGAATCAACACCTCAAAATGCTTTTAGTAATGAAGAAAAGACCCCCCTCCCTTTCACACACACACTTATGAGGTGTTGCCATGGTTTTTATGTGCCCACCAGTCTTCTGTGAGCTGGTGCAGACAGACGTTTAAGCTAGACATTAGATATTGGAGTTTCCATGCCAGCTGTCTATATGCAGCTGACATTTCTTTGGCATTTATCATTTTTCAGTTTCCTTGAACAGAGACATTGAAACCCAGGGTTATTGTTATTAGCTCTCACTGCAGTGACTGTATTCTTTTGTGTTGTGTTTTTTTTACTGATATATTTTCAAAGCTCAGTTTTGAGAACCAGTTTTAATAGACTGCTTTATTTCTCTTCAACATTTTTTTTTTTTTTGCCAAACTTTGTTTCTTTCTAGTTATTTATTTAGCTCATCTGTAAATACAAAATCAATAGGATTTTCTCACTTTCAGCTCATGACAGTGTCAAGGTTTTATAGGAGTTACACAGTGGCTTATTTCATTGCGTAATAACCTGTTGTTTAAAAGAAATAACAACCATGAATGCCTCACCATGAGACTCATAAGTAGGATAAATAATTTTGCAGACGTTGTGTATTTTCTCGATTCCAGTAAAGTTCTTTCCAGTAAGTTGTGATGATTTTCAGAGGAGAGCAAATAGTTAGCTCACACACAGCTATACTTAAGTCTCTACTATGCTGGGGATTTTATACTCTTCATCCCTAAAAAGAAAAAAATCCTCTTGCAGTCTATTTTCAATGCTGTGTGATGTTAGCCCTCCCTGGATCCCACATTAAAGAGAAGTAGCACAGTATGATGTAGCACTAGCCCTTCAGTCGTTAGCAGTGGCACAAGACAGAATTAATGCAAAGTCTTGGCAGCATTATTAATGTCCCTGCTTCATAAATTACTTTTCATCTTTGCTGTGCATGTGTCTCAGAGGACACAAATCTGTCATAACAGTAAGCTGCTGACTTGTTAAAATATATCATGATTATTAAATCAACCACACAATCACTTCTGGTTATCCACTATATCACTGTCAGCAAAAGTAACAGAGTTAAACTTTTAGGCAATATTTTCTTTTAAGGTTCCATAATAATCAATACAAAGAGGAAAAACAAGAACAAGAATGAAATGAGCATCTTTCATGATCAATATAATCTTTCGACCATGATCTCATCTCTGCAGTTACATCAGGGTCCAGTCAGGCAGCAGTCATATGCAGAGGCTGCTGCAGTCTGTACAATTAAATGGAAATTAAGGGTTAATTTACACAAAGTTTAAGCTTATTACGCCTCTTAATATCTTCAGTTTTCATAAAGACCTATAAAAGAAATTGATATGGGTGAAAAAAAAAATCATCGATCAAAGCGTAGATACATTGGGGATGGTTTATAGCAGCATTAAAACTGAGAATATTGGAAAGCTTCACTCACGCTGAAAAATGTGCTATAAGGAAATTCAATGAGCAGCTTCCAGTGGAGCTGTTCCCCACAAGCAGCACTCAGGCTTATGGCTTTTTAATTTTGCATAAAAGCACTCAACCTGTTCTGTACTTCACTCCTGTTTTTTTTTTTTTCCCTAATTTTGGACTATCTTGTTTGTTTTCGCCATAATTGCTCAACTGCGCCAGCAACCCCTGTAGCTCTGCTGTTTACTGAAAGAGGGAGAGCAGCCCTTCAACATGGAGTCCTGTTAAATGAATTCAAACTGTGTGCACAGTTCACCATGATGGATGGATTTTCACTCTGGGTGTGGGAGCATCATTTGTGACCAATGAGATGTGTGATGCTGCATCAGAGTTACACATTCACCTCTGCAGGTTTTGGAATACTTGAACAGAGAATTTCATATAACAGACAGACAATGAAATATAGTTTGGTTCTATGTGATTCAATGACTGTAGGGCTGATGTGTTGTGTCATGATTTGGGGTTTTGGCTCGTCTGTTTCCTGTTTTATTTTGTCAGTTCTTTCCTCATGTGCCCTATTTTATAATACTTTCTGTCTTTTCACCTGTTGATTACAAACCTCCCTTTCCGGTTGTATATAAGTCTGTGTTTCTCCCTTGCTCTTTGTCAGTTCATTTGCATCTGTTCCCCAGTCCTGTGTTTGCTCTGTCTCTGTCGTGTGTCTCATCAGCATCCCTGCCAACCCTTGAACTCAATCCTCTTCACTGCCTGGTCACCCACTCACCATCTCACATATCATCTCACACTTCATTATACACTGAGAGACTGAAAATTATATGGAGATATGATTCAACATGTTTGTTTAATTAAAGAACTTTATTTTTTTGGTTTGGGTTCTGAATTTGCATGTAGTTTTGTTGGTTTAATGATCATTTGTGAACAAAGAACTCTTGTGTTTGATTATTGACCATATTTTTTGCTTTTAAATAAGCTAAAAAAATGAACTGAAGAAGACTGAAGTGATGGTTTGTGTTTTCTTTTAATCATGTGTATCTTTTGCATCAAGAGTGGTAAGCAAACCAGGCTATCCCTCCATCATAATAGAATATTTAGAGTGATGGTTGAACCCCATTCTCTCTTTTGTTCTGGATATGCATATACTACATGTTCCTTGTGTCACCCCAGTTTGTACTTGGTCCATTTTTTAAAATAATTTCTCCCTAGCTTTTGAATTTTCCTCAACTTGCTCCCTCATTTTTCAAACTTTGTTATTGGCCTTTGTAAAGCCTGCACTTTGTTTTCTTAACCTGCTGTCCAGGTGTTTTTGCTTTTTTTTTTACTTGTAAAACTTGATGGTGTGAAAGTTATAGCCAAAGTTATGCTTGCTGTGTTTATCTCAGACTTTTATTTCAGACATTTTTCAGAGAGCTTCTCTCTGAGAGCTTTTCTCTGAGAGTTTCTCAGAGCTCAGTGTTGACTTCCTGTGTTCACATTAAAGTTTTATATTTTATATATTGCAAAGAGAATTATCTTGTTTGTTGCTGTCAAGTACTTTAAAAGTAAACATGGCAGAGCTTTCTCAACCATGTTCGCTTGCCATCACTTTGGCATCAGGAAACATGTATTGTACTGTATGAATGTAGGTGTGACTGACAGGCTAGTTAAATAAATCCTTTTGCTTTTATTTCCTCAAAGACAATAGTTTCTATTCTTTTCTGTCAGACGTCCCAGAGCTCAGGTGGCCAAATGTGGACAAATCTGCCATATGTTCCAAATGTGTTAAATTTTAATTTGATGTTACTTACCACTGTTGATATTATGAAAGGATGTATTGTTTTTACATAGACAATACGGTGTTCCTACATGTGTATCTGTATTTTTTATCTCCTAGTGAATACATCAACGACAAAATTAGCTTCACATTAGTGGATTGCTGGATTAATCTCATAAACTTTGACATGGAAATAAGTATATGCAGGTAGTGTCTTAAAGAGCTTGTTTTTAATGAATAAATTAAGCAAGTAAAAGTGCAAAGGATCTTGTTAAAAGGCAAAGCATCACCTTCAAACACCTTCCAGGTTTGGAAACTCATTTATCAAGACTTTCCTGCTTTATTATTCCCCCTTTTCTCTGCATTGCTTTGTCACTGTTCCAATTAAAAACTTGCGAGGAAAGATCCTGTAAGGACGGGGTTAAACCAAAAATACCAAAAATAACTTCACCTGGCTGGAGGGAAGACTCCAAATGTTAATTGCTTGGTGTTCAGTGCCCAGTAAAAGAACTTTATAACAATGAGGAGGCAGAAATATGACTGGGATTTAATAAGTGACTGCAGCCATGGACTGTTTATAGTTCATTCTGTCCACTCTCATGATGACTCTCAGACATTTACAGTACAGGAGTGGAAACACTCTGCTGGATGACACCTTTAAAAGAGCTTTCTGGTTTGGAGATAAAGCAGATACATATCAATTACTGTTACAGGTGAAATGACATAATGCAATAAAATCATTGTGTAGCCTCCCAGTATACTGCACATTAATTGGAATCTATATTAAAGAAATAATGACTGCAAAATCAAAAAAATCTACTAACTTCTTTTTTTGTGTTTTGTTGCTTTAGACAACTTGTTGACAAAAGCCTCGCCTCCACTTTTACATGGTTTCCTCTTTAATTTCCCCCTTTTTGGACATTAAATCTAAGAAAAACAGGCAGCAACAGAGAGAACATGGTGGAAGAGACAGCCGTTCAAGGTCAAAGTCACTTATATGAATATTTACATTGACATTTGGTACACAAACTGCGAGGAGAAGAGAGCTGGTGACAGCAGGGATCTTAAAATGAGCAGGAGCGCCGTGCTGCATACTGATCAGGGATGATGAGCTGTCTCGTTGGTGGGCTAACAATAGACTTATATGTCCCTGACGCAAGATATAAGTCAGTGAAATGTAGCTGTAATATCGCTGAGCTTCCAGTAAAAGGTTTATGTGTTAATTTTGCTGAAAGATAGATGCTTGCACTTATAGAAGAATTTATTAATTCATCTGGTTCTTCATTAGAGACTCTTCTCCTAAAGCTAATCTGATCATTTTGTCCTTTAATGCACAACAGAGGCGACAGAAGGTCTAAGAGAACACTGAATGGTCACATTTCAGCCCACATTGCATAGGCCAGCAGTATTCCTCAGTACTTTTTACTGCACCAGCGCACATAGGAATAATTAAATTTCTCTGTAGTTACCGGTGCCCTTGACTCATCATTGAGCACAACAATAGTGGTCAGTCACCAGATACATTTGAGGGGGCTGGTGGGGATCCTGCTTCCTCATGGCTTTCAGGATTCTTACAGTAAATGAATTGACAAGGACTCGTATATCAAGAGAAAATATCAATTTAGCAGATGGTTTCCTAAATCCTTCACGATCAGCCTGTGAAAAAAGAAGCCGGCTTATTTATTGGCTTCATCAAAGAAAATTTCATTAGCAGGAATGGCCTCCGTATGAGACTTCATTTTGGTCAGAAAATACAATCAGCCATCACTACTCTATAGATCTATACAGTGAAGGCCAAGTAAGAAATTGCTATCTCCTTTTGTCTTCATCATTTCCTTTTGTTTAGCCTCGTGTGCTGAGTGCTGGCTAGCCACAGAGACAGCAAAGTGTTTTTCAGCTTTGAGTAGTGAAAAATTATATTGACATGCATATGCTATTGTTTTTGAATGTTATAGATAGACAGTAGTTAAAAAGCCCAAGATCCATAGAGTTTTATTCCGTATGCAGGTGCATTGCAGCTGTCATTTTAACACTTAAAAAAGTTTAATGAGTGAGCTAAATATAAATAAACCACCTGCACACTTAATTTAATTAAAAATGAAATAATAAATTAAAACAGTTGTTGTATCAGGATGTAAACTTGTTCATTTCTGCTGTAAAATTTAAAATAGAGTCTCTGTTATCAACTCGCTTTAAGAGTCGGTGGCAAGTGGCTATTTGAGGAACTGCAGTTTTTGGCACTTACTGCTCTGCAGAGCTGAGCAGCACCATAGAGCTGGGTTACATTTTTCTGTAGGTTCATCATTGCAAGTGGCTACTTTCACATTTGACACTCTGTAGTTATTTCATGTAGGCTACAGTTTATATGCAAAAAATCAAAATGGCAGCTTAGAAAACACCTATCTGCAACAAATAACACCTACACTCCTATCAGTAAGCATCCTTACTATTAATTTATATTGCTTATATAATTTCTCTGGATGCTAAACCGCACTGTGTATTGTAATTAACTTTGCAGAGTTATATTAGAATTTCCTCAATTCTTACCATTTAAATCTGAAAGGCACAAAAATATCCAATTCGTGACAGTTGAAAGATTTTAAATTTTTGAAGCCAGTTTGACTCTTTGCAAGTATTGACAGAATAAGATGTAGAAAAATTATTTCTCAGTTTAAGTTAAAAAAATTAAGCTTTATATTAGCCCATAAGATTTGTAATATTTGCAAAGTGAATGAAAGCAGTAAAACATTTTGCTTATTTTTTCTTTCAAAGCCAAGTTCAAAGGATGGATTAGTACATTTACAATTTAAGCCATAAATAATAACTGGGAGTCCTGTAAAACTTTGTACATTAGTTAACAGACCCTGCTGTAATTTCCCTCTCTAAAAAAAAACTTTCATCTGCTCTCTGCTTATTTATGTTGTTATTGCTCATTTTACAACATGTTATGTCGACTTCTTCTGCCATCATTTCAAGAGCCTTTACATCTACTGGACCTAATGCTCTTGATTGATGGGCCTCATTAATAAAATGGCATCAAAGCCCAGGAGAGAAAACATGTTTATGAGGAGTATAATCCCCATTGAACACCACTGAAAACAGCGACATTATTGGAAGATGAAAGCACATCTCTTTTCATCTGTGGCGAGTGCTCTTTATGTTATCCCAGAGGACAGCGGCGGGGTTATCCTCACAAGATGCTAATGATGTGTTGCCTTCTGCAGGGATCAGTCATCAATCTGTGTTCGAGCCACCGTTTCCCGTCATTATTCCTCCAAGGCAGCACTGACGAACAGAAGGAGGGGAGAGGGTGATTAGGCCTCCCAA
>JAPZDY010000010.1:9210452-9231120 GCA_029783645.1 Ctenochaetus hawaiiensis
GATTCATCTTCACCTGTGACAGCTGGTTCTTTTTCCACAGCACTTTCATCTTCAGCTGTTGTCTCTTTATCATTGTCTTCAGTTTCATCTTCATCTTCATCTTCATCTTCATCATTTGTGGCAGCAGTCTCTTCTCCATCTTCACCTTTGACAGTTGGTTCTTTTTCCACAGCACTTTCATCTTCAGCTGTTGTCTCTTTATCATTGTCTTCAGTTACATCTTCATCTTCATCTTCATCTTCATCATTTGTGGCAGCAGCATCTTCAGATTCATCTTCACCTGTGACAGCTGGTTCTTTTTCCACAGCACTTTCATCTTCAGCTGTTGTCTCTTTATCATTGTCGTCAGTTTCATCCACATCTTCATCTTCATCATTTGTGGCAGCAGTCACTTCTCCATTTTCAACCTTTCCTTCTTCCATTGCGTCATCCTTGTCACTTTCATCTTCAGTTGTGGCGGCCACATCAGACTCGCCAGCAGTATTTTCATCCTCATCTTTGGCTGCTGCAAGCTCGTCCTTTGATTCCTCTTCACTCATGGCATCTGACTCCTTTTCCGTAGCAGTGTCATCTTCAGTTGTTGCAGCTTCAGCTACTTCTTTAGATGAATCATCACCTGTTGCATCATCCTCCTCTGCGGTCTCACCCTCATTTGTGACTGCATCATCTGCTGAATCAGCATCACTGGTGGCAGCAGTCTCTTCTCCGCCATCAACCATGCCTGCTTCCTCAGCTTCAGCTTTGTCTTCGTCAGATTCATTTTCAGTTGTTGCAGTCACAGCTGCAGGTTCAGTTGGTTCTTGTGATGATTCGTCAACTGTGGCTGTTTCATCGTTGTCATCAGCAGACTCATCTACACTGGCGGGAGCAAGTTTTTCTTCTTCATTGCTTGACCCTTCCTCGTCATTGTCAGATTCATGTTCACTTGTGCCTGTTAAAGGGGTTTCTTCTGCATCTATAGCCGCAGCTGTTTCAGAGGCCTCTTTCTGAAGTTCGTCTTCATTTGTAACATCAGCCTCCTTTTCAACAACAAGCTCATCTTCAGTTGTTGCATCTTCAGCTGGTTCTTTTGACAGTTCGTCAGCTGTGGCATCACTCCCCTCTGCAGCATCCTCGTCATTTGTGGTGGCATTTAAACTCTCTGCAGAATCATCCTCACTGGCGGCAGTCTCATCCATGTCTTCAACTTCTCTTTCTACCACAGATTCTCGTTCAGATTCATGTTCAGTTGTCTCTGCCACATTTTCTGCTGCATTTTCATCTTCAGCTGTTGTGGCTTCACCAGCTTCTTCTTCAGATTCACCTTCACTGGTGACAGCATTCTCCTTTTCCTCAGCAAATTCATCCTCACCAGCTGTTTCATCTAAAATTTCTTCATCTGCAGTGGTTGCCAGATTCTCTTCCTCCACAGCTTCCTCATTCTCAGATTCATCCTCAGTTGCAGCGGTCTGATCCTTTGATACACTTTCACTTGTGACACCAATCTCTTTTTCCAATGCGATCTCATCTCCACCTGTTGCTTCTTCAGCTGGTTCTTTTGAAGAATCATCAGCTGTGACCATGTCATTGATTTCGTCTGCAGAATCATCTGCACTGGTGACAGCAACTTCTTCTTTACCACCAATTGCATCTTTCTCTTCAACCCCCTGTTCTCCAGATGTCACATCAGCCTCTTCTGCTGCATTTTCATCTTCAGCTTTGATGAGTTCAGCAGCCTTTTCATTCATATCATCTTCACTAGTGGCGGCAATCTCTTCTTCATCACAAACTTCTTCATCACCATCACCTTCATCTGATTCATGCTCAGTTGTGGCTGCTACAGATGCGTCTTCTGCCACAATTTCATCCTCAGCAGTTTCCTCCTTTGATTCATCTTCAGCTGTCTGAAGCTCAGTGGTTGCCTCTTCAGCTGGTTCTTTTGAGACTTCATCAGCTGTGGCTGTTTCCTTACTCTCCTCTGCAGACTCATCTGCACTGGTGGCAGCAATCTCTTCTTCATCACCAACTTCTCCATCACCTTCTTCCGATTCATGCTCAGTTGTGGCTGCCACAGATGCTTCTACTGCTGCGCTGGCTGTTTCCTTACTCTCCTCTGCAGACTCATCTGCACTGGTGGCAGCAATCTCCTCCTCATCAAAATCTTCATTGACTTTCCCCTCTTCCACAGCCTCGTCTTTGTCAGATTCCTGTTCATCTGTGGCTGTCTTGGTGCTCTCTAATGCTACAATTTCACCTTCAGCTTTGGTGGCCTCAGAGGCCTCTTCATCATTCACATCATCATCATTGGCTGTCCCTTCTTCCTCAGCCTCGTCTTCGTCAGATTCATGTGCACTTGTTGCTGCCATGGTGCTCTCCACTGCTTCAATTTCACCTTCAGCTATGGTAGCCTCAGAGGCCTCTTCATCATCGACATCATTATCATCGACTGTCCCTTCTTCCTCAGCCTTGTCTTTTTCAGACCCCTGTTCACTTGTTGCTGCCATGGTGCTCTCCACTGCTGCAGTTTCACCTTCAGCTATGGTGTCCTCGGAAACCTCCTCCAGCTCGTCTTCACTTGCAACAGCAGTGTCTTTGTCCACAGCAGTGTGATCTTCAGTTGTTGCTAGCTCAGTTGGTTCTTCTAACAACTCATCAGGTCTGTCTGTGCCATCGTGCTCATCTTTAGAATCTGCCTCAGTGGCAGAAATCTCTTCATCTTTAACCATCTCTGCTTCTGCAGCCTCATCTATGACAGCCTCATCTTCATTTGTAGCTGCCACATTAGTGTCTTCTGCTGCACTGTCATCTTCAGCGGTCATGGCTTCAGGAGTTTTTTCCTTCAACTCATCCTCACTTGTGATGTCGTTCTCTTTTACTACATCCATCTTATCCTCAGTTTCTGCTTCTGCTGGTTCTTGTTCATCAGTCTCTTCTGGTACATTTTCATCAGTAGATTCAGCAGCCTCCTCCTCTAATATATCTCCAGTTATAGATGCTTTCTCTGTTTCTAATGCCTGAGTCTGTTCAATCAGTTTTTCAACAGTTTCTACTTCTTCTGCAACTTTGTTTTCAGACTCATCTTCTTGACCTGCATCCTGACATGCATCGTTTGCCTCCTTTTCATCTGCTGCAACTGCAAATTCATTTTCAGTATCACAGTGCACTTCATCCCCTTCCACTTCTCTTACAGCATTGTCAATAGCAGTTTGTACAAGTGCCTCTGCTGTGTTTGCTTCATTATCAATATTTCTCATCTCCAGAATCTTCTTTAGGTCAAAGTCCATGACAACCGGTGCAATATTCAGAACTTCTGCAGGAACTGTCGTCCCAGATGCCATTTTTTTCTTAACACATGTTTCACAGGGACAGAATTCATCATCGTTTTCACTGCGTTGGTCACTGTAAGATGTCCCTGTTGCTGAATCGTCACTTTTTTCCGCTTCAGGAGTAATTGATTGCTTGATGAGCATCTTTAGCCTCCGTCTCCTCTCTTCAGTTTGTGTTGTTGAAGCCCGGGACATAGCTTCTTTAGGAGGTCTCGGTAGGCCTGCCCGACTTTGAATTTTCCTCCGTTCTCTGTCAATACTTGTTTGGATTCTTTTGTGGACCTCTGATTTAAGTTCATTTATCATCATGTCCAGTTGATCATTATCTTCCAGGTTCCATCGGACTTTAAACTCTTTCATTGCGTTGATGTAATGTGTCATAAACTGCTTTTCAATTTTAGCTAATAAGGTCAAGACCCAAACAGGGTCAGGATCTTGAGAAATCCTTTTAGTTAACTGTGCTTTTTGAAGGAGAGATGGAGGACTCTCAGAACTAGTGTCCTCCTGACATTCTGTTTCATCGTCATCTGGAAGTTTCTGCTCATTGCTGTCATTTTCTGAACTTTTGTTAGGTGATGGTGGTGTTTCAGATAGTTCTCTTGGACTATCATTGGTCCTAATTGTTTCATCTGTTGCCGGATCATCTTCCTTTTGTTTTGCCTCATGAATTCCCTCTACTTCAGTCTCACATGTCCATTGAGTATCTGCCTCTGCCTCACCTTCGCAGACTTCTTGTACTTTCATTAATGCACTGGCATGTGGTTGAGATGCATCACCATTCACACCATCGCTACTCTTACCAGAGCCTGTGGAGCCACTGTTGACATCCACACCAGAGGATGACGTGTGATTAAATTCATCATCCATGAAATGGGGATCATCCTTCT
Source organism: Ctenochaetus hawaiiensis (assembly GCA_029783645.1). NCBI lineage: Eukaryota > Metazoa > Chordata > Actinopteri > Acanthuriformes > Acanthuridae > Ctenochaetus > Ctenochaetus hawaiiensis. The sequence continues at coordinate 9,214,645 of JAPZDY010000010.1, forward strand.
TTAACACTTGTTCATTTTCTGGAGGAACACAAAGCCAAAGAGACTGAAGAATATTCATCAGTTCTTGGTATCTTTCATCCTTTTCATTTGCATTTTTAGGATTATTGTCTATTAATTGCAACTTCACAAGACAATCCAGAAGACCTCTGGCTGAGGTGCTTAGTTTACGTCCATACACTGGAGAAATTTCTGGTAAGCTGTTACATCTGTCAGACTTTGGACTTAAAAGCACTTTCATCACTTGAACAGAGGAGTTAAATATTTTTGAGGTATCATCTCTCTGAGTATTGGTATTATCTGCATTTTGTTCCTCTGTGCTTGTTTGGCAGTCATTCTTTGCGTCATTGTTGATTGCAACTTCTTCATTTGTGTCTTTTTTGTTCTCAGCTGCAGGGTCATCATGGTTTTCATTATCCCCCATTCTATTAATTTCCTCTGTTGCATGGCCAGTTTTTTGTCCATCACAATTTTCATTTAACTCCTCCATTTCATACATGTCACCGTCTCCTGGTATTGTTTTCAGCCATTCATTCACAACCTCATTCGGGGATGCATTCGGTAGGTTAGATGGGACCATTTTGAGGTCATCATCATTTGTGTTCTTGTGTTTGTGTTTGCTGCTTTTGTCACTTTTGTCATCAGCTACACTCCTGCCAATTTCTGCGGTTTTAATATGACCGTTCATCATCTTCTTAGACACACTGGATTTTGATTCTGCTTTGGCTGGAGTCTCGCAATTCTCTTTGACCACATCTGAAGTGGACAGAGTTTGTGACAAATCAGTTTCACCTGAATCTGTGTGACAAATCTTATGATCTTTATTTCCTTTTGATTGCTGTTCATTCTGACAGGTTTCTGACGCGGCAGATTTTGCAGCAGACTTTGCTCTGTTTGCAGTTTGCCTGCTTAACTTGCTTGTCTTAGAGTGAGAACTCCTCTTATCTACTGCATCTTGTTTCTCCTCCTGGTCTTGCCCTTTCTCCTCAGCAAGAGCACCAGTGGCTGTGGAAGTCGACTCCCCTTTATTTTCCACATTTTCATCCGCTGAAATATCAGGTGATTTGGACTTTCGAGACTTTGTGGACATGTTTGTCTTGACAGATAAAGAACTTTTTGGCCGTTCTTCACTTTTCTTTTCTTTAGCCTCAGATGTTGTTGACTTTTTTGAACGAGCTGAAGCCCTAGATTTTGTTGACATGGGGGTGGTTGCTCTGTCCCCACTTTCTTCAATTGTCACAGCAGGGATTTTAGACTGGCCAAACATTTCAGATCCATCAGATATTGCTGACACTGGGCTAAGTGTTCTCTCCTCCTTTTCCTGAGTATTTTCATCAGCAGGAACATCAGATACTTTTGATTTCTTTGATCCCACTGATGTTTTTGACTTGGCTGACTTGGCTGACATGGCACTTCTTGCTCTCTCAGGTTTCTCCTCAGCATCTTCATCGGGAGGAGTGTCTGGATTCTCTATAGTGGGGATTTCACTATTTGTTCCAACATCAGTTCCTTCATCATGTCCGGTCTTCTCAGTAATTCTTGATACGTTGGACTGCATGCTTCTTCCAGAAACATTTGACTTAACTGACAAAACACTTGAAGTCCTCTCTGTTTGATCCACCTCTTCAGTTTGTGTTTCAGAAATTTTTGATTTCCTTGACTTTACAGACAGATCTGTCTTTGATGATTTAAGTGACACAATACTTGATGTTCTCTCTTCAGTTTCATCACAAATTGATGCGTTTTCTTCAGCTAAAATTTCATTGGTTTTTGAAGGACTTGTTTTACCAGTAGATGTCACATTTGACATGGCACTTTCAACTCTCATTTCATCCTCATTTCCAGCATCCTCTACACAGTTTATTTCTTGAGGATGATTAGAAGTCTTCGATTTTGTAGATTTTGACGTTACATTTGAACTCACTGATCTGACAGACAGTGAGCTCACTGCTCTTGCCTCAGTTTGTTCTTCTGTGTTTTCGTCAGTAACATTGGCACCATCTTCAGCACCATCTTCAGCAGGAACCTCAGAGGCTTTTGATTTCTTTGATGCTGCCGAAGCATTTGACTTTCCTGATTTTGCTGATTTAATGGAGGTACTGCTTGGTGCTCGCTCTGTAGTGTCATCATGATTATCTTCCCCTGGAATATTGGAGGCCTTCGACTTCCTGGACTTCGCAGAAATGTTTGACTGCATTGATTTGGAGGATCTGGCTGATTTGACTGACAGGGTGCTTGGTGGTCTTGGTGCAATTTCCTCATCATTTGCTGTGTTTTCTCCTGAAGGTACTTCATAGGTTGTGCTCCTTGATGAAACGGAAATATTTGATTTGGTTGATTTGGCTGACATCTTGCTTGGTGATCTCTCCTCAGTTTCTGCTTCGGCATTTTCCTCATCAGGGTTGCCTGCGGATTGAGCTGATTTAACAGACATGGAACTTGGTGCTCGCTCTTTTATCTCCTTTTCAGCACTTCCTGCACTTGAAATTTTACCGTTTGATCTGTGAGAAAGCACTGACACATCTGACTTTGCAGATCTGCCAGACAAAGCACTTGCTGCTCTTTCCTCAGCTGGAACATCTGAGATGTTTGACTTACTTGATTTTATAGACATAGCTGACTGTGCAGATTTGGCTGACATGGCACTCTCTGCTCTCTCCTGAGTTTCTTCTTCACCATTAACTTCATCTGAAATGCCAGAAGTTTTGACCGAACAAACTTCAGAAGCATTTGATTTAGTGGATTTTGCTGAAGCATGTGACTTTGTTGATTTAGCTGACAAGGCACTAGGTGCTCTTTCTGCAGTGTCCTCATTTTCCACCACGTTATCAGGAGTGACACCAGATGCTTGTGACCTATTAGATCTTTCAGAAACATCAGACTTAACTGATTTGACTGAAACACGGCTTGCTGCTCTTTCTTCAATTTGCTCTCCATCATTTTCTTCACCAGGGTTCTCAAAGCTTCCTTCAGCTGGAACTTCAGAACATTTGGACCTTTTTGATCGAGCAGAAGCATTTGTCTTGACTGACTGAGCTGACATTGAACTCACTCTCCCTTCATTCTCTGCATCAGCAACTTCAGTGCTATGTTCAGAGGGAACGTCAGTAGCTTTTGATTTCTTAGATTTTTGAGAAACATTTGACTTGGCTGATTTTGCTGATTTGACTGACACGGTGCTTGGAGGTCTTTCTTCACAATCCTCATTTCCTTCCTCTGGTGTCAAGACTTTGGATTTGTTTGATTTTGCAGAAATAGCTGACTTTGCAGACATTGCACTCTCTGCTCTGTCTTGAGTTTCTTCCATATTGTTTATGACCTCAGGAGTATCTGAAGGAACTTTAGAAGCATTTGATTTCACTGATACTGTAGAAGCATGGGACTTCGGTCTGGCACTGCTGTCCTCAACTGGAACATCAGCTGAACATTTTGACCTACTTGATCTTGCAGAAACACTTGACTTGACTGAAGGAATTGACATTGAACTTACTGATCTGCTTTCACATTGCTCTTCTTCATCCTCTTTAGGAGAAATGTGATCAGCAGGATTGTCAGAAGCTTTAGATTTGGCTGAAATATTTGACATTGCTGATTTTGTTGACATGCTGCTTGGAGCTCTGCCTTCAGGTTCGTCTTGATCCATTACTATATCTTCACTTGGACCATCAAGTCCTTTTGACTTTGTAGATTTGGCAGAAACACTTGACTTTGCAGTCTTGGTTGACATGGCACTCTGTGCTCTCTCTTCAGATTCATCTCCAACCTCTACTTCATCAGGAATGCCAGTACTTTTGCCAGAGTGAACCTGTGAAGCATTCGATTTGATAGACTTTGCAGAGGCATGCGACTTTGCTGATTTAGCTGACATAGCACTTGATGCTCTCTCTGCAGACTTAACAGACAATTCAGACTTGACTGATATGCAGCTTGGTGCTCTTTCTTCAGCTTGCTCTTTGTCATTTTCTTCATTGGGACTCTCAGAGCTTTCTTCAGCAGTAAAAAGAGCAGAACGTTTTGACTTATCTGATCTTGCAGACATGTTTGTCTGACCTGACATTGAACTCATCGCTCTCTCTTCACTTTCTCCTTCAACAGTTCTCTCCTCAGGATGGTCATCACCATCATCCAAGGGAACTTCAGAAACCTTGGATCTTCTGGATGATGTAGAAACATTTGACTTTCCTGATTTTCCTGATCTGACTGACAGATTGCTTGGCGCTCTCTCTGCATGTTCCTCATGATCTGATATCTTCATTTCAGCTTTAACATCAGCTCCTTTTGACTTTGAAGATTTGGCAGAAATAGTCGACTTTGCTGTTTTGGCTGACATGGCACTCTCTGCTCTCTCTGCAGACTTAATGGATATTTCAGAAACACGTGACTGGACTGATTTGACTGACATGCAGCTTGGTGCCCTTTCCTCAGTTTGCTCTTTGTCATTTTCAGTGCTGTTGTCATCATCCAGAACAAATGCAGAACGTTTAGACCTATTCGATCTTGTAGATATATCTGATTCACCTGACTGTATTGACATTGAGCTCATTGACCTGCAGTCAGTCTCTCCTTCTATAACAATTTCTTCAGAAGCATCTCCGCAGTTTTCAGAAGGAACTGCAGAACCTTTTGATTTCTTAGACACTGCTGATTTAGCGGATGTAGTTGACATATTGCTTGGAGCTCTTTCTTCATGTTCTGTACAATCGACATTATTTTCTTCCGCTGAAACATCACTATGCTTTGACATATCACATTTGGCAGACATGTTTGACTGTGTTGATTTGGCTGACACATTTGACCGTGTCGATTTCACTGACAGTGCGCTAGGTCCTCTTTCTTCCTCATGTTCAGTGACATTCTCTTTATCTGAACCATCACAGCATTTTGACTTACTTGATCTTGTTGAAACATTTGACTTGCATGATTTAACTGACATGCAGCTTGGTGACCTTTCACGAGTATCCTGTTCAGCATCTCCCTCATCACAGACATCATCATCATGCTTGGAAAGAACTTGAGATGCTTTTGATTTTTTGGAAACAGCAGAAGTATTTGACTTTGCAGATTTTGCAGACATTGCACTTGGTACTCTTTCTGCCATCTGTTCCTCACAGTTGTCCTCCTCAGACAAACCTTTAGAGGCTTTAGACTTTCTCGATATTGCAGATGATCTTGATGCAATTGATTTTTCTGACATAGCACTTGATGCTCTTGCTTCAGCTTCAGTGTCATCATGTTTGATAGAATCTTCCTCAGCTGAAACACAGGAGGAGCTCGGCATTTCTTCAACCTCATCATCACAGCTTGCTTCTTTTTCTTCAGTTTGTTCTCCAGCACTTCCGTTATCATGATTGTCTTCACTTTCTATATTAGCAACTTCAGATGATTTAGATTTGCTAGATTTTGCAGAAATATTTGACTTTTGTGACTTAGCTGATTGGATGGATATTGTGCTCTGTGGTCTTTCTTCACTTCCTCCATTTTCATCATCTGGATTGTCAACACTTTCTCTAGCAAGGCCAGACCTCTTTGATCCTGTAGATCTTGCAGATGCATTAGATGAAGCACTAATTGGTCTTTCCGTTGTTCCTTCTACATCTTCAACTTTTATTTCTGCATGGCAATTTGACTTTCTAGATGCTCCAGATGCATTTGACTTGATAGATCTAGCAGACAGTGCACTAGGTGCTCTTTCACTTTCTTTGTTTTCAGCTGAAATATCAGACACTATTGATTTCTCAGATTCATCTCGTTTTTCTGAACTCATGGATCTTGCAGATGCAGTTGACTTATTAGATTTTACTGACAGGGTGCTTGGAGCTCTCTCCAGAGTTTCCGCCACTTCCTCCTCACTGTCAGCTTTATTTGATGACACTCCTGACAAAGCACTAGGTGCTCTCACTTCTGCATCTTGCACCTCCTCAGCATTTTGTTGGGCCTCAGCCTCAGACTTTTGAGACTTTGCTGATTGTCTTGACATGGTACTCGATGGTCTCTCTTGGGTATCTTCCTCACCATTTTCATCTTGAAGCTTAGATGCTTTTGAATGTGTAGATCTTGCAGAGGTATTGGATTTGGATGACATGACACTTGGCACTCTCTCTTGATCTACTTCAGCATCATTAGCTTCCTCTTCTGCCTCACAATTTTCTTCATCATCTTTTGACTTTAAAGAGACAAAAGAATGTACGCTTCCCTCAGATTTGTCCTCTGAATTTTCTTTGACTGGAGCTTCAGAAGCCCTTGACTTTTCAGACTTTGCAGAAACATTTGACTTCACTGACATTGCGCTTTGTGCTCTCTGCCCAGCTTCATTCTCAGTTTCTTCATCTTGGTTTTGGACACTTTCCTCTGCCTCAGATGCTTCTAACTTAGATTCTGCAGCAGCGTTGGATGTAGTTGACATGGCACTGGGTGTCCTTTGCTCAATATCCTCCTCAGCTTGGTCTTTATTTGGTTCGGCAGAGACCCTTGATCCCTTTGATTTAACAGAGGTTTTGGATTTCGATGACATGGAACTTAATGCTCGTTCTCCATCAACATCCTCCTCTGTTTTATGTTGTTCAGCTGCCACTTCTGACATCACTGACTTTTCAGATTTAGAGGATTTAACAGATATGCTACTGAATGGTCTTTCTTGTGTTTCTGTGTCATCACCTGCTGATATTTCTGCTGTATCATCTAAAATATTGGATTTGGATTTTGTTGTGGCATTTGAATGAACTGACATGGCACTTTGGGATCTTTTCTCCTCTACATCTTCCGACTTTGTATTCAGTATTTCCTCAGACTTTTGTGATCTGCCAGAGGCATTTGATTTAACAGACATGGCACTTGATTGATCTCTTTGCATCTCATCTTCTTCTTGAGCTTGGGCCTGGACTTTTGTTTCACCTTCAGCACCATTAGACCCTCTGCAGTTACATATGTAAGTTTTTTTGGATTTTCTTGATTTGCTTGAGTGATCTGAAGCATTGGATGCTCTGTCTGCAGACGTATGTTGCGTGGGCGATGCTGTATCCAACACCTCACTTGAAGCCCTAAGTGGGACATCCTCCTCCTGATTGTTTGAATTCTGCTCATGATCTGTAATGATCCCAGAGGAAGCACTTGGAGCAGACCCTGGTGGTGAGCAAGTCTCACTCCTGATGATGCAGTACTCCACAGTTTCAGCTGCCTCGACACAAGTCTCTCTCTCCACCACTTGTTCCGTATGCTCCACACTTGATCCAGACATAGTTTGCCTTTCAACTACTTTCTTTCGAGAGACCTTTGTATGCGAGGATGCGCTTGAGCTGGAAGTTTGAATGCGACAACTTGCTCCCTGTTCCCCTGGGATGTTTTTCCAGATGTCATACTCCTGGCAGTGACTGCAGCAGTGAGGACAGTGAGGCTCCTCTATATGTCTTTGATAGTGTCGAGACATGTAAGCCTCATCGTGATCACCAGCAGAGATGTTTTCAGATTCAGCATAGCATCTTTCACTAACATGTGGAAAATAGGGCTTATTGTGTACTTGGAGGTATGAACTGTTCCTGCCTGTTGTTTTTCTCACTTCTGTTGACCAGTGCAATGTTTCATCATTTTCTAGCCGGAAACGCACTTTCATTTCCATCGACAAACTGCCATCCTTATTAACACGAACCCGTTTCTCTATATCATCATCTCTCATTCCATCACCGGTGTCAGGGCAGGAATTTACTTGATCTGGAGAGTCAGTTCCATCTGGTAAAGACTTGTCAGATGCCACTGACTGCCTGGTGGACATGGGGTCAGATTCCGGTTTCGAATTGATGACACTTTTTTTTGTTGGAAGTCCTTGGTTTGCCATCAAGACATGAAATGACAGAAAAAAAGAAGCAAAACATAAGATTAAACCAGTCTCTGTTACTTATTGTGTAAAGCAAAAATATACTGTATGAGCATATTTCACATGCTTTAATGAAGCAACAGTGCTTAGAATCAGTTTTAAAAAATTTAAAAGCACAATTTAGAGATAACATTTGAAAACAAAGAATTACCCGTACCCTCTTGACCTTCATTACAGCCACCGGAGTGTGACCTCATGTTCAGCTTCGGAAGTTTGTCATCAGACATTTTCCGAAAATTCTCCATGATGGAAGGGTGGGAGGGCTCACGTCCCACACAAACGAGGAAGTTGGGGCACTGCATGAGACTCTGAACATTGTCAATCTGAAACAGAAGAGGAGAAGGTATCAGCTTGAAGGGAGTCTGTTTACTGAATGAAGTTATAAAAATAAAAGTAATAGACAACAGGATTGTAAGTGTGTATGTCTGGTTTGAAATTGTTTGGATTAAATGCCATTTGCACAGGAAATTAAAATTGCAGTTAAGTGTCAACATCACTCAGGTAAAAATCCCCATCTCTTTTTAAACACATTCAAGCACATTTTGTTACTTTAATTAGCAAATTTGATATTAATTTGTCAATTAGGAGTATAAAGAAGAGGTAAATTCATAGGTAAACAAGTGTAAAGATGAGAATATTATTATAGTCTTGCCATTGCTCTCTCATTTATGGAGCAGAGGTCTTAAAAACACTGCAGTAGAAAGCTGTGAGTCAAGCAGTGAGTCAAGAAAGGATAAATGTCCTAATCCAGGATGATCTCAGGGTAACTTCACCAGATGACGGTGCATTCTTGCAACAGTCAGCTGCCACTGCTATCCATTTTTACATAACAGCGTCATTGCTTTTAATTATTCTGCTTTAAGAAACATCCCACAGCTAAAATTTCTAATACTACAGAAACACTTTGCAAGTCTCTTACTATGTTTGTTAGTAAGTCGCATGACAAAGGTGTATGGCTGACAATGTGCATACTAATCATCATTCTCATCATCACAGTCTTCACCCTCACAGGTGATTAGCCTGAATAGCTAAATGCTAATCTGGGGGGTGAATGCATGCAATGAAAATGTGTTTTCTCTATCAAGTCAATATATATGTATACTTTTTATGTTAGTTTGTATGAGGTGATGTATTCTGTCCAACAAATACTGCTACTTCTAGTTATTTAATGTGTGTGTGCTTTAACATTCTCAGGGCACTATATGTTGAATACACTTACTGCTTCTTCTTTCACTATTGACAACTGTGTAACTCAAGAAAACATGCAGACTTAAACACTGAGAGTTTTGTTGAGTTTATTTTGCTTCTGAGCAGTCGGTTTTGATGAAAGTGCAGTTTTGAGTTTTAATCCGCTCTTGGTAAAGGCAGATGAATGGCTTCATCTGTGGTCACACAAAGCCCAGGTGAAGATAATTAATTGCCACTGTGGAAGACACATTTCTTCGACACCTCTGCTATCAAAGTAGAGAGAATTGAGTTTCAAGGTTGACCTGTTTTTTCTCTCTCAAAAATAGCTCTGATTTGACCAAGATGAATGGGGTTTGGAGAAATACCCACAGTCTAAATGTGTGTGTGTGTGCGTGTGTGTAAGGGAATATCCCCATTTCCTTCCCTCGTGCACACACTAAACATTTATCCCACTAGACTTTGATTGTAGCTAACCAGAAAGTAAAAACTAAATTAAAATTATATTGCTTTTAAATGTGTATTTGTTTCATATGTCAAAAAATTGCACATTATCCAGTTACATCTGCATTTCCCTTACTTCCCTTACTTAAATTTTGTCCTTGACACTTATGTTTAACTTCATATAAGCTACATTCTAAAGTGAAGAAAATCTACAATCATTTGTCGTAAAATGGCTTGGTGTGTTTGCAGTAAAGCTGAAGCTGGGATTAAGCAGGGAATCAGTCCAGTCACAGTCACTAGAGGCCTCTCTTTCACTCTGGTTTTCAGTCTCAGTCATGAATAACAGCAGCTTGTGACAACAGCTTAAACATACTTTTAGAGCACTTAATTTTAAAGCCAAATGAATGCAGACAAACACAACTCACAGCACTACAGTACAGTGCAGAGTACTACAATACAGTACAGTACACAGTAGTACAGTACTACTCCCAGGTGTTTGACCTCACCTTGCGGCCCTCCAGAGTGTACAACTTCCTGATGTGATACTGCATGAGCTCAGAAACTTCCTCTAAAAACAGTCCAAAACTGCGTAGACTCCTGCGGTGCAAGATGATGGTCTTCCTGAACGAGGGGTCGCTGTTCTTCACCAGCACCACCCTCTTATTGTACCTGTGGTGATTAATGTGGCGATTGTAGCCAGGGTGCTCCTCCGGCCTGGTTGGTCCCCTGAGAACACACTGGTGATGATGATATGGTGTGTGTGAATGATAAAAAGGTGAGGCCTGAGCCTCTAAAGCATCCAGGGTCTGGGCATGTCTACACTCAGAGCAAAGGTAGCATTCATCCAGAGCCACCATGCCATGCTGGGGGATCGGAGGGAGATGGCTGGTGTGATGCTTAAAGGTGTGTGAAGACTTGTGGGAGCTTTCACCACCTACAGCGTTGAAGCACTGGAAGGTGCGTTTGTGGGAGGACATTTTGGGCAGTTGGTAGTCTCCCTGCTTCGGATGAAGGATGATCTTAGGTGAGCAGATGAGCAGAGCAGGTCAGCATAGGCAAACTGGCTGTCATGTCTCTCCTGTGCTGACTATGGTGTTGCACCACTCATCTGCATGGCTCCCTCATCATCCCTGGCTGAAAGAAAGATAGCAACCACAGGTTTAAAAAAATACAGATTGAAGAACAAGATAGAATACAGCTTAAGATGGAAAAAAGAGAAACAAATACATACATGACCAAAAATCCTTTTTTCTTTTACATGCAACTCGGCTAACCTGCTTGCAAATTGCATGCAAACTTGCCCTTGCACTTTATGCCCCTTTTAGCTTTTCCTGGTAACCCAGCGTAGCTGTTTGGCAACTTCGCTAAAGTACTTAAGTCTAAAGTAATGCCTAAACTTGTTTGATGAGGAAGGACACGAGGTTCATCTGAAAAAGAGAGTCCTTAGAAAGAGACACCTTTAAAGCTGTGGGAGTAAACAATTACCTAGAAGTACTAAATCAAAAATTTCCAGGTATGATACACTTATTACATACACTATGTACACTCTTATAACTTTATTAATGTATACTCTCAAATTTTGATTACAGTTTTGCTAAAATCTTCTCCTATCTTGAGATAATCCATCCACCTGTCAGATTTAGTTTATCAAGATCATGTTTAAAAAGCCTGACTGTTGCCCAGGTGTGCAGTGTGCAGGTGTTATCTGGTGTGACCAGTATTTGCCTCAAGCAATGTGGCATGTCTTCTTTGCAGAGAGTTGCTCAGGTTGTTGATTGGTCCACTCCTTTTTATGGGCTGTGCCAAGCTGCTAGTTATTGGCAGGAATTGAAACACATAGATCCAGAGCATCCCAAACATGCTCGTAGGTCACGTGTGTGCTGTGTGTGCAGGCCATGCAGGCACTGGGATGTTCTCAGCTCGGAGGAATTACGTGCAGATCCTTGCTACATGGGCCAATACATTAGCATGCTGCAACATGAGGTGATGGAGGTTGGTGAATAGCATTACAATAAGCTTTAGGATAAAAGCATTTCTTGGCATTTAAATTGCCATCAATAAAATAAACCTGAGTTCATTGTCTTTAGCTTAGGTCTGTCCATGCCTTAACCCACTGTCTCCATGGATCACCCTTTTTACACTGTTGACATAGCAAACCGCTCACCCTTACAGCAAAAAATGCTTTCTGCCTGTCAAATTGGATTCAAGCATCATTGAAACACTCCAGCATGCCAGACTTTATCAAAAATGAGAATTTGCCCACTTCAGTCAGTTATAGCGGCTCGAAGGCAAGCTTCCCTGAGACGATTTCTGACAGTTTGTGCAGAAATCTTTGGTTGTACAAACCAACTGTTGCATCACTTATATCACTGACTAGTCTCTGTTAGTCTTGTAAGCAAAGCAGCCAGATATGAAGGTAGTGGGCTGGCATGGTCACATATGGTCCGCCGTTGTAAGGTGGGTTGGATGCACAGTAACAGCCAAATTCTCAGAAACTGAAATGAAGGCAGTTTAGAGTATGCATGCCAAACTTGCACAACTTGCAACATCTTTTGGCACTGTGCTGAGTGATAAAACTGCACATGTTAGAGTTGCCTTTTACTGCGAGTAAACCAAAGCACACCTGTGCAAGAGCCCCACTGGTTAAGTATCTCAGTAAGCCACAGCTGTCAGGTGGACGGATTATCTTGGCAAAGGAGAAGTGAATAGAACATGAACAAACAAATGGGAGCAAAATCAAAAGTATTGCATTGACATTTTTGGCTGGTTGCATATTAGTTGCTACAATACAGACATCTGGACTTAGAATAGATTTATTCACAGTTTAGCAGCAGTTAAAATCACATACTGCTGCAAATTTCTGCCACGTTTTAAAGAAGGATACACATGACACGGTTGTTACATACTGCATGTACAGACTGCTGAGGAGATCAAAGAGTAAATGAAGAAGGGGATAATGAGGATACAGCCGCAAATAAATCCTCCAAGTGACTTTAAATAACAAGCTTAAGTCTCTGCTTGCAGGGAGAGTGGACATTACCTCAGTGACTGTCACTTAAAAAAAAAAAAACACAATCTCAACCAGCTTTTTCTACCATCAATAATGCAAGGATTACCCACAAAAAGCAGCAATATCTGCAATAAGCACAATGCATTCTCACGGTGACAATTCTAGGAGGTAAAGATAATTCATTGTTGCCTGATAGAAAAGGGATGCAAGCCCACTATGAAATGAGACATAAAAATGAGTCAAATTCTGTGACTCAAAAATAGGCCAAGCTTGACTGACACATACAAAGAGCAGGTTTGGCTGTTGTCCTCGTTTTTGTATTAGCAATATTATAGACGTGCAAGTGAAGCAGCAAGTGTTTCCTTCAGCTGAACATCCTGGCGGAGAAAAGAAAAGTCACCAATGTCTTTAAAATACTCTTATATAGTATGTCATGTTGCCAGCCTCTGCGTTTAAGTCTTGAGGTTGATCTGTCCCCCTATTCAGAGCCCACAAATCATTTTATATAAATATAATTTGAGTATAAGAGGTTATTCTGTCTTCCATAATCCAGGATTATAAAAATGAGCTCTATTTTAGTAAAATGAATTTAGAGTTTTGAAAACATTTTTATGTCAAGATTTTATAATTTCAGTCACGTCATCTGTGTCCAACAGTGAAGTAGCCCTTTATTGCATCAATGGGTGCTGACTTTATCCATCAGTTTCATTACTTCAGGAGCAAGTCAAAGCAGACATTGTACACACATTTTCAAACATGCATAGCTACTGCTGGAAATAACAACACAATTTTCCAGCCAAAATATAATTAAAGAAATGCATTTTTGCAGGATGCCAACCTTACAGGTGCCACGGGAGGGTTGTAAGAACAGACATCAAATATCACCGTCCACTCTAGTTTCCAAAATTTCAGGATGTAGTTATTTCATTTTTACATGGCAGTGACATTTTTTTCTGCAAACTAGCTGCAGCTTGGCAGATGAATTGCCTTTTTCTACTCACTGGATTACAAATGCAAAAACTATGTTTTTTACTCACCATGACCAGGAAACATATGTGGCCTTGGACCCCTGGAATAATGCTATTTATCCCTAAGGTGTCATGTTTGCCAACTGAGGCTCCTTTAAAAGTTCAAACGAGGAAAATAAAAATCACATCCTGCATACAGGCCAGCCTGAGTTCATCCAGTTTAACATAGATCACTGCATCCTTTCTTTGTGTGAACAAGACAAACTACAACTCAATATGACTTGAACTTTAACTTTTGCAGGAGCAGTTTGCAGCATTTTCTGTCCCCCCTTAACTAACGTTTAATGTACAAGACGTAAAACAATCCAGCCACAATGTGTAGCATTTAGACTAAGTCTGTGCAGTATACTCACATGATCCACAACCATGAGCCAGAGTGAAAATAATAGTTCCAAGGCAAATGCATGCAAGATGTAAACTCCCAAAGAAACAGCAGAGCAATTGCAAGCAGAGGAACGAGAAACCAGTTCAAAAGCCTCCCTCCAGAAGCGGGCCTACCTACTAATCAGATACATGGGAAGCTAAGGATAGAATGAAAAGCCTTGCTAATCACTCTGAGATTGGACTGAAATCTGCTGAGGCTTTGGACACATGACTTGGACTTCACAGTTGCGTAAAGGGAGTTAAACAAGCTCTCAGAGAGCACTTGAAGACACAGTGACAATCTGTGATGAGGCACAATGTTCCTTTATCTTTTGTCACTTTAGTCTTCTTTACAGGGCATTAGTTTCTGCTCTGCTTTGTCTCTGACAAAATGTTTAGACTTGTGTTTTGCATTTATTTAATCAGTATAACAACATACGTAAATAATTCTAAAAGACTTGACTCTCAATAAATCAAATGACAAAAGGGTTTTTTGTTTTTTGGTTTCTTTATTTCTTAGAATTACATCCACAAAGCTCAGCTGCATGTTTTCACATGTTCGGCCTTCTGTTATGGAAGAGAGTTATGACCAGAGAACTTGTCATGGTGACAGCAATGACAAAACAGCAACAGGTTCAAGTTGAGGAAAACACACTCATCACTGTCAGAGCACATGTTGTGATCTGACTGGTGGGTTGTCACTTACTGTCAAAATGTCACTCAGGGAGCTAAATGGATAATTCTGCCTCCATGACAGATTGATCTCTGTGTAACCCATGGGTTCAAGTTCAAACACAGAAACCTCTGCAGCTTTGTTGTCAAGAGGACTTAATCTGGCATTCATTTGTTTTATTTCAAACATAAAACCCTGATTTGAAAAAAATGCTTTTATGTAATACAAAAACATAAAACAGAATATGTTCACTAACAGTTAACATATTTTATGTTTTATTTCATCAACACATTTCAACAGGTTGTTGACTGGTGTTAAAGATTAATAGTTATTTTTTCAAATGATTGCATTCAGTGTTTTATTTACATTTTGTACAATCTCAGCTATTTGGAATCCAGGTTGTAGGGACTCAAACTTTTAATTAAGCTTTTATTGATGATTTTATATCCTGTGCTTTTTTGTGGATTTAAATTTTAATTGTTTTATTTGTCGTGCAAAGTGTCAGAAAAGATTTATTTTTAAGTAGACATATATACCATTAGGTAGTTGCTAATAAGCTTGCATTTTCTATACTGACTCTCACAGTCATTATATAGCAGAAATGAATGCCTTAGTCTGAGGGTTATGGTTATTAATATTTAAATGCATCAATCAAAACATCCTTATTTACAATAAATAAGAAGTAATTATAAGGTTATTAAGTTAAAACAACCGTAGCACCATCAGGGCTTGCCATAGTCTTTTTTTTCACACCAGCTCTCCTAATTGCTGTCACTCCTTGTAATTATCACTTCTAAAACACAGCAGAAACAAATACGGTATAAAAAACACCCAATAGAAGAGTTGTGTCATATCACAGAGGTCATATCAAGATAAATGGGCAAAGGTAGCTGCATTTAAATTACCTAAGCCTATTTATTTATTTCCAGGGCACTGTGGTACTAATAAGAGAAGCTAATTAGCCTACTGCAATCCAGCTGCCTGGTTGCCCAAGTCCTCTCAGACAGACTGTTGTGATAGAGCATGCGAAATGTTTAATAGGCCAAACACACAATCATACGTTTCACCTGCACTTGTTACACGTGAAAGATGCAGCGTGTGAAGCTATTTTAGGGGCCGCGCTTTTCTCGTCTAAATATCATCTGGGGTCAGCTCGCTCTTTTCAAGAACAAAGGAACTGCCACAGAATATGCGAGCGGTACCCCTTATCAGAGGCTCACAGACGGTACGCCGATCCCTCCCTGTGATGCAAGAAGTGCTTCATCACAGGAGCACCCACTCCCACAAAGCCTATGCAGGCACACGCACGCACACACATACACACACACACAGTGGGACAAGCCCTCATGCTGCCATCTGTCTTCAGTCTTAAGGAGCTTGAAGGGTCACGGTGGGGTGGAGTTAACTAGAGGTGGGCAGATTTATTGTGTCCTGACTCATGGGAGAAAATAGCAGAAAGATCCCCCTGCTGAGTCATGACAGTGAGTGAGTGATTCAGAAGAACTGCTGAGAACATGGTTTTGTCCCCTTGACTGTGGGCTTTCCTGTGCGAGGAAGGCGCCTCCCCTCACTCCTTAGAGTCAAATGAAAGAGGTTACGACCACTTTGAGTCATCATGACGGTTATTTATCTTTTAATTAAATGTCTGAATTCTTAGACAAAAATTTATCCCATTTAAGTGAATTCGCAGCCAGCCTCTCGGAGCTTAAAGTGAGATAAGGAAATTATTTCCAGAACCTCAAGTCTGTATTAAATTGAATTAAATATGATTAACAGGCCTTTCAGTCTCCTGTCAGCTGCCCAGCCTCCACCGTGTCAATGTAGTTTGGATCACAGTCGCAGCGGGACGCTCTGAAGCTCATCATCCGTCAAGCTCAACACGTGTGCATTGCTGCTCAGGCTTCGCGGG
>JAPZDY010000010.1:9262645-9292441 GCA_029783645.1 Ctenochaetus hawaiiensis
GGTTAGACGGTAGGAGGAGGTGGTCTCTTCACTAAAGAAAAGGGAGCTATGTGGTGGTTTGCTTTTTGCTCCAGGGATAAAACGGCAAAGAAAAATAAACCGACGACAAGGTCTGCCTCGCCACGCCTCCGGATTCCCATTTTCAAGCCGGGCCTCAAAGACTCCTGAAGCACACAGCCGTCTGTCTCAAGCCCGGGTCCTGTTCGTACAGCTGCATCCTCTTCCTTCAGCGGGGCTCTGATAACATTTGGTTATTTATTGCTTTTAAGACTCTATCTCCCCTTCTCTTGGCTTTGAAAGTAGCTGCACATGCAGGTCTAAGAAGTAAAACCAAGAAAGTACGTTGAAAACTAAAATAAATAGGAGGAGGGGTGCTGTTGTGTTGTCGTCTAGTGAACCAAGGGTCAAAAGTAAAATTATGTCCATTCTGACCTTTCTGCTGTTTGGATGAGGAAGTACCTGTCAAAATTCTCAGGCTTTCAGGTGAAAGTGCAAAGAACAGTGTTCAGATAAAAAAAAAAAAAAGGGGAGCTTAACCCTACTTTTCCCATAAACGCTCAGAAGGTGGCTGAAAACCATTTATGCAGGATGGAGCATTGGCGCTGCTAACGTGCAGTGGAAAGTGTTAGTGAACGCACGCTGGTTTCCAAGGACACGGTTAAAATGGCAACAACTGTCAGCACAGACAACTAATCAAACCAGAACAACACACCACTGAGGCAATAAACAAACTGAATAAGACTGAAGGTGTCCAATCATTTCAGTATGACTATTAAACGCAAAGTGGAGGAAGATGTGATGCGTTTTGTTACAAGCCCAAAACTACAATGTAGCCGACTGCCAGAGAAACAGCTCAAGAGCTGTAGTTAAATTCTGCATAAACCACCCTTGCTGCTGCTGACAGGTGATGGATGGAAGCAGCAATTAAAACTGGGTTACTGGTTTATGCTGTGGGCTCCCGGACCCGAGCAGCAGAGATTTTGGTGCCTTTTCCCTGCAAACAAAGGCCATCAATCCTAAGTGCCGGCAGTGAAGGAACCAGCCCCGAACAGGATATCAATAAAAGAGCAGGAGAGGGTGAGGAGGAGGCACAGATGCTACTGTGGCCACAACATTTTCTGCAGCCAAGTTTTTACAGATTCAGTATTAAGGGCTCTTAACCAAATGATTTAATAATAAGATCTAGGTAAGATCTAGTTATAGAGAACACAGTTGTAGAGTCTCTTGTAGTAATTTTTTTTTTTATCTAAGTGGATCTGAAATCAGGTAGATTCTCTTGTTGGCTTTTGCCTACTGCAGATGATTTGTGCACATCCAGAACTATGAAAGTAGTACATGACTTCTTCAACCTCTCATGTAATGAGATTAGTAACACTAAATCTATTACCAAGCCTTAACTTGGCAACATCTTCACGGGGGGGGGGGGGAGGGATGGGGGGAGCCTGTACCGGAGCAGTCGGTGGAGGCATGAAAACAGGCGTGGCAGGTTATGTTTGCCAGGTAACTATTTGGCTGCTCATGCCAATCCAAACTACGAGTTGGCGAGGGTAAGGCAACAAGAGGAAGAGGAAGGACTAGAAAAAAATAAAAAAGTGTAGTAAGACTTCCTGTAGCTGCCATCTACCGCTGTGAGAGGTCCATCAAAATTTCCAGTCTTTAAACATCTTAAAACTAACAGCTTCACATTAAAAGTGCACTGAAAGTTCATGACGGTCAGGCCTCTGAGCAGGTGGAGGACTCTACTCTCAGGTTTCAAATTAAGTCATTAGTAGCTTATGGTCAAACAAGTATTTCCAGCGTCTTTTCTGTTGCATGACAACTGTTGCAGCCTCTTTGAGAAGAAAACCTCTTTAAGTGGTGTCATGTTGCCAAAGACAGTTGATGTGCAGGTTTGCTTCCTGCAGAGTCAAAAACTGGTTTAAGATTGAATTCCAGCGAAAACATCCCCATCTGCATATCATTCCAACACCCTGACTTCCTACCTATGCACTTTCTTGCAGTCTGATAAAATAAAGATAGTGAAGACAGTGGATGTCACATGTCTTTACATAACAGTATTGTCAGACGCTACCCGTTCTTTAGCTTCCTCTGACATTTATAAGCAGCTGGTGGTGATGATGAAAGAGATCGACCTCTAAAATGGATTAGAACTTAAAGTCCTGTGGGATCAGCCTTTATCAGTTTACGACAGGTTGGGGCAGAAGTGCATCTCAATGTTAAGACGATACAAAAGGCCCAAGTTCACAGTCAACATCCAGTGATGAACAACAGACAAACATGGCTGCTGAAATGACCTGTGAGGTAGGTATTGTTTGCGACACTTTTCATTGGGTCATTGTGTTTGCTTCAAAATCTATTTTTGTACAAAATAGATTTTGTGCAAAATGCAAAACATATATTACATTTTTATCATGTCTAGAATTCTATTACTTAATTGAGATGAATAAAAACTGTCTGCCTAATTGGAATAGCATTCCTTAAGCACCTGAACTGGAAAGAAATCCAAATTTCCAAAGAAATAGGGTAAACGTACCCTTGCTGCTGGGTGACTTTTTTTTGAGAGAGTATGGATGCCTCCATAAACAAAGCTGCACACAGAATATGGGACACTAACTGAGACCCTGCATGAGTCAAATTCACTCTTAAACCAGACTGTATGAATTCACTTAAGTGTGTATAAAGAGAGTGGTAGGACAAGAGGGCATCAAGAGGAAAGTAAGAAAAACGCGAGTCACCATCACAACCCTAATGTCCATGCTTCAAGTCTTAAGTGAGGCCTTTCATGGTGCATCTCATCCATCAGGACCTCAGCCTTTTTCTGGCTCCTGCCAAATTAAGATCACAAAAACAAGCTAAGAAGGTCTGGGGGAGAGTATGAGGCCACGCCGTATCTGGCAGGGTCATCTAATGGGTCACACAGCCCATGGGAGGTGTTGTTTTTTTGAGGGGGGGGCCAGTAAATGGACATGCCAGATGCCCCAAACAGGAAACAGGAAGTTTCTATTGAATGACGTAAAATATAAAAGGCTCTTCCAGGTGAGGCAAAAGTCGAGAGATTTTGTTTTCCCACGTGTGCTGACCTGATGAGGTGCATTAAGATCTCAATAACAAAAACGATTGTAGATGAATTACTTTAACATATGTTTAACACATTTGATGAGCATGCACTACTCTCTTGCAAAAGGACTTGGAGAAATACTGCCAACCTTGACGATCTTAATGAGAAATTTTCCTGTTATCACTCATCTATGCTCCAAGCAAAGCAACTCAGCAGTAAAATATGGGCTAGTGGTTATTCATTTTGGTCTCCAGTGGTCCTGAACACCAAATTCCTCCTCGTGTCTATCAGTGTACTGGCCTTGACCAGCAAATCTTGACTTCCTGACGTGTAAAGGAGTAATGAAAGTGGAAGGAAGATTTATTAATAACCTCCCCTAGCACTGACCGGACCAACTGACCCAGCACAGGCTGACAGAGCTGTGATCAGCATCTGTGGTCCGAGCCAAGAGCAAAAGGCTCAACCAAGGGTAAAGGAGGCTGTCTGTCCATCTGTCAGTCTGTCTGTGTACTTTGCATTAACGTGGAAAAAAAAACTGAAGTGCATGCTTGAGTTGTTGCTGTCTAAAAAAAATTGCTGAGATAAAATCAACAGCTGCCCAGAAACTTTTTTTTAGGTGTATATACTTTCCAAAGTGAATTTTTGCTTATGATGAGCAATTGATGCAATTTGACTAAAAGTGTTAACAGGTAATCAATAAATGACTGCTGAGAATGAGAAGAGAAAACAGTCTGTGCAATTAGCACTTTGCTGTTAATCTCTCTGCTCTCTGTCTGCTGCTGTAAAGAATAAATACCCACCTTTAGTGAACTTCATGTAATGGACCCTCTTTCTGGAGGTCTTGGACTTCTCTTCCAAGCTGAATCCTTTCTGCTCCTCTGGTGGAGGATCTATAAATATTAAAGGACAGATAAGGAAAAATTATCACCTATCACATCTAGCTGTGATTTAAGCTGTTCAGCATTGTTGCACCTCTTAGCCAACTCAGATTAAACTGTAATGTACATGTGCTTTGTTTCCTAGAACAGTAATAATGAAGATGTTAATTGTATGACAATGATTGTGTCTCTCCTAAATGTTGCCGTGCAGCACCCTCTAGTGTCCAAAAGATGAAACAACCCATCAGAAAACACAACACTGTGTAGTCTGTTACAAAGTCAGAGTACTGAAACAGTTTAGATGTAGAAGTATACATTGAGTGTAAAGTCTATACTGGCACATTATCGCATTTGAGCAGGATAATCAAGACACACTACTGCCTGTAGTATTCCAATAAAGTTTCTAATATTATGAGTAATGACAACGTAAAATGTATGCTGTTTTGTGGTGTGGAGGTGGAGAGGTGCTCTTACTGAGCCATCAAGGTTAATAACCAACATGTCACTGACTGTACATACCAGTGCTGCTGTTTTGACCGTGGTGGTTGTTCAGCTGAGCAAGAAGCTCATTGAAATCATCTTGGTGGGCAATCCAGTTATCCTGTGAGCACAGCAGATCTTAATATTAAATTACATAACATAAAACCTTCTGCGTTATTAAGTCATCTTTGATGTTGTTGAACATTCACAAGAGTAACATGGCAAATAAAATGGATTTGAACACAGTCAATTAGGTACACCTGGATGAAACTAAGTGTCACAATACATGAACCCTTCCCTTCCTATCCTCCTTTAATGTGTGTGTGCTATTTACTCTGAAAGCCCTCAAAAAGCAGCAACAAATTTAAATAATACAGGCAAAAATGCAAATTTTTACTTTAATTAGCTCTGCTGTAGATGTTTCAGACAATAATCAACAAAATATGACAGCATGCATTTGATATAATGAGAAAAAAGGTGCAATACTACAATAATGCTTTGAAATCAGGTATTAAGGGTTCAGTTTTGGTATTTATATGCTAAGCCTGTCATTTAAAATTGTATTAAATGTAATTTTAAAGAGAGACTATAATATTTTTTAAGGAAACCAATAGTTTGTGTTGAGGTAGTTACATACATTTCCTATCATTATATAAACATGCACTGGTCCCATGCATAACCATTATCTACAAATAATCATATAATTGATGAACTGATGCTTAAAATTCTCTTGAACTATTTCCCCAGAAATATACTTAAAAATATACTCAGTTTCTTTTAATATGTTTAAAATAGATAAAGAACGTAAAAAAACAGAACAATGAATGACTTAATTCAAGTGTGCAGGTGTTTACTGTTATATGTGCTCACCTCGTAGCTGGCATTGGCACCAAGACCATAGTTGTCGTTTTTAACCTTTACTTTGATATGATCAGTGGAGCCCTGTTCACTTCTGCCCAGGCCCTTAACATGAAAACAGAAGACACAATATGTGACACTGATGATCAGAAACATCCATTCACAACCACCACCAGTAATATTTTTTTACAGTGGGGTCAGCCTGAAACAGCAGAGATTAATGTCATAGCTCACCTTGCCCTTGGACCAGCCCATTCGCTCCAGCATCTTCTGGCCAAATTTGGAGTCATCTTTACTCCAGGCGCTGTTCCTGGGGTCAACAGACCACTTCTGTTTCCTCCGGGCTGATTAGAGAGCACCAATGTCACATCAGAATAGTATACCAACAACACATACATAAATACATTCATAATACTTAAAAACACAGAACAAGTAACTCAGATCAAGAATTAATAATGATTTTACATATGGTTTGGTAATACGCTTTAATATTACGCCTCGTGTGCATGTAAACATTGACTGACAGCTGTCATTGTTGAATAGAAGAAGAAACACATATTACACTTCGATATACCACTACAGGTAGAGAGAACAATATTTCAGCTCAATAAGTGAAAACCAATATACACTTAAAACAGATAATAGAATATATTTGACACAGAAAACACAGTCATCTAAAATGAGCCGACAACAAGGTATATCGGTAAAGGTGCAAAGTTGCAGGAGACAACACGTGTTTACAGAGACTGCCGCAGTTAATGCTAATGCTAACGCTAGCCAGTAGAACAATTTAAAGAGATACGAAATACTAAATATTTTCGCAAGAGACAGTATCGACAGGTGGTACCGGCGTTTTTTCAAAACAAATAGCATAGAAATATGATATTTCACTGTAAGAAAAAGGGAATAGGCTTTCAAAACTACAGAAGAAATTCACGTACGCTCGGCAAGCATGGACATCCTGGGGTCTTTAAACAGCTTGACGACAGTCGAGTAGGTTTCCTAGAAAATGCCTGAAGACAATTCGCGGCCGTGCTGGTTGTTGGTTGTAAACATGCCCTTAAATATATTGTATGTAGTATTTTATGCGTATATAAATAAATGATTAATATATCTTTTAGAGAATAATAATATCCTTTATTCATTTTTTACTGCTATAACATATTCTTATTCTTCGCCAACAGAGGGCGCCACAGTCACACAGCAGAATGAAACGGACTACGTGTGCTGGGTCACTCAGGTTCAATGTACCTAAAACTAAGCCCGACTGATACTGGGTTTCTGTGTCTGATACTGAAATATCATCGTCGAGTAAATAGAGCGAATACGGAAATATTTACAGCAATATATAATAGGATTTATTCATAGAAAAGAGAGATTTTCCATGGCTTAGCAACACTAGCTACTCTCAGGGATTAATAGATCAAATAAAAGATACAATTTTTATATTAGCTTATATTCAAAGATAACTCTAAATATCATGATGTATATTAATTTAAAATTTTTAAAATACACATTTAAAAATTTATTCTATACAAATGCCTCTCTCTCTCTCTCTCTCTCTCTCTCTCTCTCTCTCTCTCTCACACACACACACACACACACACAAACAAATATAGTCTATGAACAACCACTCTTGGATCATAGGTCAACCTCCACCCCAAAATAAATGATCTTGTGCCTAACAAAGCATTGCATAAGGTGTTCTTACTAAAACATCCATGACCAATATTAAAATGTCCTGGTGTTTTTTTTACCACGCATGTGATGCACACACCCTTAGCTGCACAAGATCAGATTTTAACAGCTTTTGCAATGAAGCTGATGACTTTAATCGCTGAGAAAGCAAAACCACAAAGATCACAAACAACTGGGTGCAACGCAGCGAGCTGACAAGCTGCTATAAATCATGGGGGAAAAAGGGGCAAGTATCATTTTGTCTTGTCTATAAATGCTTTAAAAAGACTTCCTTTAAATTGCTTTTATTTATTTATTTGTTTAATTGTTCATTTATATACTTTTTTTGCTGCCAACTCTCACACCCTGACAGAGTGACAAAGAGCAAGCAGCATTCGAAGGCAGCAGCTTTAATCCCAACACAAAAATAAATAGTCCTCTTATGTAACTTGTAATCAACATGTGAGACAGCAAACTAACCTGAATAAACAAGTGACCACAGAATTGGTAGAAAGCCATAGCTACCTGATAAAAAGTAGCACAAACAACTGTAACATCAGTACACTCCATTACACTGTTTGCTGTCAGCGGGATGTGTATGAGGTGGTTCCAATTTTTTTAATAACTATCATATATTGATCAAGAATAAAGACTGAAATCATTCCAATGACACACTCAGGTGGTCTAGACTGTGTGTCCTTCAGTTATTTGTAGGTTTTAAAAGCTGTCTGGGAACATTTACAAGCCTATCAGAAGCCTTAGTCATGATATGAAGCCAGTGTTCACAGCTTTGTGCAAATGGCCAAGAAATGGGCACAGTATTTATTTATGCAAAATAGTCCCTGAAGATGTCTGGAGCTCAGCTCTTAGAAATTATAACCCAGACAAACAAAACAGGTTGACGTAAGTCACCTTCAGGGATTGTTTGCCTCAGGCAGGAACCCAAGTCCCAGGTTTTTTGTTACCAAAGGAAACTGTTTACTTTTTCAAAGTGAGTTATTATTCAGAAGTTAAAATAAAAGTTAGAATTCAAACCAAATGAATGTTAAAATGTGATTACAGCATAAGAAATAATTAAAGATTTACAGTGGAAGTTTTATGTATAATGTCATAGCAGGACAAAAGTTGTGTTGAAACAATTTTGGCATTCATTTGTTTCTATGTTTTAGTTCAAATTTCCTCTCTTATTAAATGTCACCATGAACTGTCTGTACAGCAACATAATTACCATACTGTAAAACTCTAATTACAAGTAATATCAGCAAATTTTGTGATAAAGTAATGACTTTGAGCACAACTAAAGCCTCTAATTGGATAAATCCACCCTTGGCCACATTTTAATTAAGATTTTTGTTTAGATGTTCAACGAAATCATTTTGCTTTTTTGGTTTAGAGTCAGCCATTGAATTTGGAAAGCATGTTTTTCTTTTTATCAAGTTGCAGCCTGCTAAAAATCAAATAAAATCTCTATTTATGTTTAGCATGAAAGTGAACATGAACCACAGCACGTAAGCTAAAGATACAGGCAGTCTCGTTGCCACTACATCTTGCCCTAATTGTACAGCTTTGCGTGTGGGATTAAAGTGAACAAGATCATTACATTTGCTGTTCCAGAGTCGGATGTCAGTTTGTTTCTAATATGGTTAAGGCTGGGCCATATAAAGCCCTAATCTGACCCCAAATCTGTGGTTAAATTTACCACCTCAGGGATTAAGAGGTGTGTTATGTAACAGCCTGAGATGGATCAGTGACGGTGAATATTGTAATCTTGACTCATTGTCCTACAAAGACGCTGACAATAGAGCTCATAATACTTTGAGTGTATCACTCCTTGTGTCGCCATTCCTGTTTTTTTTCCCTTTAAACCTGAACCGTCCTGATCTGAAAAGATTAAAAGTGCCTCAGTATGCACAGATCACTCATCCAAAACGTGCTCTGTGCCATGTAAAGGTCAGATCAGGTCGAAACTGTCAGGGAAAATTTATAGCTCGGGGATCATTGAATCAGAGAACTCATAAAATGACCGTGATCCCGAGGTCATGTTTGATTTTCTGTCCATTATAGCATCACTTGTTCTCGATTAATGGAGCCATGAAAAGCCATTAAATGCTCTGCAAAAGTTTAGATTCATAAACAAAATAAAGAAGGAAGTTGATTTCAGTAGCAGAAAAACACAAACCCTCCCAAAAATAAAGACAAATGAACCAAAATGAGACAAATGAAGACATAAAATCTGTAAAAACCTTTGACCTCTGTCTGTCTGTAATTGTAACAAGTTGTAACGAATGAGAAACACTGCCATGGAGGATATAATGTAACGGTAAGGGAGTGCTGTACAGTAGGTCCTTGGATTTCTCTTAAGGTTAGATGGTGGGAGGTGGGTGCTGGCGGTGGGGTCTTGGGCTCTATTACCATGGCAACAGGTCTCCATGTGAAATAACAGCTGTGGCACAGAGTGTTATGGCGTTTCTGGCCCACCGCCCAGCCCCCCCACCCCCTTTCTGTCTATGTCTCGTCCTTCACTTTCTACCCCCGTCCAACCTAAGCTGCCGCACACTCTGTGAATCTTATTACATGATGACGGACAAAACACTGGGGCCCAGGCGACCAAGGGAGCTCTCTGATTGGCCGGCGGAAGGCGGGCCTACAAGCATGTGTGTGCACACCCAGGGAGACATGTTACATAACAGGCAAGGTCTCCCCTACCAGAGAGAGAGAGAGAGAGAGGAAGAAGGGAGAAGTAAACACCTTGTGACATGCCTCTTTGTGTTTGTTTCAGAACACCTTCCAGCACCAAGCTTCAGGGTCTCTCTGTGGAAAACCTGATCTGTGCCATACACACACATTTAAACTAAAAAATGAACAGCAAAATTCGAGAGTTGTACTTCACCCCTGGAGCAAGTCTTCATGCACGCTGCATTTTCTTGCTCATGTGTGTACGTGTTTTGTAACTCCTTAAGGCAGTTTATCATTTTTCAGCCATGCATTAGTCCACAGCAGGCTGGTTTCACTTCTATAGGACGGCATTTCACTAATGTAAGATTGGTAACCGAAATGGGTCACTGATACATTTTTACCAGGAATAGAATAAATAACAACACTATGAAACACAATGTTTTTTCCTAATTAAAATGGAAAAAGGTATTCTCTTTAGCTGCACTAATCAGGCTTAAAATTACATGCATCATTTTACTGGGTTTTACATTTGCATAAACTTTTAAAGAGGTGGTTTGTTGTGTTCTGTGGTTTTTAAATGTAGATCTTATTGCAATATTGTCCTGGAGCAAAAATCACATTACTCTTTGGGATCCCGAGCTGAAAAGAGTAAAGAAAATCTCATAAGTGGTGCTTAACTTTAGCAAAAAGACACTCTGTCCCAGACGGTAGAAAAACTGCATTAAAGATATATTTGGGGCATTGCACATCCAGAACAAATATTGACTTTCATTTGCAATTCCACATTGCTTCCAAACTCCTGAAGGCAGACGAAATGCAAACTTTCGTGTGATGGAGAAATAAAATTAACTGAATTTAAAAAGGGATAACACAATGTAATTGCCACGACAAGAAGCTGAAACTTCAAGTTGTGGCCTTTTTTGTTCCCTGTTTAAACCTCTCCTCTGTCTTAATAAGTTGAATTCTAGTTTTTGTGACTAAATTACAAAAAAACCAATAAAAGCTGCTTTTTTTACATTCAAGCAGCAAAACAACTTCACAGTTCTGCTAGTCAGCATGATTAAATCAATTGCCACAAGGTGTTTACAGTGTTTTGTCTATCGCTGTTATACAAGCTGCCAAATCTTAGGAAAACAAAGATAACGTTATTTGCAGAACTTCTGCTGAACGCTGAATGTGAGATAGTGTGAAATCATTCCCACTTGTGTGTGAAAAAAGCCTGCACACAATTTCGTGTTTGTTGAGCGTGGAAATGAGAAAATTACAACTTTTTATTACAACTGAAGAGCACACCTGCAGCTTTATTGACACACATTCACAGAGGAGAGGTGCTAATTAGAGTCGAGAGCTCGTGAGGAGTTCAGAGCCTGCATTGCTCTGCAGCTTCAGCTGCTCATTTTGGAACCAAAATGGAAAAATGCCCCTCATCTTACTTAACATTGAATTTGGCTGAATGAACTGAATCCTTGTGCACTCTGGTGTTCTGTCTCCTCTCTGTGCTCTTGTCTCTCTGCGGCACAACTGCAAAATAAACCCAAACAAGGTCACCCACAGAGGCTGCAATTACTGACACAGAGAAATTGGAGAAAGGCTATCAAGCGTGCAGTGGAGGACGTTGCTGTCCTCAGGGTTACACTTTATGATCCTCTTTGCAGAAGAGAGCGCAGCAGCTTCAGTTTAGTGCATTTATTGATGGGCTGAAGAGGAGGCTTTTTGCATTTCGGCTTATTTTTTTGTGACTTTTGAAAAGTCTAAAGCTTATTTTGATCAGTATATACACTATGCTTGCTGACAGTGTTAATTCCACTGCCCCCTATTAAATCATATTGTGCAAATAAATGTATATTTGATAAAAGCTAGAGAAAATACAGACAAGGGCACCAAGAGCAGACAGTTCAGTGCAAGTTCATGCTGTAATTACAGTCTGTTTACTGCACATGATGAAAATGTGTGACTTTATTTGCAAAAAATATCAATTATAGTTAAATATGAGGGGAGTAAGGGGTAAGATTTGTTTACTAAATATGCATTATAGAAATAAAGGCAGTCTTAGTCACCACATCCACATTCATCATTAAAACAACACGCATATTTTTACACTCCGAGCTGAAACCAATCAAGCAAAACAGCAAAAAAAAACAGTCTCAGTTATTTTTCATGGCTCATCCACTTAAGATCATTTATATAAGTGACTAAAATAAATTTTTACACTTCAACCCTCACATTGTTTTTCCTGAAACAAAGACATCCAATCAGCTTTAAAAATTGACCCTTTTGTGAATGTTGGGTTAAAATAAAAAGTATAATGTTTCTAATGTATAAGATGAACCCAGTAGTCTTAAAACAGGCTTGTCTGGGTTCAGTTTGCAGTTTGGAGACACATTCATGTTCTTTACTTTAACATTCACAATGCTGTCGTACACTCTTTCCCTTCCATACCATGTTAGAAGCTCAACTCAGACTCTGCACATACAAACAGAACTGTTCTGGCCTCTGTATAAAAGTTACACTGTAATTAGTGCTAAAATGTTACATATGGCTCATTTAAACCTGCAATGTAATAGTGCAAAAAGACAGAATACGATTAACAAAACAGGAAATTAATTTGGAGGAGTCACAGTGTCCAAATGTCCGACTTTAGACACAAAGTTTCAAACTTTAACCTTAATTTGCTTGCAGAACTGTATAGTTTCAGTGAAAGACAAGAGGAGTTCACGTCTGCATCTTGTGAAGCAGCATCCTGTCAGCTGGATGTGATTTCTCAAAATTTCCACATGTGCACATCCAAACTCTTGGATTCCCCTTCAAGTCATATGATAATATGTGTCACATTGATGGAGGCAAATCAAGATTTGGGAATTTATTACAGTTTGGCTGCCAACAGCACAAGCTCAAGCCTTCACATGTCGCAGTAAAACAGACAGACAGATTTTCTCATTTCTGCAGTCGCACAATACTGGTTTTAATCTGTTCAGAAATGCTATAAATGCAACATGACTTTTTGTCATGATTACAATAATCAAACAGCAAAGGGTGAATTTGAAGTGAATTAGAAAACGGCATTTTGAGAATGACTCTGCATGTCGCTGCATATATAGCAGCTTTAGCTGTAGCTTCACACTACAGAAAGCCCATGAAGATCACTAAACACATGTGCTGATGCCTCTTATCTATTGCGGGTTATGCACTGCCAGCAATGCTGTAAGTTATATCCATCTAGTGTGTGAAAGCTTGCAAAACTAGCAACCCCAAACTGTTTTTTAAGGAAAGATAGATTTGCATTACCAGGTGTAAAGTGCCCACAGTTGTACTGTGAGGACATTTTGTACTCAAATGTTTGCTATGGCAGGCTCTCAAGTAACATCGCCTGAGGTTTATTTATGCAAGATAGTCAAGAGGAACTTGTTAGAGATTAAGTTTTCTCCTCAGGCTGTGAAGCTGTGAAAATAACAACAGACACAGGCACAGGTACGTGGAAAAGTGTTTTATTGTCAACAGTGATATGATTGAAAGAACAGACAGAACCTGCTAAGACTTTCACACTGAAACCTATTCCAGCATTGCTTTTACAAAATATAGAAATACAGAAAACCACCAAATGTGGCTAAAAGTTCTGTGGCATATTGCCTCACATTTCCTTTTTTTTGTGTCAAAAAAATCCCTCAGATGGGATAAAAAAAAAAACATAAAAGAGGACAGGAACATTTAGAAACGAGAGTGTTAAGAAATGCTGTCACCTGAAGAAGCTCCTGCATGTTTAACACCGACAGACAGAATAAATAATATTAACGTGGAATAAAGAGAAGAACAATTCTCAAGAATTATCGCTCCGCACTGCTTGAAATAAAGATGCACTGAGTCCGACATCGCCCCTGCAGGTGATTAGCCTCATTTACACGTCAGTATTTTAAGACACAAATCTGTCTAAAGTGCATCAAAAGACACAACTTGTGTTTTTGTAGCCCCACTTGATTTCAGCCTAAGGAGCTTTAGGCTCTGAATACCTGAATTTTTGACAATCCTTAGAAATTTAGCAGAAGACAAAACCCTGACTGATTAATATTTCCAAAAAGAGACAGTTGGTGAATCTTACAAAGACATAATGTAACATTCTCAGTTTGTGAAATTGATTTTTTGCTTGAAAAAAAAAAGATCAATCAAAAAAATTTGCACGGTTCATCAACATGCAAGTTCTCTTATTCATCTGAACAAGTTTGCACAGGCCACATTGCTATCTCTGATACTGCTGACAACCTTCCACTGACATACTGCGTCAAATCTCCAAGTTTAAGTAGTTGGAAAGAGAGCAAAGCAGGGGTAGATATGACAGGAGTGGGCTGGATTGTCTGGCCCACAATGACCTTTTACATTCCTCTATGATAACCTTGTGCCAGGCAAGCAGAGCCCTTCTGATTTTTCAGAGAGAAGTGAGAGAACGACTATGTACAGGCCATGTTTCTCTCCTGTCTTTGGTCAGTCTTTACATTATGTACAAAGAATACTCGGGTCGTCACTGTGCAAGGCTTAGTTAGCATGAGCCATGCGCCTCTCCGCGCCAAAGTAGTTGAGCATCGTCTGGACAAGCTCTGGCAGATCGTAATCGTGCTTCCAGCCCCAGTCCTTCCGCGCATTGGAGTCATCGAAGTTCATTGGCCAACTATCAGCTGGAAAAAAAACACAGATAAAAAAGATAAGGAATTTATGATCGTATAAAGTTTTTGATTTACAGCCTGCTCTGGATTTATCTGATATGAGTTTCTCCCCTTAAGGAAACTTAGTTAATAAACTCCAGATCTGTATTTGCTTATAGCTTCTTGACCATGAAGTGGAACTTTGCAATTTTTTTAATTTTAAATAGATGCTGCTGTTTACTTGACATTAGAAGTAAGTTTGTTCACTTTTCTCTGCATGTGCTTGTGCTATGCTACATTTTTTTGCACATGACACACTTAACAACGCTGTCTCCAAAGTGGCTGACTCAGGAGATCATAGAACATGAATGCTGAATGAAGACTTACCAATGGCCTGTCGTACATGGTCCACGTCATACGTGACCTCCAGCTCGGGCATCTGCTTCTGAAGCTCCTGGGCCAGTTCCTCGGGAGTAAAGCTCATAGCATTGATGTTGTAGGTCCTCATGCTGAGTGTGTCAGCTGGTGCCTCCATCACCTCCAGCGTGGCACGCAGGCAGTCATCAATGTACATCATAGGCAGCCGCGTGTCAGGTCTCAGGTTGCACTCAAACTTGCCGGATTTGATTGCGTCGTGGAAAATCTGAACGGCATAGTCTGGAATTTGAAAGATACAAGAGTTATTAAAAAATAACACACACTGATGACAGCTTTAAGGTGTGAACATGGTTGTAGTTGTTCTTTAGAAAAATATGGAGATGATGCATTGAGTTATTTGGTGGCCTAAAAATACAAGTCTGGGACAAGTCAGTTACGTAACAAACTACAGGAATAGACATCCGTTAAAACCTTATATGTGGACTGAACTTCATCCCTCTCACCTGTTGTGCCGCCTCCAGGCATGGAGTCAGCAGAGATGATTCCTGGGTAGCGGAGACAGCGGAAGTCCAGGCCGTAACGATGATGGTAGTACTGTTGAAGAACAGAGATGAATCAATTACTGGTAAAATATTACATGTAAAACTATTTTAACATGATAAAAGTAGAGTAATGGCATGTTAAGTTGCTAATATATCAAAAGGAGAGTACTGTTCGGTAGGTCTGAGATCTTACCTCTCCCATCAGCTCAGCGTGGACTTTGGAGACACCATAGATGGTTCGAGGTCTCTGCACACAGAGATCTGGCGTTGGGTTGCGGGGAGAAGTGGGGCCAAAGGCACCAATGGTGCTGGGAACAAACAAACGCAAGCCGTGCTCGGCTGCAATGTCCAAGATGTTGTGAAGTCCTAAGAAAGAGACAAAAAGAACCGCTAAATGACGACAGCGCTCTTTCACATTTCAGTGAACATTAAAGTTGTTGTTCTGATTGTGAGACTCAGTCTTTAGAGCCGGTAAGACAGGATTAGCAAGGCACTAATTCACTTACCGGTGATGTTAACAGAGCGGGCCAGGGCCACGTTGGCCTCTCCGACAGCACTGAGGAGGGCGCTGTAGTGAACCAACCAGGTGATACGGTTGTTCACCACAATTTCCCGAAGGTTCTTGTAGTCCAGGATGTCTGAGTAGATGAAGGGGCCTGATGGTGACAGAAAAAAAAAGGCAGAAAAAATTTGTTTACCATGTGCAGCTGCTAACAGTTACATTGATTACGTTTTTGGACAGCTCATTACTGGACATAAAGTCCCCATGCGTCACATATTGATTTCAGTATTGACAGATTGAGCCATTTATCAACAACATTTTTTAGAACCATGACAATTCTTCTAAAATGAAATTACGTAAAAATCAGTCGAGGCTCGGCAGGCTTTATTTGCCAATGCAATAGTTCATTTGTTGTTTTGCAATACGGTTATGTCACATTAGTAACACATGACTGACCTTTATTTCTAAATGCCTGAAATTTGGAAAGGTGTTCAGGTATTAGTCATAGCTACACTCCTAAGGAGGAGCACAAGTTTGTCAAAGCTGCAAAGAGATGTTAAATATATTTATTCTAAGTTGTTTTTCCCATAATACTCGCCATATTGATGTGATATAACCTCTATTTCAAAATTAGGTGACTTTCTAAGAGGCAGAACATAAAGTCTAACACAGTATGTTACATAGTAAACTGACTCACCACTGTGAAAGACGTTGCTTGGAGGTTTCCTGATGTCAGACAGAATGACGTTGTTCTTGCCAAACCTCTTCCTGTAAAGCATAAAAAAAATGTTACCCAACTTGAAAAAACAACAGTCACTGTTTTTCTCACGCTGTTACGGTGTATTTGACATTAAGCTGTCCGCCAGCTGCAGGATTATAACATGTTATTTGTGCAAAGACAAATTAAAAATCTTACCTCAAGAGTTTGGCGAGCCCCACCCCGAGCTGACCCAGACCACCTGAATTAAAAAGGGAAGAGAGAGAAACATTATGTGTCAGCACAGTAGGTTGCACACATTAAATCAGCAGCAGCTGATAATCAGCTGGTTTCCACAGAGACTGAAGTAACTAAGAGGGAGTGGGCCTTCAGAAAAAAGGTCAGCATTTGCTGCCTACACTTTGTTTTTAACTGTCATCCCTTTCTGTTTTTATTACAAAACTTGTTAGAAATCCTGCTGTGGAATTTCTTGAAGCTATATTTTGTATCAGCTCACATCTAATCTTTATATACTCATCCTGATTACAGGGCAAAAAGGAATGCTGTGTCTTTACAAATAGCAACTGTGCCCCTATATATATTATATATAGGCAGATGCTGTAATCTATCAAAAGCAGATGCTGCTTACCTGTAATGAGCACCTTGGGGTGGTCTGTTTCTGAGAAGGACACGGAGTGGAAGCTGGCGTCAGACGTCACCTGCCGAGGGGAAAAGCTGATGTTGCGCACGGCCACCGTCAGGGGTTGGCAGCCGCACCCCGGGGTGCTGAGCAGGGCCTGCTTGGCCACCTTGCTGAGGGTTCTGATGACAGGCATAATGGTACCGGCTGTAGGAGGAAAATAGTTGATTACATTTTTGAGTGAAGTTGTCAAATTCCACATGAATCAGCGAAGTTCGCGTGTCAACAGGTTTTTTTTTTTTGGTTGAAAGAGCAGCAAATGTTTGCTTTTTTGGTGAATCCGTTCATTCACCTTAAGTATTGACCTTTAATAAAAGACAGCTGAATATAATTGATTGCCATCGTCTCTCTCGTCGTCTCTTTTAGTGCGATTTTTGGCCAAGACTTTAGGTTCCGTGTAAAGAAATCTGTTCTCCTCTCCAGACGCCAAGAGACAAACGAATTATAAGACAAAAGCTCGCACCGAACGATCCAATGTAATTTACAACTCTTTGAAATGTATCCAAGCCAAAATAGTGAAACTTGTAACAGGGACAGATTTACAGAACAATGAAAAACGGTCCGAGATGCGCGAAAAAGTGCCAGCAGGGAGGACACGTACGCTACACTCAAATGCAAATTGCTATTGTTTCCAAATAGGCGCAACGGAGCGCTGAAGCGCACAGTAACGCCAAATATTTTATCAACTTTCACTCACAGTCTGTTAAAATGGAAAAAACTTTTATAGGAATCTACTGTAGATACACATTCCTAACATCTGTGTCATTTTAAGGAACCCACACGACAGCAGAACAGATTGTACATAAATTAAGAACATTCAGACATCTTTCAAAAGTGTCATTGAGACTTATGAGGTCGAGTACGTTCATCCAAAAGAAAAAAAAACAGCCTGTCTGCTGTTTTTTATTTGTTCTTCATTGAGCCGCCTGGACTTTTTCGTAACGCATCATTTTAAAGGTGAACTTACCGAGAGTGCAGCGAACTTCCAAAGAAGGATCGAGGAGAGTAACTTGAGAGTATTTATACTGCCCTGCCTTCACCGGGGAGCCAATCAGGGAGAGAGGGCGTACAGTAGCGGACGAAAACAGTGCCAAGATCAGGTTAACAATGATTGGGACTGGATTTGGCAGTATTTCTGGCATCGGGGGGGTGGGTGGTGGTGGTGGTGAGGGGGGTCATATAATAAGCATCAGCGGTATAACTTTGTCTGTTTTGCCCAATGAAGTCGTGCGTCATCCTGTGTCATCTTGACCGACCCTTTGCCCCCCCTCTAACAACGTGCTGATCGCCTCATGTGCCCACATAGTTAAACGTGTCCCGCACATCATCACGAGCCGTTGTGTAATAGGTCTGCTTCCGCTTTTTTGTGGGAGCGTCGCGTGGATCTTTACATTAAATAAGCAAAAGCTATAATTTAGTGACTTAATGACAAGGTCGCCGAGCTGTACTTAGTGTGGCTGCGTTTCCTCATAGATTAGGATGGTAGTGAGTAAACTAACATAAAACTTTCATTTTTTTGATGCACAAGCAAAATCTATATATTATTATTGGATATAGGAACGGTATTTAAAAAAATGTGGGTTTGTAAGGCGCAGCAGCAACCCAGACAAATAAAACCAGGCCAGTGCGCCGGAGTTAAGCTGTCTTGGCACAGCGCCTGAGCTATTGTACCAAGACACTGAGCCTCTGTTACTCTGGCAACTTGATATTTAATATAGTTAGGACAAGCTCTTTGGTCGTTATGGCCAAAGAAAAGAGGATAGAAAGATTTAAAAAGGTCGTATACATTTAAAATATTATGATGAAGCACATGAAAAAGCGCATTATCATTAATTAAAATGAACATATTAAACATTTCAATTTTATTATCTAATAGAGGGTTGTGTAAGCTCAAAAATTACATAAATTTAATCCCAAACCCATTTTAATTGCTGCATCTGATTTATAGAAGAAATATAACGGAAGTAGTCTACTTACCGGTTGATTTAAGCAACGAAGCTCCTGTCTGACTTGCTTTTTGAGAATGAGGCGCTTCTTCCTCCTCTGAGCTGATCCGGTAGCCTATAGACTCTGACGTGCGGCTGTGTTATCTCCGTCCAGTGTTGCATCAGCTGCGTCTTCAAGCTATATATCAGCGTCCAGCTGGCTCCAGGGGAAGCCGGCTTTCTCTCGGATTGGTGGAGCCGCGGAGGTGCGGTCCTTCAGTGCAAACCACGCCCATAAAACTTATCCACCACGCGCCCCGCTGCGCGACTCGGCTGCAAGTCCTATTGGTGCCTGTCAAATCTGAAGCCACGAGCACGGTTTGATAGGGTGGTCCCATAAAAACTGATTGCAAACACGCACGCGAACGTCCTCAGAGCCTCGTGTGGTGATTGATACTGGATGTGACCTAAACAGTGATGGAGTCTACGTGAGGGATGCAGCCATGGAGGAGAACAAGCTGATGATGTGCCAGTTCCGGTTTTGATTATATCAGCATGGTCATCATCACAACGTCCCACAAAACAATCTAAACTGCATGTTTTGTCAGAGCAAATGTCTAAAACCAATAAATATTCAGTTTTCTGTCACAGAAAGACCAAGAAAACCAGCAAACATTCACTTTTGACGAGCCTGAAGCCAAAATCATTTTCAGACAGTTTTGCTTAAAAAATTACATAAACTATTGATAAGTTATTAAAATTGCTGTCTGATGACTTTTGTCTAATGGGCTTAATCTCAGCTCTTATATATCATACTCTATACAGTATCTTTAGATGGGATATATATTATTATCCATTTATATTCTTTCTTCATTAGACTTAGTATAAATAATTGAATAAGACACAAACAGTATATGAATATTCAATTCTTAAATGATGTACATAAAAATTCTCCAGAGATGGTTTTTAACTTGCAGAGTACTATTGAGTTTAGGTACGGAGGTAGTTACGGAGGTGCACTTTTTTCTTACCTTTGTTCACCTAGAACACTGTAGTCTGTTCTCATTTCCTTGAATGTGCTATATGTAAATTTTTAGCAGCAATTACAATATCAAAATTTTTGTGAAAAGCAATTTACATCGTAACCCATCAATAAAGATTGGTTTAATAGCTTTAAGTAAACTTGACAATATTTTGTAGCCCTGCTGATACAAAATCACTTAAGTTTAGAGGAATTGTACTGTATCAGAGTATAAATGTTCCAATAATACAGCACATTTAACTCCCTTAAACATTATATGCAGTTAAGATCCCTTTTTTTTTTAGTTAAACAACTGAAGACTGGAAAAAACAACTTGTTCCATGTTGCATATTGCGTATTGTTTTATTCTTTCTCTTCTTTCTCATGCTGTATAGTGGTAACAATAAATGAAATAATCAAAACTATATTCCATGTTTCTATGGCTACTCCAGTGCATCATTGTCGTCTTATGCATAATTTATATGCTCCCTCAAAAACCAAATCAGCTTTTTAGCTTTAGAATTTTGTGGATTTTAAATTTTAAATAAAGTTCTGTTTGCTTGAACAGTTTGCCACACAGTCTGAGCTTTATATGACTGACACACGGACAAAAGTAGATTCAAATTAGCAATACATATTGCCACAAATCTAATTTGTGACTAACTTAGCTGAACTACACATGAAGCAAAACAAAGGATGAACGTGATGCGTCCTTGTAATCACACATCTCTGATGATTGGCTATTTTTTCGAAGACTCACTTCAGACAAAATCACTGCAGGTTTTCATGGTCTGAAGGAAGTGGTGAAACTCAACAACCTCTTTGATTTGACTGTCACAGAATCTGTTCAGGTTTATCAAGGGAAAGGTTAGCATGTATGCACCCTCTGTTTGACTTTGAGGTTTGTTTGCAGTAGAGGGCCAAAGAGGGTGACGAAGCACCGGACTGGAGTGAGCAGAGGGAGGGCATTAGTTCTGTGCTGAAACGTGAGTGGTGGACGGGAGCACACCCCCACGCCTGTCATCACTTGGAAGGACCAACTTGATCAAAAACAAGTTAATCTGTAAACTGACATCCTTTTAGGGAAATATAACCCGGATAAATTTGAGGAAAACTTAGATCCCATCCATGTGTACCCATGAACCCACGCCCTTGACACGTAAGAGGAAAGTGTTACCTGATAATTGTGTAATGACAGCTTTGGTTTCTTTTTTTTTAAAGTCTCTGTTTAATGGTGTAATCTTGGCTGAGAACACCTGTGTGGCCAAAACAAAACAAGCATGATTCATCATTTCTTCAAGTTCCTGCAATTCTTTAATGAACACCAACTTTGTATTGCCCTGGAAATCCTAGACTGTGTGTCAATTAAAGCAAAGCTTCCAATAATGAAATCAG
Organism: Ctenochaetus hawaiiensis; assembly: GCA_029783645.1. Taxonomy (NCBI): domain Eukaryota; kingdom Metazoa; phylum Chordata; class Actinopteri; order Acanthuriformes; family Acanthuridae; genus Ctenochaetus; species Ctenochaetus hawaiiensis. The sequence goes on from JAPZDY010000010.1 coordinate 9,284,064, forward strand.
AGTAGCGACAGATGCAAAGGCCACATTAGTAGAGAGTGGAGTGATGGATGGACGCGAGCACTGTAAACATTAGGGTGCCATCACATGCCTCAATGAAGCAGCTGAGCCCTGGCTATTTATTCCCCCGTTGCCTCATCAGATGACACTCACGTCACAGAGATGAAAACATATTTTGTAGCTCCTAATTCTTGGACAAGCCACATGGGGACAGGATGTAAAAAAATAAAATTATATGTCATCTGCTATTATAGTGTAAACACTTTCCTTCATCACTGGGCAGAGAGACGACAAACTGAGACATTCTATAGACAATTTAGGTAGAAATAATATGATATTTGTTGATTTGAAAAATAACTTCGAGTTCTGAGGAATAATTTTTTTCTTAGAGCCACACAGGGGCCTTGGAACAGCAAAACAGACACATTAAAACTATGTAAAGTTGACATGTGGAGTACGTAAGCAAATGTGGCTCATTAGCTGCTAAAAGTTCATCTATGTTCATCAGCTAGAAGAATCACCACCACGAGCAACACCTTTTATATGACACAGTGACCCAGTTCATTTTTTATCTAAACATATCAACGTAGCTTTAAAGCTTTGTATTATTATAAAAATACAAAATAAATATTTCTCTAATACTGTATGTATAATCAATTAAATGTTAACATTGAAGAAAAATAAACTAGTAAGAAATTAAAGTAACACACCGTCATGTATCAGAACAAAACAATAATTGAAAATTAAAAATGTCAAACATCTTTTGTTCCATCATTTTTAATGGCTTGAAAACTTAAAAAAAAACATTTCATCTCATTTCATCTTTATAACGACAATATAATTTTAAAGACATGGTATCAGCAGTGATAAAACAACTGAAAGGTTTGATTCTGCAGTAAGGCATTGCACAAAGCTGAAAAGTACAACAATGGACAAAAGCATTTTTTGTCCCCAGTGTTGATAATCTTTTATAATTTTGCTGACTTTGACAAAGCAATGATCACTTAAGGATGATATGCATAATGCAGACAGAGTAAATTGCACCATTGCCTTAATTAAACAATGTCTTATTCATGCACATACAAAACAGTAGATAAGGTGTATTTTTTTGGCAAAAGAATAAGATGTGTACAGTGCAGCTATGAGCGACTTTCCCTTTCCAAAGCAGTTTAATGTAGTGGCTGAAATCAGTTCAGTTTAGTGTGATTACTTCATTATTCCTGAAGCAAAATGAAGGAAATGAACAAAGATGACATGAAAACAACAGAGACAGTGCATTTTCTTACTGGCTAGACAAACAAAACTGGCTCAGAATTTAAGCTGATTTAATTTTTTTCCCATAAGCAGCCAATGTATTTAAAAGTGCAGCATGATGTTCTTTTAATAGTATAATGCTAATGGAAACTACCGTCACCTATGCAAAGCATTGAAAGATGAGCTTTAATGTCACTATGCAAATAGTATTTAGATCATATTGTCGCCTCTTTATAACGAGTGCAACAACAGGTTTAGAAAACACGGCAACAATGTTTTTATGTGCCTTGTTATGATGATGACTGCTGGGATGGTGAGAATGTTCCCATGACACACTGTCTGCGTCATGTGCAGCAGGGATGATAGAATACACATTTGTGAGATATTTTGGCATGTTTTTGTGTAGCATTAAGACATTTATTGTCTAATATGGCAACAGCAGGTGAGTCCTAACAACAAAAATGATGTTTACAAGAAAAAGAGGAGTGTGTTTTTGTTACTGAATATGACTTTCACGCAAAGTGCATCAGTTTTGGATCCCAAACTGCAAAACAGCAGATATGCATTTTAATAATTAATGTACTTGAACGGAACATTTATAATATAACTTTAGTACCAAAATATGAACTGGTATTTAAAGCAATACTCTCCCAATAATATAATATTTTCATCTTTAAGCAAACAAACTTCCATGTGTTCAACTCCATAAAGTCTTGCTAAAAATCATATGACCAACCATCACTGTGGGAACAAGACCCACAGCACCATCTGTACTATGCATCACACACTCAGACATATCTGATTACTTTACTATCATGCATAATGAGACAAGAAAAATATTGATCAAACATAGCGAGGCAAGCTCCATAATAAGGTTGTGTTATATAAGTCTTTCTATATACCCGCCTGCAACGCTACTTTCCTGGAATGTCAAGTAATGATCTCATAAACATACAAGAATCAGGATATTTTGGTCAGATCCCTATTAAACAAGCCTTCCCTCTCTCATTGCACAGTGGGTGCTGACCCTACCTACGCTCATTACATCATCTCAACGTGCAGCACGGTCACATGCTGCCTTATAGCACCCTATATGTTGCCATAGTTACTCTGCAGTGCTTCAGTGGCATATGCTTTCAGCAGGATGCTTGGTGCAAATGTGCACCCTGTAAAGTAAATGAACATCAAAAGAGGCAATATTCTGCCTCTGAACAAGATCAATGCCCACAAATTCATAGAAATCTATAAACACATGTCAAGAGGACATGGACTGACTGAGATTTTAGATATCTGTGTAAGTAAATGAGAGTCAGCGAGTGTGAGACAGCAACTGTGAAATCAGCTGACAAGCTAAAGCATCATTTAAGAAACTAAAAAGCTTCTTCTGTACACAAAAGCCTGTGTTTAAATTAATATTAAAGTAGTAATGACGTTTACAAGCACTGTCATTATGATTTAATCTGAGGATTAATCAAGTACGCATTCAGTTCATGAAATGTCTAAATATTTAAATTTCCCAAGGGGACAAATTATTCATTATGTCCTAACGACAGTCCCAAAAAATCAAATATATGTTACAGTTACAATGATTTATGAAAAGAAAAGCAACAAGAAGCAGCAAATTTCAAACTCAAACCACTGAGTGTTTGGCATTTTGAGAAAGAAAGAAACCCTGAACTGACTGAATTCATTAATAAACAAAATGTTTCAGTTTTATAAGAGAGCTATGAGATGAGAATCGCTTCCAGTAGCAGCACTCCCCAAAAAAATGTAAACTGTTTTTATGAATGTAATGTGTCAGGGTTGTGTTTCAGACTATGACTGTGAAATGAAAGAGAGGATTTTGAAGTTAATCCTGATTTTTGGCCCTCAAATTTAATTGTTTCGTCTATGCATGAAATCAAATGTGATGTACAATCTGTACAAAATCCAAATTTAAAGTTGTTTGAATCATAAATTCACAAACATATTGTCTTAATTTAAATCTTATCAAGCCTTATACCTGGCTGACGTTGACCTGTGTTTGTATTCTGAATATGTAATCTACCTCTTCTTTCCATCTTGCTCCCTTTGCCACCTCTCTCGCTCTCTCTTTCTGCCTCTCTGTCTTTCTCTGTGTCTATGGCGTCTGCAGCAGAGGATCTTCAGTTTCCAGCTGGGCCAGCTGCCGGCGCAGGCTGTTTACTTTGTTCTGAAGCTCCTTGTTGTATTCAATGATATGTACCATTTCCTCGTAGGCTTCATCCAAACACTTTGAGGAGCGGTTCCAGCGCAGGAACACTCCTGTAATAGAAAAAGAGGAAGAGAACTGTGAGGCTTCAAGTCATCCGGAAAGAACAAAAGCTATACTGAGGAAGTGGCTTCTAAAGTTCTTACTCTTACTTACCACTAACTAGACTAAAAGAAAACAGGCTTAAGCACAGCAGACCTTTGTGCTGTGCAACATGCTTAAATTATAACAATACTGATATTAAACGTTCATTTTAATGGTTAAACTCTTTACCATATTTGCCATCCTAACACAACATACTATTGTGCTAACATTAGGTAATCAGCATGAAACACAAAGTACACATAGTGTCTTTCACTTTAGTCATAAACCAAAGTTTGAGGTTCACCAAGTTATTCAAATTCAACCTGAGGGGAACATGAATACATCAAAATTCATGGCAATCTGTCCCATAGTAGTGGAGATTCATTCAAAAAAGTCACATTGACATTAGCAGAAAATTAGGCATCAGAGGAAAAGTCACCAAAGTTACAAGGATCCATCATCTGGGAACCATTAACATCTGCACAACATTTGGTTTGCTAAACATGTGGCTGAAAAACTTCCACTGAGACATCTTGACAATTAATCCAGTTAGATGCGTTACATGCATGAGGAAATATGGAGACTTTGTTTAGTTCATTAAACCGTGGTTACACTTTATAATTCATCTACAGTTCAATTCTGACTGAGGTTCAGCCAACACCCTTTCTTTTTCTTTGTCCGCTTGTTTCCAATAAAAGGCAAAAATTCTAGTAAAATAAAAAATAACAGTAAGCACAAATGAATGGGATAACATAGTGTAATGAAACTGCACTGAGAGCAACTAATCAGGATAAAGTTTCTTGAGATTAAATTTAATCAACACATTTCTGTTGATAAACAAAGCACTGACTTTAAGGAAACCAACCTTTCTTCCGCTCACTCTCTGTCAGTGGGAGGGCGACTCTGGCAGAGGAACTTGTGGGACTGATATACTGGAAACACAAGTGTGACCACAGAGATGTGCTGCATGACTGGAATGTACCACACACAAAGGTGGTGACTCGTGGGTCATAATGAAAGAAAGTGTGGCGACACAAAGACTTTCTGTGTATCCACACGGCTGAAGTCACCTTCCTCACTCATCTGTGATTTTTAATGATTTTGTCATCTTATTTATTTATTTCTTTTGCAGTTAAGGCAGATGATAGTCCACTGCACTTGAAAACAGTGAATTAAGAAGAAAGCACCTTCAAACTAATGTTGCAATTCATACATGAAGCCTTTGAGTTACAAATGATCGATCACAGTTGATTCTAGGTTAGTGAGAGCACAAACCTTCCTGAATGACCCACATATGATGAAATGGGGACGACACAGTAGCTCGTTTCAAACTCTCCTAGTCACATATATGTTCTGTACTCCCTCAGAAGTAGAAGTACAGGAAGTGCGCGCTCAGAAATGTACAGACATGGAATTTCACTAGGTCTTCTAAGTTGGCCTGAGAGTTGCATCATTCTCCAAAAAAAAGCAGGATGTCTGTCTCATTTTATGGGCTTCTGTATGTCTCATATAGAATGAGGGTGTGGCTCTGTGGCTTTAGGCAGGAAAAGGGGGGCCCTTCACACAGGATTGACTGAACCTAATGACCTCTTATCCGACTGCACCCCTCCCCCCATACGTATAAATGGCGTGCACTTTCAGCTCATGCAACCTCTGCAAATTCAAGCATAAAATACTCAGGAACTTTTTTTTTTTAGGACTCAGTGAACCCAAAATTATACAAATGAACTCCATTCTTCTCAAACAACTTCCCAAAAAAGAGAAAAACACTTTTATGTCCATCATTAAGGTTTTTGTTGGAAAAAAACTCTGCCACATGCCAAACCAAGCTCCTTTAAATACAGTCATTTACACAGCAACTCATTCAGACTCACACAACAAGGGCTCTATATTAAAAGAAGTAGTTTCAGTTCAAAGAATTCACGGAATTTAAGGAAAAAATCATTTCCAGCAGAAGACCCTTAAGGTGGAATTTAATCGATTCCATGTTTTTCTTTGTTTCTAAAAACCATGAATAACAAGAAACAGTCTGAAAACTGCAGAGAGCAGTTCTGCTTGGAAAAGACAGCAGCCTAATATAATATCTGTATCACTGTTACAGAGTAAGGCTGCACAGAGAGAGAGAAAAGCAGTATGCATTCACCTCACCCACACACACACACACACACACACACACAGTCTTGATCATCACGCAACCGTCGCTGTATCACTGCTTATGTTGTTTACCACAAGTTGGTGCAATGAAACTTCAAAATACTGTGATTATGGAGTAAAGTTTTCCGCAGCTCTTATACAATTCACTCTCTAGTATTCAAGTTATTCAGATTGATACACTGTGGAGCAAAATCAGCCTTGAAACCATATGTGAACTATATTAGAAAATTATAAACGTGTGCCACAGATCTATAATTAGCATGTCTATGCCTGAGAACTGCTAACTAGGAGTAAACCATCAGTGGCCCGCGGGTCAGCGAGGATACCTTCTGAGCAGCCTATAATTAGACGAGCATGTAAGCCAAACACTTCATCAAGACGTCTCAGAAGCAATGTGAGCAATGCTGAAAATGTACAGGTGTTGAAAGTCGAATCAGGAGATAAAAGTAACGTGAACTAAATGTGCACATGCAGTTTAATCTCTTAATGTGACAGTGCTGGTAAGGCTGGTCATCAGAGATGGATGTTCACTACTGAGGGAGGTTCAAAAATGCTTTAAAGTTTGCTTTCGAGACTAATATCAAACCATATTGTCCATATATATAATTATTAATAATATAGTGATATAATAACTAGAAAATCTGAGTCTTCTTTTGTTTATTATATACTGAATGTTTTTTTTGTTACAATTTCAAGTCTTTTCTGCATGTTACAGTGGAAGGGGACCAGACATGTATGCCATAGAACAGGGCAAAAGTTTATCAGTGGTGCAAAACATGAAATCAATTGCGCCCCCTTCTGGTGACATTTTATAGTGCCTGACTAAGCAAAAATATAATCACAGAAAAGACAATGACCAGATTATGTTGGCACACCTGCTGCTACCCCAGCAGTCTTCCAACTCGTTGCTAGCAACTTTCTTAAGCTCAGATTTGGTTTCAGGCTTGTCTTCATTCCAGGGTAAATATAAAGCTTTACTCAAATTTGATCTAACGAAACGTTTCATGTTGCAAGTACACAGCACGCGTTCCTGCTCCTACACAAAGCAGCCTCTCTGTGTCAAACAAGAAGATCAGGATTGCCATTAGAGCACAGGTGAACTATAGGAGGTGCAACAAGTGTAATGCATAAGTGCCTATAAGCTTTACAGGGCCCATGATGGATGATGATTAGAGCCCCTGAATTATTATCAGTCATGTAGACTCACTGTACAGGCTAGTTCACTCTCCCACCTTGTGTGCTGCACTCACGGTTCAGCATGTTTTATATGTTCATGAGTGTGTGTGATTGTGTTTTGGAAGAGAGGGAGGGCAGAAGAAACATATTTGCACCGGGGCCAATTCAGTTAAATTAAGCTGCTGCATTTGTGGTTTAGCCGGCTCCCTGCCTGCTTTGGCACAAATATACTACTCAAAACAAACAATCTGCCTTAGACAAAGTGACACTGAACATTTGTTTTAGGATGAACCGACGAAAAGACTATTCTGTCTTGTTCTTGCTGATTTGCTTCTGTTTAGTGTTTATTTTTCAATGAAATTCATACAGTGTTTACACAAACCCTGTAGTTTCCTTTATAAAATGATGCTTTTTGCAGAGAGACAGTTGTGTATTGCAGGGTGCTACAAATGTAGTGGACTTCTTCCTTCCAGTAGACAGAACTTATTAGGCCATCTACTGTATATATTCTGAGTCACTGCATGTCTCTTGTGTTTGTTTCTTACCTTCCCACAGCAGCAGACTCTGAGGGGCCACAGAGGGCCAGATCACCAGACTGTTGGCCTCGTAAAGCGGGTTGGTCAGACGCTCCAGTTCTTGGGGCCGATTCACCCATGACCAAAGGGACACAGTCTTCTCAGACAGAGACAGTTTGACTCTACAGAAAGAGTGAATGTCTTTACCGATATGAACAGTGGTTGGCAAAAATTTTTTAAGTGGACTTGTTCCCTGTACGATGACACATTCCTGCATCCTGTCATTGATGCTAGTGAAAGTGTTGCTCTTCAGAAACTTGCTTTGCTTTTGTTTTGGAAACTTTAGAAATGACTTTGGAAAAGCTACCTAATCCACAGCTGTTTTAGTAAAGCTGCTTAGTGGACAGCAGCTCAAGACTGCGAAGAAAAAGATTGTGTGCATGATGTAACTAACTACATCAATGTCATGGATGGGACATTACCACATTACTTGCTGTTGTACTCTGATCTACCTTTTTAAAACACTGTAATATGTGGATATTGCGTGTCTATCCTTATGCAGATGTACATGATATTGTGTATTACAAATCAAAGCAAAATAAAATCAGCATTAGGCTGTTGTTTGGCTCGACAGACTTACCTCTCAGCTGTGCTGTTGCCCAAGAAGGTTCCAAACTGAGAGGCATAGGCGTGCTCGAAGAGCAGCACCAGGAAGCTCTCACTGAATTCAAAGGAGCAAGGGAACTGGCGAAGGATCTGCCACACACAGTCCAAGAAGAGCAGGAAGACAGGAGCCTCTTGGCGAGGCTTGCTGTTGGAGTAGGCGGACTGGGCGCAGCGCTGCTGGAACGGGTGACCCGCCTGGGGCACATGGTCAATAAGGTGAGAGAGGTCGCGATGAGAAATGCAAAGAACATGTCCATCAAGATGTTCAACTGCTTGCTGGAAGTGTTTACTAAAACTGCATG
>JAPZDY010000010.1:9326727-9367970 GCA_029783645.1 Ctenochaetus hawaiiensis
TACTTTTTGCATGGACATTTTTGAGTAGAAAATGTTTATGAATACATTTACAACAACTTAAATTTGAATGATGAGATAACAACATTTCAAGGAATATTGATTAATTAAGTAAACACTACTTGATTTATCTTTTGGATATATAAAAAACCATGGTCATTGTACTTAATTTTTTGTTGTACCTAAAACATAAATCAAGTACAACCAATGTGAAAATTCAATAATATATACAAAAAAACAATTAGAATCAACTTGATATTGCTTTCTATTTATGTGGCTATTTAAGTTGGCCTTGTTATGCTGGACTAGTACTGATTACTCAATTAACAATGAAGTTAGGACAACTTAAAAAGATCCATGCAAAAAGTAAACATACCTTTTTGAGTAAACTCATTACATTATTTTTTAGAGTGCAGGTTATAAACATGAACAACCCGGGATGTGCGGTCACAAATAGGCAGACCAAACAGGTTGGAAACAGCTGATTTAAGGGATGACTGAGAATGCAACTGCAACAGGATCCAAGAAGAAAATCAGGGGATTGATGTTCATTAATTTATTCTGCTAGCACCACCAAGGATAAAACCCTGTTTTGGTGTACAGTTCGAGGAAAAAGATCCAATAATTTTGATTGAAACAACTTATTTTTAATCTGATAGCAAAGATAACGGATTAGTTATTTGGTCTCTGTAGCCGTAGGATGAACTATGGCTATGATATCCCAAAATCTGTATGTTAATTCTTAAAACTTTAAGTTATTCTCCCCTTCGGCTCCACTGGATTGTGAAAGTGTTAGAAGGATAGCAGGGAGAGTAAAATTCATTAGGAGTCATAATGCAAGCTGGGTTTGGTGTAATTTTTGACATTTTAAGTGGAGACGATGGCTACTTAAGGACCTGCCTCCTCTGGATGAATGCACAGTGGATGATGGGCTGTATTAATGACCTATATAACACATCCCAGCAGTGCAGTCCTATTTTAGTTTTATTTCCTGGAGTACATCGTAATCAGAGCTCAAGGGTGGAGGGTGCATGTGAATATCCCATGACTGGGCACTTACTTTTTTGGCACCACCCACCGTTACATGGTCTCTCTTTTTTTCATTTTCAGCTGTCAGGTTTCGTTCTGGTTACAGGGAGCTCCTCTGAGGTTTTGGTTACAGGAGCTGTGTGTGTTTCAGGCCCTGAGGCTGTGCCGTAACTGCAACAGCTCCCTGCTTTTCTCTGGAATTTACACCTTCTCTCACAGCCACCAACTCACAAGCAGCCTGGTGGAGACGCTGGAAACTGGGAACAAGGGAAAATGATCAACAGTTAGATGGATGACAGTGGACTTTTGACATGAGTTCTTGTGTGAATTGGTATTTGTTGTATTTGAAGATAAAACTAGCCAACATTGGCAAATTTTTTGTGAATTGTGTGCTGTTTGTAAGGTGATGCAGTACTAGTACTAAAAAAAAATAGGCAGTGCAATGCTTACACAGGAAGTGATCTTTAAACTAAAATATCACATGTAGTTCTGATATACATTTTTTTGGTATTTAGCTTTTTAGAAACGCTAACAAAGCAGCTCTATTGATGGGGATGTTACAGCTGGTTAATACTTGCAACGGTGCTCCCTGTGGGAGTGTACACATGCCAAAAAATTTAGTCATTACTTGTTGCATAAAGTGTGAAGGCCCAGAAAGTTGTGTCATGTTGTTGACTTCATGTATCCTCACAGAGTGTTTTGTTGGGTTAGGATCAGAAACAGCCAAATTACTCTCAATTGAACTGAATAATTCCAGTTTGGGATACTTTTGTGTTTTCTGCTCTTGTCATGCAGTACATATAGCCACAGGTACCACTCGTGACTTCTTGCTTATTTACAGAATATTATGCCTGTGCATCACCTGGCTGTTTCAGAGAGTGCTGCAACAAGTGACATGGCATGCATAAATGCCTCTGTTGTTAATTTCAGTTTCTAGTTGTTGTAACCATTTTTTTCAAGTAGAAGCTAAGACACACATCAGGATACAAACTGACATCATGCCAGTAACAACATCTAGGAACTCTGCATTGCTGCTGACCTCAGATGTGCACCACAGTTATTTTTGTTGTTTCGCTTTAGCGCTTAACATCACCAGCATTAGAATCCTTTGATTAAATTTCTAAGTTGAAAAGCAAAGCGGTGTTTGACTCGTAAAAACAGCTTTTTGATACAAATTAAGGGTAAAAGACATAAATCAAGCATCCACTTCTTGGCTAAACTACACTAAGGTTACAACAAATGTTGGCTGTCAGCACAGAAATATCTCCTCTGACTGCCAAAGTAAGGAGGGATACAAGCCAATGCATCCCATTAATGTAGGAAAAAAAAAAGTGTGCTATTGTTGCTCCATTCCACATGATTTTACTAAAGGCAGGATCTGCCTTTACCAGATCCTCTTATGTTTGAAGAGCTAATTAACGGTGACTCAATGGTGGAAGACAGTCCTATTGTCCACGTAAACTGTAAAGTGTATTAAAGATATGCATTCTTCTCCATTTTAACAATGAATATTATATGGATTTAAGTTAGGACAATTGTACAAAACCATCTTTAAATAAGATGAAAAAAGTACATACTGCACCAGACAATTGTGTGCTTATGCATATATTCATGTTTTCTTGGGTCCATAAAGCATTCGAATAATGGGGAAATATTTTTTGAACTTAGAAATCAATGGCACTACTTGTTAATACATAATTAATTGTGTTGTTTGTGTTTATTTCTTTATACACAAAAACAGATTTGCATGCTGTTACATCACTCTTTTCACATTAAGAAAACATCAAGGAGAGAGGAGCGACAAAACAGTTTGTCATCGCACTGGCAGGGTTTTCTCCCAGTCTCTTTCATAAAAAGAGCCTTGACAAGATTGGATAAGAAGACAGAGAGTGAAGTAATGAGAAATGAAAAAAAAAGAAACAGAAGGTAAAAACCAAAGAAAATTGAGTAAAAGAAAGGAGAATGGAAAGCAAAGAAATAAGGAATTGAAGGCAAAAACACAGATGGGTTCAGAGCGGGTCACAATGAGAGGAGCCATGAAAGAGACTTCCTAAAGCACCTTCGCCCATGCACTATGCAAAGAGGTTTTGATCTGAGTCTCAGGCCTCCTGAAAGCCTACTGATCCTGCTGTGAGTTTTTACTTTTAAATCTTGCCATCACATCTTTTTACAATGTCTACACAGCGCGACTTGACCCGGTTAAAGCAATTCCTCTCTTGGTTGTAGTGGGAAGTATTCATTCATTTATTTATTTGTTTCGTGGCATGGACTTAAATGAAATCTACTATTGTGAGATTAGATAATAAAACTATGCTGTTTAAAGATTTGTTAGTGATTTACACATGAATGTTTCTGTAGGTATGAAGAGTCAGGGTTAAAGTAATAAAAATCTGTACTTAAGTAAAAGCACTATTACTCCAAAACAAGGTGTTTCAAGTATAAGAAAAATACTACCATTTAGCAGTTACTATTACCATTTTTAAAAAAAAAAATAAAAGTAACAGTAAAACTTGGTTAATAAATTACTCAGAGTAGAAGTTGCTTTGCTCTCCAATATTAAATTATTACTTACAATTATCCCAATGGAGCACTATAGCTACAAATAAGTTAATTTTATTATCATAGCATCTAAGATTAGCATCACACACATGAAAAATGAACACAGCCAACATTAGCTAGCTGATCACATTTTCACATACAGTTTGTGCAACTTACTTAAATATGATTGTGGAGGTGAGAGGAGGAGGAGGAGGGCTTTCACACATGCTCGTTTAGATTAACAGACTGGCTATTGCTTCATTTTTAACAGACAGACATGAGAGTTGTATATATCTCATTATCAAGAGCTCAGAAAGAATTTATTGCTTTAAAAGTGACTTACTGAAGAGTTTCATGTACATTTTTATTCTTAGCAGTTCTTCAACTTATCATCTAAGACATTTCTCATTCCTGTTTGTCCTTTGAATCTGTAAGAGGAGGCCGGTGGTCCCTGGTCTGACTCTGGGTCAGTGCACAGCCTCACAAGGTGAACAACTGCCATTAAAGCCTCCACTAACAACTTATTGACTGGATGCCACTGAGCATGCTCTGCGCAGGGTGCTTCAAAGGTAGAGTAAGCTGGCAGGGTGATGTGTTGTTCGATGAGACAAGACTGTTTGAAGTCAACTCTGTCTTGTCTCACACTCCGACGCAGACTAACACTGTGTTGAATACAGTAAAAATACAACTTTGGAGGGAAAGGCAAGAAAACACAAGCCTCTGAAGTTGTACAAGTATCTTTGAACTGAATATTCTGCCTTATAGCCAATGTAAAGGGAGAATTCTCCATAGAAAAGGCTCTATATTTTATGTTGCATGCAGGATACTATATGTGTTGCTTATGCAGTGCCCTTTGTTTGTGTATGTTTACTGAATACAGCTTGTGTGTTTCTTTTCTTTCAGACTTGGCTCCATTTATAGCAGTGCACTGTGTGTGTATGTATGTGTGTGTGTGTTTGTGTGAACGTGCCCATGTTTCTGTGCCACAGTATGTGCTTTATAGAGCTGCTTATATCCTGGCCTGCTTTAGGAACGCAACCCGACCGTAACATATTGAGCCTTTCTGAGGACATTTCTCTCTCTTGTGTGCTGCCTTTGATGGAAGTGTGTCACAGACTCGAGATGCGGTTGTTTGATGTGGTCTGATGTGAATTGGGGAGGTGACCTGAGTGCAAACACAGATAAGCATGCACGGGCTCACATGTACAGACACACACACACACCCTAGCTAATTATCTGCTCCCAGATGTTTAGTTTTGGGATGCATTGCAAGCCTGGCGCAGAGGGAATCCATGTAACAGGGCACCGACAACAAAATAAGGTTCAGAGAATTTGCTTGTTTATTAACTGGGCCTGTCTTCATCTGGACCCTTTGTTTGTTTGATGCAACTATTTGACGTCTATGCATTGCATAGAGTTTATAACACTAGCTGGCCTCATGTTTGCTGAGTGTTAATTTGATTAAACACAATGCAGGAGGTGTTGCATCTGGTTCGCAGCTAATGCAGGTAAGAGACTAGGAGCCATACTGAGTATATGATAAGGTTTCATTTAAAAGTGTCAGAGATCTATCATGACATTTAAGAATCCTTATTTTTATGCTGACAAGTAAAAAAGATCGAAAGATGGCTAGAGGGAACTTTAAATATGTATAATAGAGTTCATTTAATTCTGGTTTTCTCCACTCCATGAAAGGTAAGCTCTGTCAAGGTGAAATGCAATTGAGACTGGATATCAAAGTTAGTGAGAGTTGGACTCAGCTCTATTAAAGAACATCTGTTGTTTTAATTACCATTCAGTCATGTCAAAGATTTTACTTTTCATAACAAGTCATACAGTTAAATTTTGCAACAAAGGTTCTGCTGTTTGTGGGATTTCTCAAAAAATCTCAGCAGCAAATGACAGATAACAGATTGCCACCCAGTTAACATACAGCAACATGAAATCTTTGTAAAATCACCAACACCAAAAGCATGAGGGGAGCACAAAGCGTTGGGATAAGCACATCAAATAATGGTGAGAAGCATCAAGCTCTAATAGCCAGACTGCACGCATACATGAATGAATAGACATAACTAGTCAGCTGGTATCTGAGCAGCTGATGAATGAGCCACTTATTGTGAAGCATGAATGATGCAGCTGATGACTGATTTAATGCAATGGTCCATGTGGTGATCAATGCCCTACAGTCCAATAAAAATGACGCTATTTATTTAAAAACGTTTGAAATGTCGTGTCATCTATCGGCATTAATTACGCCTCATCTTGCTGAGCAGGCCCACCAGTAGCGTGGCAAGTGGAGGAGTCATGTGCAATATCAGTCATACTGAGTCATGACTCCGAAAACTAGGTTTTTTGGGGGGCAGAATCGTTCTTGGACTCTGGTACATTTGGGTAAATTAAACAACAGTGTGTGGAATGTGAATGTGTATTTACTCTGTGTTCAGTGGTTGCCTGATATTTTTTTTCCTCTTGGCGGGGAGAAAATCTTGCAATACAGTCATGCTAAAAACTAAATGGCTTCAAAACTTCATGGTCAACCACTTTCACACTCCTAATATTTTCAGCCTAGTGGGCAAGAGGAGCAAAGAAAAAAAGAGTTTCAAAGGATTTTCACCCTACATGGCCTCCTGGGTGAACTGAGGTACCGACACACTGTAGCTTATATTCAGTTGTAATAGAGGAGCACTGCAGCCCACAGTGAGGAGGACTAAGATGTCAATGTCTCCTCTCTATCTCATTCTCCTTTTTGATTCTCCATTTCTGTCACTGTCTCTCTGTTTCTTTCAAGTTTCATGTGCTTTCAGGGTGCTCATATTGACAGCTTGTTTTTCCGCACAAAGTGCTGAGTTTTCGAGACTGTCGCTTCCCATTTGCTATTTAATATTTCAGTGTGAGGTGTTTGTGGGTGTTGTTGCTACAGGGTCTGCTACAGGGATTGGGGCTTGGTGACTTGCATGAAAAACAATTTGTGTGCTGTTTAGAGGCTGATATGGAAAAGTTCGAATGAAAAGTAAGTTTTTGATCACTGGTGAACCACGGTTTCATCGTATCAAGAATTTATATCTTAATCTTCCAGGTTTTCCCACATCAGAAATGTGGGGAAAACCTGGAAATCCCTGCTACCATAGTTATAGTTAATGTTGCCTTCACTGCCAAGCTCATACTGTAAGATTGGAAATTAAACTGATGTCCAACGGAGGAAGAGAAAAGCAGGTGTAATTCCTCACCATTAACTATTGATTTTATCAACTGTACTGTACTGAACAGTAGCTTTCTAACTAGCTAGCTATGTTAGCTAATAATAGCTCCATGAGTTGGTTAAAAACATTGGGTTGGATTGGCTCCAATTTAAAAAAAAGTCTTTTTTTGGTCACAGTGCATCAGGTGACATGCTGTTACACTGTTCAGCCTCCGTGTAAAAGTGGTTTTAAAGCCTGAAGCACTTCCTGGGGGCTTGGTTGTAAGCTAGTTAACTGGACATGCTACAATTAGAGCAACCCTGGAGTCAATAACCACATGGTTTTTAATCGGATCCTTACATGTGTGCTCTTTGTGTTTTCGGTTTGGAAACTATTTAAAAAAAATATTCAACACACTCCAAACTGTCCACAGAATAAAAGGTATCATTTTCCAGCTCTGGCATGTAGAAAAATCAAAGCTTGACAGGCCTGCCATGAAAAGTTTAGCTCGATCAATCACTGCTTTCAGGATGAATCAGACAGCGTCCAAATTAGCGAACATAACAGAGGGTTTCTCATTAGCTCTACCTTGATCATTTCCATCTGCAGATTATTTCTATCAAATAATTAACAACAGCTCTCACAATGTCCTTATGTAGCGAGACAAGAGAAAATCCAGTTTTTCTCTAAAGCTGTATGCTGGCTCTGACAGGAGCTCATGTCATTTATACTTCCCTCCTCAGTGCTAAAGCATGAGCAGGGTTTTGCCTGCCCTCCCTCAGAGTGCTGGAGTAATAGCAGCTGCTCAGCCCTGATTAGAGCCACCGTCCTTACAGAGCCAGGTCGACACATCTCTGTCCTACTTACTCTTCCTCTCCTCCTCCTCTTACTGATCTTCTTCTCTCTGCCTAGCTCCTCACCAGCTCCTAAAGTCATGCTCTGAGCTGCTGCTCAAAAATCACAAAATCACGTTGCATGAGACTTTTTTTTGCTTGTTGATCCTAGCGCCTTTTATTTGATAAGAAAAAAAAAAACCCTGTTAGTTGTCCACCCACCCAGAACTTCTTATCCTATGAGAAAATCTCCAGTATTTTGGACTTTGTGAAAAATCTATCCAGTATTCATATGCATCCATACTTGCACGTGCACAGCCCACATAGAGATAATGTTAGGAATGAAATTTGTCCAAATTTGTTTACTGAAAACATACGCCTACATACACACCCACGCACACATACATAAACACACAAGTTATGAGTCAAAGCAAATGCCAGAACACTGGCGAGGTATCTGAACTGGAGGCTCCCTGCCCTGCAATAAATAACCAATCTAATGTGTATTAAAGCTTAGCTGTGTGCTTTGCCTTTTTATGGTTTGCTTTTTGCAAAGTGCAAGTGTGAATATTGTTTCCCTCATTTAAATGGCCAGTTTAGTTGCAAGCTTTATGTTTTTACTGTGGGGTGTAGCATGTATTTGTGACTGTGTGGCTATGTGATGCAAATTTCTGCACTCTTCTTGACATTCAGGGCAAAAATTGAATAAATAACTAAATAAATAAATAAATTATTAAGAAACAATAAAAAAAGAAGCAATAACATAATTTTTAAAGCAGCTTTGGGGAATTCTGATTTTTTTGTTGATTTTGGTTACCCCTGTGAACAAAAGCTGCACGCGCACCACAACCACTTGTCATTTAGATCTAACAGACCTGTGTGCACGATGTGTAGCGAGGTAGTGTACTATATAAATATGTAGCTGGGTCAAATTGATAACTGTCGCATGTCAATAGTGAAAGTAAACTTGTTTTTTGTAACTTTACTATTCATACACCAGGTTACATGTATTCCTACAGCTAAAGCTTAATCATATTATTTTATTATTATTATTATCATATTATTACACAAAATGTTTTTTGATGTCGCCTTAATAATCAGACTTTGACTAAGCTATCTTGTATTAAAGATGTTTATTCACATTCCGCTACTGAGGCAGGCGATGTCTGTGCACTTTGCTAATCTCAGATTAAGTGTACACAAACTAAATTAGATACTTTACAAATTTAAAAGCTTGTCTAAAGTGCAAACAATACTACTGTCACCACTGCCTTTGAGCCAGTTGGCTGGAAACCTGACTATCAAGATGTGAACACACTGTAATCTCACAGCAGATGTAATTGTATGGTCACTACCACAAATGCTGCTTCAGTCACTGCCAATTACAAGCTAACAAACAAGGAATAAAAGATACTTACTACATAAACCTTTCTGATACACCCTGATTTTAATGCACAACCGACTCCTTGAGGTCTAACTGAGGCTCAAAACATGGCTGAATCCCTCCCAAGTTTTTTCTAATGCTAACTGTTAGCCATCTCGGTGTGCACTGCTCTTTCACCGGTCAACCTAGCATAAGTAGCAGTCGTAGGCAGGGCACGAAGCCTATGAGTCATAGATCCAGAGGGAGACAGAGTAGATGTGGGTTTAACATGTTATACAAAACATTAATCATAGCATACTTCAACATGTGTCTGGAGGGGGACTTGAAGTTTTGCACAGTTTCACGTGCCTTCAGGAGTTTTCCTCCCTCCACTGTGTATGTCTCAGGCTGTGAAATCATGAGGGAGCTGCACTGAGTTTGGGAAGAGAAAAATGATCAATACCTTGACCAAAGCTGTGTAAGTTAGAGTTTCAGATCATCATTTACAGACACATATTTCTGTATGTGCTCTTTTCTTGCCAATATGATGACCAGACAGGCTGAAGCAGCTCCTCTGACTCAAATTACCCGAGGGTCAGGGTGAGTTGAGCTGCTACATGTTGGAAGGGATGCTT
Source organism: Ctenochaetus hawaiiensis (assembly GCA_029783645.1). NCBI lineage: Eukaryota > Metazoa > Chordata > Actinopteri > Acanthuriformes > Acanthuridae > Ctenochaetus > Ctenochaetus hawaiiensis. The sequence goes on from JAPZDY010000010.1 coordinate 9,336,305, forward strand.
TTAATGAAAAATTTAAAACCATATTCTGTCATTTTGAAGAGTCTCCTGTAACTTTAGTAAGGTACAATATTGGCACACAGCCCTCAGTAATTTGGTTCAGTTGATAACAGCAGCTACGTCGTCTAGACTGCATGAGCAAGTGGAAGTCTTTAGCTGATGGCTGGTCTTCAGGTACTTTACTGTTGTATTTCATTTCATGAAAAATGGGGGAAAAAAATTTAAGCTCCATGACAAATTACTCATAGCATAGTCACAAAACATTTAATAAACTTAGGAAGTCATAAAACACCACTGGTTTGGCTTTTTAGTTTTTCATCACAACCATAGGAATGCTGAATAAAAAGCCAAAATTTTAGGATTTTACAGAAAAAGAGAGAAAGAAAGAGACCCCTATGTAAAAATAACAGAGGAAGAGAAGAGGATAAAAGTGGGCAAGGAGAAGGAGGAGTGACAGTAGCTTCCTGTCCTTTTCCCCTGGGCTGAGTAGGAGCAGATTGTTCAGCCTGAGGTTGGACATGCTCAGGGGTTTTGTGAATGAAATGGAGGCCCTGGCACTGTGCCCGTACATTACACAGCTAGGTTTTCTCCTGTCTTTCCTTCCCATCCCTCCTCCACTGCCCTCCCTCTCTCCTATTCATCAGGAGACTTCCCAGACTGCAACATGTTGGAGTCCAGTTACCATCACTTAGCAACTCCCAGGAGTCACCGGCTCTCTCTGATGTTCTCTTGCTCACTCTCTCTTTCCTGTGGTCTCTTTGTCTCAGTCAAATTTAAATAAGCTTTAATTATTCTAAAATCAGTGTTTTAAAAGCTGTGTATTGTAAGTTCTATTTTTTCAAATGTACTTGTACATTTTGCACAGCAAAAAATAAGATTTACTGTTTAATTTAGAAAAGAATAAGCAAAATATGAAGTTTTTACAAATTCTATACCGCATTAGCTCATAGTGTAAATCACATGCATTTTGTGAGATACTGCTGAAATACAGTTAATTTACTATAAACTTGAAGACATAGTATAATTTTCCTTTTTACGTATTACACAAGGTTTTTTCTGTATCAGAAACTAAAGAGGCAAAATCTGTTTATATGAACTCTGAGGATAATGTTGTCATGATGGATGTGTATTCGGTGCTATAAAAATAAAAAAAAATCAATTAGTGGATGTATATTTTCCACTTCATTGATCATGACTTAATGCTTCTTCTCATTCACTTACTCAGTCCATATTTACAGGCAAACACACACTCACACACAACCTTATTTAAACTCTCATCCAAGCAAACCACAAACCCTTTCCTCCTGTCTCTCTCTCTGTCCACCCACTGAACTGAAAGTGCTCTGTAGCAGTAATGGCCAACCTGTGTTTCAGCATGTCACATGACATGTGGAACAAGCTTTAATGGAGAGAAAAATGGCTCCATTCAGGTTTACAAGTGCACCAGTTCTCTCAGGTGGAACGTATGCATGAATGGTGGGAGTGAAACTATGTCTACTATTGTTATTGTAATAGCTAAAAATAGTATTTCATTCTATTTAAAGCTTTGCCTGTTGTTTTTGTTATTGCCAATCTGATGTTTCAACTCCAAAAATGGCTTATAGCCAATCATATCTGAGGATTTTAAGGTAACACATTTAGTGTTTAATCGGTTTATTAATCAATCAATCATCGCAGAGAGTCAATCATCAATTAAATGTAAAGAAGTAATATTACTGATGTTATGTTATGTTAATTATGTTATTATATGTTATGTCAAAGACGGGTAAGTACTGTGTTGAAAAAGTTGCACTGAAGTTAGCATGCTAATCATCTAACCTCGGCCCATCCGCTCCGCCGGTGATGCCTGACCATAACTCTCATGTTTCCCCAACGTCATGCCTCTGACACAAATATGAGAGGACAGAATAAAACAAAAAAAAAGACTGCTGTTGGACTGAATATAAGTATGAAGTAGTAAAAGTCAGATCAATTTCTCAAATATCTGAAATGCCAGTGAAGTACTTTGAGTCAAACATCATAGAAGAGTACGAGTGAGAGACATTGTGTAGTGCTTTAAGTTCCTTACCTGCCCTTCAAATTCACTGCCAGCTCACAGTTCAGCATGTTTTACACTATAATTAGGCAAAATTTGTACCTGTTCAACAGTGTATTCGCTGATATCACATGAACATTACACCACAACCTGTACTCTATTCTAAAAAAACACACAAGTATCCATCTTGTAATGTTGTCAATACATCATTCAACACGCTGTGTGTATCATATCACACACCACAGCCTTCTCTTTTCACCCTTAGGCGTTGACAGAGAGATATAGACGCTATCATACACACATTTCTTTCATTCCTTTGACAAGTGTTACTGTATGAGGGATGCTTGCGTCCACTCAAACAGCCAATCATGTACCTCTTGCACTGATAAGGTCCCCTGGAGAGGGGCAAAAGCCTGGATCTGGTGTCCAGAGGGGTTCTTTGCCCTGTCAGCATTCGATCTTCCTTGCATAGATTCATGGGAGAAAGGAAAGGTTCCCAGGATACTTCAATCGATCTGGTCCCATCCCCCACATCTCTTTTTCACCTCTTTACTCCATCAAACCCTCCCCCAGCCCAGAAAGGTAAAGCAGCCGGTCTCGTCCTATATGATGTGCATGTGTGTGTTGTGTCTGCATTAGCCTCTGTGTGTGGCTGTATGTTTGTGTGTGTGCATTTTTAAGAGCTGGAAAAGCTGACACCATGAATCCAGGCAGCTGTCTCGGAGGATTTATATCACATTGTGTTAGCCTGTGTTTGGGTAATGGGAGGAAGCTGTTTATGGGGCTGAAAATGCTAGAATGGGCAAGAGAGATATTTCTTTCCACCTCAGCTTTGTGTGTGTGTGTGTGTGTGTGTGTGTTCCTCAAGGAAACTATGATGACTCTTGATTTTTTTCCCTCATAGTCAGTAACTGTATCTCTTTCAGTCTGGGTGCAGCCCGACTGCACTATTGCCTGTCTGTGACCTTAAAGTACCCCACATAGCTCAAGCATCCCTGGATTAGCTGCTACGTTGGCCACTTTCTGTGTTTTCTCTGCCTCTGTCTGGCTCTCTGTCTTTCCTTCCCTGTGCCTGCCAGACTGATATTTTGATCTGTCACAACAGGTTTTGCTCAGCGGGCCTGTCAGTGACTAGCAGTTGGGGCTCACACATATGCTTTGTGTCGTTACATGCCCTCAGGTTAGCATGGGGCTCGGGGCTTTCCCATAGTGACGCCATCTGATGGTGTGAAGGCTGCTGTAAAAATATGATTGTGACAGTGTGTGTGTGTGTGTGTGTGTGTGTGTTGGTGTGTGTGTGGGGGGATCAGGTTTTGTGCTCAAACAGAAAAGAGTGAGCAAGAGTTTGTATTGTAGGAGTTTGTGTGTACTGCATCAGTTGTATTCATCGCATGCTTTGGGAACTGGAGTGTTGGTCTGTTCTGAAGCCTAGTTTGGTTGCGTCTGTACACACCTTTTATATATATATATATGTGTGCATTTGTGTGTTACAAAAAGGGAAAAAGTCAGAGAGAGTGCACACACTGAGGCCGTTGCATAAAAGTGGAGATTTGTTAACCTTGTTGAAATCGATCTGATGTCTTTTCTCCTCTCTAAGTGTCCATGAGTGTGTATAAATGTGTGTGTGTCAGTGTGTGTGTGTGTGTGCGTGGTAGTGTATTTGTCTGTCCCTGTAAGCCTCAGTAGCAACAGCAGTGTCCCTTATGATGGATAGGCTGACATATACTGCTTGTCAATAATGAGCTCGCACGCTTTCCTCTCACACAGTCACCCCTTCCTCTTAAAGAAGGGCTCCTATCTTTCAAATTAGCGCCCTATGTGACTAATCTTTCTCTACAGTCGGCGTGCCTGTAAAAAATAGGGCATTTTGGAGACTGCTGTGTGTGGGAGCTTTCTGCATTTTCCCGGGGGTATATTCCCTAAAGAGGAAGATTAATATATCAATGGATGACTTGATCATAGTCAAGCATACACACGTGCTGGTGTGTGTGTGTGCGTGCACGCCCCTGCGTGCACTTGTGAGTGAGAGCATGTGCACAGTTCTAGGGAGCCGCCTCCTTTATTTGCATGTCTGGAGCGAACATCTATCATCATCATCAAGGCGCTGCAAAACAGTAAGGCAGGCAGGCGCCGCCGACGCTCTCGGGAGAGAGAGAGACTGAACAAACTGAACTGAGTGAACAAACCTTCACCGCAACGATATCAAACGTTTTCTAAATGCCTTCGCCTCGGGGCAAAGGCACACTATGCACACACATGTACATGCACAGATGCAAACAGACATATTCTGTTTAGTATAATTTTTCTTTCTTCTTGCTGACTGTGGTTGTATTTTCCCATCATTTGCCTTAACACAGACAAACTCCTCCATAGAGACAAGGGATGAAAAACACCACAGAAAATAATGATTATTTAAAAAACACCAAATCATTTCCATTAAAAAAAAAACGCTCTTTCCCTTTATCCACAGCATATTTTTTGAAAGCTGATGGCCAAAGTGGCCCGATCCATTTTTTGGGGAGCCAGAGGGGATTTACTGGGCAGTGCTAAAGAGAGGAGGGGAACACTGGAATGGTACAGCCTGATAGATAGAGGAGCAAGAGACAGTGTGTGTGAGTGGAATAGTAAAAAGAGCCCCCGAGACGAGGAGGGAGGGGGCGCGTGTGCATGGTGGGAAGAAGGGAGCGAGAGCGAAGGAGGGAGGAGTATAGTGGAGTGGAGGCACAGAGCCAGAAAATTGCATTGCGTGCTCGGTGATTAGTTTACCTCCTGGGTCTCATTCTCTCTCACTCCCCTCCTCTCACTCTCCTCTCACTCCCCAGGTTCTTTTCTACCTCTAGTAGCTTTTCCTTGTGTCTTTGTCTCGCCACTTTCGCCGCCTCTCGCCTCCTTCCACTTCCTCCGTCGCTACATCACACTGTCACTTCTCTCTACTCTCTCCTCCTCTCGCCTCTCGCTCTCCTTCACTTTCTTGGCGGTTATCTCCGCTGCCTCTCCTCTCTCTCGCTCTCTCCGTCTCACCCCACCTCCACCTCCACCTCCACCTCCTCCTCCTCCTCCTCCTTTCCTCTTGTGTGCTGACTTGGCTCTCGCCTCCATTCTTGTGTTATCTTCGGGGCTTGAAAAATGCATAATGCCACCTAACCTGCAAGTGAGCCCATCAAACCTTGAGGAAAAACAAACACAGAAAGATGATTATGTATTTTTTTTTTTTTTGGTTACGTGATAGTGGCGGTATAAACTCACAGACTCAAAGAGGATATACACAGAGAACTTTCAATCAGTCAGTAAGTCAGGGAAGCATTTTAACACCATAAGCCAGCCCTGCTAATTATAGTCTTAAGAGCAATAAACATGAGCTTCAAGTGTCTTGCACAGCACAACAGAAGTGCTGACAATGAATGGGAGCCAGCCTCCACGCGGCCCTTTTTGGTTTGGTGCTCTTTGAAAAGCAAGTGGGTCAAGCCTTTTCTTCCTAATCCGCACATAATCTGGCCCTTCCTCTGGTTGAAGAGCAGCCACAAAAACAGAGCAGAAGGGATGGGGAGATGGAGAGTGACAGACAGGCAGCAGCAAAAGCAGAGAGAAAGAGGATTTCACTTCGGGCTGGCAGGGTTTTTCTCTCCCAAGAAAGCATTTTGAGGTTGCAGAGGGCCACGGAGTAACAAATTGCTGTTACTGTAATAACCGTCTATTCTAATATTTAGGCTCATTCTGTCAGGTTTTTTTTCTTTCTCAGTGGCAGAGAAAGTCATGTACCTTTTGTGTTTGTGTGTGCCTTGGGTGAAAATTCTGCAGTGCACTTGACATAAAGCGCTGTGAAACTAGCTGTAATGTGCGTCTGAGAGGGTAATTCAGAAATATTACTGCAACTGACATTTTAACCTCTAAAATAAAAAACAACAAATCAAACAGCCATTCCTATTTCCTGTGCAGAAACGATAATCCGCAGCTGTTTTGATAATCATAAAAAAAAAAATTCATTAAGCAATTTTTAAAGGATAGTGCTTAAAAAATTTTAATTCCAACTTCTTAATTGTTATGATTTGATGCTGTGCTTGATCTTATGTGAATAAACTAATTATTTTGAACAGATTGTTGGACAAAGACAAGCAGACATTTGAAGACTTTAGGGTGTTTTTATTACAATTTTATTATACCTTATAGTCCAAAAGACTTATCAGTTACTATTAATCATTAAAAGGAGTATTTAATAATGAAATTATTATGCAGTTTTATCTTGAACCACAGTTCTGCGAGTTTCTTTCAATGCTAAACCCTTTTTCCCTCATCGAAAACAGTATATTTGGACTTTGCAAAACCAGGTGAACAACACAGGCAAACACAGAAGACAAAAACAAACAAATACTGCTGTTGCATGGAATAATGAGTTCAGTAAAGGGGAAAACAATGCTGTAAACTTTGCTGTTTTGGGTGAAAGAATGTTTTGAATGTAAGAAAGTGCTGTGGAAATGTTACAAGCAAGATCTTCTTCTTTAACCTCTCAGTTTAAGAGTTCATACTAAGGTTATGAGATAGTTTTGTGAGCATTGCTGGTCTCTGAATAATCTCCTTTTGATATTGTTGGTCTGAGCCACATTATGTAGTTTTTAATTTTAACTGTTGAATCGAATCAATCATTTAATTAAGCCCGCCTTTCATTTGATTACCCATCTGGATACTGGATAGTGCAGCCCCGTTGCTGTTGATAGCTGCTAATGCCCAGCTGAAATGATCGATAGCATTCTGGATCTGAAAGAAAAGGAAACATCCCTCCTCTTTAGCACTGATACAGAATCTGAACCTTCTTATCTGTACCATGGTTTTGGAGAATGATGCCAACGTATCTTTGATCAGCTTGAATCTCCGGCTGTCGTCAATCCAAAGGCAGAAAGGGTTGGATCATGTGACCTGTGATGTCCACTCCTCTTTTTCCTATCCTCTTTCATCCACTATCATCTTATATCCTCCCCTCTCATGCCATTTGTGCCATTTTCTCTCAGATTTTTCTTCAATATCTGAATCATACAGTTAAAGCATTTGTTTGGCATTTGGAAAAGACGCTTATTCATGCTCTTACCGAGAATCTGATAAAAACATCTGCACCCAGCAGCTTAGCTTAGTTTAGCATTGGGACTGGACTGGTTTTTGGCCTGATCACAGAATGCCTTTGCATGAAGCACATAAATTCCAGTTTTATGAGAGTACTTGAGTGTGTTAATTTCATTAATAGGTAATATTGGGAATGTGAAAAATAATCTGTCCCATATGTGTTTTATCACGTTTAAACACCTAAACTTCCCATTTAATTTGCTGCTAGCTGGTGTCCATAAAATTGCCTTAATTGGTGACTTTTGTTGTATTAGGCTACATATTTGGTTATTAACTGGAAAGAATATTATTAGTACTAGTGTCAGGAAAAATTATAAATCCTCTCCTCTAACAGACCTCACGAAATGATGCATGTGTATGAAGTGTTATAATTACAGTGATAATATTTAGTCAAGACGTCAGAGGTGGTTAACCAGTACACACTCTAAGAACTGACAGGGTGGAGCAGAGTTGACACAGCGTCTCTCATCTCGCCTTACCACTCCCCATCGCCTTCAGCTTGCATCATGTCAACCCATTCTCCGTTCAACATTCCAGCAGCTCTCGGTGTACGAATCTCCCAAAGGCAGTGGTCACAGATCGTTATGTGTGAGTGTGTATGTGTGACTCGCCTGTGGGACTCGGCATCTCAACTCAGTCAGCCTTTTATCCAGGGCTATTCACCGCCATAAGGGAGTAAAAGACATATCTGATGTAGAATCAGTGGTACTGTGAAAGGGGAAGCCCACTGAGCCACAAAGTGTTTCTGGAAAGTTCAGAAATCCCTTTGCTTGACACTCTACGTAAACATGAACACTTCTGAAAACATCTGTTACTTATTCATGTCCTCATGTTCTCCCATAAAGGCTACAATGCTGAGTTAAAAAGATGTGTGCTACCACGGTTTCCCTCATCTCTGTACAAACTGGTGATACCCACATTTACTATAAAGAGCAAAAGGTTGGCAGATTTGTAAGATGACCTTCTGAAGTGTCCTTGAGCAAAAGACTGAATCTCTGCTGGTTGTATTATAGCTCACCATACTTTGGCTGAGTGAATGGATGACATTATCTTTTGAAAATTAGTATCTCTAGGAGTACTATGAGCCATTCATTCACAGAGAGCCGTCTGTGTCTCCTCAATGCTGCCAGCTCAGTGGGGTCACTCCAGGACAGAGGAAAATCTGATCCTTTTACTTTGGTAGAGAAAAAAGAGCTTTTGCTTCACACTGTTACTGTGTATGTTTCTTAAACTAATTGAAAATGATTAATGCTTAATAATTCTGATCATTTAGGCTAAAAGAAGTAAACTTTCAAGAGGCTAAAGGGTTAGGAGCCAATGAAACATGAATGAACCAAGAGTAAAGGTCTATGTTTGCTTGAATTTAAGCCGTTTGTACATGTTTTTAGTGTGATAATCATTCAAATGGGGATGCTGAACACTTTCAGTCTTCAAAGTCATGCTGGGTTTTGCAGTAGTTTGCTCATTCAAGAAACCGAAGAAGCTGGTTGAAGAATGAAAAAATAAAAGAGCAGAAAAGTTGAAATCCTCCAAACTTTCACATCTTTGTACACCTGACCAATCGCTGCATGAAGTGGGCGTTCTTGACAGGTTGTTGGTTTTGCAAAGTTTGATAAATTGTTGAATGCAGCCCCCCTTGGGTTTGATGTTTGAAAGCTGTCAAGGGGGAAGATTTCAGATGCTGTTTGGAGATCCAAAAAGCTCTTTGTTTGAAGCACACTGACTCCTTCAGGCAGGCAGAGGGCTGTGCAGACCTAGAGGGAAGAATTGAGAAATAAACAGATCTTTTGTGTTACTTTTCCGAACTTTACAATAGCAATTACATATTAGCATCCAAGAATGTTCCAAAGGCAGAAGATCCAGCCATGGACATGCAGACACTACTAGATTAGAAATTATCAAATAGAGCAATAACATATAACAAGAGTATCGCAGTTATGACCGAAAGGTCTAGGCAGTCTGATCATAGCTTCTAGATAAACATTATGTTAAGCTTCTAACTTCATCAAATAAATTGTCAAGTAACTGTCCACAATTGTTTTAATTAAAAGTTTGGTCTTTGTATCTAAACTAAAAGTAAAAGAAATATATGATACAATTTCCTGAGGCCTAAGATGAATCCATCAAATCATTTTTTTGTTGATTAACAGTCCAAAACCCCCAAATATTCATTTTAATAGGACATAAAACAAGGGAAAAGCAGCAAATTCGGATATTTAAGAAGTTAGACACATCAAATGTTTCCAATTTTGCTTAAAAATGACTTAATCGATTAATCGGTTATTTGTATGGAAGTTTAGAAAGGCCATTCTTGCAATTATTTTTTAAATTCTTTCATTTTTAATGTTAACTTGAAAGCCAAAGTTAATTTATTTTGCCTCATCAAGGAAACAAAAGGCGGATTTCTCATGATAACCAAATAAGCTATCAAAGGTATTGCTTGATAATTAAAAAGACCTTAAGATGAGTGTCTTGTTTATTTGATCACACCTGATTTAAAACTTTAAGAACCCAGTTATGAACAGTGGAAGATTTAAAAGTGAACTAGTCAAACAAGACTGAATAACCTCTTTAAATGAGCACTGATGTCAATGTTTTCTATTACAAACACACACAATGCAAGTTCCTTGTTTTCCTTGTGTCAGACCTTCGTGCAGTTTGATGTGTTGATCAATAATAAGGGACTCTTTCTGACTTGAGCTAAATCAGTTGCTAAAGCTGTCAAGACGCCATTTATCCGAGCTGGATCTCCTTATCTCTGATAAACAAGAGAAAAACAACCTTTTGTTTTTGTGATAATGGCTTTATTATCTCGTTATCTGGAGATAACACAGCTCATTTTCTCAAGATAACAAAAAAGTTAGCTCACAATCTACAGATGAATAGATCTTCTCTCTATGAACTAATTGATAAACTACTAATGGTTGCAAGCCAGAATATTCCAGTATTTTTTCAAACATTTTTATAAGTTTTATGACTCAGTCATTTTTTTTTTTGTCCTTCTAAGTGGTGAGTGTGAACTGTCATGTCAGCATTTAGTAAAGGACCTCTTTTTTTTCAAATGGTGGTCATTTTGAAATATTGAGAACAGAAATGAGACAGAATAAAACTGGGCAAAGAGGAGAAAGATGTGAGGATGGAAAAGCACCAAAAAGCCGGCGACAGAGCCAGACAGTACAGGGCGAGAGGAAGCAGACTGGTCATGTATTGGCAGCCCCTGCTGTAACTGCCACCCTACTCCCCCTCCACCACTTACCTCAGACCAAATAAAAAAAGAAATCAGAAAAGAACAAAATTTCCACACACAGAGATTGAATTCAGTCTTTGAAGCAAGGTGCAGTGTTAAGGGAAGTTGAGAAGAGAAAGACATGTAAAGATACCAGAAAAAAAAAAGAGGGAGGATTTAAATCTTCCTGATAAAGGAGGTTTAAACCTCATTGAGAGTCGATGTGCGGCCCCTTGGAGTGACTCAGGGTGTGACTCATTGCAGCTGGCATTGCCTTCACCTTACACACACACACACGCAGACACACACAGTTTTTCGTTAACCCTCAGGCCTTGTGAATGTTCTGCGTCCCCTTTGCTTAGTGTTCTGCGGTATTCCACCTGTTAACAGATGATGCATAAGCTCTGCTTCATGCTGCTGTAATATTACTTGTGATCTTCTTATGAATCAGCTTATGACAAGATATGAATACAGCCGGAGCTGCTGAGTCTTCCCACAGGCATGACTTTAGAGACAGATGCTGTCAAACTTGGCAAGGTATCTCTGTGTGTCTGTGTGTGTGTGTGTGAGATCCTTCTAACCACCCACTCAAGGGATTAGTGTAAGGGTGGTTGGATGACTCATCGGTCAATGACTTTGCAGGAGAGGGAGAAACAACATGGTCAAGTCATCCACATGGTGTGTGTGAGTGTGTTTTTGCCATTCCACCTGTTCCCCGCTGCAGCTCATGCTCACATTTCAAAAGGTCTGCTTATGCAAACTTTGTAATTACAGTTTTTATCTGAATCTGTGCCTGAAACAAACATTTTTCCTTTGGTTAGTCAGTTTCAAATGCAGGCAGTTGTTGCAATTTTTTGAGATTGTGTGTGTGTGTGTGTGTGTGGTAGTGCTGGTGGTGGCGGTGGTGGTGGTGGAGGTTGGGGTTTTTTAAGGCTGCCTGTGTCTCGACAGCCATGGCAGACGGCTGAGCTTGGAAAACGACCTCGGCACAGCGTCGAGCTGTTAGGCCATGCGTACGCTGCTTAACGAGCCATGAGCGATCGCTATGATCTTGCCACAAATAATTCATGAGTAGCCCTGTAGAGGAGCTATGGAGCTAAAAGGGTAAGGGGAGAGGAAAGCATCAAGGACTGGACCACAGCCTAAGTGGAGTGAGGGCGGGAGGCGAGAGGGGGTGAGAGACAGAGAGCGATACGTCTGACAAATTTGTCTGGAATAGAAAGGAAATCCCCTATTACCTACAGCGCTGACAAGCTTGTGCACGCTTGTGTGTATTTGTGCGTGCTTATTTTTAGAGAGCCATTTGTGTTACTACATCTGAAAAAGGCACAGTGGGAGTGTTAACAGTGTGCATCACAATTGCGGGATGTGTGTGAGATTCTTGTCAAGTCATGTGCTGCCTGTGTGTGAGTGTGTGTTGGAGATGTGATGAAGTGAGTTCAGATTTTTCTGACAGCAGTGAAACCCAAAGTGTTTAACTGTACAAGTTTTTTTTTTTACTTTATTTTTTGCTGAAACCAAGGGAATATGAGCTTACACAGTGTATTATCGGAGGGAAAGGGGAGGATGTGAATGCTTGCAGTGAGAATTTAAACTTTTTGTACTTAAATATAAGAGTTTGAATTATTGCACACACAGTGGGTTGTCAGTTTAAAATAAATGATAGGTGATAGCATAAGTCCAAATGCTGATTCTGAGCTTTTGTTTAGTAAGAATCAAACAATATTTACACCTTGTTATGTTGTTCATTTTGATTTTATATAACTCACTGGTTTAAGTGATTTAATAATTTAATAATTTGTCAGAGGGAATAAATGAGGGTTCGAATGAAAAGCAGCTGCTAACTGTCTACTATGTATAGCAAAGTGTCAGCTCCACCCTCTTGTCCAAATGTGGTCACTTTTGGTTCAGAAAAAACAAAGAAGACAAAAGCCACACGCCAAACTTTAGACCTAAAGACGGTCTACAAACCAACAGGATACGTCACATTGGCTTTGTTCACTACTAAACACACTGTCTGTTGTCCAGACTAAAAATTTCTTGACTACTAATGGACAGACTGTAAATCTGAATTATAGACTTTTTCTCTAGCCAATGATGTTGTCTCAATGTTCATTGTTCAATTGAGTTTGGTCTTAATCAGCTATTTTATGCTGTAAGAGTGGGACCTTGATGTTATAGCTCCATCCACCAATCAGGACTGCACAGACTCTGGCTCCAAATGATGTCACCACTGCAAGATGGCACCGCCCATTTAGAGGATATATTGGCTTATTTTTTTTACAGTAGGAGGACATGAAACATATCTACCATCTTTTTACTGTAATTGGTGCAGACCTTCATGATTACCATGACTCCCATCCCATTTCTTGAAAACTATTGGCTTGATTACAGTGAAACTGGGTACAAAAACAAACATGAACAACTGCAGTGCCATCTTGGAATGAGCTCGCAACGTCCTTCAAAACTAATGATGTGCATGGTCAACATCACACCTGCTAAACATCAGCATGTTAGTTTAATCACTGCATGCCAAGTAAGATGCTGCCATGAGCGCTATAGTCAAAGCACTGCTGTCCCTCAGTAAGTACAGCCTCACATAGCTGCTAGCATGGCTGTAAAGTCTTGTTTTTCCAAAGTGAGACAGCTATGGAGGCCATGAAGATTACTGTTTCTGACGGAGACACTACAGACCACTGGGATGTATCAGTGGAACACGCTGACAAATGGAAATTGGGGGATGGAGACAAAGGGCCTGTGTAGGTCTCTGTGGCATGTCATTAGTGAGGGAGAGGGGTTTACTTGTTCCATCTGACATTTACCAGTCCAACTGAAAATGTCACGGAATGCCAGCCTTTACCTCTGGATATAATGGTGCCTCCTACAGCCCAGAGCTATTGATCCAAAAAACTTTTGTCTATTTTGAACCCCTCTCTTGTTCCCCTAGTCCACTGTCCGGAGAAAGACCACCAACCAGACATTTCTCTTTTTTTGATTACTCCATGCATTAACAGCATTAAGAACACCTGAATACTGGTCATGATGATTGATGAGCTCAATGTGTATGAGCTTTGTTTTTCACTTTTTCTAACAGCTACTGTGACAAAGCTGCTAAAATGTACCCAATCCCATAGCTCATTTCTCAAGTCTCTTATATTGTAGCTACAGTTGGCATGTGCGGACGGTTTTGTTTCATTGCTTCATATCTTCAGTTTCTTTTCCAACGTTTGGGAAACTCTGGCTGTCTTTTCAGGTTAGCTAATTGACTCCGTGACTGACAGACTGGACCATGTAGAGGTTTGCCAGATTTGTCAGAAAAAGAAAAGAGAAGCAGAGGGAGTTTTGTTGTGGGCAGAAAAAAACTCCCAGCCCAATTTACTTTCCTAGCTTGTGCTTAGATGTGACTTTTTTTTCCTTGGGAATGTCACATTTATGGGCCTTTTGTGATCCTTTGCAAGAGCATGCTTAACTACTTGCTCATTAAATAATTATTAATTGATCACAAGAAAAGCGTTTGTCTGTGCTGGGATCTTAGCGCACAATAAATTAAACAGTAATTCTGCAAAAATAATAGCCTTGTATAAATGTTGTGCGGATCAGAGAAATTCAAATTGACAACATTTTCTCATGGCTGTATTCTCAGAAAACACAGCATATGTGATCATTCATTATTTTTCTAGCACAAGTGAACAAAAAGAGAGAAACAATTCCCTCTCCTCTCTTCTCCTCCTCTGCTTTCCCGTGTAGCTGATGTATTCCCTGTTCCCATTATCATATTTACCGAAGGCCTAGTGAGTTGCTAAGAGTTGTATTATATATTAAGAATACGATCTGGTTAAAGCTTAAATCTGAGCCAAAACAATAACCAACAGCAATCAGACCTGACTAGACGATGCATTCTTCACAGTGCACTGTTTTCAACCTCATTTCGAATTAAACAGCTATCTCTTCCCCAGTTGCTAATGCAGAAGCTAATTATGTTGAAAACCACTCATAAGCATTTTTGGGGTTTGTTTGTTATGCTGCAGTGAATTTTTGTCTCACTTTTAGGAACTGAATTTAGATCCATAGCCTCTCAATTTGTTTTTGAGAGTGCTACTGTCTAGTCTATTTCTGTCCTTGCTACACTATTGTCCTCGGTTGACTGCCTTCACATCAAGTGCTGGATTTATTTGGCCTCTCTGCCAGCTCAGGCAGATAGGCCCTGCAGCTAGCACCCAATATGCAATGGCTGGAGTCACTGTTAAGATAACTATAAACCACTGTAACTGTCATACTGGTTTCAGTGGTTGTTTTCTCTACAGACAAAATTGGTTAAACATGTTTGAAGAGCTCGAGTTGTTTACATGGTGGAGAGGATAAAAACCTGCCAGACTGCTGTTTTCCTTCTTTTTGTTGTCTTGACTTACTTTTGTTGTATGAATTGATTTTTTTTTATCGTGCATTTTCAAGCGTGTGTTGTGATGTTGCTGTCCAAAGATTCGATCCGCTGAACGTTTTTCCTCATCGTTGTTTACTTATTGTCCTCACTGCATGTTAATTGGCGGCTCCAACTTCAGAGCTCCATTTCAAAATCCATACCCAAAGAAGATTATGATCTTAATTAGTTATATCACAGCCCCGAGCATATTACATTTTTGCTCAGCGGTACGCAGTGACTCCCGGTGTCTTGTACTTACAAAAAAGCAGCACTGCAGCTTTGATTGCAACAGGAGCTTGATTCAATTAGCTGCCACTTCTCAGCTGCATTATCTACCATCTCCCTGGCTTCACCAGAGTCACTTCACCATTATGAAACCCCATCAGTCATTAAAATAGCCGGTGTAGCAGCTGACAATATGGGTCATGTGGTGCACTTACGAAAATGATTATTGCCTCACTTACTATATGCCTTTTATAACAAGTTCAATAAGAAAGCCTTTAGAGGCCAAAAGGAGAACGGCATTAGGTTTTTAATCAGACCCTACAAGTGCTGTTTTTCTTATTGGTGCTTTACAAACAGCAGTCATACTTTTAAGTTCCTTAGATATGCGAGACGTTACCTGGTGCACAGGGAAGCAAGTATTTTGATTGTTAGGGACTTTCTAAGTTTCTAAGTGGTTGTATGTGGAATGATGGGTAGAGAAAGATGTGGCGTTTTCTTTAAGAATTCCATTTATTGCATTATTTTTCTTCCAGCCTATGTTTTTGTGTGTTTCTTGTCATTATTACATTAGTTCTTTTATTTTCTGTTTGATCACCACATCCTCTTGTTTTCAGAGTAAGGTTTTTGTGTTCACAAAAGCTTATGTGGCAACAAAGTCCACACTCTGTCAAATCCTTTATGTTTTGTGTTATGTACCATTAAAGTCAATTTTATAATTTTTTATGGTTAATTTCCACTTATCCTCTAAAGATTTTCTTGAACAAGAATCCAATGATAAACTCCTCATAAATGCTGATTGATGTAGGTTACTGTGTATTACAAAGGGTAGCTAAGTATGCCCTCTAGTGTTGTCAGAAGTCAGTCATGAGCAGGTGTGCTGACCTGTGAATTTATGCATTTCTCTGGTTAGCAGAGATTAATTTTTAGTCTACTTTTTTTGTATAACTACAGTGAAATATATGTTACTAGATATATACCAAAATATTGGATTTGTCTAAGTGTACGTCCTTCCTCTCTCTGCAGGTACATCCGCACCATGTATCTTGGTATACAAAGTCACCGGCAGAAGGAGAACCAGCGGCGTTTTTACTGGGCCATGATGTATGAGTATGCCGATGTCAACATGCTGCGACTGCTGGAGACTTTCTTGGAAAGTGCCCCTCAGCTGGTGCTGCAGCTCTGCATCATGATCCAGAGCAACAAGGCTGAGTGGCTGCAGTGTAAGGAGTTCCCTTAGCCTCCNNNATTTTTTTTTCTCATTTTTAAGACATCTTCATCATCTCTGTGTGTTTTGCATTATACTGTACATCATGCCGTGGTTATAGAATGGAGGTTTTTATTTACACCTGACAAATCTATTTTCTATGAAGTTCACATGCCATTTTACTGCATTTACAGTGTACAATATTCTCCACTATTGCATTTGATTTCCCACATTCATCAGTCTTGTTTTTGAAAGCTCTTATACAATTCCAGTTTCCTCATGCAATACAGCTCCCCAAGGAAGGCAATTCAATCATAACATGTGATCCCCTTTCCTGTGTGGTCTTCTATAGAAATGCCATCAATATATTTGCTGAGAGGCACCACGCTGCTGCTCTGCACATAATCCTTTATCATTTGTCATGCTGCAGGTTACTTCTCTGACATATCTGCTGTCTCTACTATTATAAAAGTCTTAAGGAAACTGAATTGGTGCCCTGAACGGGGATTGTGTTGACTGAATGACCTATGATGATCTAAGTAATAGTGTGCCTTTTCAAAACTGTGATAGATTGCTTTGGCTGAAGTAAAACACATTGTATACAGTAAGTGGAGTAACAACCAAGAAGATATAAGACAATAAATCTTTGGGTTATGCCATATTAATACAACAAAATGAGATTTTTCTTTCAATTTCTGCTGTTTTTGAAATCGTTTAACAGCATCTTCCATTTTAAGTCTTTTTTGCTTTAACTCTTTCTATCTCTGTCTATAACCACAGGTCTTTCTGCCGTGTCCTCCCTCTTGTCCCTGGCCTGGGTGCTAGCTTCATACCACAAACTCCTGCGAGATTCACGTGACGACAAGAAGAGCATGAGTTACCGAGGTGCTCTGGTGCATCTGTTCTGGCGCCTTTTTACCATCTCCTCCAGGGTGCTCTCCCTTGCCCTATTTGCCTCTGTTTTTCACATCTACTTTGGCATTTTTGTGGTGCTCCACTGGTGTGCCATGGCTTTCTGGGTCATCCATGGCGGCACCGACTTCTGCATGTCCAAGTGGGAGGAGGTATTGTTTAACATGGTGGTGGGCGTGGTCTATGTCTTTTGTTGGTTCAATGTGCGGGAGGGCCGGACGCGGTACAGAATGGTGGCCTATTACACAGTAGTACTGTTAGAGAATGCCATCCTCAGCTCCCTTTGGTATGCGTACCGCGACCCAGCAACCACCGACGCCTATGCCTCTTTTGCCCTCTGTGGCGTCTTCCTGTGCTTTGCCTCAGGTGTGGCCTGTATGGTTCTCTATTATGGGGTCCTACACCCCATGGGCCCCCGGCTTAGGGTGCTGGCCAGCTCCTGTTGTGCCGAGCTGCTGTGGGGCCTTCCATTACCCCCTGAGGCCGAGCCCATGGCCCCTACTCCAGGCCCTCGTGGCTCTCAGGCCACCCCCACACGGGGTCTGGCAGGAGAGTATGTGGAGTCAGATGAAACAGCCACGGACACCTGCCTTCCGGTTTTCCAGGTGAGGTCCACAGAGCCTGTGGATGCAGCTGGCAGGCCCATCCGGCCTGAAGGTCCTCTCATTAAGATAGACATGCCCAGAAAACGCTACCCAGCCTGGGATGCACACTTTGTGGATCGGCGCCTGCGCAGGACCATAAATGTGCTGCAGTACATTAGCCCTAATGCGGTGGGCATCAGGTACAGGGACGGTCCGCTTCTTTATGAACTCCTGCAGTACGAATCTTCCCTCTGAAGGCATCTTCTCAACAGCTCACCTTCTCTTACACACAACAATGCACATGCCTTTCCTTTCTTTCATTAATCTCTTTCGTCTTCAGATATTATCTCTTTCCATTTGACACCCCGCTCTCTCCTTCTCTCCTCTCTACTCATTCACTTTTTCTGCAGGAGATGTGTGTTTTGTCAACTGAAAATCTGTCAAGACAGTCTCAGCACACAGTCATGATTTATTTTTGGAAAAAACATACAGTACAGAGAGAAAAATATGAACCTACAGTATCTTATGTGATATATACAGGAGTCTCATATAAATCCCTCTACATTGATAGAGGAGGGTTCTGTATGAGTGTGTAGATAACATATGAATGTTTCACTATGAAATGTGTTTAATGCATTATACTGTATTGGTGATTCAACCTGTGAATACTTGTGAAGGGCATATTGTATGTCCCTGTGACATGGGACTGTCGCAAAGCCTGATGGGAATGATGGAGGAGAGTCTCAGAGTCGGCAGGTCTTTGCACATCCCAACATTTACTGCCATTCTTTGTGTAAATTATTGAAATGTTTGATGATGTTTACCGCGTCCTTAGTCCATGAATTAAAAAGCACTGAAATTTCTATTGTGATACCACTACAGAAAGAACACAATCAAAGATGTGTCCTTTCTGTAATTAATGTAATTCAAAATGGATTTTCCTGCTGTGAGCTTGCTTGGCTCAAGTGTATCCTGGCTGTCCTATTTTTGTTCAAAATCCTAAATCGTAATCGCATCATGTATGGAAGAAAAAGAAGCACACTGACCTTCAATCAGTTCCACCCACACATTGAATTTTTACAATGTAGATTGCCCTCCAGTGGAGGCAAGCTGTAACAGCACGCCTTACTAACTCATTTCTGTCCAAAGGTATGACAGCACAAAATATTAAAGCAGCCACCTGAGGTAAAAAAAAAAAAAGAATGCAAAGAAAGAAATGTAGAATGTAGTTGAAATGAGCACAATGTTTTCTAAATTGGTGGATAGAGAATCATGAAAAAAAAACATTCCAAAGACATTTTTTAAAGATTGTAGGTTTTTAGAAAAAGGTTAGAAGGGTACAAATGTGTGTTGACACGCACTTTTTTGAAGTGCAAAGACAGCCTTCAAGGAATCCTCCACCATTCCCCTCTAAATCCGAGAAAGTTCTCCCTTATCCAACCTCCCTATTTTCTTTTCTTATCAAAAAATGTTTTGGGTTAATTAATATATGCTTATTGGGTGCAAAGACTTGTAATAACTTCTTGAAAAAAAACGATAAGTAATCTGAGAAGAAATTTCTATGCTATTATACTACAGTGCGTATTTGTGTCCACATTTATAGTCATTGACATAACTATATTTTGCCAGAACACACACTTTTTTACATAACAAAAAAATGTTGTGCAGTGCAGTGTTTAAAGGTATACTCCTCAAAATCAGTGTGCCCTCCAAGAGGCTGTGCTCTTATATGGGTGCACAGGGCAACTGTTCTGGCACCTGCAAGCACAGCTGAAACAAAGCCAAATTGCATCTTACAGTACTGTCTTCACAATTTATTTGCCCCTTTGAACCTGTAGACTGAGTCCTTACAAGATGTGTGCCATCTATAGGCCTGCTGTGCAGCAGTTATACACTGATATTCACCTCCCAGCTGAACCCGCGGGAGTTCTCCACTACAGATAGCCACAGGACACCACTCATCATGACACAAACAAAATAAAGTTAAAAAAAAAAGAAAACATGCCTTCTAAAGTCAAAGGAGCTTGACTTAAATTTCCGGCGAGGGCTACTGAACAATTCATAAGAAAACTGAATGCATTTCATACTCCAATTTTATCTATTTACTCAATGATTCATCTGATTATATAATGTGTGTTTTTTACATTGCAGTGTTTCGCATGAGTTTGGTATGAAGCATTAGTATGAATGCACCCAGCAAGGGACGCCCAAGAGCTCTACACAAAGCAGAGATTCCTTTCTCCTGGCTCACTGGCTTCCTGCTTAGCTGTGGCCACGGGTGCCTGCTAACATCGTACTGTAAAAGGCAGATGCCATGTAAGTCCAGGTCAAAGGTGAGAGGGGGTTTTTGCCAGGGTTGGAAAAGAACATGAGGACAGATTGTGATAAAGGGTCTGACTGGAGTATGGTGGAAAATTCCATGTATGCCTGTGTGAGAAGGACGAGTGTTTACCTCTCAGCATGTACTGTACAACCTACAGTATGTAATAGGGGATGAAAGGATGCCTTCACAGTGGTTTGTAAGTTATGCATGCTTGTCTCTGTGTGCCCCTCAGCCCTTTCCCACAGTTCTGTTCTCTGGCCGATTGTTCGGCTCCATCCTTGGTTGCTGCTCCGCCCTCTTCCCCATTTCTGCGGTGCTGGGCCTTGGTGCCCCCCAGTGAAACACTTTCACACTCTCTGGTAACTGAACAATGGGGTTGACGCTGAACAACTGGAGATCCTGACATGAGAACATGCAATGAGGTACACTGCCATAACCAAGAAGTTCAACATCCAGGGTCTGCCACCCTTCAGCTTAAAAGCTATGTTCAGCCCTGAGCTATTGAGAACTGTTGGGTCAGCTAGGGTGGAGCAAACATCCAACTCACCATATGTATAGATAATACATGAGTATGCAAACAACCAACTTGTTCATTGTTTACCATAGTAGCCAGAGTAGTTCCTCTCTGTTGTAGTGAATGAAGAGCCATGTTAATAGTTAGCTAATGAATGAATAATGAATAATAATTATTGTTAAACTGAAAAAAAAGGCAAAACAGCCAATACAGGGGTTCCTCAGGACCAACTACCAAGACCACTGAACCAGCTGACTCAGGGGTGTCTCAATGCAGTTCTCATCCCCAGGCATGTCCTCAAGGGTCTCCATTTTTTCCTTAACATAATGCATCCTGGACCACTCCACGGCTGGGATTGTGCCACCAAATTATGGTTTGCACATTTTGTTTTTGTTTGGAATGAGTACTCATCGTTATTACGGGGGGAGGGGGACTTTTTTGTGGTAGTTGGCTGCCTGGCGTATGGTGCATTCTTTCCAAACACTGCTGACCTTTTCCAGACGTGGACATATGTCCAAATCAGGTGCAAATACACTGTGATTCATTCATTTTGTGTGTTTGTTGTGTGTGCGTTTGTGTGTATGCGTGGGACGACAGTACTATATAGCAGCATAGACAATTATGTACAACCGGGCTGTATTTCATCTAGTGGTGCTTCATGTCGTTAAACTCAGAATATTTATGCTTGCTTAAGTGTGTCATTAGAACAGTAGTAATGTCAGTTAATCATGCTAATTAATTTGAATTAAGTCTACAAAGAGTCTGTATGTATGAGTCTGAATTTTTATGAAACATGCAGTATATTTTATGTATTTCTACAGAATAATAATTATTTTGCCACATTCCTCATTAGAAAAGTGATTAGCCAGAAGCTGGTAAATAAGTGGGTTTTGGTTTATTTACATTTTTCCTGCTTAAATTATACTTGGGTTTCAAGAGCTAAACTACACAAGAGTACACATGGGAGCCATTTCTAGATTGTACAGTGTAGTATTCAGGCTGCCACACTTTATACCATTAACAAGGTCACAAAGAAATCCCCTCCAGAGAATTGTTTCAGTCAGGTTGCCTGCCCAATGCCACAGCCCTCGACAGCCACAACTCACAGCAAGAGCGTTTGAACAGCAAGCTTGTTCTTCTCAGTCCTTGTTGTGCCTTGTTACTTTGGGTGCTTCAATCCAGCCATGGCAGCCAGGTCCGCAAACAACAATGCTTGTGTGTTTCTTTAATCGTTTCATGTGCCAGTGCACTCACAAATACATTGAAAACACCAAACAGTATTCTCCCCGTCTGTCTCCCCAAACCAGATCA
Organism: Ctenochaetus hawaiiensis; assembly: GCA_029783645.1. Lineage (NCBI taxonomy): Eukaryota > Metazoa > Chordata > Actinopteri > Acanthuriformes > Acanthuridae > Ctenochaetus > Ctenochaetus hawaiiensis. The sequence goes on from JAPZDY010000010.1 coordinate 9,358,168, forward strand.
AGCCAAGTTCTCAATTCTGTCAGCTCACACCTCAGTCGACGACCACACTTAGTCTTACAGTTTCATCTAAGTTGCCATCTACAGGACTGTACTGTTTACTAGTTAGCGTTCCGCTGAAACTTCACAGTGTGACAGAACCAAGCAGTGGGTACTGTTCGAAGCCCACTTATTGGTTCTGTCAAATACATAGGAGAAAAAGTAAGGCAATACTGAACATTTTCCGTACTTGAATGTATGGTTTCTCATCTTTGTTATTTTCCAGTAAGCTGAGTCACAGCTTCCCCTCTTGATTCAGCAAGTTACAATTAGCAGTTCAGACAATTTGGACTGAGCTTGCGAGTAAGTTTTGGACTGTTTGATGATGGATGGTTTAAACAGATGCCAGCCACAATCCTGAACGATTTGGTCAATGATTGTTTTGTATTTCTGTCTATGCCTTTACATCTTCTTCTGTCTTGCAATGATGAATGATTTGTAGTGCCAAGACGTAAACTTTCTGTGTCGTTTGTCTCGTGTGAACAATACATCCTCTAGCCAAAACAATAATGCCTGCAGTCGGAATAAAATATTGGGTGAAGTCAATGATGACGAAATGCGCAAAAAAAAAAAAAAAAATCACCAATGTTGCATTTTCTTAAAATGGAATGAAGAGACAGGCCCGATCACTGATTCACTTTCGAATAACCTCATTTCCTGGTTTTCCCACCAACTCCCAGCATGCCTTTACAACTCATTGTGAGGTGACCCACAACATTTAGCATGTAAGTGCTCTCGACTGCACAACGAACCCTCTGATTTCTGCATTCATGTGTAGCAGCAGGTCACTGTAGTGTTTGACTTGGCTTAAATCTGTACCTTTGTGTCATGACCATCTGTTTGACCAATGGTGCAGTGTGTTCAGATGATAAAACGGTGCATTTTCTTCTTTTACTTCTGATCTTTCTTTGATTTTTGTTACTAACCTGGTGCTGAATAAATGCATTTAAAAGGTGCTATACCACTGTGGGCTGTAGTCCACATTTTGGCTTTCTGAGAGCAGAGCCTTCTGGTTGACTGAAAGGGCCTGTGCCCAACACAAACTTGCAGTCTCAAAATGCTCCAGAGCTAGCACCTCAAATCCACACAGTTTACAGCTGAACTCAACTCTCAATGGTGCCACTTTGATTTTCCAATCTCTCAAAATAACAACAGTTACTCTACTTTCATACGGTGTTTATTATACTGGTTTAAGCATACATGTTTTTATTTTACTATGATTCAATCTGCACTAGGACTTTTTTCCTTTATTTCTGAAAGAATGAAACCGGCGGATGACAAAATGCATCTTTCTGACAAAACGCACAGGAGCACAAATGTACTTCTGCTACTGGAATTTGGGTTAAAAAAATATATATAGAACGTGATTGCTGTGTTGTAAATTCCTGTCATATATGTCCTTAATCTATGTGTATCGATTTTTGTTGTTATTGTAGAATCAGCTGTAATATTTTGTTTAAAAATGGATTTGATATTCCAATGAAGCGACTATGGTTGTCATGTTAATTGCTGCTGATTTTTGAAATTGTTATCAAAGGTGTTGGAAAATTTTGCTTTGTTTATATTCAATCAATTTCTAGATTGTGTTAGCTTGTTGGTGTATTTCACAAATCTATCAGGATACTCCCTAGACTACATGACTTAACGGGGGTATCCTAAACGTTGGCACAATGTCAGTAAGCAACTTCGCTACAAATCTGTAGCATCTTTATGAAAGTGTACTCATACAACTTATGTTGTGACTGAGAACATATAAGGAATGATTTCTTTGTTGTTGTTAAATATAAAATGTAAGTAAATTGTTTCATGGGACCCCCGTTCTTTAAAAAAGCAAAACTGATGTCCTATTTTTGGGAACAATATGAATATTATTAATAACATATGGTGCTAAAGTTCTTTTTGTATGTTTTTGTTTTTAGATGAAAAGAGAAATATTATGCTGAAAATGTAATGTTAAGCCTTACTGTAGATTCATATATCAGACTGTTCATCCCAGAAGAGAAAAATAAATATAGTATTTGAAAGTGCAATATATCAGTGCTCTATTCACATGCACATTACACATTTTTACAATGGAAGGCAAATGCAGTCCATGGTCTGAAAGGAGTGAGATGAGGGCATACAAACTTTAGAGTCACTTGGGAATTTTTAGTTATTCAACACATCTTCAATTTTAGCTAAAAGCTTGCACGTCATTTACTTGGATGATACCTATGCAGGTTGAAGTTGTGTCTGTAAGTGATGCCATCAAGCTCATGTACTAATAAGAATAATAAAGGTCCAAACTGTCCGTAATAACAAATCTCCAAGAAAATAAGAGAGATGACGACCAACCTGAGACGAGGACACGTGAGATGTTAACTATGGCTGCGTAAAGGCTCTTAGGTTGGTTAATCTGGATCAAATATTTAGCTAGTCATCTATATAATTATATTACCACCACTAATTATGAAGGAGTTTCTTTTGCAACAGTAGTTCATGTATAGATGTTGAGAAATGGGCGTAGTATACTATTTTTAACTTAACGTAGACAGTTGTGTGGTGAGTAACTTTGAAAATAAGGAGTCTGAGGTCATCCTTTGACGGACAAATTTTGCACATGCACTACGATTAAGTTTAGAATGCACAGTGTATTAAGAAGTTGCACCTACTGAGAGCTCTATTTTTATACTATACATAAAACAAAAGCCAAACTGAGGCCCCACAGACCAAAACACATGGTTACTGAATTTAATCCTTCTGCAGATCTGACTCTGTTGTATTTCATTATTACCTGCATTAATGTTTTCATGTATTACTTTTTATAGCAGTTGAATTAGTCAAGTAATTTCACATTTGAACACAGGCCTTTAACCTAAAAAATCTGACTTAAGTCCTTATATTTCATATAAATGGATCACAAATCACCTAAAGAAGCCAACAAAGCCACATTTACTTGCCATCCCAAATATTTCAACAGATACAATACCCTTCACCTGCTTTCTACACAGATTTAGGAAAATAAGGATAGATTGATAAAATTACAGCTGCAAATTGAATTATACTAACAGTTATAGGATACTGGGAGAGCTTACCCATCTTTTACTGGCACTCATGCAGCCAACCTCGTGAGTGACTGGTCTCTTTTCCTATCTTATCATCTTGCTGCATCCATTCATGTCTCTATCTGTCTCCATTTGTTTCATCTACCTCTCTCTTTGTTGCTGTCTTGACTGTGGGTCTACACTGATGTTCTAGACAAAAAAACAGAGACACTTAACCAGTGGGTCAAGCTATTGCTTGGTTGGACACTCTTACTCCCCTCACAAAAGTTTAACACCTGATTTTAAAGCCACATTATGCCACCAGGGTTCTTAAGTTATCAGGAAAACTTTATAGCAAAATATTGAAACTTACCTTTGCATGGAAAGCACAGGTGCATTATTGAAGGCACAATATGTTAGAATTCCCTGAGAAACAAAAAAATGTATAGAAGATGTGCTACAGTTTAGACACCTCTGCAAAGTTATCCTTATCTCCATGTAAGGCTACAAGTTTTTGATTTAAAGAAAGTCTCACTGTTCAAATAATTTAATAATGTCTTTAATTCTAGTTAGAATATATTTTTCTAGTTAAAGCTGCCTATGTTGTGACTTCGGTACCGCCTCTTCCAGCTGGCTTCTGTAATGACTCGGCGCTATTATCCATGTAATGCACAGTAGCAGCTGTTTTGGTTTGTGCAAAGCAAAGCATGCTGGACCACAGATCAACGCCCAAAATGGCGGCACGATTGAAAAGTTTTGCCTGTTTTATCTGAGTTTGTCCTCTTTAGTGACTATTCATTTAGCGGTTTTAGCGGCACTGAAGCATACAATTTTCACAGTGGTCGCATGCCGGCATTTTTTCTTTAGGCTGTTGAACAAGGTAACGACCAGTATGGCGTTTGGCTATGCGCTCATACTTCGGGCATCACTTAACAAATGCTAGGCTACGCTAAGCTAGGCTAGCAGGCTAACTACTGTCAGATGAGTGCTGGTTAAAAGCTTCGTTAGTTAGTTATGGCTAGTCTCACCTGGATATCCTCGCTGAACTGAATATGAAGAGGAGGACCTTTACATAGAGATGGAGGATGATGTGAAAAAAGTGAAAAAGGTGAGTCGGTTGACATAACGAAAGGTACTTTGTACTGCAAGTTGACTAGCTAGCATGCTAACTTTTTTAGCTAGCCAGTCCTGGGAAGTTAGCTTTAACTTGAGCCGGTTAAGTTTGGCTAAGTAACAAATAAATATCAACAGACAGGGGCAAAGCACTCACGAAAACATACTGACATGTGTATTTTCTTTATAGTTAACGAGGGTTGCTTTAAATAAAACAAAAAGTAAAAATTACCAAGGGAACTTTGTTTCATAAAGGTCAGTTAAGGTGCAACATCTTTAGCAGATTAAGTGTTAAAAGTTAAGTTTTAAACTGTAAATTACCTCTTGAGTTCAATATTGCCATTTGTTTTAGGATGTATTAATTCCTGTAGTTATATATTGCTATAGATTAATCCACTGAATAGTGTTCAGGTGTAAATTAACGGTAGTGTTTGTTCGTTATTATTAAATTACTTTATAGTAATCATTAGGTATTTCTGTATTAAGCATAGGTGAATGCATTGTCCTTTGTGGTATTTTAAACAAGTATGGTAATGTATCGGGTGCGTTACCGTAGTGTCAGAATTTTTGAAAAGGCAATAAAAGCGCATTTTTTTTCCCACAGTAACGTTAATAACCCCTGTTGTTGAGCGTAGGCGTGGATCACGAAAGATCTGTGTGCTCAACATCAGCTGTCAAAAGCAGCGGCAATCTGTGTCAATCATTTTGAAATAATAAACACTTCTTGGTTATGCCGGCCATCTCGCCCTGTCACAGACAAAGTAGCCTTCACATGCTGTTATGATCCCGTTTAATATGAAGGCAGATCTTTCTGTAGAGACACATGGCTGACATTTCTTTTATCTTTGCTCCCTACTGTGTCTCAGAGCATACACAAGGGACATTTCGCTTTGTTCCCTGGTTGGCACAGGAGGAAACTGAAGGGCAGGACCCACCAAATGTAGACAGGACATAACACTGAAAAGCTATTACAGTCTAAGCAGCATAATGAGACGAGTCTGAGACTAACGTCTTAGTTGTGATTGTGCGGTTATTCCATCATTTTTCCTTGACAACAGCACTGCAGTTACTTCCTGTCTAATCCCACCTCTTCTTGATGTGAAGGGAAATTTTGAAGGAAATAAAGTGATATCCTAATGGTATGAGGGTTTGTTGTGGCAAGGAAATGTTTTCTGTTACAATGATAACAAACCCAAAGTCTGCTCTTTTGAACTTCCTCTCAGAATACCTTATAACTGATGATAAGTCTCATTGATGTGACCACAAAAATGCCTTGAGTAAATTAGTAAATTATTATTTTACATTTGTCGAACAACAGTTTACCTTTTTGTAAAGTCAAGTATCCTCTGGATTGAAAAAGTAATTTCTTTTGACCTGGTTATGACCCTTTTCTTCCTAGTTGTATTTGTATTATAAGTCAAGGCCAGGAAAAATGAAAATATCTGTTGTGGTCAGCAAGGTTTGGCACCTACTGATCAGAGATGATGTTCCTCGGTTATCCCCAGTGTATACATTTTCTTGTTTGCACCACTAGGTGGTGATAGTGAACAACATTTGCCCTCGAAATATTTTTAAATTAAAGTTACATAGCATTGTATTATATAACTGGTTCAAGTAAACACTTAGACCATGGCTTTTTTGCTTTGCTAACTACTTATGAATATAGACTATACTTATGAGCCTATTTATAAATGCTTCCTTCTTGACAGGAAAACCATCTGATAGAAAACAAAGAATTTTTCAGCAAAATATTACCATAAACAAAACACAGGACAGTGAACGCTGTTTGACTCATGAATACACTCTACTAGCTCTCTTTCAGCACATTTGGAGTAGTAATGTGAACACTTATAAATCAAGAAGTAAGAATATGCATAATCAACTAAAGTGCTGCAGCTTAGACCTGGAAAGGCAGTGTAAGTTGGTAGCACTTTACCTTAAGACCACTGTAGAAATAAAGTAATTGTTTTGAGTTTTCAGGTTTCAAGAGATAGTGATTATTTTTTTAGGATTGGGTTATTTTTAGTACTCTTTTGTTTTACATCAAATATGGTCAAATCAAAGTAATATAAAAGCAGCATTTTTTTCTTTGTCTTAGTTTTAGTGCATTGTTCTACGTGTTTGAAAGTTTTAAAGTTCAAATAAATAAAAATAGTAAGGATGTTGTCTTTGTGGCATGATTGCCAATGGGACAACAAGTGCACAAACAAGCCATGCAACATACTCGGTTATGTTTTTTAATGGACTCTCTGAAAAGGGTTAACTATGGTAGCTCTTGTCTCATATTTCACATGAAGCGATAAAATGTTAATGTGCTCTCAAGCCACATAGTGTTAAATAATGCAATAATCATAGGTTGTGCTGTCCTATGGTGCCAATAGTCTGTGATCAAATGCCAGCACATCAAGCAGGAACCAAATTAATGGGACAGGTGTAAGAGTCAAATTGTTTCATTTTTGTTGTTTGGTGTGTAAACAGATTGTTCAATTTGGTTCTTTGATCCGGCTCCCAACCAGGAATTAAAATAGGATGCTCAACTTTATTATGAATGAGCAAAGATGACTTAAAATTACTCATACTGCAACCTTCACTACACTAAACCTTTAGTTTTCCTGTTTTATTTTTAGCAAGAAAACATTGTCAAGATAAAATCAGTGCTTCTTGCTTTTTTATGTTTAGTGTGTCTATGTAGTTACATTGACCTTTTCATAAGGTGGTTGAAAAGGGAAATAAGTCCTATAGCTCCACATCAGATAGTTTGTACTTTTGCCTCATTGTGTATGCAGTCTAAACATAATTGCAGACGTGACATCAGTAATTAGCATAATTTGTCTTCTGTATTTCTGTGGTTTTGTAGTGATGTGCATGGACAGCTGCAAAGCTGAGTTCAGAGTGAGTGACGGAAAGTAACAGTCATCACATCACAATAAAAGAGGAAGAAGTAGAGTAAACGTGATCAGTTAACGCACACTCTTTTGTGTAGCAGCTTCAACCTCTGTAAAACAGTTTTTAAAACAACATTCAAATAATTCTGCTGCAGTTTTTTAATCATTTTAAAATTCAAAGCATAAATGCGCGTGTCATCACAGGAAGTTGTGGCTAGTCAACTTCCTGTTCTTGTGCTGAAGTGTAGCGACAGATACACTTCCCTTCCTCTGTGAGGGGTCACACCCCTTACATACACGCTTGCTCTGTGTTTGATCCTGTATGTCTGTCACCAGTCAACAACTGTCACCGTGTGTGAGCACAGGCAACGGGTGACTTGTCCAGAAATTGATAGCGTAGCAGCATCCGTGGCTGTGTGCTTGCAGTTAAATAGGTGACTCTCCTAGCGGTAGTTTCATGGAGAATGAGGTAGGCTTTTTAAAATGCTATGAAATATTTTGTTTTTCATACACTGGTCATGTGCAAAAGTTATCAAGGTTTTTTCTTTTCTTTTCTTTTTTTACTGAGCCCACTTAATGGAGCTCTTTAACAGTGGTGCAGGGTTGACATTTTACTTGTTGATACTAGAGCGAAAGAGTAATGGAAGAGGTGCAGAGTTAAAACAGAAAAATTTGTCAGAATAGAAGGAGAATATGCTCTCTGTTTCTTTTGTAATGCAACTGTAGCAGCTGCTCGATGATGTTTTGAGGTTAATGTTCGTGATTTAGAGCTCATGATGTGGTTGTCAATCACGTTATACACAGCTTTCCATTACAAACCCCTCCAGTATTGCAAAATGCAGAGTTTCCTTTTGCACATGCTACTGTTGACATTTGAGCAACACGTATTGGGTAACATGTAGGGCTGTATGTTTGCTGCCTCAAAGAGTCCATCCGCTGTGTCTTACTCTGCAGCTAATAGCAATGTCAGCAGAAATTAGGCTCATAAATATATATATATGTAAAATGATTGTGTGCACCAGTGTAAACAGAAGTTTAATATAGTTCCTCTTTTTTTTGCAGGGGAGTTAAACTTGTAGCTGCATGTGCACTTTTTTTAACTGTATTGCTAGCTCATTGCAACTATGTGTGCAGTATATGTGTTGTTTTTTAGAGTAAGTATGCTGTTAAGTATATGCTGTTGCATAAAAACCCAATGTCAGTGAGAGGGTCTAAAATGCTACATATCCACACAAAATGGGTCTCATTTCTAACTAAACCTTGGACAGCCTCTGAGTTGAAGTCTCCCAACTCAGCTCTCTTTGTTTTTTATTCACCAGCCTGGTATCGTGTCTCCATTCAAGCGAGTCTTCCTGAAAGGAGAGAAGGGGAGAGACAAGAAGGCCCAGGAGAAAGCCACTGAGCGCAGGGCCCTCCACACCTTCTCACTCTCTCAGCCTGACCACCGCATCGACCCTGACATCCTTCTCAATGACTACATTGAGAAGGAAGTCAAAGTGAGTGTGACTAGCAGAGATATAATGCATTGATAAAACTAGTTATAATACTGTTCACCTACAAGAAAATAATGATTTACATGATAGTTGGTTGTGCTGTTTGTTAATTTGTTTATTGACTTGACTTTTTGTACAAAGTTTGATAAAAAGTTTGTGCATGTTCTGTGCAGTACTTGGGGCAGCTGACATCAGTTCCAGGATACTTGAACCCATCAAGTCGCACAGAAGTGCTGCAGCTTATTGACACTGCAAGGGTAAGTGTCAGAGTTAGAAAACTTAAATCAGATGTATCAGTTCTTATCAGTAATCAGCTCTCTCTTTTTCTATTCTTTTTCTCATCAAATTCATCATTAATAACACTAAATGAAATTCCTGCTATTGCTAAGTTCTGTTTTGGCAAGAAGATACAGTTAATAAAAGTTGTAATGTCATTACTAATATATTACTGGTAAACTGTAACATCAAAGTCATCAGAGGTAGTATTTGATTTCTGTAAGATTTCTGTAAAAATCAGGGATAATTTTTCCATACTTCATGCCTCTGCCTCTCAGAAGTCCCATCAGCTGGCAGGCCAGCTGACATCAGAGCAGGATGCAGTGGTGAGCTTGTCAGCATACAACATAAAGCTTGTGTGGCGTGATGGCGAAGACATCATCCTCAGAGTGCCCATCCATGATATCGCTGCTGTCTCCTACATCAGAGACGACTCTTTGCACCTTGTGGTGATCAAAACAGGTTTAAAAAACATTTACTGATTTCTGTATGTGTTAAGATACTCCAGTGACGTTTGTCATTTAATGTAAGATGTTTGATTTGCTTTGGAAATTTAAAAAAGTAGAGATTTGGCTTGTGATTTTTGTCTGTGCAGTGATCATCTAAAGGGGATATACCTACAATTTAATGCAACACGCTTAAAAGCTGTAGTCAATATTCTTAGGTCCTTCTGGTTCTTAGTTTAGTGATGTTTTCCATGTGAATAATAAATAGAAAATAAGAAGGATCTGATAGTATTAAACCCAATTTAAAGCAAGTTCTTTACTGTAATCTTTGTGGTAGAGAAACCAGAAATTATTTGACAATATTTGGTAACCCGAATAAAATTGCCATGAAGAAAAGGTTGGATTCATATAAAATGTCCAAAGTTGATACTGCTTAATGACAAAAATTACACAATAATCAGTCCCTCCAGGAATTCGCGATGTTGCGATCGCACCAAATCACGCGAATTCAACCAATCTCCGTGAATTCAG
>JAPZDY010000010.1:9407653-9419997 GCA_029783645.1 Ctenochaetus hawaiiensis
GACCCTTTGACCTCAAAGTTGGTGCCACCATAACATTAAATTATTTGAAGGTAAATAATAATGATAAAGGGCAGCTGTGGTTTAAGAGTCAGAGCATGTTGATAGGCAGGTGGTTTGATTTTCCGATCCTCCAGTGTGAATCTCAAAGGGTCCTTAGGGAAGAACTCCAAATTGCTCTAGATGGCTGCAATGTGAGTGTGAATGTGAACGAGTGGATGTGGTTTGTGTTGTGAAACGCTCTATCAATAGATTAGAATAGTGCTAAATAAATACTGTCTATATACCATAAGGTTTAATGTACAAAGGCCTGTATCGTTTCTCACACAGTTTAAGGATGATGTCATATATAATTAGCTCTTGCACATTACCTGTACACGTAAGAGAAACACCTTCACATCTTCCTGCGAATTCTTGAAATTTGCACTGGGAGACACTGCTCACATTGCCAGAGCATCTGCCTGTATAGCCTCTCAGTCCGCTTTCACCAAAATTGACGGATTCTTGATATTTTTTTGGAGCTCCACAACCAAGCTCCCTACACACCAGTGCAGCCTCTTCATTGCCCCAGTTATTATTACAAAGTTTCCCCCATCGACCATCTGCGTAGACCTCCACTCTTCCAGAGCAGCGATCAGTTCCATTGTGCAATCTCACAGCCTCTGTAAAGGAAGCAGTTGAAAGGAAGTATTGTGTTCAAAATGTTTGAGAAAGATGTTAATCTTCTGGAAATGGCAAGTAGTATCTGGGATTCTGCACCAAAGAAAAACCAAAAAAGAGGAACAGAAAGGAGAGTTGTGACAAGCTGCAGGAGGATTTTCTAACATGGTACAGGGCTTAGAAAAGATACTTCTACTGAAGTAGAAATGTGGAAGTAATGTTTTAGAGAAATTTTCTGGAAATCGCTGAGTTTTAACAGTAGATATGATTGATACATCAACAGCAGCAGCAACAGACATGCATGAGAAAATCAACCAACATTTTCCAGAGATGGCTTTGCATTCATCATCATGGCACACAAATGCACATATCAGAATTTGGACCAACCTGATTTCATTTGTATATTTCAGTACAAATAACAGTAAAGGATGTGTTACCTGAGCATATGATACCAGCATCTTCATTGTGGTCACAGTCGTGTTCTCCAAAACCTCTGTGCGGGCAGTCAGCAAGGGATTTCTCATGACCAGTGCACTCGACATCGTCCAGCCAGACCTGATCACGACCTCTGCCGAAGAAGGCCTTGTACCTGACTGCGAGAGCATTCCCACAGTTCAACTCTCGGCATGCAACAGTTGCTTCCTGCATGCCCCATCTGTCATCACAAACTGTTCCCCACTGCCCGTCATGATAGACTTCCACTCGGCCAGAGCAGCGGTTAGTCCCATTCATCAGCCGAATTGGTTTACTATCTGTCAGGTAGAATTAAAAAAAAAAAAAGTAAAGGGCATGTTATCAAGAGGTCATACAAAACCAATAGTCCAACATATGCAAAGTTTACCTTGTATTATTAGTGATATAGGCTTTTGATTATTTGGATGACTTACTGGAACAGACAAGAGTTGCATCAACACAGGCTTCCTTAAAGTCTTGAAGTCTGCACTCTGAGATAGAGGTCTCATTTCCAGAACAACTGGCTTTGAGTCCAGCCAGGTCATGTGCCTCCCCAAAATTCAACACTTCAGTCGGAGTGACAGGACTGCCACAGTTTAACTCTTGGCACACCACGTTAGCTTCCTCCCTGCTCCAGTCGCTGCTGCACGCTCGCTTCCAGTGGCCCTCATGATAGACTTCCAATCTGCCATTACACCGATTGCTTCCATTCACCACCCTCACAAATTCTGCAAATAATGGAGGTAGATATTCAAATTAGACCAATGAATATGCAATGAGTGATTAGAACCTAACCTAACCAGGAATCTTCTCAAACCATTAAAACATATTTATAATGTTTTCTGTGGCCCTGAGGGGAGTTTTTTAAATCCTAAAAAAATACATTTGTGTTTTAATCAAGAAATATGTAATAAAGACACTATGGTGTTTATTTTTCCATTATTATTATTATTCAAAAAAATCAAGCAAAGTCTGCCTGTGCTGTTTTACTTGGGACAATTCGTATCTTTATGGAAGCCGCTACTGAAAATATTTTTAAAAACCACCACACACTAAATACTTATAGCAAGGCAAGAGCACTAACACTGCTTTGTTTTGGGTTGCAGAACAAGAATGACATGAGGTGGAGGCATGTGTACTGCATGGTGACTTCTTAACAAAACATACAGGTATGATCAAAATTAGGCCAGCTGTTGACTGTTTTCCTTCCATCTCTGCCATCTGCCCTTTACACTTTACATTTGCACTGGCCTGCCATGTGTTGACCTTGTTATTGTGCCTCTGCTGCAACATCTGTGCCACCACAGGTAGCTATCAGCTTAAAGTGCACAACAAAATTATGAACTAACAATAAACACTCTATGTTTTAAGATGCCGTAGCAGTTGTGTGCTATCAGGACAAGCTAGTCAAGCCGAGTTGAATTAGTTAAAGCAAGAAATAGATAGCAATTAGACAGCACCAAAGAGGAAGCAATAGCTCTCTTGACGGCCTTCATCTTGTGATTTGCTGCCCTCCTCTGGCCATAGTGGGCTATTATCTGTGGAAGCTAGGAAGCTAGCCTACTCATCACCTCTGTCAAAGAAACTTGGGCTGGTGAAGCACAAGCTAAGGGGGAAAGCCAGAGTTAGTTAGACATATGAACATGCACATTCTGGATATTTCTGAAATCTTTGACAAGTGTGATTGTCAAGCCACTTTTGACTAAGCTTTCAGTTGAGATCAGTTATAGTATTGCACCCATTATGATTCACACGCACAGATGCACGTGGATACTCTGCATCAGAACTGACTAATTACACTTTGATACATCATCTCAAGGCAGATTAGTTACTTCTTATAACTGCCTCAATCAGCATGTGTGACAAGGCGGATTGGGTGGAGAAGCTTCTGATAACGATCTCCTGTGGCTGTGCCAAGTTTGATGAAAACCATTAAATGCAAGTTCAACATGTGCAGGGAGGAAAACATCCTGCCCTTCGTAAGACATGTTCCTGTTCAGCATTGTCTTACTGTCAATAAATGGTATATATTTTAAAGATGACCAAAAAGTATTTTTATACATGTCATTTACACTGCACATTTAGTATGTTTCCTGTCAGTTTAAGGGGATAATCAAGATACTTCTCCAGCCATGAAGGAGTGCAGAAAGCTTTAGGTGAATGAGCACGACAGGGACTTTCAGCACAGATCACAGGCTGTGAAAAATCACTTAGTAGTATGTCTTTGTATGGTTAATGAAGTTAGCTAAAAGCTGAATTGCACATTGAGTCAGCTCTGCTCACCCCTCTGTGCAACAGTGTGATCAGTTGCTAAAATAATTGCTGCGTTTGCTACTTTTTTCCCAAATTGTATTACACAACTTCTTTTAGAATTTCCACATTTGTGGTTTTAATAGCTTAAAAATTGAGGAAGGTACTTGCAGTGGGTATTGTGATGCTTGGTGAACTGAGCTAACTCTGTTATATAATGCTAATACATTCAAGCATCAGTTGTTTTAGCGCAAATTGTGCTTTTTTTTTTAACTTTTGCAGAATGAAATTAATTGATACCACCCTTATATATCTAGCCTAGCCAATAAAAAGCAGCAAGGAACAGCCACTTAGCTTAGCTTAGCATAGCAAAAAGAATGGAGTCAGGGAGAAACAGTGTCTCTTGCTCTGCCAGAAGGTGGAAAAAAATTCTATTAGCATGTTTAAAGCTCACTAATTTACATGTTTTATCCTATTCGTTAATATAAAAATAACACTAACACTATTTTTCCCTTATTTATCCTGTGTCCAGTCTAAGTGCAAAGCAAAGCTAACTGTCTGTGGAGTCAAACTGGATTCAGGCTAATGAACTGAGGAGGGAGTGTTTTTAACTTCTCGCTGCTTTGCAAGTCAGTAAATGAGCATTTTTTTACAAAAATGTTCATTTTTTTCTCTAAAAGGTACCAAATGTAGTATTTGATAGATGTTCTAATTGTGACAAATAAAATGGACATAATTGTGATATTTAAGTGAACTCGGTCTTACCTGAACAGATAACCCCAGCATCTTCACCATGGCCACAATTGTTGTCCCCAAACGGTCTGTGATTGCACTTGAGGATGGACGACTCCATACCAGTACACTGAACATCATCCAACCAGATTTCCTCTTTTCCCTCTCCAAAAAAGGCAGCCTTTTTGGCCTCCAGGACCGTCCCACAGTTTAACTCTCGACACACCACGTCAGCGTTGGCAATGCTCCACTGGTCATCACACACTGTTCCCCAGGTGTCCCTGTGGTAGACCTCCACTCTGCCTGCACAACGTGAAGGCCCGACCAGCTTCACCTTCTCACATTCTGGAGATGAAAAAAAAAAATGAAAGCACAAAAACAGTTTGTTGTGTCAACGCAAAGTCAGCAACAAAGATGGATTTTTCATTAAATCACTGAGTAGAAACTTAAATATTCAAACAATGTGAACTGGTTTTCAGGTGTGAAACATTCAAAGTAATGACTGACCTGTAAACAGCGATAGACTCAGAAGACCTGTAAAGAAGACACATAATAAATGTTATGCAGTGTTGTAACATGTCCATTATTTTAAAAAACAAGATAACCCTCTTGTACCAGTTCATTTTAATGAGCTCTTTAAATACATAGCTCTTATATCCAACATTGACTTTGTTGAATTGATCGTAGAAAGTAACACTTGATAATAAAATTATCCTCAAACAAACTTTGAGAAGCTCACTTCTGTATCTCTATAAGAGAACGCAGCCAAAATCTGTGATTACATAGCACTCATGGTTTGATTTCAGAGGTCAAGAAAACCAAAAGCAAGAAAGAAGAAGTTTAACCGTAGAAAAGCAGAAACTCACCTATTGCCAAATAACAAACATAGTGTAGCTTTCCAGTTGAAACGAAGAACATACTGTGTCCTCAAAGTCGGTCAAATGCTGTCAAGGTAGAGCATAAGTAAAAGTAAAAGAATATTTACTCATCATTCAAAATTGGTGCTTTGTTTGTGGTGTCTGTTGTTAGCAGAGGAACAAGAAAAACTTGTTAATGTCTTATTTTTTGTTTTTTTTGACAAAATCTACAAAGGTGATTGAATCGCCCTCTTACCTTTTGATGCCAACAAATCAGTGCACCTATTAAAAATGGCCTCACAATCCAAAATAAAAAGTTGATCACATCTGAAACATCCAATGGAGAGACGCCCTTTGTACGGATCCAGTAATTGTTACAAATAAAAGGGGACGCCTGGACTTGGACTGCAACCTGGATGCATGTTGACATTTTGATCAATCATTAAAGGCAGAAGATGAGAGGACATTGCATTTTGTTTTACACAATATCTACATTATTGTTTAAAAAATACATAATTTTAACAGGGAAAACATGTCCATGTGTCACACGGTGCTGGAAAAGCATTTGTATATGATACTGAACTAATTTGTGGAATTAAAAGTTGACCAGCGGCAGAAAATAAAAGGGACATGTAGATCAAAAGGAAAGTTGTTGTGTAAAGATGTCAAGAGGTGAACCAACTATCTGTCCCCTGCTCTGATTATCATTCACAACAGTCCTGTCGATGAATTTGCATGTAGCAAAGCTATTCCTCTCATTTTCTTTAAATTCGAATGAAGTAGTATGAACACGACAAAATAAAGGTGGTTTATTTGCAGCATCTCCTGAACTCTATATAATCTTTAAAAAAAGCTATATGACTTAAGTAAAAATCTTGTCGGCAAATTAAATAGAAATGACACTATATAAAAATTAGCATTAACTAATAAAAGGCTTTCCTTTAATAAATTATGTATTTTACTGTTGCAATAGCTTGAACATAATTATTTGTTTCTACCTCCACTTTGAAAATATTGATTCAAAATCCATGAACTTTGCTTCGCTTTGCAGCACATTAAGAATTATTTGGCACTCCTATGCATTTCTTGTATAAATGATGCATTTTGAAATGTAAACACAAAATAATGTTTGTTTTTAATTAATTTTAAGAGTTTGGTATGGTCAGTCCTGTCTCACATTTTTCAATTATTATAAGCTTTTTTTCTCTCTGGATTGGAAGCCGCCTCACTATAAAATCACTAAATAACATATTTCACAAATAGTTTCCTTACCTTACAAAATGGATTAATCAGGTTCTTATCAGAATAACAAAAAAATTAGGGTCTGAAGTCCTCAAGACAAACAATCATTTGACACAGCCAGTTCTTTTCCTGCACCTTGCTGTCAACATGACTCATTGGGAGGGAACACTTCCCCTTGTGAAAATTTAAGTCTCAGTAGTTTTTATATTGATTTGTTCCTGTCATGCACCTTAAAATATTGCCCCACCACAGTGACTTCCTGTTAAATGTCATGAGGGCAACCAGAATTTGTTTTCATCAACCACTGCTCCTTTATAGCCACAGTTATGCTGCAAGTTGATCCCCAAAAATTATGAATTTATGGCCATAATTTGACATAATCACAACTGTTTGCTGGTGTTTTAATTTGTTTTCTTTAAGATTTTTACCAACTACTCAGTGTTTCACTGTTCCATTATTTACAGTTGAAATTGTTGCGTTATGTACATATGTATTATTTTATGTCAACACATTCTCCCTCCCAACTCATCACACACCCCAACCTTTTGTGTCTCTAACCTGCAGAACCTTCCAGCCACAAAGCGTTTTTAACACATAGTTTATCTCCTGAAAATCGCTGTTTGAAACATGTGCAACGTTGTAAACAACTGCGGTTTGCTCAGGTTTGGGCGAGAAAACTTCTTGGTTTGAAAAAGGGTCATCAACTCCTGCTTTTGCTGCTTTTTGTGAAATGACATGTTTCAAGTTCATGTGATTTCTGTTGTGCATTCACTTTTTTTTTACCCTTTTTTCTTATCATCTCATTTAATTTTCCCATTTTCTTGTTCTTTCGCCTTTTTTTTTTTGCACATTGTGTCAAATTGTAAGGCTTAACATGACACTTCCTAACTGACTTGTCTACTCAGCACTTCAAGTTGCCGGTTTTGGCCATCTGTTCCGCACACAGAACAAATTCCTTAATTTGCCTGCGGTTGGCCGTTTCACGATTTCACAAAAAAAAAAAAGACACATCTCAAACTTCTGCTTGATGCAATAGTTTTGCCACATCAATTCATGAACATTCCAACTAAATTTTCTTTACCCTTATTTTTTCATGCTCACTGATTTACACACACACACACACCTGCAAAACTTTTAGTACACAACTGATCAAAGGCAAAGACACCATACCTGTTTACTTCAGTGGAGCTGAGGTGGTGCAGGTGAACAGTTTTTGGTTCTAAGAAATCAAAATCACAGAAAACCTGACATGGACATCACACATCTCCACCCAAAAGGCCCAGAAACTGCTTATTTTTCAAAGAAAAGGTTTGAAAGTCATATTTCTGCATCAAGTTCTTATCAGCTTTTTACAGAGGGGCGATAGAAAGCATTCTTACTGCAAACATCACTAACAGAAAGAAATGGTTTTATTGGACAAACTGGACAGTGATGATGGCTTATATGGTTGAATTATAATAAACTAAATAGATCTTTTTCACAGCAAACCCATTAAGGAATGACAGCGTGGCAGTGAGTCATGACGAGCAATAAGCGGACCCTGAAACTGAAACAGCTGAATTCATTCATTCTTTATGTTTTTTTTTAAAAAGACATTTTTTTCTATTCCTGTCTAAACTTCAAACTTTGTTCTTTTTGTTATCTTAGTGCAAGTATTTTCTATAGAAACAAATGACACTACTGTCACATTCGCTCATGAGGATATGTGAGAATATGTCTGGTCTAAGTAACAATATAAAGGTACATTGCATTATGGCCTTACTTGGAATTTTTTCTTCTTCAAGGTAAATTAAGTTTATTTTTTGTATCTTTCTTGTATGTTTTTTCCTGGAACCAGATAATAACTGCAGTGCTTGAAAATTTATTGACATAAAACTGACAGGTGTCTTTTTTTAAAACTGCTCCCAGCTCAACTGTCCCCTCAAGACCTCTGGTTCCTAACCCGGGTTAAACTCAAGATAAATCTGTGGGGCAGCAAAAGGTTTAACAACATAGAACAGAATAAGAAAATAAACAAGTTTTGTGGCACAAACTTATTTTTCATTCTGCCTTCTCTCATATATTTTCCTCTTTCTTGTAAATATTTAAAGAGCTTTACCTCTTCGATAAATGGGAACTTATAAATTCAAATCTTTGAGAGGAACCTGCATCGTTAGTAGTGAAGTAGTACTGGTGAGGTAAAAGCGTAATCGACTCAGTTCACTCAGTTTTTTCTGATGACAAAACTGAGGATACCAAGGTTTGGACAGCAGGTTAAGCACATATTGATGTCTGGGTAAATCATTACAGAAGCAGAGATATGCATCATCCTCTGATGGGAAATAACATTACAACTCTTGCCATTTAACAAGCATGTTTTTTGTTATTTTTTCAGCGGAATGAGGAACAACATGATCGTGATGTTGAGACCTAACGTAACAAAATGCACCTAAATTATACAGAATGTAAGATGAAACACGATTTCAGAAACTATTGAGCCAAATTTTCACACAGTTTTTGTGTGATCCTTTAAAAAAACACAAAAGAAAACAATAAACAACAGTAACCCTTTAAGTCTAGACAATCTTAGGATATAAACGGGTATTATTAGTCAGGACTTTTATCTGCAGGGTGTATAAAAGTGGGTAAAATAGATTAATTGCCATTTCTGTAACTAGATTAGAGAGATATGCAGGTGTTTTAATAATCAACAATTGGTTACTGATTAAGCATGATGTGTAGATCTTTGTATGATTTTGTTGGTGTCATTTTAGAAATTATATTCAACTGTAATTCTTCACAAAGCTTCTCTAAGTTTCTTTCAAAGGGACTCCATAAACAACAGAAATGAATGAGTTTAATTCACAGCCACAACAAAGGCCTCACTGCAGTGGCCCTGCAGTGAAAACACAGCAGCATAATACAAAAAAACAACAACAAATTAAAAATTAAAAAGGTAAATCACAGATTTTTTCACAGAGTAATTGCTTTTAAATGTTATAAATTATAAACAAAATTATAATAGCTTTGTTTTACTTTTTACTTTGACAAAACAATCAATTGACTGATTATTAATGAGAGCATTTAGCTGCATTCATGGCCCCCATTCATAGCTAACCTGCTGTAAACAGGGCAGCCGTGTCATAGTTTGATTTGTTTACAGTTAGACCAGTTTAATCAGGGTCTCCCCATTTTGGCCAAGTAGATCCTTCTTTCATTACTGATTAAATATTTTTCTTGTGATGTGAGCTAGTAGACACAAACAGATGGCTTTAACCTAGAAGGTAAAATGTCTCCATCTAGTGGCGAAACAGGTGCAAATATTAAGGTCTTGCAAATCTTAATGACATGGCTAATGGGAATATTTACCATGGAGCTGAGTTTTTTTGTGAAAATCAAAGATTTTAAAAACAAAATCTATTTGGAATTGGTAAGCCATAGGTAAAGTATAAAATGTAAATTCTGTGAGCGATGGATAAATTCTGCAAACACATGTGTAATGCGAAGTGTGTTATTTCAACAAATTAACAGATAGAGCATCATTTGTCACTGAAACTCTCTGTGAAAGTTACCAAGATTTTTTTATTCCAAATGTCAGATAATACAAAACATGTCATTTCTATCTCCATTTTTATTCATCAGTTCACCAACTTGTAGAGGAAGTAAGATGTTGTTGTGTTGCTTTTTTTGGTGCATGCAAATGCTCATCTATAAACTATATTTCCTGCAACAAAGACTTTTTCTTAACTCATCATAAATACTTCCTCCTGGTTAGGCAGCAAACAAGCTTAACTTTACTAAAACAGCAGCTGAGATACAAGACACACCAAAAAAAAGCAGAAATGTGTTCTTAATTAGTGTAAAGCCTTTAAAACCATAATTATAGTGTAAAACCCGAAAGCAATCATTATCACAATTAACATAAGAGTAAAAGCAGCTGAATTAACTTCGACGTAATTAATCAGATCATTTACAGAGTGATTTCCCTGTCAAAGTGAAGTTAAAAGTATAGTGTTTCCCTCTAATTTGAGGCATCAGCTAGCATAAACTGGAAGTACTCAAGCGAAATACAAGTACATCTCAGGTAAGTAAGTTCCTTTTCAGCTGTGTGTAGCTGTGTGTTCATGTGTTTATGTGTGTGTCTATGTTACGGTTCTTACACAACTGATGCAGGCAGGCTACAACTGGAAGTGCAGCCACTAGAAGTAGGTGTGCCAATGCAGGCAGGTGAGCCATGTCCAAACCTGCTCACTCTGTCTGCTGTTGCAACAAACCAGCACCACATACCTGCATTAAGGACACTGGAACATTCTCCGTCTCTCCGTTTCTCCCTGCACCTCTCTCAGTCTGTCTCTCCTTCAAACCTGTGTGTGTGTGTTTTAAGAGCAAGGTGCTTTTGTTAAAGTAGCAGAAATGTCAATCAAAGTGTTTTACACCTCCGTGAGCGGCTCCCTTCAGGTACAGTATCCATTCTCACTGGCTTCATTCTTTTACTTGTATAGGCGAACTGTTAATACATTGACAGATTATTGGTAACATCTGATAAAACATTATAAGGGCATGTTTACTAAGTACATCATACTCTGTGTGTATATTTTTGTTTCTGTAGACAAACTATAGCTCTAAATTATAGACTGTAAAGTGAAGTTTATTGCACATTAGAACAAAAGAACACAATAGAAATGCATACTGATGGAATATGTCCTCTCCAGACAAGAAAACACCAGGACAGAATCATAAATGTCCTGGATGGCAAGAAAATTCCCTACACACTTGTGGACATTTCTCAGAGTTCTGATGACAAGGATTTAATGAGGAAGTTGTCAGGGGACCCGACCATCCTGCCACCTCAGATCTTTAATGGGGACGCCTACTGTGGGGTAAGTCTCACACAATAACCTGCAAAAGTAATTAACAAGGTGTACTGACAACGTAACTAATGGAGTTATGACTGAATGTGAATCATTTACAGGTTTGCTGCATTTGTCACTGAAAAAACATAAGTGGTAGTGTAGGGCAAAGAACCAGGAATTAAATAAATATTTACAATATATTAAACCACCCACAGGTTTGCACACACACACACACACACACACACACACGTCAGAAATGTGTGCCTAAGTGTGCACAGCTATAGACTTTTTTGTCACCTACTGGTATGCTTGCACACACCCTGATCACTCCCCCAACACACACACACTTATCCACACACACACCGACACACACCCATACAGACACACGCACGCACCCACCCACACACACACTAGATTGTTCCTGGAGGGTTTTGACAGTCATGTTTAGCATTCCTCTCAGACTCTGCTGTAAAAGAGAAGTTATTCTGGTTTAAGGAGTTCCCCTTTATGCCTTACTGGCTTCCTCTGATGAGATACAGATTGCCATAGTATAGTATTGTTATGTCCTCAAATGTAAGCATTTTTAGCTATAGTGGCGGGTACAGAAAAGACAATCAATTGATCACTTTTTTCACCACATTGGTCAAACTGAAGTAAATCTACTACTTGATGAATTGACTTAAAATCAACTTAAAAATCATGATCCTTTAAGGATCCTGTGAGCTTTACTACCAGCAGTAGGTCCTGTAGTTGCTAATTTGCAAGTGGTAGCATACTAAAATGAGACACCAGGGTGGTGTTAAACATTACCTGTAAACATTTCTGCATATTCTTTTTTTGTAAAAATGTTAGCATGCTACCTAAGCATCAACGCTCAAAGAACCATTTTCTCAAAGAATTTTAAATTTTAATATAATAACAATTAATAAATGTATAGATTCAAATTAAGTGCTTCTCCACATTAACAACAATCATACACATTAAAGCATCCAGTGAAATCTGTTGACTAAATTGAACCCATACCAGGCACTAGGAGACTGTAGACCAACTAACTTACATTCATTATTCAAAAATGTTGCAGGGTTTACATGCACATTTGTAAACAGATTTGATCCTAAGGTCTTGCTGTGAAGGCATAGAGTTAACACTGAACCACTATGCTGCCCACATGAATCATCAAGCAAGTTTTGAAATCTGAAAAATGTATAGTAACAGTTTCTCTCTCTCTTTCTGTCTGTATTTTCTCCACCTTCAAAATCTCTAAACACCAACATCTGTTTTTTCTTTCAGGACTTTGATGCATTTGACAATGCAGTTGAGA
>JAPZDY010000010.1:9420097-9430704 GCA_029783645.1 Ctenochaetus hawaiiensis
TCCACCTTCAAAATCTCTAAACACCAACATCTGTTTTTTCTTTCAGGACTTTGATGCATTTGACAATGCAGTTGAGATGGGGACTTTAGAGGCATTTCTAAAACTCTAAAAGGACCAGAGATCAGCTGTGGGACACTTGGGTTAGGGTTAACCCTAACCCTAACCCCACATCGCCATGTTTACTCAAATATCTGCACATCTGGTTATGCAAACTACCAAAAAGTAACACAAATTAGGACTTAAGTATTTTTTATTTTCCTTTTATTGGTTTTTGTCATGATGAATGTTTAATCAATATTTGCAAAGTAATACTCTGAGCCCCAAGAAATTTAAATTTGTCTACCAGTGAATGGAGATGCTTTTTTTTAAGTGAGAGAGAAATGAAAGCTTTTGAATTTGTACATCTGAACAATTTGTATAATGAAAATAAATTTTTTAAAATTGTTGGAACCCTACCTGTTGCTTTTATTGACATTAGTTTTGTCATTTCTTTCTTTTTTACAAGGCTTGTAAAAAAGTGATATGTTCCTTTTAACAGTGAGTGAATTTTATCAGTGAGATGGGGAAACACGTAACTGTTACTGTATAATCTCACCTTATGTGTGTAAACATAAGGTGAGCGAAGACCTTAGTGACTCAAAGTATACAGTTCAACAGGGAGTAATACTAACATATCAGATTCAAGTATCGGCGCAGCAGTTCATTTAAGTATCACCAAACTGACACACAACCATGCTTAATCTGCACTCTAACTATATTTACTCCTAATACTGATTAAAATCATCACAAATACACAAGTAATCGTCACTGAAGTCACTACAGCACAAAATGACAACCACAATAATACCAGAAACTCTGTAGAACCATGCAGAGACTATGACATACATTAACTTTAACTAACTCAAAAGGGACTTAATGAAATTCATAAAGTATATCCTGACTTTGTGTGATTCAAAATTTACATTAATGAAAGAATCTTACTTACCAAGCAGGTTTTAATGAGTCTGTGTTTAAATTGTTTGGAATATTAAAGCAGTGCCCTCTGCACTCAAAATGTCCCATGTCATTGTGAAAAAAGCAAAAAAACCAAACAATATTTAATAATATTTAATATAATGCAAAGTTGAGTTTTTAAGGACACTAAAATCACTATTGGATTAACAGAACTTTTAAATGGTTTTATGAAAGTAATATGAGTTATATTTGCCTGTATTATTTAATTCAAGACTATATAGATCTTTACACTCCATACTGAAAACTTTGGGTTTGTATGGATAGAAAGATGTATATTTTTATCTATTGGCAACGGAGTTACTACATTTTCTGAGAGGCCAGTGAGGCCACATTTTTACCATCAAAGTCTAACGGAAAATACAACAGGCAGCTCATTGAACACCACTGTATGGGGCTGTTGGGGCCTGGTGGCGGTACTAAAGCTATGTCGCGGACTTATGACGTCCTCTTTACCCGATGCTCAAGAGGAGGCTCTGGTGCGTTTCGTGAACTGCCGGCATAATCTGAAGGATTTATTAAACATCTTATTTTCAAAATGCGTTATAGCTTGCAGTTTGCGATGGATAATAACTCTCCTTTCATGTATGTTCTTTATTTCAGAACTTTAAGTCAAGCATCCATCATAAATCAACAATGGCCGAGGAAGGGTGAGCATGAAGCTTTTATCTGCAGCTAGCTTAGACATGTTAACCGGGACATCTAAAAAGGAAAACGGCACTGACAAGGAACACCTTGTTATAATAAGTGGTGGTGGAGGAACTAATTTTTTTGATGTTACTACGTGTAATGCTACATGTTTTCAACAATGACTAGTGGTGAATATATCTTAGCCTGTGATTTTGCTCAAGCTAATTGGCTAACTTAACGTCGGTCGAGCTGCAAGTTTACAGGCCAGGAGAAACTTGATCCAATGAGGTACAGCAATCAAGTTTCCCCCAAGTTCTCCAAATTTAGAGATGGCTAACATCTACAGGAAATTTGAGCATTATAAGCTTGCTCTGCTCTCGATAAACCTAGCAACAAACTCGGCTTCACTGGCAAAAAGTCAGTGAAAGCAGCGAAAACCTTGTTTAACCCTGTCTTGAATGGTCTACACTAAAGCAGTTGTATAAATTCAAAAACGTGCCACAGCTAAAAGAGCGTAGGGTACTGTAATTTTGTAATCCCTGACATTTTGTAATCGCAATAATTACAGCACGCTTGTATTTTTATTTTAAATAAGTAGTAGATATAAAGTATAATCCCTGCTCTTAGAATTAGCAAAACCAAGCCCCTTCTTTAATCGGGCAGCACCTTGTGTATTTGCTGTTTTAAAGAATTGCAGTTGCCAATAATGTTAGGTGCAGCCAGTGTTGATTATGATTCTCACATGGTCTTTAAAAAAAATTAAAGTGGTTTATATTTTCTGATTTAAGTTGTTACACACATGTGAGAAGTTCTGTTTGAGGTTCCTTAGAAATATAAGAGAATAAACAGTTATTTTACTGTCAAAATGAATGTTGTCTGCATTTGTTTTCAATTGTAGTACAGTGAACACAATCAGCCACTGTGCAATTGATTAGGTTTTAACTTCAGTCGATGAAATTGAACACCACCAGTTAATTGCAAAATTTCTGTAAAACACCTGTTACTTAGTCACAACTTGGGCTGTGTGAATAGACATGACAGTGATGTTGGATTTGCCACCCAACTAATACTGAAGGGTCATTTGTCCCGAGGCATACAGTGCAGCTTGAATGTGCTGATTTTTCTTAAAGTAAGCTCTCTGGCTCTGGAATGATGATTTTAATTCTTTTGTCGGATACCCCTTCACTCAACAATGAGTGAGATCCCTACTCTGACATGCTGGAAGCTTTACTGGAATCTTAATTTTTCATCCTCTCTTTGGTCAGGTTTAAGTGTTTCATTTTTCTTGTTACTTTTTTTTTGATAGCGTTGCCGCTGGAGGTGTCATGGATGTCAACACCGCTCTCCCTGAAGTGCTGAAGACCGCACTCATCCACGATGGCCTTGCACGTGGTATCCGTGAGGCTGCCAAGGCCCTGGACAAGTATGTAAAATTAATTTACTTCATCAGTATTTTGTCCCTAGGTCTATCACTGATGATATTTTGGCTCCCTCTACTGAACTTTACTGTAGAAGCCTGCCATTGTTACCCAATTTCTGTCTGAGATATGCCATAAAAATTTGAAATGTGTTAAGGGTGTTCAACCCCTTGCTTTGAGTTGATTCATTGTTCTTTGTGGTTCTTTTGCAGGCGTCAGGCTCATCTCTGTGCCCTTGCAGCCAACTGCGACGAGCCCATGTACGTTAAGCTGGTGGAGGCCCTCTGTGCTGAGCATCAGATCAACCTGATTAAGGTAATTAGCATGTGCATCTGTGAGCATCAAAATCAGACTGATCCAGCATCAGTTGTGTCTGACTGGAGGGGTAATCGTTACTGCCAATTTGACATGAAAAATCTGTTGATTCAGATGTCATGTACTGACAGAGGAGTTAAAAGGCATTATGGGCCATGTAGTGCTGTATCACTGATGATAATTTGGCTCCCTCTACTGAACTTTGTGAGGAGATTGCCATTGTTACCCAATTTCTGTCTGAGATACAGCCAAGAGTGCCATCACTGCTGCCAATTGATCTTACTGCACAGGTATTGCTTTAAAACTGTGAAGACAGTCATCACAACACTCTGATGCACATTAATATGTCATTAGTAACTGACAAAGTTGTAATTTTGTGTAACGTAAAAAATGGGTTCTTGAAATCACTAGTTTTCCTGGTTTCCAACATTTATTCTGCATTTACACAAGTTACTAGATGTGTGACACAGATTATATGATGCTGTTTTAACTTTATTTCAGGTTGATGATAACAAGAAGCTCGGTGAATGGGTTGGTCTTTGCAAGATTGACCGTGAGGGCAAACCCCGCAAGGTGGTGGGCTGCAGCTGTGTCGTAGTCAAGGTAAGTGATGCTCATTTGCAGGGTTTCAGACCAAATTCCTTTCAGTAAGGGCAGAGCAGAAATGCTAAGTCTTTCATAGGACTGTACTGATTCAAAAAGTTTAAACATTTCAAGCCTCTATTGAGTTTAAGAATGATGCTATGTCTTTTGTGAAAGTATGCCGAAGAAAAGTTAGTTTGAATGTGGATCAGTCAGGCTCATCTGCCTCATTTATACTAGAATACTGTATGTTTAAACCATTCAGTTCAGCCCTATTCTTGTGTGTAGTCAGACTACACTAGGAAATCGAAACAGTCTGGTATGAAATAGAAGCTTTAAGGTTTAGGGCCTGCCAGTCAAGTGCAGGTGCATGTGCCTCATGCCATGCAGCTGTTGATAACGCTTGGCTAAATGACAGCCAGGGTACGAGCCCCGTCATCTGTCTGTGGTGTCTGGGGTCCCTAAGAATGGCTACATATAGTAACACAGACTCTTGTGCCTGTAATTAGTCTCAAACTTTGCTGTGTGAGCAAACTTTTTCAACATCTGTTTAGATTTTTTAGTTTTTACAGATAACAGAATGTTCTGAAGATGATAGTTGAGTTACTGGAGATATCTAAACAGATCACATCTGTTCTGTTGAGTCTTAGTTATTTGTACACTGACTGATGCAACAATTTGCCAGAGATATCTGCTAGGGCATGATCTAGAGATTTCTCTTGTTCAACCTGCTCATTCTAATCTGTTTTTCTGTCACAGGATTATGGCAAGGAATCTCAAGCCAAGGATGTCATTGAGGAATACTTCAAAAGCAAGAAATGAAGTGTCAATAAAAAGTGGAAATGAAAACTTTCTCTGTCTGTTCCTTTACCCTTTTAGATATTTAACTGACTTAGTTCAAAATCAAGCTAATTGGCAATGACTGTATAATCATGGTGCATTCTGACACGTATTTTATGTTTGAAACACTTCAATTATGATGACTGTGCAGTTAAAAATCATACTCAGCATGAGCTAAATGGTGCAGAAAGACATTAAGTTTCACTCAAGTGATCTGAGCTCAGGTTTTAGAAGCTAACATTGTGGGATAATCCATGTGATAATCCATAATCCATTTGCATCACCTTTTGCTGTTAACTATTTTCAATAACCTGCAACACTTTTTGGTTATTTGATGTTTGATAGGTTATAAATTGCTTTAGTGAAGACAAGATGCTTGGGTCATTTGGATAGGTTTTCTCCTTTATATCTACATACATAGATATTTCTGCATAAAGAAAAGACATTCAAACACATTAAGGCACAACAAATCATGACGCACATCCTCAATCCCCCAAACTGCCCCCCTCCCCCCAAAACTTAGAAAAACCCAGAGGAAAAAAAGCCCCAAACCTTGAAATTTCCTTTTTCTTAACAAAAAAAAAAACACCCACCACTGCCCTTATAAGTTTATTGTAAATAATTTACATGTTTCTGCTACAGACTGCATTGTTGTGTTGTGATTATGCCACCAGGAAGAAAGCACTTAAGAAAAGCAACTGTTATTCCTGCACACAACGCTGCCTGCATCCTCACTGTTCATCGTTTGAAGATGGCTCATCCCAGGTGAAGCACAAGAGGCCTAATAGCCTAAATGATTCAGAACAAACCAAACTTCAAGGACTTTCCAGAAGAAACATCCTCCTTGGCCAAGGCAGGCCTTGAACCTTCTCCGGCTCTCAGTCGGCTACAACTGCAAGGACAGTAGACAGTCTTCACAGCAGCCCGTTGCCTGCATCATGGCGGAGGGGGGGCTGAGCTGGGTTGGTATCATCTCCTCACTCCAACTGTCCTTTTCTTTTAACCTCCTTTCACTTTCTCCTTTTGCTTCTTAAGACCGTTCAGAGTTTGTAAATCCAGACGTTCAAAAACAAGACAAAAAAAAAATAAAATCACAAAAAACAGTTGCAGTGTATTGTTTGTTCTTAAATAGTTTTACAAAAGAAGGGGGCTGCCTGGCTGACCACGTCCATGGTAACATTGCATTGAGTCCATATTGCTATAATAGTTACAGGTACTCAAACTCCAGTGCTTGGTGTAGTGCCAGCAGGTCAGAGTGACTGGATATCCTCCAGAAAGGCATGTTGTGCTGTGGAGTGAACACACACACATATTTATTGAACCAGTAGCATCAGTTCAAAGCTGTACCACCACCTACAGTCATGCAAGCTACACTACAGTAGCTTGTAGCTGCTTGCTTTGCAAAAGCACTGCAAACAAAATCCATGCAATCCTTGTAGGTTCAGAGGAAGAGCTCGGCATTTTGGGAAATGTGCTTCTCTGTTTCTGTGCTGAGAGTTAATCTAGATGAAAAGACTCATACCACAATCATATCTGCCTGTTCAGTAAAATTACAGTTAGCTTCAAGCTTAGCCTTCAGTAAAGACTAGAAATATGAAAAGCTAGCTTGGAATTGTCCAAAGGTGTAAAAAAAATCACTAGTAAAGCTCACAAACTACACATCATATCATGTTTGTTTAAACTCTACAAATGAGTCAAAGTGAAATCTAGTGGTTTTATGAGGAATACCAAGAATTTATGCGAAGTTAAGCTAACCAGCTCTATTTTCATCATGAGTTTGCTGATTTACAAGTGTAAATTACTTTGCTGGTCCATCACTCCCAACAAAAATACAAGAATGTGACCCTTCAGTTTTTGTTTGAATTAATTAGATTAGTATAGGGTGTTAAGGAGGTAGCTTTTAAGACTCTGTTGGGCCATTTCCCACTTTCTCAAAATATAATGCTAAGCCTAACTAAGCTAACTGACTGCTGCCTTATGTTAAACAAACAGATAAAGAGGTGGTATCAATCTCCTCACCTAGAATTCTCAGCAAGAAAAAGACCAAAGTTCACTTCCCATAATGTCAAAGTATTCCTTAAACAATCCCAGCACCCAGCATTTAAAAGGAAAATTCCCCATATTTTATGCAGATTTCCAGTCAATGTGGATGGTAAATGTAGTCAATAAAGGAAAAAAATTCTAAGCGGGCTATACTGACAAAAAAGGCTTAGTCTTCCTGCTTACATGTACCAGGATGCATTGTGTGTGTGAGCTTTGACACCCACTGAGCGAAGCAAAAGCCACACTTAAATTTACCATCAACACTAATTGGACATCTTCATAAAATGTGGTTAATTTTACCTTTCAGAATGAAACTCAAAGCTTGAGTAGAAATAAGATAAATATACTCATAATTAAAGAAATGTACTAGGTATATAATCTACAGTACCTTTTTGTAGTGATAAAACTCAACTTTTTCCTCACATAAATACAGTATAGATGTAATACAAGACTCCACATAGCTGGTTAAATTTCAAAACTTAAGAGAGATTGGTCAAAGCTTAATCACTGTGTACATTTGGCCAGCCATTCCTTCTCATTATCAAATGTGACACAAATCATGGTAGGCTGAGATGTAAATGATCCTAAACAATCAATTTCAATTTAATAATTCACCTGCAGCTGGCTCACACATTTGATATCTTTGACTTTTAGAAGTCGGTGCAAATGTACATTTGCTAAGCCTCAATCTCAAATTTCAACTCTGACAGTAATCTCAACAATCAAAACTCTTTTGTCAATCCATAAAAAAGAAAAAAAAATCCGTATAAAGCAACAGCAAATAGAACAGAAACAAGTGAACCACCAACACAAAACCTCTACAGCAAAGAAAGGCAGGCTTTGTCCAATCAGAGCTCACACTGTGAGGAGTAGGCGGGGTCACGGTGAGGTTGCGGGTCCATTACCTTTTTGGCCGCCTGCTCCTCTTCCACACCGTCCCCAATTACAACATACACTACTTTCCTGCCAAACCTTTGCATTATGCGTTCAAAGCAACTCTCTTTTCCTGCAAAAAAACAAATAAACAAGGGGAGGAAGGAGGGTCACAAGGTCAGAGGGGGTCGGAGTTCAGGAGTCGTTTGTTTACCTGGCTGGCCGCATGCTCTTCATCCTTCCCATCGCCAATCACAACATATGTAATGTTAGTGCCAAAGCGGGAGACTATACGCTCAAAACAGCTCTCTTTGCCTGGAGACAAACAAACGGGCTTTCACAGGGTTTTCATTTGTTTGGATGGAGATAAAACACAGGAGAGAGGCAGAGCTGTGTGCAGCAAGGGTGAGGGGAAGGAGAGGAGACAAGGAGAGGAGACTCCCAAGCACACACACACACAAACACGCAGCAGCATTATCCCATAACAGATCGCTCACTCGGATTAATCCTGACACCCACTTTGTTCAGATAAACACAATTGTAAAATATGATTCTGAGTGGTGCTAAAAAGTCACACCATCATTAGAAACTTTTTCCTGCATTCACAACACTAACTGCAATAAGAGTAACTCCTCATGCAAACAGATGCATCCGGGGGTCTAATATGTGGCATCTGACCCGAAGCGCTTAGGCAGTCCTTTTTTGATTTGAACCACAAGCTTGTCATTTGAATGAAGGCACTGTGGGGATGAGGTGGGTGTAACATAAGCTAAAACACACAGACACACACACACACACACACACGCTTGGTTTTGGGTTTTCTTTCCTGAATGTTTTGGCTCTCCACCCCCCATCTAATCCAAGTCGTTTTGTTTCCTTTGTATAGATTGATGTTGGGCTGAATATGATTTAGCGTTGGCCACGGTTGCGGTGCATTGGTGTAACTGACTGAGGTTCAGGCTAATAGAGTCCATTCAGTGTGTGGGCGCTCAGCCTGGAGGATCCCACGAGTATCAGAGTTGTTCAAGGAAAAGATCAGGATAATGTGAGGTGAGGACGGATGTGATGTTGTTTAGGGGTCAGTGTGAACTGGAGAATGAAACAAGGTTAATATAAAAAGGGCTCACTGTAAATCGTTTCAGTCAGGAGTTATATGTGGTCTGATGCTGTAGCATGCTCACAATGCACAGGTTTGAATTACCCCCCATTATTCAGGTTGTTTTAATCACAAATAAAATGTCAATTCAGTTTAAAATGTCCCAATTTAAAGAGTAGTTCATAGCCTTGAAATACAAAAATATTAAACTGACCAAAGTGTTTGGATTGAGGAGTCAGGGTGTGTGTTTTGCAGTGCACTTCATTGTAAATACTGAAAAAAAATTATAAAATTACTAAAAAAAAACACACAACCCTAAATAAAACAGATAATACTGGCAGTAACTAACATGTACTGTAATACTAATATATCAATATGCAAATGAACTTTCAATTAAATTTTTTTCAATGAAACTGCACTAAATACTTTATTACTACTACTAAATAGCCTCTTGCTCATGGTTCAGGTGTGTGTGTTTGTCCAAAGCATAACCAGCATGATCTACATCCTTTTAACTGACATTTAATGTGAAATGGGTTTAGTTTACTCTCCCCCTCTCTCTCTCACACACACACGCACAGACACAGTATATAAAATAAAACATACTGTAACTCAAACATTCCCAGCCAACCGTTCAGTGAACCTGACCCAAACTAAAGCAATAAGTTAAATATCATAACAGGATATCAGTAACATATGGAGCAGATGAAGCGACATCAAAATAATGGATAGGCAACAAAATACATGCAGCCTTTGAACCGTTAAAATACCACAAGTCAAATTTATAGTCAATTACTATATAATTACTTCCATTCCACATTGCAATATTTCCAGTATTAAATTATTGTTTATAATTTATTGAATGTGCGTTTGCATGAGTGTTTGTGTCTTACCTATTTTTGTTGCACTGTAAATGTTCTCGATGGGGAAAACAGATCCCAGACTATATAAGAGAACCTTAGCCAGCGCTGGTATGAGCTGTGTTGTGGTCACCAACACATTTACACAGTTACTCCTGTGGAACACAGACCGGGAGCAGAGTTTATTATGGAAAAGCCAGTGACAGGACAGATAAATGGATCAATAGAGGGATGAACAGATCGTAAATACAGTATGTGTCCTTTGATGCTGAATATGGATAAGTTGCCGAGCTCTTATTCTTGCTCTTGTAATTTAAGAAGGGGAGAGGCTTGGAGACAATAAATCTGGCATTAAGTGGGACCTGGAGCTGATGATGGACAGTGACTTGAGTGCGTGGGTGAGCCAGGAGTCAGTCAGAGCCTCCACCTCCGCTCTGAGCTGCAGCCACGCATCTCTTTTAGCAGGACCCAGCAAACCTAAAACAGAGCATCACTTTAGTGAATACGCTCACACACACACACACAGAGTCCATTAGGGTTGAACCCATATGTAGCTCTTATAATGTGGGTCTGAAATATCACATACTGGCTTTTGTCTTTTCTATTACAAAGTGCAAAACCTGGGATGAAGGTTTTCTTTTCTGACAGGATTTAATTGTGCTCATTAGTTTAATGGCTTTTGATTTTAGATTTGTGTTAATTCCACTAATGTGTTTTAACATTTTCAAAATTTAGATTCCAACAGGTTTGAACTTTTTCCTGTGTTTTATCACCCTTTTCATTAATGTCTTTAGAAAGGTTTATAAAACTCAGTTCTCACCAGTAGTATCATATACATTTAACATTACTGTTTAAGTGTAATTATTATACTCTGCATGGGTCTTTTCACGCAAAACTTCAGACTTATTCAGTTCTGGTAGAGAATTAAGTTTTAACTAA
>JAPZDY010000010.1:9432231-9442524 GCA_029783645.1 Ctenochaetus hawaiiensis
ACTTGTTCTGTCCCATCAACATTCCTCATGCTTGGTGCGGGGGGGTTGGGGGTTGGGGGTGGTGGTTGAGAGGAAGAGTATGTGTCTTCATGCAGCTATCCTCATAGGGAGACACAGTGTGGTGTGTATGTGGTATGTGAATGGTTTGTGTGTGTGTGTGCATGTGTGTGTGTATGTGTCTGGGTGCGTGTGTGTGTGTGTGTGTGTGTGTGTGTGCGTGTGTGTGTTTGAGTGTTTGGGAGAACGCAGCCTGCCCTGCCAGCCTGGGGCTCAGCTGCAAAAACCATCATCTGTGATAGGTCAGCGAGGGACGACAGCTTGCCGCGCGATTCGCTGACGCCGTCAGACGACCAGAATAGAAATAAATAACTAACAGGAAGGAGAGTGAAAGTGAGCAAGTGAGACACACAGACAGAGAGACAGAGAGAGAAACAGAGACAGAAAGAGAGAGAGAGAGAGATGGATGGACAGCATTCCAACATGGAGACAAAAAGAGAGAGTGAGTGCTCCAAAAAAATGAAATATGTGAAGTTTGCAGAACTCTCCAAAACTTAACAGCTGTTGATAGTGATAGCAGAAAATTTTGAACGTTTTTCTTTTTCGGCCTTCCTGTCAGTCACAGTGACAAGACGCCGCTTAAGTTTATCTCTGAAGGTAACGATTTTGTTGGCGCCATCCAAAGGAGGGTAACAGACATCAGCGTTTGTCGAAACACCCACCGCTTAAATGTGCAAATTCCTTTTCGAGAAGTTGAATTTGGCCGTGCTTCGGGCTCCAGAGAGGCTGAGGTGGCTTTTTAAAAAATTTTTGCCAGACAAGTTCAATCAATCACACAGAACTGCAAATATTACTCTAACCTGGACTGAGGAGCCTGAGACAGTTGAAACTTAAGCGCTGGAAACCCAACACTTCAAGAACATTATCCCTGGTTATAATAACTGCTGGACTGAAAGACGAGGAGTGTGACAAGAGTTCATCTGTGTGAAAAAGATCTGTATACTCATTAAAAGGTGAAACATCATTTAGAGCTGATATATCCTCAAAGGCCCTATGGGAAGGGCACTTGGGTCCTGTGGTTGCTATGTCAACAGTGTAAACACTATTTGGGGTGAGGTGTGAACAGACGCAGCTGCCACTGTATTTCTTAAAGGCAGCAAAGAGGGTTAAAAAAAAAAAAGCTCTTACTTTTATTTTAAGGCGAATATTTCCGACGCACAGCGTATCTTTTTTTCAAGCTACACCAGGTCGGTTTACATGGACCTTTTCCGCTGATTTTTTTTTGTGTTTTATATAACGAAACGTGAAATATTATTAGAGGGCGCATGAGACCCAATTTGAGCTATTGACAACCTCTCATTGGTTGCTTGATTGAAGGTCAGGAGTTTTGCACAACTTTCTTAACTCCAGCCAAGACTTAAATTGTAATATTATTCTTTGGTATTTGGTATTTCTGTACTATAAAAACAATGCAAACCAAGCTCAATTCAACCACAAGGCCGCATGTGTTCTCTTCCTCATACTCACATACACACACAGCAATTTACAACTCACCAGGGCTTTTCTTCTACCCTTTAAATCCCAGTTGCCAAACATTAAATTCCACGACTGCACAGCAACTAGGAAGTGCACCAGTGCCCACAAACCCTATCTTTAAAACGCCTGGGCTCCTACGACTGGCTCCAAATGGTGTGTGTGTGTGTGTGCTATGCCAGCTTTTGTTTGACTGCCAGACAAAAATATCAGAATGGACTCTGCAGGCTGCAGAGCGGGATGCAAAGCCCTGTACAGGAAGGCTGGTGGCTACTCCGGTGCCCACAGGAAATGACATCACCCAATAAAAATCTGCAGCCTTGGCCACATATGATGATCCCAGATCAGAGCCAAGAACTATTAAAATAAAGGGAACTATAAACAGTGTAGCTCTTATGCGAGAAGGCAAGACCACCAAATACGTTCACAGTGAAAGGTTGGAATAAACATCAGCCCAAGTATGAATTTAGCATGTTAAATTACAACTGAACTATAATTATTTATGGATTTTAAATGTATTCTTAATATACCGCAAATTTAAAGACTGATTCATGTTTTATGTATGTGGCCATCATCATAAATTGACCATTACATTCCTGAAGTACTAGATGTGTGTTTGTACTGAGGGAAATTAGTCTTCTATGAATGCTAGGCTCATTTTGAGTTTTGTATTTACTGTTTTAATTTAGAAAAGAATGAATTATGGATAAAGTCAAATTGTTATTTCTCTCTCTCGCTCTCTGACTCGCTCTCTCTCTACCTGTCCAATCAAATGTAATATTTCTTGTAGAAAGACTTGCATTTTTATCTCAATTAACTTTATCTTTCCCCAACTAAATTATTTTTTTGACCCAATCCATGTTGACTTCTTTACTACCCTGAATAGTGTCTGCAGCTCAATCTTTTCTTGCAGCCCCAACAACCTCAAGCCAATCACAGAGCATGGTAGCTTGTACGTAGCCTGTAAGGCCAAGCCCAGGGCTAAAAGGTCCATAGGGTACTTACTGCAAGAACATTTCCAAGGCTTATTTCCAGATCAATGCTTCAGTCATAGATCCACCGTTTGGCTGTTATTTGTAATTTTTGTGTCAAGATTCATCATCCATCATTTAATCAAAATCAGACCGCTGCTGTCCCAGCTGCAATCTGGTATTCCACTTTGGCAGAGAGGAAGAATTTGGGTGGATGGATGCATATATGGCGCATAATGACTTCAGAAGTGAAAACAAAAACAGACAGTGAAGGCAGTGATGACAGGGTGACCATCTTACCTTCCCGTATTTCTGTGCGTAGGAGCCGGTGAGCAGAGAATGGAAGACGATGATTGTCTCGTCCAGATCCCACACAAACACCCTCTGCAGAACGAAAAAAAGAAAGTGGGACAAGGAGAGATGCTTTTTTAGTAATGGGGTGTCCATCTTCTTAGCCCATATGTGCATTCATGCTCAACTGGACGGTGACATGGGTGGTCCTGCTCTCTCTCTCTCTCTCTCAGGCTCTCCTCTGTTGCAATTTGAGTCTTCAGTGAGCAGAGAGGATGAAGATCAAAGGGAATACCACATATCCGCTGAGATATGAATAGAATATTCAATCAGTACTGTAAGTGCTCTGTCAGTGGGTGTTTTTTTTTTGGACCCTTACCTCCAGGTCACTGTCAGGGGGAGGGGAGGGGTTGTTCTTGCGGCCCCTGCCCCGGGACTTGGACGCCCCGCTCCGGCAGGCCCGGTCATCCAGCTCTTTGATGGGCGTGGAGGGGCTCTGCACTGTGTCGAAGTCCCCTAAGAGTGTATGCAAACACAGACAGGGCTGAGGATTTTGAAACACTTAAAATGAACAAATGATCAAATGTCCGTCTCAAACTGCACAAGCGATCAAAAACTATATTTGCTGCGTTAAAGCAGCGGTAATGCCGTGGTCGGAACGGATCCCACAGGTGCTCTGGAGTTGTACCCACTTCAGGAAAAGCAATAACTCAGACTTTGTACAGTAATAAGACATCTTGTCAGGTTTAATAATTCAGTGTAATTGGCAGGACAGATCAACTTAAGGACTACC
The DNA here is from genome assembly GCA_029783645.1 of Ctenochaetus hawaiiensis. NCBI lineage: Eukaryota > Metazoa > Chordata > Actinopteri > Acanthuriformes > Acanthuridae > Ctenochaetus > Ctenochaetus hawaiiensis. Next base: position 9,435,817 of record JAPZDY010000010.1, read on the forward strand.
AAGAAAACCAAACAAAAGTACCGTTGATATTCTGACTGATTCATGATAACATGAGATGTAAAGATTTAACAGAGGAGGGGAAAGATGGAACTGTGCAATAAATTACAAAAAGTTAGGTAATCTGATGCTTCTTCGCAAAGACTCAAAATTCAGCGAGAGCGTACATGAGCACTCACACATTCTTGTGCGCGCACACACCCTCCTAATGCCATATGCTCCCACTGCCGTGTGGTAACTAGAACCAGACTCTGAGCTTCGGCTCTCATATTGTTATGTCTCAATCAGGGAGAGAGGGAGAGAGTGAAAGAGGAGGGGGGGGGGTGGATACAGACACAGAAAGACACAAAGAGCATGTGAGCAACACATACTTGCCAAAAAAAAAAAGAAAAAGATACCAACTCGAACTCCAAGAGAAAGGAGAAATAGTGAGAAAAGCAGCATGAGGGGAAATGCCAGTGACAGGAAGAATGATAAGCTGCTTTAATCAGGCTTCCTGAATTACAGCCAAGAAAAACCAAAGAAAAAAAATGAACACAAGCTCTTTCTATTTGCCTTTTCTTCTTTTTCTCTGACTCGTCTACAAAAGTGCAATTTATAACACAACTCCACTTGTATCAAAATCTATAAGGCAAGAGTAAACAAATGCTCATTTTCCAATTAGCAAACATGACGCTGGCTAACTATTTGAATTTACTTCATGTGCTTCACCATGGCTGAAAGAGTTTTGAACTCAGTCACTCAAACTGTTGTATTTTTTAAGCAGAAGCAAGATTTTGGAGCCAGTATCAATCTGACATTAGTTTGCATGTCTGAAGTGTTAGCATTGTGGTGACGTGTGCTTAGTTTAACTGGTTCACTCCATCGACATAAAGAAAGATGGACGACCTCCCACCAGAACAATCTTGATACAGGCGTTGCATTCTTACACTTGTGTTGTCATCTTAAGCTACGGTCTGCACAGCAGTGAACAGCGAATGAAACCACAGAATTGGATCCAGTCATACAGCTGCATGACTCAGTGGCGCTGTAGAGTTTGCTGCCAGTCATCACATTTCATCTCTCTTTTTAGCACCAAATAACTTATTAAAGCCAAACTCATCAAAAATAAAGAAAACTTGAACACTCACCAGTGTGATAAGTACTACTTTCACCGTCAGAAAATATCTTTTGAATACATTTATTTGATGTGTACTTTGATTGTTTAGTTTGGTTCATGTCGCATCTACCAATATGGAGGTGCAGGATCTCTGATCTACACTGCAACCAGCCACCAGGGGGTGATCAAGATTTTTTGGCTTCCCTTTTGAGGAGTTGTCATGATGTCCATCTTTAAGTCAAGATTCGGTCTGACTGGTGTGATTCTTTTTAATACAAACCTGGGTGAAGTTCAGCAGCCTGTCCAGTCATGGCAGGGGTGGGATCTTGCAGCTGATAGGCTGCCGTGGAGCCTGTGCTGTCCACGTTGTTGGAGGTCATGTAAGTCCCGTAAGTGGAGGCGGTATAATACTGGGCATACTGGTTTTGGCCAAACGTCGTATATGAGGGATAATCCTGCAGAGAATACCACGAGTTATGAGCACACAGAGAGATAAAAAAGCAAAGACAAAGGGAAAATAAAACAAGAAAGAAAAGAGAAAAAAAACAGGAAAATTGAGATGTTCCACTTTACTGGGAAGGTTTAAAGTGACTTTTGAAGGGAGGTTTTACAAGTGTTTCGTCTCATTTCTCTAATCTTTTATTCCCTCAATTCTGTATTTTATATATCTGCAAAACAATTAAAGCCTTGTGTTGCTGCATTTTACTGACCCAGTGGAGATGGACACATTTATGAGTCAGCTCTTTAAACCTGTCACTACGTCCATCTCTACAAGTCCTTGTAAAGTGTAGCAACACCACATGACTGCACACAAACACACACACACACAAGGTTAGTGTGTAGCCAGTGATGTGTGTGTGTGTGTGTGTGTGTGTGTGTGTGAAAGCCTACATATCCACACATTCTGTATATATGCAGACTGGCTTCCTATCAGCCTCTCTCTCCCGCTCTCTCTCTTGCTTGCTTTCTCTTTTTTTTTCTGTTAAACTCATACACATGTACACACACAAAGACACAAACACACACACACTGTATTCCCCTTAATCCACCCACACAAGCCAAACCCTAACTTTCTTTCTGTAAACGGCCACATCTATCATAGTGGGACATTTAAATCCCCCTTTAAGCATTTCACTACCACAGTACAATTCATCATATGGACAGAGAGAAATATTCACAGCGAAACCTTCTTTCACCAAGACTTACTGTCTGCTTCTCTGCTAAGTTTGTCCCTGATGGTCACAATGTAGTTAGATTCTATATCTCAAAGTGGCTCTGAATATGAGTTCATTTTCAGTTTTGAGGACGTAAAATTGGATGGATCACCAAACAATTAGGGCAAAAAAAAAAAATCAGCACTGCCTATTTTTACAGTTTGATCTGACATTTGTGAGCATGTTGAGTTGTGTTGGACAGACCCTCAGACTTAAGGCAATTATAATGAGGCAAATGACATTTACTTGACCATTGAAGGCAAACATGTGGGATGGATAATCCGTCCTGGCAAGAAATTTATTAGGAAATCAGGTTTTATTTTTCAGCTCTTAACTTCCAAGCTTTAACTAGATTGTATCAGAGGTTCAGGTTTTAAGTACATCTACATCCTTATTACTATGATCTACTTTTGAGATAGTGCTTTAAAATTAAAACAATTTCCATCTAGAGGAGTTGTTACCATCTTTGCAGAGGCAAAGTCTGTCTTGTCTAAAACACCTGAAAACACATATCACATGGCGTACATTTACATACATTGAGAACCAGTGAGCCAGTGTAAACAGGAAGAAGACAGTTGCTTGCTTAGTTGCAGAGAAAACCAAGTAAAAAAAAAACAAAATAAGGAAAATTAGGATCAGAGACTTTTTTTTTGCTTGATTTCTCTTTCTTTTTGCTTCTTTTGCTTGGATTGATGACAAGGTGGAATTATTACTGACAGTTAAGTCATCATGACAGCGGAAAAAAGAGGATTGAGAGTTACACAGGGGAGGAGGTGTTGTTAAAAGACCTGATCTGGAAGCAAACATTCGTGTTTGTGCCATCATTTCCAAAAAGTTTTGCCTGTCCAGACTGAAACGCAGCCCCAGAGTTTTTAACCTGAAACAGGGTCCATTTCAGGGGGATCTAAAATGCACAAGTAGTGTGGAACCTCAGCTATATAAACTTAGCAAAAGTTATGCATTTTTAAATGAAAATATAGTGGTGTGGATATAACCTGTCAAGTACAAGCCTGCGTGCGTGCACACACACATACACACACACTGAGGTACCTGCTGTGTGGCAGTGTAGTTGGCGGGGTTGGACACTGAGTTGTTGGTGGTGTAGAGGCCTGAGGAAGGAGTGAAACTAGAACCTTAAGACAAAAGAAGAAGAGGAATTAGACCACAGAAGAAAAAATTAAGACAAAACACACACAAGCTGCATGCAGTCACATGGTGGATTTGAAGGTAAGATAATACCTCTGTCACTATTTTCAACAAGAACATAAAATACCAAGGATAATGTGTCTGTGTTTGGAACTGACCTGGCATCTGATAGGGCGAGTATGCAGTCTGTCCGGGCTGAGGTGTGGTGAAGCCGGGGCTGTAGCTGAGGCCTGTCTGCAGAGGAGACTGACTCTGAGCCAGGCCGCTCTCCGTCTTAATGCCCGGCAGCATCACTCCAAGGTCTGCAATGAGAAAAAAAACAAAGAGGGACAAAACAGAACATTAATTCATATCTGCATATGATTCAGCATCAACAAATTATACAGAACTTGTCTTCTTGAAACAAAATATTTCCATCAATGTTTTAATTAGGTTGACTTTCTGAGTCTTTTTTTGTGTTGCAGTCCATACATGTTGTTCTCTGATTTGGGTTCAAAGATTACAAAGTATATTTCAAATATAGTTCAAGTTCAAGTTTCTTTTAATTTTTTCAAGTCAGTTTTAAATTTTTCTCATTAAGATTTGACTCAAGCAGTTTACTTCTTTACATTAAATGACATCATTTAGGCCTTTTGACGACAAGCTTTATCTGCTAGCTAGTTGTATCATGTCATAACAGTATTATCCAAACAATATACAAATCACAGCAGCCAACTGAGAAATACAGTCAACCTTAAATCTCTTTAACACCAGACATGCAGTTCTGTTTCAGTGAATCGGTGTGTTTGTAGATACCATAGGTGGACAGTCCGTACGGCTGTCCTGTTTGGGAGTAAGCAGTGTAGACGGTGGACTGCTGCATGCTGCTGAACTGGGGTTGGCCGGCGTACGTCGGCATGGGAGGGGCCGCGGGTGTGGAGAGAATGTGAGGGTAGGGCCTGGGTTCGGAGAGGGATGGACAAAACAGATTAGGATGATAATGATGGAATTGGCAGGCAGATGAGTAAAATTTAGCACAATTAGCTGTGTTGTTGAAGCATTAGGAGAAGCTGTGCTGATAATGATTCTTAGAAAGCAGCCTGAATGGTGTAAAAAGTCAGACTCACTTTGATGGGTAGAGGGGAGGGGAGTACTGGTGGGCTGAGCGTGGGCTGTAACCGCTGCTGGTGATTACTAAAAACAGCACAATAATCAAAAACAACAAGGCAACAGTGGGTTATGAAGTGTGTCAACTCAAATTTTCTGTTTCCTCTCACATAAAACAAAACAAAACAAAAAAAAAAAAACAATCCTGGACGGCACAATTCAAGGCCTCTAGCTTGTTTGAGTTTTTCCAGTAAACATAATTTAAAGCATTTTGAATGGAAAGGTGCCAAGTTCTCCCCCCTTCAAGTGAGCGCTGCAGTCGGCAAAACCCTTCCAGCGGGCCTCATGGTAAAACACAATGTCTGTTTGTGGTCATTGAGATGTCAGAGCTCAATACTGACAAACACCCCGCTGCTTCTAAACCCTCACTGTGTTTTGCTTAATGGTTTTGTGTATCAGTGTGTGTCCTGTGTGTGTGTGTTTTCTGCAGCGTGAGGGAGCACGGGGTCGTGTGTGAGTCTAAAATAAAAAGGCAAGTGTTAAAATGTCTCTCTCTCTCACTCTCTCTCTCTCTCATCCCTCTGCCAACCTTTGATGACGCAATCCAAGGACAGGCAATTCTTCATGGGATTAAAGCTTTCAGCGAGCCTACCACTGAGCTGAAATGGATGACGGTGTTTGTCTGTGTCTGAGCTGACAAATACAGACATGAATTTTTTTTCCCACTGGTTGAGAAAAATTGTACATGAGAGCTTTTCTGTGAGAAAACACTCGTGTATGTGCGCGTGTTACCTGAGCCTGCGTATGTGTCCAATGCTGTGTCGCCTGTCGTAGTGACCGTATCGCTGTTGTTCATAGGCTCTGTTTTCACTTAAGAGAAACAGAAAAGGGTGGTGTTAAGGGAGGTTGGCATTGAGGTAACATCACACACAGAGAAAACCTCACTGAGAAAAGAGCAGGAAACTACCATGCAGTTTCAGTATGGGAGCAAACGTTGTGTGCGGGGTTTCCACTGTAAGCTTTTCAATGACTTTCTGCTGTGTAACCAAGTGTAACCAAGATTTTTAATGCCATTTTTTGCGCATAAATTAAGCTTAAAAAATACAATCATGCAGTGTCCCCTGATATAGCTTCTCATGTTCTTGTTGACTGTTGGGGCCGTCATGATATCAGATTTTTCACAATACAATTATTAGTCTGATAATGTCCCAATAATGATGATATCACAGTCTATATATATTTATTTAAAACACCTGCTATCAATTCAGTTTATTTTTAAGTTTGTTTCTCATGAGTTTTGAGTGAATTACACTCACAATACCAATACAGAGGGGAGTTTGGTTTGTAACCATTACTGTAAAAAAACATTATTTTGAGGTATCATGGTTATTGTCAGCCATCTAGTTGGGAACCTTGCAATTATGTAACAACACACTCAATTTACAATGGGATTTGAAGAGGAGAGAAAAATGCACAGCAAATTAAAATCACTGCAATTCTGGCACATCACATCTAGGACCAGCCCAAACTTTAGAAAACCATTCCTTTTTTGCATTTAAGATAACACTGTATGGCTTCTCGGCCTTGGATTCACACACATGCACATCTGTACCATAGTCCTTGGAGCTTTGGGCAGGGGGCGGGCTGCTGCAGCCCAACAGCCAATCAGCCGTGTTTAGAACTGTCATATTTTCACCTGAAGGAGGGCAAGGTGGGAAGGTGGTGAGAATGTGCCGCACTGAGACATTGTGCTGTAAGAGGCTTTTATACAGAACAATTCAACATTTTGGAAACATTCCTATTTGCTTTCTTACCAAAAGAGACATGAGAAAATAAATTCCACTCTTGTGCTTTTATGGTGAATATAAGGGAGAGTAGGAGACATTTAGCTTAGCTTAGCATCAAAACCAGATGGATGAGGGAAAGAGCTTGTCTGCATGGCTCTATCAAAGGGTAAAACATCTGCCTACCAGCATCCTTGATGCTACAAGTGGTCACTATGTCCAAGAATGAACTTTTTTCACAATGCTTTCTGGGCAGATTACACAAACTGGATACATCCTGAAAATGAAATTTTAAATGTTTTTAGTAGGGCTGTCAGTCGATTAAAATTTTTAATCGCGATTAATCGCATTTTGTCCTGAGTTAACGCGCGATTAATCGCGA
>JAPZDY010000010.1:9483665-9494022 GCA_029783645.1 Ctenochaetus hawaiiensis
ATAGATAGATAGATAGATAGATAGATAGATAGATAGATAGATAGATAGATAGATAGATAGATAGAAAGATAGATAGATAGATAAATAAATAAATCTGGTTCTGATATAACTGATGCTAAAGCAGCATTTAACTTAAACTCTTTGGGAGTTGTTATACTTAACAAACCAATCATTTCTCACTCTCAACACACCTGAACCACAACTACAGCTGCCAATAGTTCCTCATAGGATGCTTATTAGTTTGAAACACTGTGGCTTTAGACCAAACAAGAACAGAAACAATATGGATTGTTTAAATATGTTTTAATCTGTGACTCCTTCCTTCAGATCCCAGTGCAACCTGCCAGAACCAGAAACTCCATCAGGATCCTTGATCAATGAGTCCAAACACCTTGGGAATCTGCTGTTCACAGTCTGGAACAAGATGAAGACTATAATCCAGTACTGTAAGAACTATATTGTTTATGCTTTTTCCTATTTAACATTTTAATCTGAAGTGATTTACACAGGTAAGAGCTGAACTCTGCTGACCAACCAAATCGGGCTGTTCTACGAATATACTTCAGTAAAACCTCTAGCTTTTATAAACATCACAATAAACTTTTTTTCTTTTGTTTTTGTCTGTAGTTCCTGTAATTCTGGATCCCAACACCGGCGCCTCATCACTGACTGTATCCGAACAAATGACCCGTTTAACAAAAAGTGACAAGAGTCAGGTACTTCCTAAAAACCCAGAACGGCTCGACAGCTCTAACATTCTCAGCTCTAAAGGTATTAGCTCTGGAATACACAGCTGGGATGTGGAGGTGTCTGGTTTCTGGGGTGTTGGTGTGGCTCCTAAGTCCAAGAATCAATCCTCTGAACAGTTCTGGGGCATCTCTGAGTTTGGTTGTCATGTCAGGCTGCATGACCAAACTCTAGCAACAGATGTACTTCTGCCTATAACTCTTCAGAAAATCAGAGTGCATCTAGATTATGACCAAGGAATATTGTCATTTTTTGACCTTGATGAGAAAACACTTGTGCACGCCGTGAAACACACCTTTACTGAGACAGTTTTTCCATATTTTAGAGAGAATGCAAAAATCCTTCCAGCTGAATTTTAAGGGAGGAAGTAATGAAGCATGCATTTGACTTAAATATTGGGAAATGTTGGATCCAGTGCTTTTGGAGATAAGCCTGTATGAGGGACTTAGAGTTTTTAATTTTTATTTAGCTTTGTAAGTTGGCATCATTTGTGTACATTCACTTCAAACTTGCTGGAGTCTCTTTTCACATACTTCACCATTATTTCTGTGACTTTCAAATGACTTGCAAGTGGCTAAAGGTGTTGAAATTTTAAATTTCTAAAATAATTTTATTTATTTTTTTTATATCCTGAAAATTACATTACATTTATATTTTCATATTATATACCAGCTCTTTAGAAGAGTAATAAAATAGATCTCTGTCATTTATTCATGTAAATATTTTTGATCAAAATGATACTGAACAGTTGGCGTGTGTTAATACTTAACTGTTTTTGGGGAGATTTTTCTTATCTCATCTGAACTGAATGAGTATAGCTTGAAAACCCCATAAAGACAAATGTGTTGTTTTGTTTAAAGTAAATGAAAATGATTTAATGTGTTAATGTTTCATTAATAGTTAAACTGTATATTTTGTCAAATGTATTTTGAGGTACAGTTGTTTTTCAATTAAATGTAAGCTTTGCTGAGTTGCAATGAAGGGAACAGTCAAATGTATGTGATGCAAACATCCAGTGAGCTTTTGCCCAATTACTAATGATACACTGATTCCAGGATATCTGAACCAACATGGATCCTCAGATGACTCTTTGTAATTATGCTTTAATAAAAACTTTACGCAATTAAAAATATTTAAAATAATTTTTAAAAAAAGCTCTAAGTCTGAATGTCTTCATTGGTGTTCTACATCTTGCTGACTGCATCACATGCAGTTATGCTGCCTGTCATGATTGGTGTAAATATAAAAACCCTTTACCACCTTGAGGGGCAGCCTCAATCTTTTTTAGGCATTTGGGGTGTTAAGGAAGCTGATGGGCTTTCTTAACCAAAGAATACACATAGGAGAATAAGCATAATATTTGCATAAAGTGGAATTAAGTCCCAGTTCTTCAAAAAGCATTGTGTCATTATTCCCTCTGTGATGTACAGGTGAGTCAGAGCAGCGTGAGGTGAGCGAGCTAAAAATAAGTGCGCTAAACTCTGAATCAGAAGTATGTCGCCAATTTCCCGTTACGGCGGAAGACGGAAATAAACAGGCAGACATATGTATAAAAAATCCCCTCCCTCATTTACACAGAAGACAGGAAGAAGTCACTGAAAGTCTGCATTACAAAGCTAAAGCTAAAACAAGGGAAACTATTTGATAAAAAGGAGCCATTGAAAAAAGGACGAACTGACGTAACTATAAATTTATGAGCGTTTGTTTTAACTGTCTGGAGTTTTAAATCAAATATCTGTGCGCTGACTAAGCAAATAAAAGCGAATCGGTGGAAACGAAAGTAATTTGTCCGTGGCAAAGGAGAAATCGACAGCATGGCTGAAAACATGTCACAGTCTGAGGAGGACTGCACCTGCCCTGTGTGCTGTGATATATTTAAGGATCCTGTTCTTTTAATGTGTGGTCACAGCTTCTGTAAGGACTGTCTTCAGGAGTGGTGGAGACAGACTGCACTCCCCACTTGCCCAGTGTGTAAGGAAATATTTCCAATGTCTCAGCCTCCCCCTCCTCGTAATCTGGCACTGAGAAACCTGTCCGACTCTTTGAGACGAAAGAGGAATCAGATTTGCAGCCTGCACAGTGAGAGACTGAAGCTCTTCTGTGAGGATGATCAACAGTTCATCTGTGTCATTTGTAGGGATTCAAAGAAACATAAGCGACACAACTGTGTTCCTGTCGATGAAGCAGCAGAAGCCTGTAGGGTGAGAAAATTAATACAACTTTAATAAACAGAATAACAAAAAGTGGTTGTAAATTGGCTGGTTGATTGTTTAATATTATAGTTACTTCTTCATATTTGGCACAGGAGGCAAATGTGTTAAGCACCTAATCCTCTGTTTACTCTGAGATAAATGGAAGCACATTTCTTTTCAGATGAAACTCAAAGTTGAACTGCTGTCCTTGAAAAGCAAACTGGGGTCTTTCGAAGCAGAAAAACTCAACTGTGACAAAATGGCCAACCACATTAAGGTAAGTCACACAAATGGTTATAAAGGCATGCATTGTCTATGTGTTGTCTTCTTCACCAAATGAGGTGTTTCTCCTCAGCTCCAGGCTCAGCAGACTGAGAAGACAATCAGAGAGGAGTTTCAGAAGCTTTACCAGTTCCTGCGAGCAGAGGAGGCTGCCAGGATTGATGCTCTGAGGAGAGAGGCAACTCACAAGAGTCAAAAAATGAACATCAGGATTGTTAATCTGGCTTTAGAGATCTCCTCTCTCACTGACAAAATCCAAACCATAGAGAGGGAGATGAAATCTGGAGATCTTCCATTTATGATGGTACTCAGTGATGAGCTGTGTTGCTGAACACAAATTTAAAAAAAATTATATTTTACAAAGTCAGAGGTGTTGATGTGTTATCTTGTTTTCTTTTTATCTGACAGAATATCAAATCCACCATGAAGCGGTAAGTTGCTTCCTGTGCGCAGTCAAAGCTCAGCTGAATGATGTTCAGGATTTGAAAGTGTTGACTTTAATGGTGACTTTGTGAATGTCGGCTGATGGTAGTTTAGACTGTTTGCTTCACTGTGTTTGAAAAAGTCCTAGATGTATCCCAAAAAAAGTTTCATTGATTGATGGCGAGGACATTAACATTGCACAGACATATTTAAAAAAAAAAACAAAACAAAACAAAAAAAAAACACTGTTAAAAAGTTGTAATTAATTTTACTTATGTACAGAACTTCATGCTTCTGGCTGACATTAAAATAGTTATTAAATTAAAGTTATCATCGTGACATTTCCAAGATTTCTGTTGTAAATTACAAGTTTACCAACCTTTGGAAACATGTTTTAGCTCTTCCAAAGTTCATCTAGTAAATTGATGTGAGAATCCTTCCTTCCTATGCAAACAAGAACAGAAACAATATGAATTAATAAAAACATTTATTTGTTATCTGTGCCTCCCTCATGTTCCTTCAGATCCAAGTGCAATCTGCCAGAACCAGAAACTCCATCAGGATCCTTGATTGATGAGGCCAAACACCTTGGGAATCTGCTGTTTGAAGTCTGGAATAAGATGAGGACTATAGTCCGATACTGTAAGCAATATATTTTTGTTTCTGCTTTAACATATTTTGATTTTTTAATTTGAAGTGACTTGACCAAGAAAGAGGTAAGCATGGTTAATAAACCGAACCAATCATTTTTGTTAAATACTGTTATGCCTTCAGTAAAACTTCTACCTTTGATGAACATCTCAATAAACTTTCCCTGTTTGTTTGTTTTTGTCTGTAGCTCCTGTAATTCTGGACCCCAACACTGGCTGCCCACTGTTGACTATATCAAAGCAGATGACCCGTTCAACAAAAGGAGACAAGAGTCAAGAACTTCCTAAGAACCCAGAAAGGCTGTTCAGCTCAGAGGTTCTTGGCTGTGAAGGCTTTAGTTCTGGAAAACACAGCTGGGATGTGGAGGTGGGGGGTTATTGGACTGCTGGTGTGGCTCTTAAAAAGAAAAATCCATTGAACAAAAAGATCTGGGGCATATGCATGAGTGATTGCACACATTTTCTATATGAACTTACCCCAACGGATAACGGAACAGTTGTATCTAAAGATTCATTTCCTCAGAGGGTCAGAGTGCAGCTTGATTATGGCAAAGGCATATTGTCATTTTTTGACCTTGATAGAAAAATGCATGTACACACCATGAAACACACCTTTACAAAAACAGTCTTTCCATATTTTAGAGGTGATGCAAAAATCCTTCCAGCTTCATTTACAGTTCAGATAACTAAACCCACATAAACATTCAGTATGAATAGTCAGATTTAGTCCAATGCTCAAACATTAAGATGAGGCCTTGAAACCTGAAGGTTTTAATCTGTCAGAATCAGAAACGGTCCTTCCATATTTTGGTAAGAATGAAAAAAATCCTTCCAGCTTTTGTGACAGTAAGGATAACTTAACTCAGATAAACATGCAGCATGAATACAATGGTCAAAGGTTAAGATGAAGCTTTGAAACCTTAAGGTTTAATTAACCTCAGACTTAACTAAGCAAATACTGGACCAAATGGTAACAATATGGTACTCATTTTTTGTTGCAGTACAATTTTTTCACTGTTTTGGATTTTTTTTTGTCAGATATCAGTAGAGTTTGGTTCATCTTGGTCTATCTTTGTTACTTTTTGAAGTTCAGTTCACTGGTCATGAGGAGTTATACACAGCATATAAATGTTTGCACAGAGTTTGCTGTTGTTTTGGAGGATCTTTCTAGAGTTTGAAAATCAGCCTTATGTCATGTTACAGGGTATATTATTTGAATATTTTTATTTTTCTGTTTTTGAATATTCTAAAATAGACTTTTAGAGTTTACTCATGTGAATTTTGTTAATTGGCTAAGAGGAAGACTATTGTCTTTTTTTCACAATGTTTACTTGTTCTGGAGAAGTTCTTACTTTAATGAACTGAGCATCTACAGATAGGGGGTGTTCAAGTTTAACCCTTAACCCCCCAGGCAGATGTGCACGTTTGGCCTCTCTAAATTAAAAAGCACGCAACCTGTATAAAAACATGTTTACTAATATCTTGGGAGCTCTTTCTTTTTTTAATGTCCTTTTTTATTTGTGTATATTTTATTATTATTATTATTATATTTTTATTTTTTTATTTAGGCTCAGACTAGACTGTTAGTCTAACTGTTGTTCAATGTAGCCAGTACTCACAATTATTTGATGCTGCTTATTGCAGAGAGTCCATAGTGTTTGCAGTAACCCTGACTCCTAAAGGTGACTGTCTGACTGGTGGATGTTTTAAAAGAAAAATACTGCAAGCAAGTTGAAAACAAATAAAGATAAATGACCTTCACAGCCAGTCTGAATGCCTTCATTAGGACTCTCTAGTAGTCCCATAATGCCCCTGTGTGGCTTACACATCTGCCTACATGCACACACAGCACAAGGATGAATAAGTCTGAGGCAATAGTTAAAATATCCAATCTCTCTCTCTCTCTCTCCCTCTCTCTCTCTCTCTCTCTCCCTCTTTCTCTCTCTCTCTTTCTCTCTCTCTCTTTCTTCTTACTGCTGAAATGCTGACACTCACACACGAGTCCGAATCCCCACACTGATACTGAATCTCAGTGGTATTACAGCTGGAATGCCTGCTATGTTTTTTCAACTAATGAAAGAATGAAGAAAAACAAACAGAGGGGCCAAATTAAAAGAGAAAAAGAACTGCGAGAGGAAAACACACTGAGGGAGGAATGGGCGTACAAGCATCTCTCATTCGATTTGCATTCCTCTTCATGTTTTACATGATGAGTGTTTCTGAGTCCAGTTTTTCTCAGAACCAGAAACTAACTGCTCCAATGTAGTCATGAGGGGACTTGTTTCCCCTTCGATTGCACAAGATAAATTTCAAACTTTCTGTCATTAGAGGAAGCTCAGAGAAAGAGTGTTGGCTTGAGTGATGACTCATCTGTGAATTTAACAAGCAGAATGAACTTTTCGGGTTTGACATGTGGAACAGGACATTTAGTTGTTTACAACTTTCATTCATGATTAAATTTAGTACTGTAGGGGAGTTTGGCTGCTTGGCATAACTGTGTCATTTTATTAGAAGGCATCTTTATAGGATTCAAGTTAAAACTGATCCCTGAGCGTTCTAATTTTAATGCATCTGAGCAATGATCTGGCAGATTTCACATTTAGGAATAATAAACCTTCTTCTATGGTGTTTTATTTTTGCTTTTCTCTTAACCAATCATCATTCTTCCTGTATATAAACCATTACTTTAGCTCAAAAGAATGATGGCAAACCAGCGTATCCAACTTCCTTTTTTATTTTACCTCAAGATTCCCTTTGATGATCAATCACTGATGTTGACCAGAGAGCAACAAGGAGCCGCTGAGAAGAATACGTCAGATGTTATTTTACCGAAAGTCCCATTTTTCTACTAATCAGATGAAATAAACACATTAATCAGAAGAATTTCAAAGTCCTGGACATTGTTTTCACAAGTGTGTGGAAATAAAATTTGTCTCAAAACCTTACAAAGGAAATCAATCATGTTTAAGATCAGTGATTTTAATTTCAATAACTACAAGTCAAAATAAAGCTCTTTGTGTGGATGTACTGCACATGGTTGCATTTGGTTGTGTGTGCAGGTGCTTTCTGTGAGCGTGCTGCTCGTGAATCACATGTGTGTGAGAGACAAAGAGGCTGAAAATGAGTGAATCAGGACCAAGAGATCAAAGGTGGACCGTCTCCGGTGATCAGAGTGACAACATGGCTGTGAACTGGAGCCAAAACAGTGAGCAGGTATCAAGTTAAGCCACAATTATAAAGAATACAACAGAGACACACTGAAGGATGGGAGAGAAGCGCCAATGGCCCGAGGGTTTGAGTCAGAACATACAGTCTGTCTGGACCAGCACCTATGTAGTTTGACTTGGCTTGGCTTTTGAGGAGAAAACAGAGTGTGTGTGTAAATGTGTGTGTGTTGGAATGCTGAGGAAAGACTTCCTACATGGATGGATGATTAGATAGAGGAAAGCTATATGTGATATACTGGGAAAAAGCAATCAAAATTGAGCATGTTATACTGTACAAACCACAATTATTACCTAAATTAGTGCCGTGTATGTAGTGTAATGTATAGATACAAGAAGACACACACACTGAAACACACCTGCACTTTAATGTGGTTGTTTTTCCATCTGCTCCTTGTTTTCAGGTCCCTTTTGGTCACTTTTTGCTCATGTTATTGTGGTCTGGATATCTTCAAGACACAGACTCCAAGTACATGATGTTGTCATTTCTCTCTCTCTCTCTCTCTCTCTCTCTCTTTAATTCTCTTCCTTTCTCTCTCTCGAAGGGTTTAATTGTTTTGTTTGGCATTTATGTTGCGTTTGGAGGCAATCATTGAAGAATTTGAGCAGCACGTGTCCTCACCAATCATAATCATGAAATCCCTTCTGGTCCCACAAACACACACATGCACACACACACACACGTACACACAGGCCTGATTGCTAATCAGTCTGGTCTGTATAATGTTATAGATGCAGATTGAATGTGTCAGTCAGGACCTCACAGGAGGACATTTGGAGAGATGGTGAAGGAAGCAAGGAGGGAAGGAAGGAAGGAACAGGAAGTTTGCTTTTCAGTGATGAATGAAGTACCAGGCTAAAATGTGCATAAGTAGGCCTACTTTTTAAAAAAAGGCCGGATTTCAGAAACACGTTTGACAGTTAAGTCCGGTTCTTGTTTTCTAAAAAATTTCTATATACTCCACACGCGCACACACACCCATCCACACACACACACACACACACACACACACACACACACACACGCACACATAATTTGTGCAACAAATTCATATATATCCACATCCATTTTGTATGGCATTATATTGTTGAAAAAGCTATATCTTCTTAAGCCATTGTACATAAACACACACATGTACACACACACACATGCACAGCTGGATTGGATCTGAGTTTGTTTGTTTGAGGCTGTGGGTCAAAGAGGCCGTCTGGTTAATGAGATGGTTCCCTCAAGGGAGTTTTGGATCAAAGCTGTGATAGACAACATGTGCATTCGACCGTTAGACCTGCCGCTTGACTGATTTGAACCACAGCACACACATGCTTGACTCACACACACACACACACACTCAAACACACACACTCACACACACACACTCAAACACCAACAGACACACATGCACTCAGGCTTCTCAGCATCCTGCAGGCCATATGGATAGTGTTAGGGTAAAGGGTCAAGTTGTCAAAAGAGAGAAATGCTTCTTACTGTTGCACAGCCACATGTAAGAATATTGTCACTGTGGTCTTTAGTGTCTTAAATACTTTGAAATGTTCCTTTTGAAATCTTCTTGTGCTTCATTGCTGAGAAGCCATGCTGATAAAGCACTGGTGATGTGCGAGACAAAGACCATGACAGAATACTGTCAGACTAGTTGTTCTTCTTCTTGTTCTGCTCTAAACTAGCTATTCTGGTGCTTCTATCCTCATTGCTTGACATGCATACCATGAACAGGACTCTTGAACCTATTATCACAATTTACTAGCTGCAGTTGAATTTAGCATAATACAGCAATGCTAGTGGTGGTTTTAAGTACCTCACTAAACTCCTCTCTTGCCATGACACTTTCAACCACCTCTCGACTACACTTCAGAGAGTAATATTGTTCTTTTAATGCCACTGCAGTTATTTTAGAGCTGCACTGACTTGTTACCTAATAGATTAAGATATTTGTCT
This sequence comes from Ctenochaetus hawaiiensis, assembly GCA_029783645.1. Lineage (NCBI taxonomy): Eukaryota > Metazoa > Chordata > Actinopteri > Acanthuriformes > Acanthuridae > Ctenochaetus > Ctenochaetus hawaiiensis. Next base: position 9,493,138 of record JAPZDY010000010.1, read on the forward strand.
ACAAAACATATGAAAGGCTCATAATATATTATTTTTCTTGTTATCGATAAAACCATGGTAATGATAATAGTCCTCTGAAACACTGAGATCTTGGAGCACCTAAAATAGCTGTAACAGAGTAAAAAACAATCAGACGTTTTTCACAAGTTCTAAACGAGCTGAACCCTCGGATACAACTTTAGTGCTTACAAAGACAAACAGGCAGGGTCATTCAGCAGAACTGTCTGGATCAAAAATGATCATGTGACCTCAAAGTCACATCCAGCTGGTTCAGACTGAGCAGTGCTTAGATAGGTTTTGATGCACATATGTTACATGATGTCACAACCTACAGAATAAACATCTGCCATCTAACCCCTTTATTATTTACATCTGTGCTTGCTGCCTGCAGTTGACATCTGTACACCACCTGATGGCTTCACAAAATAAATAAATAAAAAAAACCTGAGAGACTGGCATCACGTTCCACATGTCAGTGTACAGAAAATGAGAGTTTTATTTTTTACATATGAGTCAACTAAAACTGCTATATATAAAAAATGTTATTTAACTACTTGTTTGCTAACTTAACCATTAGCTACAAGTAAGTAGAACTGTCTGAAATAAAGATTTAAGCCCAGTCAAACATTACAAATAGAGTGATTAGTGTAATTTTTGCCCATTAGTTTTAGGCACATCTCTGACAGCAAAATGGAACACTTACTAACTAACTAAACAGTTAATATATTGTTACTGAAGGCCAAGAGATGCGTCAAAAGTGTGTGTTAAATGTTCATCGCTTTATCCAAACTGAGCTGCCATTACTCCTGCACAGAGTTGGGGAGTAACGGATTACATGTAACGGCGTTACGTATTTAAAATACAAAATAAGAGTAACTGTATTCC
>JAPZDY010000010.1:9497323-9526388 GCA_029783645.1 Ctenochaetus hawaiiensis
ACTTAGTCCCCTCTATCTGCCAACTGCTGTGTCACAAAGAGGCTCGTATTACACTCACTGACACACACACACACACACACACACACATGCGCACACACAGACACACACACACACATCCACATAATTAAACACACAGGCTCATTCAGGTGCACAAGCACATACTCAATATTAAGGCATGCAAATACAGGTGATAAGAAGATACACGCTCAAACACACACACACACATATTCTCTAAACACAAATATCAAGTCAAGTCTCTGTCAATGTGGACATCAATAAGAACTTTTAAGGAGGGGGAGAGAGGATTAGGAAAAGGGGAGAGAGAGTGAAACTGAGTTAATGTCCTCACATACCAACAGAAAAGCTTTGAGGCCTCACACACGTTAATTGCTTCACACTCACCCACACAACCCTACACACACACTCACTCTCCAACAATGCAAACTAGCAAAGTTATTTCAAGGACACAGTAATTTTGACACCCTGGATTAAGTGGCTATTTCATCAGAATATATATATAAAAATATGTGTGTTCAAATGAAAATCATTTTATCCTCACTTGTCACCTCTCGGAGTGCAAATGTGTTTAACCAAGTCTGTGTTTGTGTGTATGTGTGTGCGCTTCAGTTAGAAGATGTTGTTATTGGCTGCAGGAACGGGGTTCAGCTCCAGTTTGGCTACGACCTACAAACCTCAGACCTACACACACACAGCGGTTTGTTAAAGTGTATGGAGGGAATGCTGTGGTCACACCTGGGAATGCACTTTCAGTTGACCTGCCCAACATTTTCTCTCTCTCCATTATTTCCTCTCTCTAGGGGTGGAAAGTAACAAATTACATTTACCTAACTCATATTTACTTTTCCTTTTAAGCAGGCTTTCGTTTTAGGAATCAGCATTCAGAGAATTGTAGCTTTTTGATGGGTTTAAAAATGCTGATATCCAAAAGGAAGGTCATTAAACCAATCAAAGTCTTCATTAAAGCTGTAAAATGGATATACATTTTTTACGTTGAAATGTGGCAGCTTCTTTTTTACTTTTAGTTTTCTTAAAACCAACAGCAAATCTTACTCAAGTCATTACTCGTACCTAATTTGCTTCTTCTCATGGGCTATAATTTTGGCTTTCTTAAGAGTTAAATATGAAAACTTCTACTCGCATGTTTGCACAGTAAATATGCTGCGACAGCCAGATGCTGGTTAGCTTAGCTTTGCATTTAGACTGGAAATGGGGAAACAGCTTGCCTTGCTCCATCCAAAAGTAACAAAATCTGCCTTCCAGCAAGTCCAAGGCGCACTAATAAACACATGAAATCTTTTTTTATATATGTCTTGAAAAATGTCTTTTACAAGCAGTATTTTAAGATTTTTGAGAGCAGTGCAGAAGCTGGTGAATTTCATTTTTTGTTTTTGTTTGTTTTGTCATTACGGCATGAATAATTGAACTAACTGAAAATCTCTCAAATAAAGTGTCTACCCTAATTAAAAAAAAAAAGATTTAGTGAAGGTCAGAAAAACTCCTCTTCAATAAATGGATTACACCATCCAAGGGCAAATCCAAGGAGAGAATATAGTGACACATACACACATGCACAGTTAGATAGCTTAACACACAGCAAACTACTGTCATAATGTGCAGGGTGCGCAGTGTGACTTAATTCTGATTTGATTGGAATTAAAGTGGTTTTAAGTCAGAGTTAATGGGTTTAGACTGCCTCTAATCCTGGTTTAATGAAGGCCTTGGTGGGCTTCTTACCTCTGTCATCATCCTGGACTTTGGCCCATCATAATCCAAGTGTTGAATCAGTCAACCACTTTATGGTAAGTGTAGGATGTTTGTGTGTGTGTGCCCTCTTTTTGTATGTGTGTTTGAGGAAAAAAAACATTTTCTAGTAAAGTAATCTGTAAACATTTTTGGAAAGATTTGGTCATTACACACTTAGTTGGGTCAAATTTGATTTTCTTTTGTGGTTGTGTCTATGCTGTGTCCGTGTGAGTGAGTGTGTGTGTGTGTGTGTGTGTGTGTGTGTGTGCATTCTTCGCCAGTGCGTGAACGCTCTCTCTCTCCACATCCCTATGTAACTGGAGCTAGCCCTCCCCTGTCAAAAATAAAAATCATTTGTCTGCTGCACGAGTGTGTCCATTAAAAATGCATGGTGGAGGGAGCTTGGGGCCGCTGGGGAAGAAAGGTGATACTTGGCTCTCCGGAAGGGCATCATTGTACCAAGGTGGACAAATGGCATCTAGACAGAAAGACCGGGATGGAGAGGGAGAGTGATGGTGAAGTGAATGAGTACGTGTGTGTTGTATTTTTCCCCCAAGATGGTGCACTCTTGACATGCTGATTAAACTCTCAAATTGTAAGGTCTAGTGCAAATCTCTCCTTCTCTGCAACCCTCATAACACACATGAATATATTAGATCTGAAAATCTACCACAGTGTTCATTTTAAAGCAGGGATACGCAGGGAGATGCCTCTCTATTGAGGGTATAATAACATAAATAAGAAACCCTCAAAACTTTTTCTATATTTTAGAGCTGTTCTGCATTTGTATATTTATAGTACTGAATGATAGTATTAACTAATAAAACTATTTTCCCTCTACAGTGTCACTTTTAAGTTGTCTTTTATTATTACTTCTTTGGCCTGACTACACCATCTACTTTCATGTACTCACCCTTACAAAATATGGCTAATGGCTAATAAGCTAGAAAGCTGAGAACATGCTTATGTTAGTAGGTCACAACAATAACTCTGTGAACTCTCTGTGCTATGTCACTTACTGCACCCTAGCATTTTTTCTCTGAAATGTACATATTTTCATTCAATGCACAGTTATTGAAGGAAAAAAAAACCTCTTTAATTAAACAGACAAGCTAGCCAGCAAGGCTGTTAGCTAAGTAGCTGATAATAAGTTCAGACACTTTCAGAAACATATTTGTACCATAGACAGTCGATTAAATAGTGGACGGAGCAACTCTAATGTCACCTATTGTTCTGAATTCTTGTGTTTGATTTTAAACTCGTTGCCATCTTGGTTTTTGGAGTCAGATGTGGCCATATTTGAAATTTTCTAGCAAATTCTGCTGTTTTAAACACTTGTGTGAACGGCCCAGTATGTATGTTTTGATGACCCTGAAAATTGAGTTCTTGGATGTTTTTGATGCTGAGATTACTGCTAATATTTGGTTGTTGCATGCTGCACCCACTTTTAGAGAAAGGAGTAAGTGGACAACTATAAATATCAAAAAGTTGCTGACAGGAGATTTGGGGAGAAAAACAGATGAAATCTGCATGAAGGCACAGCAGTGTGTGTTTTTCCTAGAAAAAGGAACCATTTTAGTGTTTGACCTTTCAGCTGGGTTTTATTGGATGTGTTTTAACTTTTGGAACTGTGTGTGGTTGAGCAACAATAACAGACTGTAGAAACAGAAAAGTCAAGGAGTTTTGAATAAGGCACAATAAATTCTTGATAGTAATGAGGGCAAACAAGGCCATTCTTGACATCGTCGTCCAGGTTTGAGTTGACGCCCTCTGTACTGAAACAGAACCAAAAGATCAATTATTTGCACAAGTACAGGTCACTTCATTTTCACATGTCATAAGGCAGCATGTCTAAACTTTTGTTGCACTCTATTGGCCCCTGATGAGACTCACTGTGAACCCACAGCATGCCAGATTGGTTGAGTATGGGCAGCTCACCAGGACCCTGTATTTCACGCCAGTAGCAGTGCCCACAGTGGGCCGCCTGCAGTGAGCTTATTTGGTGGGCTCTCTGTGGGCACACTGGACTTTGGACACTTAGGTATACTGTGGGTACTGTTTATTGTGGGCAAACTCTAGGCACACTGTGGATGCAGTTTTTCAGGGTAAATGTATTTTTTGTGTACTATCATTAGTCTGGTTGTTTGGTTTGGGCAACAAAACTAATGTAATACATAGACAAAAATATAATGGCTTCAGTTGCATTTACTGTGCTACAGACCTTTATAACTGAAAGGCTTGAGGTCTAACCTGCTCTGTCAGCTAAAAAAATGAAATAATGTATCAAATAAATACATTTTTTGACTGTTAATCTTCTCATAATTTCTTTCCTCTCCCAATATATAATTTTTCTTGAATGTGAAAAAATTGCTGCTCTTTACCATGTGTTTATACATTCATTTTTCAGATTCAAAACTGATTTGCGTAGCTACAGAAAACTCTATTTTGGGCCCCTGAAGGACAAACTGCTTTGGCCTAGTGAGGGCTTATCCACCGTGTGGGTTTTTCTCTCACAAAGCCCACACAGGGTTACTCACAGTAAACCCTCATTGGAGCCCTAAAGAAAAAAACTTCTGTGGGCCCTGTATGGTCAATACTGCTGTGCTGTGGGCACTATATGCTAGTATATATAATAATACATCAAAATGTCAAGAAACAACTTAGTCTACATTACCACTATTTTTGAGTTGTGTACTTGTGTCATACCGAATGTTAATGTTAATGTTAATATCAAATAGATCTGTAGCTTTATTAAGGGTAACGGTTTGTTTGCTAACTTCCAGGGTAAAACCAATCAGAGAGTGAGGAAGGAAGTCTGCAAACGTGACTTAGCATAACGTGAATAAATCTTTTATTAATTTCCTATTCTGTAAACATTTTTGCCTGAGTAAGTCAGATGGATTATTATCCACAATGGTGGCTGTTTAACAAATATAAACAGATCTTGTGATCCAACACTAATTCATGATGTCACCAACTTACTTTCATCTTTTGTTTTCAGTGTTTTGTCAGAGAGACATCTAGTGGCAGAAATTACACACTGTTCATTTGATGTTTTTTCTACTTTCAATACCTGTCAGTCTCTCATTTTCCTCCTTTCACTCCTCCTTAATGTCTGCACTTTTCCTTTTAATATGGCCTCTAAGAGCTGTCAATGGAAGAAAAGTGCCGTTTTGAGTTGCGTCATTTTGCTCACCAGATAAATCTGTCAAAATACAGGTGCGTGTGTGAGTGTGTGTGAGAAAGAGAGTCTGTGAGTTATTGTAGTGAGTGTTTTTTCAAGGTGTCAAACTTGAGGCCACGCATGCTAAACACATTATGAAAGAAGGTAATCAGACTTGGATACGCTGTTGCTGTCTTTTATATTCTTTAATTCTTGCATTCACACATGTAAATAAATAAGGTTAAACATTTTTATATTTTTCTCATCTTAACATAACACATAACTCAACACCTCACTCGGAACTTCCCTCTTCCTATCTTATGGGACCCACTGTTTTCTTTCCTTGGCCCTGTCCATCTGCTTCCTATAACACTGGGCAGTCTGATCTGGTTTGTAGAAACCCCCTCTGAAAAGTCAGACATTTATCCACGTACAAGCAAAATAGTCCCCTTTTTTCAACAAAACAACCCCACTTAAAAAAAAACTGTCCCGGCCCTGTTTCAATAGGGTGGTCGAATCTGGACTCAATTAAAATGGGGACCCTCTAAATTTCCTTCACACCCAGCTTGAGGAAGACCCCAGATTAGAGGAATATTTTCCTTATTGCCGACTTTACTTTTTTTCAGAATTCCATGGGAAAATAATTGGACCCATGTGTGCTTGGGATTCCGAGGTATTCCCATTTTGGTGAAGTGTGGATTAAAATGGCACGTTCTTAGAGCCATCAGCGGGGGCACAGTTTTGACAAATCTGTTTTTTTTTCTTCCTCTTCTTCTTCTGGGCTTTCAACGCAAACCTTGGAACATTGTTTGGAATTAATAGAAGAAGTTTTTTTTTTCTCAAAGGCAGATTTCCATGTGGGAAGAGGCGAAGGCTTAATTGAGATCAAATAAACAAAGTCACCTGTGAGTGATTTCAGCTTATAATTAGATACATGTTTCCCTAGTTCAGATGTGCACACACACACACAAGGCTACACACACACACACACACACACACACACGTGCGCTTACCGCCTCAATTTGATAAGCATTAAAGCAGGTGTTTGTACCACTCCCTCTGTGAAATCCTGCACATGCCATGTGCCTCCACAGGGACACACTGGCACTGGCCTTTTGTCTAAATACACACACAAACTCACACTCACCAAGGATTAGCCTCAGCTTCTCATAACCTCCATGACTCAACAGCGAGAGCTTGTGTTCTGCTCCCCTACACAGTGACCCATCATCTTCTTGCTCCCTCTGGCTTTCCGAGTGCTCCACTCTAACTGGGAATGAATAGCCACTTGTTAAATAAACCCAGGACGTTGCTGGGGTATCATAGTTGTCTGCACGGTATTATTCTAAGTGGTAATAATAAGAAAAACATGAGGACACTGTCTGACTCTCTGCCGCTCAGCTGACGGTTCTGCGAGTGGTCTGTGGAGGACTGTGGGAGTCTGACTTTGATTCATGTCTTCCTAATTGTAATAGACCCGAATCCTCTAAAAACAACATGTGGATAATTCTTATGCACACACGTGGACACACATATACTGAGGCTTATGTGCATACAACCACAGAAACACACACACACACACAAACTCCACACAGAGGTAATTGTGCCCACCTGGGAAAACATCATTTAGTCAGGCGCCCCTTCCTTCTACTAACACTGCTCTTCCAGCATGGGTATGTCTGTGTGTGCATGTACGAGTGTGTAAATGTGTGTGTGTGTGTAAGAGTGACCTCCTTCACCCTTTGCTCACTCTTTGATCCCAAATTACATTTGCCTGTCACTATTCCCTAATCCTTAGACCAGTGGTTCTCAAACTATGTCATGTCAAGGACCAATAAACTGACACAAATTGGACCAAGGACCTCCACTTGATAAGACATGGCCACAGGGTCCTAGAACTTTGCTTTTAGATGTTTTATTATTGCTTTATGTTTATAAAGCCCATGACCAAAATAGTCATGTGTTCTTATAGATGAAATTAAAGAAAAAAAAATGGCCAGGGACTCCCTCCACCCCCCTCAAGGACAATGAGGAGATCCCTATATACTACCACTCAATTACAGTACTGTTTTTTAATGCATGGCGGTTCATGGCTTTGGGGAAAATGACTGTGCTTCTATATGCAGACTTAACAACCTGCCATCTTCAGTCCTCCACATATCAAATAAACACCCAGTTTAGTTTGAAAAGCTGTAAATAAAATAGCCTATTTTATTTTAGTTGATTTCCTGCCTCCTAAATTGTAAACTTACAAGCCTCTTGCCATATATATAAGTGATTTTGATTAATGCAATGTAATCGCTAAAACATGGGCTGACAGCCACCATGTTTAGGTCAAATTCCTTTACAGTCTGCTGAATGCGAAGTCCTTCAGGCTACATAAATCTGTGTGCACAAGCAAGTACGTCAAAGCTTGGGACGCAAACACCTCTTTGAGCTTATGCTTGGGTTTCACAGTAAAATTTATTGTTTTTCTCTTATGTGCTGCATAATGGCTAAGGAGGAGGAGAATGGTTGAAAGCACCCAATGTTCGTCAGTTCTACTTGTCTACCTGGCAGCTATGTGTTTGTGTGAGTGTGTGAGGGCAAAGTTGTGTTTTCCGAGCTTTGATCTGACTATGATGAGTGACAAGCTGCGGCATTACGCTTTTACACATTAGAGGTCATGTTTTTAAGAGAAATACAATACAACAGTTGCAAGGGGGAATTCAGGGAATTTCTGCACAAATCGACAAAATCAAATACAAATCTGTAGATTTTCATTAGCTACTGTTATAAAATAAGATAATTAGATGATTAAAGTTCAGTATTTTGAAAACATGCACTTGCTTTTTTGCTAAAAGTAGCTGCAAAGAATTAGAACACCATATCAGACCATTCAAAATGAAATTGGAAAATAGTTATCTTGGCTTTGCTGAACATAAAAAGGGAAAAAAGGAGACACAACTACTTTCTGCTGGCACAAAGTTCACTAACTAACAGTGTTTGTTGTTTTTTTTAAAGCAGCTACAAAGAACTTTCCTCTTTATATTGTTGTTTCTGGCGACCCCTGTGGTCAAAAGCTGTCAGAGCATCATTGGTTATGTGCAGGTCTATTTCTTGGTCGACTGCGGTGACTTGTCATCTTGAGGTTGCCAGGTTACAAGCAGAGATTTCAAGAAATTATTTATTATTTCACAAATTGTCAAAATATCTTTTGAGCATGCATCAGTGACAATGTGACTCTCAAGACATTTCAGTGCCTCTTACATCCCCAAACAGCTGTATTGTTGTATAAATTAATTAATTTGTGTTATCTACCTATACACACTATAAGGTGCTTTTGCTAGCTTCTTCAGTTTCAGACCATAAACTGGCAAACTATCAAACTGACTCAACAAAGGAGTTACAATATTTGCAGCAAAAGGAGAAAACCTCCTTTTTATATTACTAATAGTAAAATAGATAAAGCTTGTGTACAGTGTACATTATTTACTGTAAAGATTCCATTCATTCATGCAGACTTTTTATTTAGTAGTAAGTCATTTAAAGAAAAACATTTATGTTTAGGTTTGTTGATCTTTTCACTAAGGGTAGTGACTCAAACAGGGCCTTTTTTGAAAAAAAAATGAGATGCTGTGTAAATTTTTTTGTATGTCATTGTATGCATAAAGAACTTGTAGACATGCATTTCAAATTATTTTCAAATTAAAACCACCTGTGTCGCTGGATACAATGATAGGTGAGCAAGAACATTTGCTTTTTTGTGATTTGTCTGAACTTACTCCTTAAGTTTAGTTTTGGGGCCTAATGCATTTAAAATAAAATTGAGACAAGCAGAATGTGGGAGATTAAAGCAGATAATTTACTGCATGGATGGCTGCAGCAATGACGTAAAGGCCAAAAGTCTAATGGCAGACACCTGCTGCGCTCCTTTTAATAATCTCAAACTAGTGCCAGCAATCAAATACACACACAGACACGCACAAACACACATGCACATGCACGCACATACACACACAGTTAAGTGTAAGCATGCCAATCAACGTGGGTAGGTGATCTGGGCAGGCTTCAGCTATCTTTGGCATCTCCTCTGCTCTGGTGGCTGCTGTGCCAGGCTGCCATGCCATCTGATACAAACTGACACCAGCACCAGCTGTTCCCTAACCTCAGTCATGTTAGTCTGGCAATTTTTTAAATGCATTATGAGCAGGATGAGTGTGACAAACTGTTGTCAAGCCCTCACTATATCTAATGTTTAAAAGAGGCAAACCAAGCCAGCACTCTCTAAACAAATGTAAGTGTTTCTACTCATAAGCTTTCACTTTAGACCTCAGCTCTGATTTGTCCACTTGCTGTGAGCTCCATTTAATCACTGCATCATGTGATCATCTTATTATGCCCAAGAATCATCAAATATCCATCTTATGCAGCTTTGATTCCATAAATCCATGTTTATTTCCCACTTCTTCCTACTTCTTCAACCTTATTGCTTTTCCTCATAGTCATAACTGTTCATTAAAGGATCCTTTGCTGCCATCTACTGGTAAAGGCTCTTTACTAGAAATACTTCTAAAATTGTATCTCCTTTTTAGAACATTAGTAAGCGACAGACATATGTGTGACATATTAAACAATGTAAAGCTAAATCTATTTATATTTATATTGCAGCCCTCTAACTACTGCCTAACACTTTTAAATGCTGTGTGTCAGCAGTGTAGTAAGGATGCCATCTTCTGGTCAAGATGTCTGGTGATAATCAGGTTAAAATAATAGACTTCTACAAGAAATATGAAACTAATGTTTTTCTCAAACACAAGTAAGCATATATACAATGAAGCAGACATAAACAGGTGAGAGCTACTACTTATGTAATAATTTACAACAAAAATGTTCAGCTAAAATTATATGAGTACTTAAAAAACATGTTCTGATATAAAAATGGTTAAATCCTAAGATACAGCAAAACATGTGAGAGACTATGACGCTTCTATCTGAGAGCAACAGCCATACCATCAGTAGAAGGGCCCCTAAAAACCCACCACAACTCCCACCCTCCTCAGTAAAGCACCATGGGGTTTCTCACATTACTTTGTATACAAGCCTGCTATTGCCTTCACGTGCCTCTGTTTACCTTTAGGTCACCTTTTATTTTTTAAATCAGAAAGCAGCGAAACTGATTATAAAAAAAACAAATTCTGTAATGTTAATGATGTCAGCTACATAGTTTTCTTGGCATCTCCAGAAATCAGGGCAGATTTTCCTGTTGGTTTTCTTTGTAAGTGAAGGGAAAAAGACCAAACCAAATAAAAAGATGCCTCTGGACCTTGATACTACAGCTGATCAATCCAAATACCAGACCTGCACCATCCTTGACATTAAAGCAGAACTGAGGACATGGATCACAGGCTGAGTGAGATCAGCAGAATCGGGTAGATGAGCAAAGGTTGGATCTCCTCATCACTAAAACCACTAGAAGCAAGTGGAAGAACTGAGGAAGGTAAACTTTGAGCGCTCAGTGACATAACTGCAGCCTTGAACACACAAGATGAAAGTATTGCAGGCTCAGAAAAAAGCTCAAGAAGTCAACTTATAGCTTTAATGGACAGATGAACACTATGTAGTGCCAAGTGATATGCTTAAGCCCCAAGAAAGTGCAGATGTGCATTTTTTTTTTTTGAAGTTCAGCAACGATAGTAAAGCCTACAGTCAACATGTGGCATATTTACTGCACCTGCAAAAGGAGTGCACTAATTCAGATTTACAATATTGTGGTCATACACATGAAGACAGCATGGGAGTGCAACTGTTTTATGACAAATAAATTAATAATCTTTGTTTTGCAAAGCATAGATAAAAAATTTAAGTATCTGTCAAACACTGTAATTCTGTGGCTGAATGTCAGTGATAAGTTATGTTTATTACTCAGAGGAGAACACAATCTGTGATGATGAAAACAATCCTACAATCTTTAGTGATTTGATACTTCTTAATGTGTGATGCTGATCCAATAGCATAAATGCAATAAAATAAAATCCATCCAAACTGAATAAATTAAAAATCAATACCCCACCTCTACCAAAAGAAAACCAAAAAAAAAAAACACCTCATATTTTGACCAGAAGATGGCAGTCTGTGGATACTACATGCACAGATTGATGTGTCTGGGAGGTTAAGGGGACAGTTTGGGGGTGTAATGATGTGAGATGTATTGTGATATCAAATAAGAATGAATTGATGCCTTGTTTTATTCAGAGGGCGGATATGACATCTTGAGAATAAATAACAGTGAAAAAAACACAATAAACTTGCTGTATGTGTCTCCATTGGCTAATATATCTGTCCAATATTTATGTATAGACAGACAGAGAGAGATGTTGGAATGTGCTCTATAAACTGTTGACTATAGCCTTCACACTATCATACTGCATCGGCCATATAACCCTGACAAACAGTCGTGCCAATATAAAGCAGCCTAGATGAACTGAGGGAACTATGAGGGGAGACGATGGGATCAGCTTGAACACAATGTGAGTCCTTTCCTCCCCTCAGTCCATGAACCTTTTTCACATCACAGTTCGGGCAGCCGTCCAACAAAACAATTAGCAAGTATGGGAATCCCGGCCCTGCTCTCATGCAGACCCCTCCCTCCCCTCTCTCCCCTCCCGGCTCTCACTCTCTTCCTCTCTCTTGCTCTCTGCAGCTGGCCCCAGGAGAGAGGCAGCCAAGTTTATTTTCTCCACGGTGGTCCCTTTGAGGTGGCGGCGAGGCCCCTGCCATGCCGTCGCTGATGTATTAGGTGAGGGTCCTCGGAGAGATGTCGGTGGGACTCTTTTATTACTGCAGCACTCAGTCTTATTGTTTCTGTTAAAGGATAGTTGGCACTGTCTTTTCTGAATTCGACAAAGTATATGGATGAGTTTGACTACAGTTTGCCACATCCCTCCTGCTAGTCATTATCATTAAAAAGCAGTTCTCATGATTAGGTATAAGGCAAATATAGCACATCAGCCTTTGTACTAAAGAATAAAATTTTGAATTTAGGCTGATTAGGACAATTTTTGAGTTTTCACCTTGTATAAACTTTCTCTCTATAAATGAAAAAAATTTCCCAACACATTAAGCATTTCTATTCATTTAAGGAGGAAATAGTGATATTATATATCATCAGGGAGGTGGAGGATACCATTTTGTGCAAACCAACCCCAAACCTTTTTGTTATAAAATTGGGTTGATTTAGACAGCACATCTTATCATTTATTCAGGCTACTGTAACTATATTTATAGAAGTATTTAGTTTATATTTAGATGAAAATTCATGTGCACATTTTCTTTTTCCTGTTCATGATTTAGACTCCATGTTCATGCAGTGTAAGTCTGCCTTTCCTCACAGTCACCAGCATTTTTGTCCTTGATGGGGTCTGCATGCACGAAAAGTTTAAAAACCACAAAGTAAAATATACAGAAAAGGTTGACTGTTGCAAGGTTGGTTATTTTCTTCATTAGCAAAGCCATTTATTTTATCCCAGTCACCCAAAATCATGCTGTCATACATTATACCCAGTTCAAATAAAATAAAAACAACCTAATTTATAAAACAGAAATCTAAGAGGCCTATCAACATATAATATTGTTGCAGTCATACATCATATTCATTCTTCATCAGAGGTTTGTCAAAGTGTCTAAGCTATGAGAATTTTATGACTTTATGATAAAAACTGGCTAAATCTTGTGTTATTTTCCTCACCTCATGCATTGCAGGACCAACTTCCTGTTTAAAGCTTGCCCCTCCCACCTGTATGATGTCACACCAGTGAGGGCATGCAGTTTTAATTGTGAGGTGACTTGGCTAGGGTTCAGTAAGAAGAGAAGATAATTTTCATTCTTCAGGCAAGAAAATAAACTCTGTTTCATTGGACCTTATATTCCAGCACTCTCTGTCATGACGACTTAGAAAACTGCTCTGTTGGTGAAAACCATGAGATGCCAAACAGAGCTGAAAAAAATTGTCAGTGATCCTTGAGTTAGCAATGTTTCAAAACCATGATTTTCTTGAGTCAAGAATGAGCACGCTCAGTTTAAGTAAATATAGGATTGATGATTGGTTAATATGGAAAAATAATTCAGTTATTTTTTTTATGTTCTGTCTTGGTGGCACAAATCAATTAGACATCTTAAAAAAGGTAGCCAATGTCTTTCTATGTCTAAAAGTTTTTTTTATTGTAACATTGTGCTTTAGCTGATTGGATTATTTGAACAAAGCCGTTAATGTGTAGCAGCATTTAAACATTTAATTTACACCTGTGCACTCTGTATTTTCTCTGGAAATTTGATGCTTTAATATTAACCAAAAGGCAATTTGCACTGATTTACTAACCCTAACCCTTACATGACCTGACAGTCATATTTTTGGCTGATTAGATAAATGATTGATGAGACACACTTAAGTTGAACTACTTTTAGGTTTAAAAAAAAGATTCTAAGCATTTTATATTTCTAAAATCTTGGCTGCAGCCCTGTCTTTGACCTTGTAGCTAATGTTTACTAAAAATATAGCTTCTTCTGTTTTATGACAATGTACTAAATTTTATTGATGCATCAAAGAGTTTGCATATAAAATGTAACAGGTAGCTGCATATATCTGTGAGGTAATGAACTGTCATTATAATGTAGGAAGTAGGCTATATTTTCTTATAGAACAATAAGTATCCTTATATAGCAAACAAAAGTTTAGGTGTACACACAGGCCTACATAAAAATGTACCTAAAGAAAAGGCTGTATGTTTATATGATAATGTGCACATACTATTGAATTATACAAACATGCTATTTCACTTGTATTTCAAAATGTACACATTTATGTTTTACTAGAGCATGCCTCCTAATGTAAACTGAGTTACAGGCACATTATGACTGGTTGGAAGAGGGAGAGACAATGTGAGAGATACAGCCTATAGAAGGGGGGGGGGTTCCATGTAAACAAAAATGGTGATCTACCATGTGGACACTTCTGTAGCAGTATCCGTCTTTACTTTCAGGCCAATAAACCACAATGAGAGAGAGACAGAGAGAAAAGGAGAGAGAGGGGCCGCGTGTCAGACTGCATAAATAACTGTCGGCATGATGTAAACACAGCGGTCATAACCCGAGCGAATTAAAACAACTGCTCAGGGCGGGATTAAAGTTCAGCGCGCAGGTTTTAGCCTGTAAAACATTCAAAAATGTCTGAAATGACTCTGATAATTAGCTATGTCCTCTGCGCTACTTCTAATTGGCTTAATCCAAAATGGTCTATCCAATCAGTGCACACCTGTCCCTGAGCGCGTGGTGGTTCGTTAGCCTAAGCGCTAACTAAAATTCGCATTTAACATTCATCTGGCACTTATAATATTTCAAAAACAAACATATGAAGTTGTGTTGTTGCCATCTTGTTGTTGTATGAAGTTGTGTTATTGCCTTACAATTATACAACCTACCTGTTATAGGCTATTTAATTATTATAAAATAAATTACACCAGTAGACATATTAGCAAATATAGCTTAAATTTCACAGTAGGCTATATAGATCATACCTTTTCCTACATTTATCAGTTTTTTTGACAAGAAGATTAATTCAGTTTTACTTGTTTAAACTAGAAGCGCACTGATCGCTTTTAAGGTCCCAAATAATCTCTAAAGGCAAAAGTTTGTTTATGTAATGACAACCACGTCCACTGTTATCTTATAGAAACAACAGAGAGAGACTTATCTGCACTGACGCTTCGTTGGTGCTCAGGTTCTGCTTTTCTGAAGGAGTGGGGTGATAAGAGGGGTTAGTAGGTCAAATAATGGGCCCACACACGAAAATAAAACATTATACAAAAATGAAAATATTTTTTTTAAAAAATCAGTACACAAGGTGCAAAAGTGATACAAATATATTTTTTATACATGTTATCTGTACAAACATTTGAGACAGTGGACATTTCAGCTTTTCATGTGCACATCCATCCATCAGGCAGCCACCAAAACAGGCCAGCAAGAATACAAATGCATCTGCAAAGTGTATAAAAGCGACATAAAGCACGCGGTTTATCTTTGAACCAGCAAAGACAACAACAGGTGGCAGAATGCATTTAAATAAAAATACCATTTCTCTTTACGGGAACGAAGGAGCGAGGAGAGGCCTTGGCCTGCTCTCTCTCTCCGTTATTCCCACTCAAAGTCTGCGGAGATGAAATGTGGATTTCAGTCACAATCTTGTTTCTTCTTCTTAGAAAATCATTGTTCGTTTGAAAATGTGTGGAAGCGCTTGGTTTCGTCAGGACGCCGTGGTTCCACACAACCTCGTTGTGTTCAGCATCTCCTTCAAATCGTTCTCCGGCTTACCTGCAACCATGAAAGGCCACGTCTGCGGAGGAAAATACAGTCAATTAAAATACAAAGGTTCCTAGCATATTAATCAGCAAAAAATTCAATCGAAGTAAATTAAAAATCTGGCAAATTTTGTCACTTTAAATCATACCGACTTTAAAAGATCAGGTAATGAATTACTTGCAAGCAGATACTGCTACCAGACAGTCATGCTTTGAATCAGCCTTAATAAAAAGAAAATAAACAAAAGTTTCGCCTCTTTAGCACCAATAATCTAATTCTGACCTGTAACACTTTTAGGCCTATAAGCGTTGTATTAGTTTAGATTTTGCCAAATTTAACTGGCATCTATTTGGTCTCCATTACGATGAAATATTGTAATGATATATGTGATAATGATATATTTTAAAATTATTATAGATACCAATTTAAGGCCCAGTTCTGTACTGTACTGTATTGCACCCGCTGCATCAAGAAAAATGATAGGCCTATAATTTCTGGTATGATCATAATGTGATATTTGCTCTGATTTAGCTTTTCACGAAAAAGAGTCAGCACTAGTAGAAATGGTTACTTTTGCCCTGTAATGCACCTGCTCACATTGATCACCCTCATTTGACATTTTGGTGCTCTATCCATGCACATGAGGCCCAGCAGGAGTCTGCCACACAGGTTAAAATTCTGACAAATCTGTAGCCTACATTTGAATGGTTTATCCCTGAACGGAAACAACCAGTCGCTCAAGTAATAAAATGTAACTCGGTGTAGACCCACATTTTAATTAAGTTTCGTTTTTACTTTCCTTTATTCTTTTTTTTATTTTAACAAATATAAAGGTTACTCTGTCCGTTCTCACCAGGTTAACAGGGTGGATAAATCCGTTTTCGTATTTGTCGTTGGCCAGTATCTGCCTGAGGTGCGCGATGTAGCTGGACGCCAGGCGCAGCGTGTCCAGTTTGGAGAGCTTGGTGTCCGGAGGTACCCAGGGTAAGGTGGTCTTCAGCCGGGAGAAGGCTTTGGACAGGACGCGCATCCTGGCTCTCTCGCGGGCATTTGCCGCGTTCCTCTGCACGTGCTTGCTCTCCTGCTGTGCCACACCTTTGGGTGCCGTTTTCCGGGTCGCTGCCTTCCGTTTCTTGCCTGGAGCGTCGTTTGCGCCCTCGCAGTTGGAGCTCTCCTCGGTGCTCTCGTTGGAGTCTTTGCCTGAGGAGCCAAACTTCAAGATGCCGTCCAGGAGCTCGTCGTCGACATCGCTGAGAGACCCGGTGGACATGGTGAACTGTCTCCGACCGGAGCGGGCTCAAAACATGGGAGCAAAAGGCCTAAACTGAGCGGGAATGAACAGGGTGGACAAATACACGCTCTGGAGATGAGTTCATGAACTGCTAACTGTGCGTAAAAGGAGCAGTATGAACAGAGTTTTTATCTCCATGGCTGAAGAGGGCGTTGCCTCATGCTGGGAGGAGACACTGTGCTGATCCATCATGCTTGTTCCCAAAGGGTTCTGGGACCCCAAGGGACCTTGAACAGTCTCCAGTGAAATGTGGAATCCATAGTTCATGTTAATCTTAGTTTAATCCTTATCAAAATGAAATTGTAAAGAGATGTAACACTAACTATAGTTTTTTTTTTATTAAGTAACGAACCCCTTGAACGATTTCAGGAACCTTAAATGACACCTGCGAATTACAGAATAATAGTGACATACCTGTAAACACATAGGGTTAATCTGCAGTATTTACTATTTTTTTTTCAAATATTTAAGTTTTTAAATCTTTCCAATCTGATTGAAAACCTGGTTTAAAAAAGTTCTATTGCTGAATGTAAAAGAAGATCAATTGTTTTAATGATGAGTTCTGAATTGGTAGATAATAGGCCCATAGGCCCATTTTTTTGGCCTCTAAAGAAAATTTACCTGCAAACTGGAGCACAAATGTAAAGGAGATCCAGCTGACCTTGTTTTTTCTTAGTAAACTCCAAAAAATTATAATGTAGTTCACTGAAAAAAAACAATCCAATATTTTTATTTATTTTTTTGTTAATGTAGTGGGCATTGAAATATTTTCTGGTTTCTTACAACATTGAACTAAAGAAAGAATTTTGAAGTCTTCTAATTTTCTCTTGCATTATATGTTACAATTAAAAGATTGTGTTGCTCCTTTAATCCAAAGTTTTCAATCTAAAGTACTGTCAGGAGTTTGGTTTATTTTAACTAGGCCTGCTAAATGAAATATTTATCAATACATTTAATATTATTTTACAATAATACTTTGGACTTCAGCTCATAATTGAAATTTCAAAGTATTTGGGAGTAGCCTGCTCCACTCACAGGTTCCACGTAACTTTCAGCACATCTTGCCAGTTAACAGGATAAAGTGCAAGGACAGGGGGGTGTCACGTCTCAAATGGCAAACTGGCGCCTTGGTCCCCTCTGATGTAATGGATACCTGGCAACCACAATCCTCTGTTTGACCTTCCACATCATTCCGCACCGATGCTCCATGCGCTGGTCCACTCAGGGCCAAGTCCAAACAACAAAGCCTCCAGATCCCTCCGGATCTCCCTTAAGTGGAAAAGTTAGGTTGCACCGTGAACTCTGATGATATGTACATCTAGCTGACTTCCTTTTCAGATAAACTGTTCATTGTGATAGAGACTGCAAAATGTTGTCCGCATGTACCTAAAGCATGGCATCTGCAAGAAGCTGCAACTGCTGGGATGAGTGTGTGTGTCTGTGTGCGTGTGTGTGCATGTAGGGGTGAACACAGTGCCTTTAGCTGCACAGCTGAAGTGTGCATGTGCAAGGATAAGAGGTGTGTCTCTTGAGATCTGACCTTTAACCCCTTTGCTTCCGGTGTCACAGTGCACTATACAGGCACCAACACTAAGTTTTATCCACTAGAATTAACACAAAACCCACACAAAAATATATCATGTAAAGCTTCATTTTGGACCCAGGAAACATTTTTAATAGAACTGGTAATGCAACAAAGACAAGAGGAAATTTTACTGATAAGTCCACAAGATTGATACTGCAATGAAAAAAGAGAGATGGTGCTACATAGCGGATAGAGGAAGAAATGAGCAAGGAAGAGATAGGTGAGGGGACAGAGGCAGAGGAAGGAGAGGAAGGAGGGGGCTTAATCTCCTGGGTGGGCTGGAAATCAAAGCACTTTGTGGAAAAGTAATAATAGAGTCTGCTAGATTGATGATCACCTCTGAGATGCATGGATCCACCAGAGAGTAACAGAGAGAGTCAGGGAGAGGGAGATGAACTAAAATAGCTCATGAAACAGAGCGCAGCCCTTCTAGTCTCTCCTGTGCATCAATAAAACACAGACTGTGATGTAACACCATCATAACTATCATTTATACAAGCAAACGCTCTAATTCTTATGCAGTCTGCACTAGTGAAAGCTAATATTTGTCACTTTACAACAAAACTTGAATGTTTCTGCACTAAACCTGTTTAGTTACAAGACATATTTTCCGACAGCCTCTTATGTGAGGATAAAACAGTGAACTGCAACCTTCTTTGTGTCTCTTTTTCCCTCTGAGAGCCTCGGTCACACACACAGTGACATGAGGCAACAGGTGGAGAGGGGGGTAAGTGAGAAAGATGGAGAAAAAAGGGGGGACCATCGCAGTTATGGAGGGACATGCTGCTAATTAGCCGGTTTGGGGTCAAATGTTAGGCCCGTTGTGTGATGTCACCATGAAGGGACGGCTTCCAGATGTTGCCTGCAGGGCCACCGAGGGGGACACCTGATGCTTCAGGTCATTATCATTTCTCTGTCTGTCACACACACAAACACCTTTGTTGAATGTTTGAAATACTGCATTTTACTGCAAATCTTATTCATTTATCTTTTTTATCTATATTTCCTTACACAAAAATTCAATTTTTAAAGATCAGTCTGACTATATAATGTAAAAAAGTGCCTTTGATTTAAACAATGATTTTAGAAGGAAAAAAAAATAAAAATAGAAACTGAAAACAAGGAAAAAATGTCACTTTTGTTTGAAGCTACTGGTCCTTTACTGGGACATTATCAAAAGTCTTCTGAACTGCCAGCATTAACTTATTTATGGAGATTAAAGGGACAGTTCAATAAAAACTGCAGATTGAGTCATTTACTCACCTCGACACTCTAAATCAAGATCTCCGGATCCAAAATTAATTTTAAAAAGATGTTTATTCCACAAATTTGAAATGAAAGTCTTCACTTTAGCTGTTTACAGGGTTCACAAGCTAAAACATGCGTGCATGTGCAGCCACTAGATCAATGAGAGCTTGTGATATCTGCATCGCTTGTTGGTTACCTGTCACCCAGGATCTTCCATCACACACATTAGAGAAAGCAGTGCTAAAGTTGCAGCAAAGGAAGTTGTCTTTGTTGGATCTGACATGACATTTTTGGTCTTTGATTTATTACCTAACTGTTGCAGCTTCTTTCAAAGACCTCAAACATATAAAAGGTAGTTGGCATCTGTTTCTTTTTCTTGTTACTTGAACATGTGACTGGGCGTGTGCAGGGCATTAGACAGGGATGCGCACTGATGCTTTAAGCCTATCGGTTAAGATTTCAGCCTAAAACGGAGTATAAAAAGATAAATTTGGGATGTCTGTGCTTCCAGAAACATGGATTATGCCAGTTGAGCTGTGTGGAGCCAGTCTATGCAATGTTTCCAGTTGCTTTTTATGTTTTAAAACAAGTCTTCAGCAGCTTCAGTTGTACAGGAGAATTCATGGGGCTGGGCTGCATTGGGGTGAACTGCTCCCTTAAGATCCATTAAACCTGAATCAAATTTTACTTTTTAAGTGGACTCATCACATATTCCCACACCAGACTACATTACTTTAAAAGCTGTTTTTCCTCATTATATTTCCTGAACCAAATTTTCAAACTCGTTGAGAGTTGATTAAAAAAAAAAAAAAAGACTGAAACAAAATAGCTATTTAAGAAAAAGGAAGCCTCTTCCTTAGCAAAATATTGCTTTATTTTTTGGCAAAACATTCCACTTGAATTTTTCTTTGAAATAAATATATAAATGAAACAAAAACAACTAGACATGAAAAAAAGAGAGAGAACAAGTTGCTTGGTCCCTGTAAGGAACAGAAAGAGAGAAACTGTAATCTTGGAGTGAGGCTCGGGGTGAGAAAAACATCATCCATCTATGTCTAAGCACTCCAGTTCTCTGTCCCTTATCACAGCCATACTCCCCTACACACACAAACACACACACACTAGCACACACACACACAAACTTACGTATGCACAAACCGCTTTTTGCCTCAGTTCAAGTAGTCCTCTAAAAAAAGAAGAAAAATCAAAGTAAACTAACTAAGAGAGAGGTTGCAGAGAGTGCAAAGATACAGCAGGGAGTGTAAAGAGGATGTGGCGGACAAACTGGGCAATAAGAGAGAATTATGAAGATATTTATGGGAGTGGAAATATCATATTATATTTCAAAAAGACTAGAATCCTTTGATACTCGGTGACAGGAACATCCGGGGGGAGGCAAACAGTGATGCTCCAGAATAAGACTGATTTTCTGTCACAGTGTTAACGACCTGGAAGTCTTGTCCTTACACTGTGAGGGAGTTGGAGTGTATTGGTGTCTGGAATGTGTGCACACATGAACACTTATGGGCATAAGTGTATGCATTTGTGGTAAATGTGTTTGGGTTTTTCAAACGTATGTGACGGATGGAAATGGATATTGTGCAACGCATGTTAAAAATTATGAAAATGTCTTGAGAAAAAGTGTGAAAAAAGCCTCGGCATGGCTGCATAAAAGGAACAAAGGGCTGTTTTGACTGGAACAAACCTGATGTGTCAACAACAAACAAACCTGTACTCAAAGATGATGCATATGTCTAATTACAGGAGAATGATGTGGGTGGATATTTTTTTATACTCATGAGGTGCATTGATGCCTGTGCGTTCAGGTTCTTCTTAAGATCTCCATCCACAGGATTTAATGGCTAATGGCTCCTCCACTAACAACAGCATTGTGTATCCCAGTCAACATCTGGTAAGACAAAGAGATAGGGAAGAAAACGGATACTTGTTTATGTTGATAGCAGCACGTGCTTTCAGACAATCTTTCCTTGAAGGCATTCATGGTTTAACACTTGTTTGTACATACAAATATTGTGAGGAATAAAAAGTTGAGAGAGACATCCGCAACATCTGGCTTATTGCTGCATGAAGTGGTCATACTTCTGTTTTGATTTTCTCTCAACTGCAAGGCCAGTGTTTCCAGATTAACACTGCAAAAACTCAGAAACTCAAAATCTTTCCACATATATTTTTTTTCAACACTCCACTTAAAATATCTACGGACAGAATCAGCTAATGAGTACTATTTTAGTAAAATACAGATGTTTTTTCCCCAGACAATACATCATAGTCCAAAAATCCTGACAAGTGACATTTTATTTGTTCCATTGGCACCTTTTTTTTAATAAGCTATTAAGTAAGCTATTACAAGGCATTAAGCCAATCAGATAGTGCTGTGAGCAGGACATTGAGGAAAAATGAGTGGTGAATGCAGACAGAAAGGTGACTATATCAGAGCTGTACAAAGAAACATAAATACAAGTATATTTAAATTTATTTACATTAACAAAACAGAAGAGTTACATCCATGAAAAAATTGCTTATTACAAGAGAAAAACTCATTGAATCTGATGAAACGCTTTATTTAAATTGTGGACATTGTGGAGGATTTTTTCTGGGGGGTGATGTTATGTAAAACAGGATAACACTTGCTGTAACTCTGATTTAGTGGGCTGTTTCTGTACTAGCAAACCAGTCCCCTTTAAGCTAGGTGTTAAGAGAAAGAAGACATTTGAAACACAGTTTGATGGAGGTCAATAACAAACCAACTTTGAAAAAGAAGAGAGACAAACAGTAGTAACAAGGTAAAGAATGCATGGAAAACCTACAGAGGTATAAACAGCATTCTGGAAACACACACACAAACATGCACACACACCGTTACTTAAGTTGTGTTGGCTTGAACTTGAATTGGCTGAGTGCCCAAAGTGGCCTGTCGGAAGTAAGCGAGACATGATGCAGCTGCAGCTGGAGTGTGTTTGTGTGTAAGCATGTGTTCCACTACAGTGTGGCACTTTTTGTACCTCTGCTGCAACCTCTGGTCTAACTTGTGGCCTGGTGATCGGATGCACAGATAATAACATAGTGCGTGTGTGTGCGTGTGTGTGTGTGTGTGTGCTGCCTCAGTGTGCAGCACTGGGCAGTAGGGCAGTGCAGGACAGTTCTGGGTTTCAGACTCAAAGGTCTGGTCTCTGTCACTATGATTGAGGCAACGGTTTATAAACAGAAAGAGGGACACTGCTCAGTTTTCTATCTCACACAGCAGTACCACTGTGTGTGTGTGTTTGTGTGTGTGGTTTGATCTTCCAACAGACCACAACTCCCAGCACCCTACTAAATCCTCAGTCTCCCCCTACTTCCTCCTCCTCCTTACCCAAGACCCCCCTCTCCGCTGTCCCCTCTGCTGACTCCTCTGTCTGTTGTTGGATGTCTGGTCATTTCTGTCCAGCCAAAACAAATAGAGTCAAAACAGTTGAGGAAAAACAAGCTTTTGCGCCAAGACACAATCACACATTCAATCCCGATTAGACACTAATACCTGTATTTTTAAAGTGCTATTCTACTTCAAATTCATAGGGAAGGTTAAACTGTTTGACTTTTTCTCATTTTGGCAAGAAATACAGAAGTATCTACTGTTGTAACACCAGACCAGAGAGCAGCTTCTTTCATTTGAATATGAAACTCAATTCATCCTCCTGACTGCATGATCAATTCACAAAGGACTACAGTTTGTATTTCCTTGTAAAAACCAGAGAGAAAAAGCAATGAGCTTTGAACCTTGCACATCATGAGTACAATCTTACGTTAAAGATGTTCATTCTTTTTATTTAATTTATTCATTTTCTTCTTTATTTCTCAAACAATGGCTCAGTGATAGTTTTGCAAAGTTGGTTTTCAAACCAATAATAATGCTATTTCTTGAGATTGTGCCCATGAATTTGAGTAATTTAAAATTCATAAAGATTTGGACAAATATTAAAGACAACATTAAATCAAACGTCACAATAAGTAGCTCTTTTATAGGATCAAATCACAATCATATATCATTTCAAGGTTTGACAGGTTCCAAATGGTTAACCGTGGTTCAATAAATGAATACTAAACATTTCAAAGTTCATAGAGCTTTTCTATGCACCATAAAGAGATTCTACTATTCTTTTCTTCTGCTTAATTGATATAAGATTAATAGAAAAAATGCATGAATCACTGAGGTTCAAGGGTTTGAGTGTAGTACAGCTTATCCAAGACAAAATCATTTCATATTGCCCTAGCAGCTTAATCCCTGACTGATCTCTGCAAAAGAGGGGAGATTTAATGTCAGGATTACCATTACACACACCTAATTAGCGGTGTAATGCTGGACCGTCACTGATATTATTCGCACCTGATTAGTCAGGGCTGTTGTTAACATGGAGGGCGATGATGAAGAGAGATGATAAACAGTGCTGCACTCTTATTGGCTGGATCAGGTTCTGGCCTTTGATCGTCTTCCTCCTCATTGCTCAGGGGGGAATGACAGATGTGTGTGTGTGTGTGTGTCTGCTTACATATGTGGAATTTTTTTTTAACATGTTAAATAAGGTGCAAAAATAATTTTAGTGACTATTACCAAGAGGATGAAATTTGTTAAGTTTTCTGCATTATACTCAGAAATTTAATTTTTACACCTTGCAAATGCTTGAGGTGAAGCACCTGCACTTTATTTTGAAAAATAAACCCAGGTTCATTTTTTTTTTATCTTTGCAGATGAAATGATCTCACCACATCATATCTCCTCTCATGTCTGGTTAGCTCATAGTTGATAGTTGCACACTGACAAACAGACCATTGATACACATGCACACACACACACACAGACACACACACACACTGATTATCTATAACTTTCTGTGACACTCAGTGGTAATTACTGTAGCTCACTGAGCACAGGGAGAGTATTATCAGACCCCAGGAAGAGAGATAGGAGCAGTCCCTACAGACACCACACAAATACCCACCCAAAGTCCACTGTGAGTTGTGTGTGTGTGTTATTGCAGTTATGTATTTCTTTGCATGCGTCTCTGTGGAGAGGGGTGTTAGCCCGCTCATGTCCACATGAACAAACTCCAGGCTTGTGTAAGATACACCCACGTAACTTGCCAATATCTCTGGATAAAGCATCCAGAGCTGCTGATAGCCGGGGACATGCTGACTGACTGCCCCAGATGCAGGAAAACCTCTGCCTTCCTGGGCGAAGACATTACGCATATAGCCCCCCCACCCCCTTCCTCCCTGGCTGCTTCCCCCCTCCAGGCCTGCAATCTCCCTGCAGGTCCCACAGGGAACCGTCGCCCCCGCCAGACCCAGGATTGAGGCTCCTCCTGGGCTCCTCCACTGATATTCCCCCTCTCTGAGAGTGGGCTTGATGTACAGGGAGGGAACTTGTACAAACATTGCGCATTTGACTTATGTGTACAATCTCTTACACACACCCTCGCACACTCACATAAGGTACACCCACAGAAAGCCAGGCATGGAATATACAACAACAAATCTCCTACACTCTTGTAATATAAACATGAAAAACCATTGGTTGTTTATGACAGAAACGTGGGACTGGAGGGAAGAAAAACAAAGAGGAACACAAAAGACAGAATGTGTAATTATAAAATGGAGCTGACTTGCTTGGCTGCTTGCGACTTTTTTTTGTATATCACTCAGCTGATGGTGTGTGTGTGTGAGGAGGTGTGTGTGGAGGATTAAGGTAGCTGACCTCAGCAGCGCCTTCTCACATCTCATCTCAGCCTAATCTGCGTTTGCACGAGTGTGTGTATCAGTTCTCCCATGAGACACACACATAAAGCTACCGGAGACTAACAGGAGATGACGAAGAGGTGAGATGTGAGTCCTGATAAAAGTGTCCCTTACACACACACACACCCATCCAACATCAATTCTCAAGAGACGCTTAGGATCCTCTGAACCCCAAATCCCATGGCAGGAAGCAGACAAGTGTGTGTGTGTGTGTGTATTAGCTCATTAGTGTGTGCATATATTTGTTTGTGAGTGTAACCCAAGCTCCACTGCAGCTAACAGACAGGCCCACTTAGTAGCAGAGAACAGACACAACAGCACCGTACCTTTATGGCGTAATCACAAGCAGATGTCTGCTAACATCTCTGCTAAATGTTAACTTTTAATTACTGGATTATCAAGCTCAATACCGAGTGCAAGTGCATGTTCTTGCATATTTCTCAGATGACACCATCCTGCAGACAGGGGTGAGAGAACTCTGCACAAAAAAACTGCAGGCTACCATGTCATTGCCAGATGAATATTTGAGCTTAAACTTTTGAGCTATCTGTCTTTTATCAGCATTTAAATTTTAGCGTTGGAAAAATTCATATTGCTCTACAACAATGGTTCAATATGTCACCTCTATATTTTTATCTTGCACCTGCGTGCTAGTGGATGAGTGTCCAAACAGATGACCTTGTGTTTCCTGTGTTAACAGTGGAAGTGCAGCTCAATTAAATGAATCAAAGTGCATTTCCCATAAGTCCCCACTGAAACCATCCCGAGAGATATTTATTATATTTACAGTATTATATAAAAGAGGCTGTGGTATTTTAATTGAATGCAGTTACGCCATGTTGCCAACATGTTACATTTATAAAATGTCTCTATCACTAATTCACAGGAACAATGGATGCTCACTCATACATGTGAAATATTTAAAAATGACAATAGATATTCGCAAGGAAAATAAAATGATTTTTGAGTTATGGAAACATTTAGATATTAAATATAAAAGACTCAAAATTTCCAGCATAAAAACTATTAGTGATGATTTGTTAAAAATAAATAAATAAATAAGAAGAATATGAAAATCATGTCACAATATATTTGAATATAACTTTGCATTCATAATTACATTTTTTAAGAGAGTTTGTGGACATTTTACTCATCTTAAAAAGTTTACATCTTATGTTTGACTTCAGTGCTCTGACATCAACGCGGTGTCTTTGTGTGGATGTGTGCCATCAGTGGAATATCTGCAACATGTTGGGCAGGTCATCCTGTGGTTGGATTTAGGGGTTTTTCCAAACTTACACTCTTTTTTCATGTTTCTTTATTCTTTGTCTTGTTTATATTTCTCTCTGTCTCATCTGCAATATTTCTTCTTGTTTTTTAAAGAAAATTGTTAAGATGTGCTGGAAACTCTTCAAGTATAAACACTTACAGTAACACAGTCTCACTGACCTCACCACAGAAAGTCAAATATGATACCAAACCTCAGTTTCACTCATTATGATCTGTACCTTCGTCAGTGTTTGGCAGTTCAAGATTTCAAGATGTTGTATTCCAAAGAAGTGTTGTTGCTTCTGAAATACACACACACCCACACCCACACACACACACAAACACACACATTTCCTCTCTCACTTAGACACAAACCCAGATTTGCAAAAGATCTCTGTCACTGTGGCGTATCAGCTGTTGTCCAGCTGTTTGATGTGTATTTACTTTTTGGCTTATTTATTTGACAGCAGCTTTCTGCATCTTAAGAGGTGAGAAGTGTGAGTGAGTGAGAGTGTGTATGTGTTTTTTGAGTGTGCTTATGTTACTCATCAGTATCGTCATCATCATCACTGTTGTTTTAAATTCAACACTTTATAGGCTTATGTTTGTCTTGTTTGCTTGAGAAAATAATTTCTAATATTTTGTTCACTAAATAAGTAAAAATTCTTGTTGTCATTTTCATTGCCATTCTGATTCTTGATTCAATGTGTTTCT
Organism: Ctenochaetus hawaiiensis; assembly: GCA_029783645.1. Lineage (NCBI taxonomy): Eukaryota > Metazoa > Chordata > Actinopteri > Acanthuriformes > Acanthuridae > Ctenochaetus > Ctenochaetus hawaiiensis. The sequence continues at coordinate 9,524,486 of JAPZDY010000010.1, forward strand.
TCTTTAAGTACCGGAAAAGCAATGAATACTTAAAGCTTGCACTTTAAATACCTTTTAAAAACTGCACATTTTATTGGGTGCCTTGTCATATCAATGTTAACACTACTGACATTTTATATCAAAATTGATGTATTCCTATAAAGTTATAACATTCAGAGGGTCTGGTTAAAGGTGCAGTGATGGAAAATGAGGATATTTCATTTAGAGTTGAATTTTTGTGAAATTCAACATGCAAACAGGCAATGTTGACCGCTTGCAAACTGTCTTGACAGTGCTGTCTTTAGATTGAAAAATAGAGAACTAGAGTCTAAAATTAATTACTATTAATTATCTGCAGCAACGTCAAGTTTTATACAACCCTGTTCTGCTGCAGAGAAATTGTAATTTCTCATCAGCTGTGAGGCAGTGGATGATTAAAAAGAAACCAACCTTCCATCCACACAAACTTGCTATTAAAACATTTACTTTTCCTACAATTCTTCAGTAATGCTTCACTAATTACCACATATGTGCATTTGTCAGGCACAGTTTGAGAGTCAGAACATATTACATTACCGATACAGTGCATCCATACATGTTACATTAAAATAAAGGTAAAACTGGAGGCATCTGGGCTTTTCCAGGACAAATGGCATCTCAGTCTATTTTCATGCTGTTTTACTACTCAGTCTTTTCTTGGTTTGAGGGAGAGAAAAACACAGAGCAGATCCATCAGCGAATTGGTGGTCCTTATCTATCTCTTTCCCCCGGATGCTAATTAAAGATAATAAACCTTGAAGATCATTTCTCTGCAGCTCCAAACTCACCGTCACCTCTGCTCCTCTCACACAACACATGCAGATGGTCAGATGGGGTAGGAGGCGAGTGCACACACACACACACACAAAGTTTTTAACTTTCCAGGAGGCAGCAGGTGAGTGTATACTGAAATGCTATAGATAGTCACATAAGCAACTCTGTTTAAATAAGCACTGCATGATAAAAATAGTGTCAAGGGCTTTTAAATACACATAACACTACATCTTTTAAACACACGCCTGCATACACATGCTTTATTGCAGACATACACACACACACATGCAGATTAATTTCTGCGTATGTCTAAGTTTAAACCCCTCGTTAATCTTCACTCCACGCCTTAAACACAGGTGTTTGGAGAGCTTACAGATGAGAATCTCATGCCAGATATCACGATATCAAGGAACTATGTTCAAGCTTTCTCTCTTTTTCACACACAATCGTTTCCCACAGAAAATTCCCCTCTACTTCACTTATCACAAACACACAGACCCTCTCAAACGTTTCCTCTTTCCCACTCACCAGCTCAGGCAATGCGCACGTATTTGTTTAGCTCAGAGACAGAGAGTCTCATGAGCAGACTGGCCCTAAGATTTTTATTGAGCAAGAAGATAAAACGGCCAGTTCTGCTCTGTGTCCATTAGGACTAAAATGGCCAGAAGAGCATCTGATGAAATGGAATAAACTGTTGTGGTTATCTTGCCTGGCTGCTGCAGTGGAGGAGAGCCAGAGAGAGAGAGAGAGAGAGAGACCACATATATACATGTACGCTCACAAAAACTACACATTTCTACACAGAGGCAGAACCGTTCACACATACACACACAAAAATCTAACCCTCCTTGGTATTCCCAGGTCCGTATTTATCCCTAACCATAACAGAGCAGGCAGATAATGGCTGATGGGACTGTCGTAAAAATAACCTGGCACATGTCTGTTTGGATTAACCTTGTCTCCTCACCCCTTCTCCCTCCTTCTCTATTCCTCCATCATGTTTTATTGCTCTCTTCTTTTCCAACTGTTAATTTGCCATCTATCTATCTATCTATCTATCTATCTATCTATCTATCTATCTATCTATCTATCTATCTATCTATCTATCTAT
>JAPZDY010000010.1:9561020-9573346 GCA_029783645.1 Ctenochaetus hawaiiensis
AGATGTGTCCATTAAGCAGCATAAGGTGCCCATTAATGTTCGTGGAGTACTGACTGAACTGCAGACTGTACAAATTAGAGACCATGAAGTGAAGCTGCTCAATAGAGTTCGTGAGAGTCGGAATTATTCTCCAAGCTCCTGATTATTTTTGTAACCCTGTATCCAAGCCTTCATCTCACCATCCTTGAGTTTGCAACTCGGCCCTGTACAAATAATGTGATAGCCTTCAAACTGGGCCTATCAGCTTCACCGTTTGGCCGCTTTTCAATTAAAACGACCGGGAGTGACGCAGGTTCCCTCGGTATACAAAAGACGAGGGGGAGAGCCTGAACCGGGGGGGAGGCCCCGTGCCAAGAAAAAGCCGCTGGTAGTGGAAAAGTACAGACTGAGAAACTCCTGAATACATCCAACTCAAACAAGGAGAGGGAGAGAGAGAAGAAGAAATAAGACCCACGGTGTCTTAAAGTTAAGTCTCTCAGAAGCAGCAAAAAAAAAAAAACTCAAATATATGATGATAAAACTGAAATAATGTGGGGAAAAAAGCCACTTTGCTCCGCGTTCAGTGCCCTGGCACACTGGTAGGCTACGGGTTCACCCAGGCACGGTTATGTAAGGCACCTAGTTCAACTTATCTACACCCCTCAGAGGAATGGAGCATGATAAGACTCTATCACATATGGAGTGCAAACCCATTTAAAAATGGATACATCGAAAGATCTGAACTTAACCAACTGATGCTGCATAAACTTTAAAAAAAAGTTTATATAAAAGAACACCGTGCAACAATGTAAGTGATCAACTGTAATTTTGCTGCACAATACAGATAATTGTAAGTTGTTTACAAAGTCTTGCGTAAAAAAACACATTCAAAAATGCTAAAGTCTATATTTTCACGGATATCCTCGGTGTTTTAACTGCCCGATCTCATCCACTAACCTCACCAGATTCAGTTTGCACAGAAAACAAACAAACCTTTCAGTTCTGAAGGAGTCCTCATTTTGGATTGCTGCCGCGACACAGTTCGACAAGTTGCAAAAGAGGCTTGCCAAGGCTTCTCTGGCATTTTTTAACAGACCCCCCTATCAGCGAGGCATTTACATAGGCCCAGATAACAGCATCATAAATCCAGGTCACTGGATTATGGGGTGAATGGAGAGCGCCCCCCGAGTATGTCTGCCAGCGCTCCTCCAACCACACAGACACTCCGCACACACGCAGAGGGGGGGGGGCTTTAGCTTTCCCCTGACAAAAAGGGGTACTATAAATATCACAAAAAGGCTGGTAAACGCGGAGATGCTATTAAGTCCCACAATTACATTATTATCGATCCGAGGTTTCCTACAGATGTTGTGGACTGGGAAAAAAAACCATCGCCGGTGCGTTAAAATGAATATGCAGCCTACTCACATGTCAGAGCGGTCGTTTTGTCTTTCATAAGGATGCTTTAATTTCCGAATCAAGGGGAGAAGAAGAAGAAGAAGTAGAAGGAGAGAAGAAGAGGGAGAGAGGCTTCAGGCTCCTCGACATCAAACTAAATCGTATTCCTTCTCTTGGAGACTTTCATCCACAAGATTTTTTTTTCTCCTTTCCTTTCAGGGCGGAGACGTCCCGCCTCTGTTTCCTTCCACTCTACAGTTTTGTGTTTCATGCATGGTTGCATGAGTTTTCCTCAGGGCGGGGGAATGCTGCCTTCAAAGGCTCCTCACAAGCTCCTACGTTTGAGTTCACTGAAAATGTAAACCTAACTTGTATTAAATTACAAAATAAACAAAAGGAACGCACTCATTTGTTTATGTATTTATGCCTGCAGCCACTTTTCCTTGCAAATAATTGGCAGGGAATATTTAAACACATAATAACTGATGGATTCTTGAGTCAAATTTTTGTTTCTTGTGCATTTAAACTGTAATGAAGTACAGGAAGATCGGTCTGCAACACTTTTTACTTTACACACATCTTGGCTATGAACCCTGCACGACCAGCACATCACTCTCACCATATTTGTGATCCTCAACATCACATAAAGGCAGAAAAATAGGCTTTTGATAAAGGCTTAATCCAGGCTTTTGCTTTACTTGAATTTCCCATCAGTTTCATCTTCAGCTGTTTTTTTTGTCACTGCAGCATTCTATCTGAGTGCACTGACCCACTGAACTTTGTATTGAAAAGCAACCCGGAAATTCACAAAGCTGAAATGAATTCAAAGTCGAAGCTGCCAAGAAATTGAGGCCACATTAATCAGCCATGTCTCTTGATGAATTGCTCTCCCAACTATTTTATGCTTGTGTACACTGTTAGTATTTTGCTGATTTTTGTCTTTTGGGGGGAGTGTGTGAGAGAGTGAGGAACAAAGAGAATGAAAGACAGGAAACATGGATGTGAGACACAAAATGGACAGGTGAAATGTGAACAAATGAGCGCAGTTTGAGAAAAGAACAGCAAGAATACATGGATCAGAACGAGAAAAAAGTGTAAAAAGGGTTGAGAGTAACTGTCTTGATCACACACACAAACCTACATACATCGAACCAACAAACTTCAAGTCACACATTTAGTGGAGTGTAAGTCAGTGTGTGTTAAAAGCTACCTTTGTGCTACAGCTACCCTGAGTGTAAATGTTATTAAACTGTGAAAACAAAGAGCCAAAGACAAGTAGCAATTAAGACTCATCCACAAATGACTAAGAAGCAGGATTATGGCTGCAAATGGGTGTGTGTATGTGAGGGAGACGGTGAAAGTGTGTATTCTTCTGCTGCTGACGCCTCACTCAGAGAAAGTCTTTATGTGACTCTGCAGTTTTTAAATATAGCCTCACCTTTTTTTTTTTCACCAGCCTTCTGTCTCCCCCTTAACTCAGGTCAAATCTATTATTAATCTGTCCCCCACAGCCACCTGATGCACACACACACCCACCCACACACACACACACACACACATACACACAACACATGCAGAGCTGAAGGGCAAAACAAAGCTGCAGGGAGTCTGACAACACGCACGCACATGCACGCACATACACTTAAGCTGGAAGGCAAAACCAACTTGCAGAGAGACACAAAACCGCACACACTCACAGACTTTCTAAAAAAACAGAGAGGGAGAAAGAGAGAAAGGGCACATCAGGTACATTCAAAATTCCCACATGGTACCGAACACTCCTCTCCCTCACTGCACTGCCGAGGACTTATCGCACTTTGTTGGAAAAAGATATTTCTTCTTGAGACTTCACAGGCTGCACTGCCGTCATCCTTCAAAATGCATTTAATCTACAAGATGCCATCATGGACACTACAGCATCAGTCCACGTGGGACACAGTCTGACATCTCTTAGCAGCACTTGAAAGCATCACACCCCAAACAAAGTGAAGTTTCATGTATTGCTTTCTCAGATATGACCACAGGGAGAGTAAAAAAAAATAAAAAAAACGTAAAAATGCTGCCCTTGAAAACTGTGCTATCTTTGCACAGATGTACTCAAGAAACTGATTTGAAACGCTGAAGAAGGAGCAGCCACCGTGCATTTTCATCCAAAAGGATACAAAAGAAAAGACGTAACCGAAGAGGATTAAAAGTGACCATGAAGAAGACGTTACCTCTGCTGGGATGTAAGGACAGATCTCGCTCCTGCATCTGCGGTCATAGCCCAGAGTTGAATGAAACGAGAGGAGAGAGAAGTTGAGAGATGAGGAGAGAGGAGGGAAAGAGAGAGGGAGCGAATCTAACAATAGGTCCACCCAGTGTTTTTCCTATCTGGCCCTCTTTCCCCACTGCTTTTACAGGCTGCTTGCGTTTGGGCCCCAAACAAGAGGAGGCTCCACGATATTCAAGCTGTGTGTTTATTGCCATTCTATGTGTGTGTGTGTGTGTGTGTGTGTGTGAGAGAGAAAGAGACACTATTAAGTTATGTAACCCACTAGTGGCACTGTCATTGGTGCCAAAGCCAGCATTGACTCATACACACACACACACACATATTCAGAGGGCCATTTTGTGAAAGGACAGGAAGGGGTTCACTGCACTGCCAGAGGGGATTAAGGTGCAGGATATAAGAGTTGCAGCATAAACACATGGAAACACACACACACACACACACACATACACACCCTCAGCCCACCCACCTGCACAGTGTACCCACACATACACAAAGACCAGCATATGCCCATGTTCCTGCTGTCTCCGGCAGACGACATCCATCCATTAAATCCACTCATCTCTCTCATTCTCCCATGCCTCCGTCTTGTAGTGTCCGTGCTCCGTTCCCGGGATGATGAGGGTGTTAACAGCCGCAGTTGATCTGGCGATGAATGTGAATGAGCCTCGGTGGTGAGGAACCAAATGACACTGTTACATAAAGGCCTCGGCTATTCAGAGAAGACAGCCAGGCTTTTATTTTGCCACGGTGGACTGTCAGTGTGTGTGTAGAGAGATTTTTGGCTAGCTAGGCTACCAAACATAGCCCACTTATATCCTCAGCTACTTCCGCAGACAGTCATGTGACCATCATTGTAGCAGACAAATGAGACCATCCTGTTTTTGAATTTTTATATTCTTGTATTTTCCGCTTGCAGGATTCTGCCCACTGGTCTGTGTGTGTTTGCGAGTGTGTTTGGTGACTCTTTATTGTGGAGGTCCCACAGTTTCCTAGAAATAAAGTTATACATGTCTGTCAGCTCATTGAAACATACCAAGAAATGATCATATTATCTGATTCCAATAAATTGCTGGCATTGGCCATAGCTGGTGCAAAGCAGGTCAGCCAAAATGTTTTGTGGCCAACAATATAATCCCCATGTTTGAGGATTAAAGATTTCAAAAATAAACCTGGGAAACAATGAAACAGCTCTTCAGGAAATCCTTCTAGAAATCAACAACTGCTTAAAAACTCATTACAACCAACCAAACTATCGAACTGTGGAGAACCTGCAGGATATTTTAAAGGAAAGACATGCAAATTCTACCATAAGTATTTTGTAAGTACTGGGTATGTATTTAGTATTTTAGAGGGGAGGAGACAACTTATACTGTAAAAAATTGTAAGTACTGGGTACTTAAACAAGGAGTTCTAAAGGAAAACAGACATAACTTATGTGCAGTAAAAAAAAGTTTTGACTTATTTTATTTCTTAAAACCATTCTTATTACATAAGTGCAGTAAAAAACTTTATATCATGAACATTTAAGAGGCAGGACATCACTGTTGTAACCTGTGCCAGGCTCTGTTTACCTGCACAGTACTACTACAGGAACCCAGTGCTTAAAAAACACGTATTTCCTCTTCCCTCCTGATTTCTTCCTACTGATTTAGGTGGGGTAATTACATCTTAAGTTCCAAGGAATTACAAAGCATGTGTCAAGAAATTACACTGTGCATCGCCGTCTGTATTATCAAGTGTTATCCATTTTTGGCAAGAAGAGGACATTAAGGTTGATCCCCAGTTTTTTTGGTGGACCACACAAGGGCTCAGATTTGGCTTTTGGATTAAGATTAGAATGAAGTTGAGGTTGTGATGGTCAAACCTGGCTGGCAGGAGGGCGTGTGTTGGCAGTCCAGCCTTTGAATTCACATCACACACCCAAATCTGTCTAAATTATAGCATTGACTGTAAATCCTCAGGATATAATGGCAGCAAACGTGTTCAGATATTCAATTCAAAACTGTCAAATGTCTGTGATTTGGGAGTGTCCTAATGGATTATGTAGTATGTGTGTTTGTGTTGTATTTGTGAGCATGTGCGCGCCTGTGTGTAGGTGTGTATGTTTGCCTGTTCAGCTGTGAAGGGCAGGTTGACACAGGTGAACAATGTGCTATGAATGGTGGGAGAAAAGGGCAAATGACTGCCTCAGAAAATGGAGCAGCAATGTGGATATTTTTATGCGTCACTGAGAACAAAAGAGTTAAGTTTGAGAACAAACACACACACACACAGACTTATACACACACACACACACACACACACACACACACACACACACACACACACACATATATATTCAGGCTTTGAAATAACACGTTACATAAACCTGTTGGCATCTCACGAGGAAAAGTACTGTAAGTCGGTGTGTAAATGCTGATTAGGTGCACTGCAGCAAGCTGAAGAACACACTAATGTGTTTTAATAAGGGTAATCTCAGCAGATGCTCTTTGTTATATAAGACTACTTTTTGTGAGCGGAGTAAAAAAACACAAACATGGTTTGCTGTTCATCCCTCTGTAAAAATACATGGCCAGAACTCCCTATAATTATTAGTACTAGATTTATTCCTCGCTCTCTATCTTTGCTCTCCACTGTTTCCTTTGTAACACACACATCGCTGCGTCAAATGACACATATGTGACAAACTTAAACTTTTAAGTGCTCCTGAAACCACTAATTGCTGAACTTGGAACAACAGGGTGTAGCAGCATCACGGCCGAGGCCACAGGAACAGCTTGTCACCAGCTTGGCTAATTACTCGTATTTCTCTCCATACGCCAAAAGCTCCCGTAATTAACAGGCACAATTCTCCTGGAGAATAACATTTTCATCAGAATATGTTTTTTTTTTTAATCTATCCTTCTTGGAGATGTTCCATCAGACAGCAGGTGCCTGCAGATCTGACACACAAAGTGGTGTTAATGCAGTACCATAGACTGACGAGCTGTGATGGGAAGTAACTAAGTACATTTACTCCAGCTCGGTATTGGAGAACAAGTTCAAGGCACTTGCAGTTTTATAATTCTACTACATATATAAAAAAGTGACTTGCGTTTTACAGATACAGACTTCACATAAAAAAATCACATGATGAGCTCATAAAAGAGCTGCAATATCATCAAATATGATTATTATACCACCCAATATAGCAAAAAATAGCTAAACTTTGACAAGCTACAACAGTATAATTGTACTTTCATATTATTACAATAGTGATAATAATCCAGAAATATAATATGTAATAGTATAACATGCTATTTTTCTGGATTATGAATTTTATTTCTGATATTCACTTAATTTGCTAAAAATCATATACTGTTATTTAAGTCCAGTAGATGACTTGAGCATTTTCAAAAGAGGATGGTCATGACCAACCCTTAAGTAAAATCCATATAAAGTACTTTTTTACAGAGTTGGCTTCAGCTCAGACTCTACTGACGGATCATAGATATATTATAGGAATAATATAAGCACATAACAGAATAGCAATGTGTCTCATTTTTCTGCAACTACACATTTCTTTCTTAACAAGGGGGAGGGCACCTACTACTTAAGTAACATTGTCAAGGCAAGACTTTAATATTGCAAAATTGTTATTTTTCTTAAGTGAAGAACCTGAATGCTACATCCACTGCCTGTGACAAGGATGTGCCTACTATTCAAGGGTTGAAATAAATGGTTTCTTTGTGCAAAAGCAAAAAAACATGGTAGCAGTTACTGGAATACATTAGAAAATAAATATATGTTACATTCTAGTTTAGTAGTTTTTGCAGATTTCAAATGCACAGAATTCAGTGGTGTTTTTTGGGTAGGTAAAAGGAAAGTTCAAGTTCGTTGCCAGAAAGGTTGTAATGTGAATTCAAACACACACTGAACGCACTCTTAAGAAGATACTGATGCTATGGCACATTCAAGATACAAGGGGAATGCAATAAAAAAAGAAACAGATAGGCTTTATGCCAAAATATAACACATACACACACTGTGTACTTTGTAATGGACTATGACTTGTGTTAGGGACAAGTGGCGTGATGGAAAATTAGCGCAGAGTTCCTCATAGGCTATAAACTGATGCTGAACTCTCACCCAGTGGTCTAATGTACAATTAGCAACAACCATGCAAAACAAATAAACACTCCTATTACTACTGCAGCAAGTGGCAAAAGTTGTACACAGATGCAGAGAAGGTCACTTTGTCATGCGAATGATGATGAGCACTCAGTACTGTCTTTGTAACTACTGTTTTTCTTCCCAAGTCGGTTTCCACAAACAACAAATAGTAATCTTGGCATATGAACAACAGTTATTATCCTGGGAGCTCACAGGTCAGATTAGAGAGCCAGGTGGTAGGTTAAGCTAAAGTTACAAAGTGCCACTGTGTGTATGTGTGTGTCCCATGGCCATCAGGTTTTGGGTTGAAAAAAATACAACAACAAAGAAGAAAAATAGACAGTGAATGAATGGTGGAAGATCATTTTTGGATCGATGGGTGAAAATAAACAAAAGTGCAGATAATAAAGAGAAATGACCTGGAATTGACAGCGAGGGATGATGGAGTAAGATGACAGAGGAATGTGAGTTTGTGCTCTGGTTCCACAGTATGAAAGACGGATGGGAAAGAAAGGGGAGGCGGGAGGAAGTAGAAGAATACAAAATAACAGGCTTAGTTGCCAGTGACTTACTGTTGTCGCCAGGGCAACAGTAGCTGTCTGGGTCTGACTCATTGTGGTAGTACAGGTCCATCGCCTGGGGGGAGAAATATGGCATCACTTAGTGAAAACAGTGTTTACGCTCACACACCAAATGCATTAAAATGAAAAGTGAAAAGAGTATGAAAGTCTAAAAGTGTAAACTTTTTTTGCAATGCAGAATTTTAAGTGAGTGTAAAAATGAGATGTAAAATTAAAGTCTCATAAAAATGTATTCTAGCATTTATTGTACGTAATAACTCAACAGCCATCTAATAGCCTAACTAGCTCTGTCAAAGTATTACATGTTATATAAAGTCAACATAGAGGCCTAGTTCAACCTATTAGGCAACACACTGGCATTGTTGTGCACAATCCTGCAAATCCAGTTCTTGTTCTTGTTTGAATACAGTTGAATGATAATAGGTGTTTGACATCTTGTGGAAACTGTACAGCCCTTGGGCTTATGACTTTCACTAAAGCTTTTGGATAAATTTCAAAATAAAGGCTGGAAGCCCAAATCTAGTTCAGTGCTTCCCAACTGAGGGTCACGAGACAAATCTGAGGGGTCACAAGATGATTAACAGCACAAAAGGAAGGAAAATATACATTTTTGTTTCACTAAGTTACATAGAATTTTAATTTAAACTAACTATGTCATTTTTTTTTCTGTGAAAACCAGAAGAGTTACCTTAAATGGTTATTGAAGTAAAAGAGGGGAGAAATGGTCCTGACTGATAAACAAATGTAACCACGGGAGTCAAAAACAAACATTGCTTTGTTTTTAAGTGGTCACAAGACAAAAAGTTTGGAAACTACTGATCCAAGCAGCTTTCTTTAGCTCTTAAAGAGTGCACAATAACTTTAAGACGTGAGGTCTTAAAACAGCAGCTCTTTAAATCAGCATTTCTAAAACCACCGTTTGTGACCCAGACTTGTCCATGCCCCAGTTTCACTTGGTCCCCCACATGATGTGTTTTAATGAGGCCGGGTTTCCAGGGTGAGACAGCATTGAATCACTTGAGTCCAGTGCTAAAGGTGGTGAGAAACTTCTGCCCTAATAACAACATGACGACAACAGTTTTATTGTGCTTAAATGAGACTGAATGCCAGGATGAAACTGATCTCGTCAGCTTGGGCAAAGAGATGAATAGAAAACCTGCTCTGCTGACATTACAATGTGCTGTTCCACACTCTCTGTTTGCTAAGGAAGTGCTTCTTAATGTAAAGCAGTGACTGGGCTAAATTCACTGTGCAACATGGGATCAAAATACAAAGAGAACCAGGTACAGCACTCGAGTACATAATTGTAGTTACTTTCAGCCACAGCATACTAAGTAGGTTTTATGTGTTTGTGTGGGAGTATTAAACGTTGACTTGCCACATGTGCTTATTAACTCCAAGTATTGCTGGCAAGGGTAAGGAAGTGCAAGGTAACCCACATAAATGTGCACGAACATACACGTGCACGAATGTCTTAATAGTAACAACTTGAGCCTGTCCCATTTTTTCGCCTCGCAAATCTCACTGTGTGACTGGCAGCTGTCAAAGGACCAGCAGCATCTGCATCCCAGGACGTTCCCATGAAACCGCACTGTCACGTCAGATGTTACTTTCTTTTTTGTGATTGTCCCTGTCAGTCATTCACTTTTCAAAGCATCTCTGTTAAACGCAGTCCCGTTTGCTATTCCACGCTGCAGCTCTCAAAACTTATCGCAGCTCTCAGTATTCTCCCGTGGGTGCTTTCTGAGAACAAGACAAGATGCAGCGAGTGTGTGTCTGTGTGTGTTTGCTTCTGTATGTGCAGTCATGTCAATCTCATCAGCTCGTTTATTTATTCAATGGCGAAGCTTTTAATAATGCTGGTCATTTTATCTCCATATAAGTCTTAATATAGCTGACAGCAGTCTATCCATCTCCTCCTCTCTTTTTTTTCTCTCTCTCACACTCACACACTCTGTTCATAACCTCTTATACTGTCAACATCTCTCTGCAGTCAAAATTCACTTTAACATTCATGCGTCTTTGTCCTTTCTCCCCATGCTCTTTCTCTCTCTTTCTTTAGGTTGTTTATCGATTCAGAATAGAGATCTGATGGTGAATCTAGGCTGTCTCCTCATTAATATTTCATTGCAGATTTAAGTTCCCAAAAGAAGGCAGAAAGTTTGAGTTGTTCAAGCAGAGGCAAAGAAAAAGAGTGGGGGAGGAATAGTTTCATCTGTGTAAAGGTCAAGGAGAGGTAGAGGTTTCTATGACTTGATTGTGAGTCATAAGATGAGACACATTTGACGGTAAAAGGGCTCAAAATATTTTGCTTTTCACCATCAAAGAAATGATCGAGTTTGCTTTAGTGTTTGGTTTCCATGCACCAAAACACCACAGAAATAACTAAGAGATGCAAATGTGAATAGAAACCTAGCACCACTTTTAATAACTCTATGTTAAATATCCTTCTTCACTGCTTTATTGCTTCCCATATTGACAACAAACATAGAATCATTGTGCTTTCTTTGCATTACTGTGAAAATTAATTTGTTTTAAGCCACCCAACTGTCAATGATTTCTTCTGTTATGACATAAAAACTTACTTTCTAAGTCTGATTTTTGTGCTTCCTTTTTTTAGGAGTCAAGGAATTGTGCACATCAACTCTGGTTGAGCAAAAAGAACACTGACATATTATATATTACCTCGTGTAACTGTTGGCTTGTTACACATTGGCCTCGATATTGCTCAAAAACGTGTGTGCTGCAATGATGAGAGAGGATTTTTGATGTTTTGTGAAGTAAAAAAGTCCTAAACTATCAAGTAAGTGCTTGGCTATAACAAGCATTGCTGTAAAGGTGGGTCATGTTTTGTTGAATACCAATTAGAGGCATCGGTCAGCACTAAAAATGCTGCAGCAGTCAGCATTTCGTACTGCAGTGAGCAAAGCAACTCTGTTGCCAAACCATAGCTGCCTTGGAAAAAGAAATGTGTATGAGGTAGCATCCTCTGAAATCATGGCAACTTTTGCTGCAAACATTGAAAGTTCTGAAGGAAAATCATAAACTGACAATGATAGTAAGAACTGGACTGATTTTCAGGGCTTTATTAATGTCATACCACCTTTTATGTGCCGTTTTTTTCAGAGTTTCCCACTGGGTGTTATTATATAATAAACTATCTGAGAGAACAAAATGAAAACAGTCTTTGAATGCACTCGCCTGTGTGCGTTGACGTGGCTGCCAGGTCTCCTCCAGGGCGTAGCTGATGTAGGGCCCGCTGCAGATGGAGCACTCCAGCATGACAGGACTAGCCAGGAGGGGTGAGGAGTTGATCCCCCAGGACTGACAGCCGCTCAGGTGGACGTCTGACTCTGCTTCCTTCTGCTTGCCTGCACCATCGCCGTGATGGCGCGACAGCATCTTCCACTTCCTGACCTGTAAGTGAGGATAACTTGTGTTTTTATTTCAACCAAAAAATATTAAGCATGAAATAAATTCCCTCAGCCTCTTTGAAAAAGTGTTTACAGCTGAGCTGCAGCTTTTAAAACCTTATCACACCCTTCAGCACATAACTATTGCCTGGACCAAGCCTTACTTGCAACCCAAACCATGAGTGATTGATAAAGTTATAATGAAATCTAGGTACATAATGTTTCATACAAGCAAACATTGATTATGTGATAAACCATTCAGTTGAAAACCATGTATTGCATCTCAAACTTTGGTCATTTCAGATAAACTTTCTCCTGTTCTTGTCACAACATGTCAAAAAAGCTGATAACAGGTCTGCATTGAGTCCTCACAGAAAGACTGACACAGAGTCCATACCTTAACTCATTACTTGATGTCTTTCCTAATCTTAGCCTTTTCAAGTTATTCCTTTAGCAGCTAATATTTAAACAGCAAACTGGAACCCCTTAAGCGACCTTAACATGTTAAGGTCCCATCTAATCCAGCTG
>JAPZDY010000010.1:9573446-9591717 GCA_029783645.1 Ctenochaetus hawaiiensis
AGCTGTGGATTCATAAATCCAACACACATTGCATTTAACTAGAGGCTGTTAAGCCTTCTTAGTCCTTATTAAGTCCTCTTGTTTTAAACATGAATGTAAGCTGTGAGTGGTGTGATTAAAAGACATATTTTGCAGGGTTTAGCCATCATTTATTTAAGACTTAAATGAAGTCATACTTAGAACAATAAAGCTATTTTTTAGAGAGTGAAATACATTTTTTAATCACTGATTTACAAAACTGAAGGAAACACATACAGTGCTGCAAGTTTTCAAGCATACTTGTGTAAGGTCATTAAAATTCTTCAAAATGTTGAATGTCACATAAAGTGGCAATTAAGATTAATAAATAAGCCTCCACGGCTAGAGTCAACATCATCACATTATGAGTGAACTATTTGGGGGTTAGATTTGCATCCAACAGGAGGTAGTCAGTGAGTTAGTCTCAGATTTAGAAGAAATCTCCTCTCATGTGACGGCTGTACTGTGACACACTCTTCTGAGGACATTTCACCACAAACACCCCTGCTTGATCATCGTTTAACATGCAAGTGCTAACACTAACTGAATACGTGCAATGGGCATAAAACACAAATACCTTTCAAGCACACACACTCACATTCACACAGGAGAGGCATTGTGGGAGAGAAATGGGACAACTGAAGCTCAGGTCAATGTGCACCTAATTCTTGAGGAAGCTGAATTGCTTGGATGGATTTATCGGTGACCGAGAATCGCTGTTACATAAGATCCATGTTGTCCTTGGCACACTGAGAGACAGGTTCAGTGACTGCTGTCATTTCAAATGGGTCTTATCAAGGCCTATCAGCAGCTGCTGCTGCACTTGCTACAACTTGGCAGAGGGAAATGTGTATGAGCGAGTGTGTGTGTTAGAGTCCAACTTGCACCTCAGCAAAAAAAAAAAAAGAAAAAGAAAATAGGCCTGTGTGGGAATGGTTGGTCCCTTGGCTATAATTATAGTGCTGGAAGGACAGAATGCATCCTGACAACGACTGAGGGTGTCAAACACAATATGATACCATTCTGCCATGACAGTGTGCGTGCTTGTGTGTTTAAAGACTAATTTATATCTGCTGTGGAAATCCAATCGTCACTTGTTATTACAGTATTTAGCCAAGGTTTAGAAAACTTGCTTTTGCTTATTCATAATGATGATGTCCACTGCCAGTTTAATCTGTATGAAAACCTGTACTGTTTGCGATCAAGAAAGGTTATGTGTTGGAGTTTTTCTCCTAGCACTTGCCGGCTAACCAGTAGAGACCCCAGGAAGTTACCGTTCCCAGCTAAGAAACAGTTCAGCACATAACCCCATGTTAAACAGTGAATCATCTATGCTTTGACTGTTGTACAAATGACAAAAACTAGATATAGCATGTTACAGAGGGGCTGTTATTCTGATTCTGTTGCCTCTGAACAAAGCTGAGCTAGCTGTTTGGCTAATCTTTATGTTGAGTTAATCTGAACTGCTACAGGCTGCAGATTCCTAATTGCTTGAATCAATATCACAACATTAAACTGACAGCTCGAGATTTCTGTGTAACATGCATTTTTTCCTTTCATTAAAACTTTGCTGATAATGAGAATGGCAAGATATGTCTAACTTCAACATTTAAGACAATGATAAAATAACAAGAAACCCAGATTCTAAGAAAACCAATATATTGATAATCATACTACATAATAGATTTTAGTTTTTGAATAAAAATTCTGGTATGACTTTGCAGTTATTGCTACATAGATGGAAGCTGACATTTTGCGCTCTAGCTGTTTGTTTTATTTGAACTCAAATTCACATGAGTTTTACTTTTCACATCTTGCACAGCTGTTCATGTCTTTCTTTATGTCAAAGCTGTATTTATGCATTTGTATGTATTTACACCTTCATTGCCAGCTATAAATTGTAAACATGAAATAGCTGGAGGGCAGAGTGGAGGTATCTGTGTGTGGGTCATAACCATTGTTACTTTAGACTTAATTTCATCATGGTTATGTATAGGCCCCTAAACTGCTCTTTACTGGGCTGAACTCCACAGGGCCTCTTAATGAGCCTTGCTCCAGAGAAGGTACTATGCATTCTTTGTGCACAGTAACCACAATAGACAGGCGAACTCTCACACATATGCATGCCATTTCCAGACTCCCTTTCCTCGTAACCCCTGTTTTTGCCCTTTGACCTGGTTTTGTGCTGTGGCCCTTTAAGTATTTGTCAGGTTACATAATGCCTCTCCTATACGATCTGTCCTTTCACCCCACTTAAGATATAATATAGTTGACGGAAAGCCTCATTCTATAGCCAGGATGTCCACATAAGCCACACAGCCCTATAAATCAAGAAATAAAAACATCACATGCACCATATTCAGACTTATTCAGACTTCTTTCTTCTTCCTCCTCACTAACCTCCTTAACTGCCCTTCACATGTTTCAACATGTTATCTTTGATCAACAAGCAGGTTTCAGTTTCTAATAAAGTTATGTGAAACTTTTATCTCAAAATGTGACCCTTAACTATTAGCAGACTTATCAGGAAATATTTTGCTGTGTGATAACATGACAGCAGTGTAATCATGAACATCTCGCTGTAGGGAAGCACCAAATGACTCAAGTTACTGTTCACCACAACACTGAGTACACTGCCAACACCTAAAGACAAACATATGCATAATACATCAGCATGAAAACAAGTCATAAAGAGGGAGACAAAATAACAATAACAAATCAGAGTGCAGTACAATGGCTCTACAGTAAGTACTGATTTTACAAAGCTCGTAATATTCAGTTTTCGTTAGGACTGTCAGAAGTGTTGATGTCTTTCTGAAGTCTTAGGTCAGTGATGTGTGTTGACAGCAGGCGGGTCAGGTGGTCCCTGACTGATAAAGTTATGTGATGGTGGTATGTTTCGATTGTTTCTCCATATTCCTCATTTTATACATTGTATTCATTGTGCTATTTTTTTAGGGTTTTTTAAAAAAGTTTTTAGAAATTTTAGCTCTCATAATTTGTTTAAGGATTACACATACCACAGTAAAACTAGTCTAAATAGTTGTTTTAAGGTCCTTATGCCACTTATGCCTCTATCTTAGAACGAGCTTTTTTGAGTGTTGAGGCATATAAGTCAACAGTGCCTCAGTATGAACAAAGGCAAATGTTTTTTGTGCACGCAGAATCTGCGTAGTCTCATATGCCTCAGCATTCAGGAAAGGTGTCTTGGCTTTGTGCCTTGGTAAATTTGTGCATGCATAGTCGGTTCTCGTAGTGTATTGCATGAACCACCTTGAGGCACAGTCTAATCCTGCCTTGGCGCTTAAATCTGCAGGGCCTTTCACACAGAGCGCAACAACGACACCATTACACTCTGAAACAGCAGCAGTCAGCATTGATCATTTTTACTTGAAATGTTTTTTTTTATAGTCACATGACAAAAAAAGCAGTGGTTGCTAAAGGAAAATCAATATGTCAGCAGGATCTTGTACACGGAAGAGGCAAAAGATTGTGTGAACTTTTATCCAGAAGGATACCAGAAGAACTGGCCATGTAGCTGCAACCAGACCTGCAAGCTTTTTGCTTTCTGTACCTTGAGTAACTATGACTGGAGTACCCCTTTTAATGTTGAGGCATAAACTCATCCATATTGTGAGTTAGTTTCATAGTGAGGGCAGCCGTAATACCAAAGTTAGTATCAGTTACATAGTTCGTTTTGCATTTAAAGCTCGATTGGTTTGTTGGATGAAGTTACAGTTTACAAGAACTGTCTGATGCCCATTATGGTTGGTGATATATCAACAGTTGAGAAGTGGCCATCATGTGATGTGCAGTAATAGTTACTGGACATATCAGTAACAGACTAATTTAAGTAGAAGGTTTAATCAAGTCTAATTAAAGTAGAACCAAATGTAGAGTTAGTTGAGTTTGAGAGTTTGATAGTTGAAGTATATTTCAAAACATGACTCACCTAACTTTAAAACTGTGATTTACAGTTAGGAGAATCATGATGACCATAGCAGAAACAGGAAGACAGCAGTGACAGAGTGACTGTGGTGACAAACAAACCAGCAGTCACTGTATGACCACTTTATTTGCTGAACCAACTAATCTGAAAAGGAAAAGAAACAGAAACAAAAAATGGTGAGCTCCTCTTAATGAGTATTTACAGCTGTATTGCAGCCGGTAAAATCCTGTAAAAAGATGCACCTCGGCAAGCTAACATATTCAGTGTGATCTTCTCTGGTATAGATAATGGTAAGATTTATTCTATCAACAAATTACTGATTTGTATTAGTGTTTTGAAAAGGGTCAATAAATAAAATGTGTTATCATTGTTTTTGTTATTCTGCCCATCCAGATACAGAGATATCTTCCACTACCTCCCCCCTGTATAATACACCGTATAGATAGCGTTTACAGTGATGTTAGCCTACAACACCATTTACTGGTAACCCCATTATGGCTTTGTCCTCTCCTCTATCAGCTCCCATTGGTGTTACTGTACCTCTGACAGCCTGTGTGATGTCCATCACATCTGAGCATCAAAAAATAACAAAATGAGGGGAGTCAGGAGAGCGTCAGAGGTGGTAATCTCGAAGTAGAAGAAGAAAGTGAGGTGCAAGCAGAGATTTGAGACAAAAAAATATGTTTGAAAGACAAAAAGATAAAGAGAGAAAAGGAGAGTGTGAAATCGTCTTACATAAGCCGTCCCGTTCTCTGTGAGAGATAAGATTTGCTCATTAACACCAAGGTCACTGCTCTTTTTTTCTCCCTCTCTCGCCCCACTCATTTCTGTTCATAGATCGCAAACATGGATCTTAAAATGAATGAGAGTGGGAGAGTCAGATCCAAACGGGTACAGAGGCAAAACGCTATGATTCAAGTGGTCCAAAAGGAATTCAAATGCAAACTACACTGTGTCTCATGGGAGATTAAGCCTGAGAATTATCGCTGAGCGCCAGGGAATGAGAGGAAGAGTCAAACTGAAAAATAAGAGCAAGTATATAAAAAACAAGACAACACAGAGAATTTTTGTGTTGATGTTAAACAGAGAAAAGCCACCAGGGGCAAGCGTTTGGGATTTTAAGATTGGGATATTGACCCTAAGCTGCTTTAATGTTAACGGCCATTCTCATCCTCTGGGGTTATAGTCCGACTCTTTTCATCTTTAAATCCTGGAAAGTGCTGACTTCCTGGCAAAATATTAATATTCATGGTCATCCACTGTGCCTCAACCCCTTCTGCCTGTCTTGGAAATTAAAAAGCTACTCTCCCTGGACTTTCTTAGCATCTTCTCCCGTATTTTAATTTCTCTTTTCCTCATTTCTATAAACAGTAAGACAAGAACAAATCTAGGTGGCACGGGGCCCTTTTTACTCACTTCAGGTGATTTGCTTGACTCTCCTTTGTTTTTACACTAAGCCTCACCTCATGTTTCACTGAGATAGTCAAAACAACATTAAAAATTTCACATTGCATGAGCACAGTTTGACTAAATTAGCCAAAGGTGACAACCGACTGACTTCTAAAAACACTACAAAATATATTCACAGACACGGCTCATCTTAGTTTAGATGTTTGAGCTGAGAATGATTTGACTACCAAATCTGACAAAAGTTAATAGATGCCAACCTCCTCTTTCGTTGTGAAAATGGAAATTAATTTCACAGATGTTTGTGAACAACTATACACTTAAATAAGCCTATAGCCATGCTAGCAGGGCTGTGAGGCTGTATTTAGCCACAGTGGTGCTTTGAGACGAATGCTTACATCAGCGAGCTAACATGCTCACAGTGACAATGCTAACATGCTGATGTAAAGCAGGTAAATGTCGAGGTGATAGCATGGTGTATTTAACAGTTAAGTCTGTGCTAACTTGAACCAATTAGCCTAGCTGAGGCTGATGGTATTTCCATTAACATTCAAGCATTTAGACATAAACAGACTTGGTGTTTGAGCTTAAGATCTACAAAATTTCCTAAAATTTCAATAATTATTGAGATATTCCAGTCTGGATCAAAGTGGAGAAGCAACTGCTTGGACAAAAAAAAACCCAGATGTTTCCTCTGCAACTGGATATCAGTGGTAGCTCTCCATTCATAACATTGGTTTCACTACGTGCCTAAAGATTAATATTACATCTTTACGATAAACGTAATATTGTCTCCCTTTTTACATAGTTGTTTATTGAGCTCAAGGATTTTGCGCCACAAAACCAAAATTACATCTTTAGGCTCAACTGCACTGGAAAGGAATAACAGAAAGACCAACAGGTCCAAGCCTATTACAGTACAACAGTCGCAGTATGTAGTAACAAAGCATATCTAAGGAGCTTGTTGTGCATGAGAATTACCGTGAGTAAATGTATTATCCATGTGGAAGCAGATCAGGTCAACGCTAAGCTTAGTTGTTAAGTGTGAGCTGTAAACCCCCAAAATCCCAGCGCACAACAGAGCTGAGTATGTGAATGGAAGGAAAAAAAAACTGTTAGACTGTATAGTCAGGGTACTGCTGAGCCACTGTGGCGCAGCAGTTTTGGCATTAGCACTGGAACATCAAGATGGAAGAAGGGATTAGCCCGGTTCTCAGGGTAGATTAGAACAACAATAATTCCCAAATTCCCTCACAATGAGACTCAGAAGGAAGGATGCTCCCTTGTTTTTTCTAGTGGGCCAAGGTCAGTGGGGAGAAAGAGAGAGGGACAGAGGTAAGGGGAGATTCTGGAAGGGATACAGATGTTGGTGGATCTCCCTGATACATGGGGATTTAATGCACAAAAGGTATAGAAACTGGTACAAAAGTTTTTACCGATTTTTTTTTTTTTGCTTCTTGTAAACATTCGTCTTACTGATTTTATGTTGAATATTTCCTACATAACAATCCATTTTAGATCAGTTGATATCGTCACCCTCATAAATTATTTAGGAAAACAAAAACATCATGACTCTTGTATTGAATCTCTGAAAGTATCCCCAAAAAAAGCTGTGTCACTTCTCACAATCATCATTTTCTTCATTGTTCACCACATGACATGCAGTCACACAGATGTGTATCTCTCTCCACATGTGTTGAATGCTTTTGTCATCAGTACCTAAGGAGACACAGATTAGTCAGGATGAAAAACAACCTGCCACAGCCGACATTTCCTTCTTCAGCTCCTGTAGCTGGGATTTGGTGAAACACTACAAAGCAAATTCACACATCCCCCCTGCGTCACGACAAACCCGGGAAACTGCAGCCAAAGTATAAAGTCCCTTCTCCATGCTTGTTTATCTCCTTTTTGTGTTTTGGCAGAGAAAGCCTGGATAACGCTGCAAGTAGCAGAGTAACAAATACACTGTGCCATTTTAGGACATATGTATACATCTACTGTGAGCAAAGAGGAAAGCTTATGCACAAAAAAAGCTTTTCCAAGTTTATTACTCCAGCCACATTCTTCCACTGCCAAAGGACTTAGTGTTGGAACAAAAGAATAGCAAAGGATTAGCAGTTTTCCATTGCTAAGTGTATGCTAAACAGGAGTAGCTTAGAACTGCTTTTCAGACCCTGTGAGTTCCCTTATATAAATGCTGCTTAAACGTTCAAATCAAAGGAGGGGAACTTATAATTCAAAACAAAAGGGAGGCAGTGGGATGATGGCAAGAAAAATCAATGTTGCAGAGGCTGTAGAGCATTGTTTTAATACAGGAACATCAATGCAGGGGTGAAGTGAAAGTCAAGGTTTTTAACAACCAACCAGCTGAGTGTAATCAGGTACTGTCAGGAGGAAGTAGCTGAAAGTTGGACAAAGTGTTAGAAACTGGCTTTACACCAACACTTAGCTGGCACTTCACCAGTTACATTACCAAGCACAGAATCTGAAAGACTCGGGGGTTTCTGACTTGTGGCATTTAAATGGACTGAAGGAAAATATTCTGCGGTCTTTAACGAGGAGAGAACAAACTCTTGAGGCAATTAGCCGAACTGTTCAAAAGAGCACAAACAGAAGTTTGGAATGAGAAGCATTTTGCCTTGCTATTGATACAGTATGCATGACAAGCCAACATCTTGGAAAGGGATTTTGGCTCCCAGTGCTCTCTGTGTAACTCTCTGTATCAAATATAATTGGACCTCGTGGGCTATTCCTCTTAATACCTTGTTATTCCCAATACAGAAAAATGCTTTGGCAGTCATGCAATGCATGGCAAATTCAACTAAAGCCGGAATTCAAATGAAGTTTTTGAAAGGTTGTGCAACCTGTTTTGTAATTGAGGAAAGAACCAAGTGTTGGTCAGGAGAGACATGAACAACAAAGTTCACTAGTTCATTAGGTGCAACCTAGTTACTCAATACAATACTCCGGCAGTAAATCATACATGTTTGCTGAAAGTTTGTCTATAGTCATTTCTCAATTGCAGTTTAAGGTGTGGTATTTTATTTCATCATGATGAAATAGATCGACCTAAATATTGGCGGAAAACCCTCACTTGGTAGATTTAGATGAATCAACAGGAATAAAATTTTCCTTCCACTTGCCACAGTTTAAATTTAAACAGCTGTGTGGGAGATGGCTGGAGTCCAGAGTTCATGTTCTTGTCTTAGAAACGTCAGCGGAGTGCAAGGAAAAGGTCACCAGTAAGGTGCTGCAGTCTTTGAACGAGACACACAAGTCATTAACCATTAGCTACATTAAGAAGTGAGGTGCCAAGAGATCTGCTGCATCTTTAAATGCACCACTGAGGCACTTCACAGATATGACAACGTCAGGAAGCAAAGTCTAGAGTCCAGCAGAAACGTCACCTCACATTAGAGAGACAACATAATGTACCATAAAGGTGGTAAATCTTTTTCTATAAAGCTGAAGTGAACAGACAATATGTAAGCCAGTGATGTGAGCCAATGATTCTTCGTTCTGCTTTGCCTTAATTGAATGATGAAGCACTTGGAATGTGTTTCTACATGTCTTTGACTCCCAGTGTTGTTTGACTGAATGAAATCAGCCCACCATCACTGTCTTCTCATGGTTTGGTTCACAGATTCGGATCAGATGTGTTTGCATTCATGGAAGGCGGCTTGGCCTGCAGCGCCTTGTCACTGCTGGGGGGAGAACAGAGGAGGTGGATTTCACAGGTCGTCTCCTCTGTTTCTTCTCTGTGAGGAACCAACTGTTGAGGCCAACTCACACATGAGAAACATGTTTCGACCCACTGATCATCTTTGTCAGCTGTTTTTTGGCCAGGAGGACAGTGGCACAGTGTGATCACACTTTTGCCCTGAAAAAGCAGTGGGGTGAGCTTGCCCCACTGATAATTGAGGGTCAATCTTTTTCTGCATCCAAGCAAATTTCTAGAAATTCATATATGCAGTTTTTTTTTCGCCCTCTGCTTTGCACCACTACTGTCAGCTGAGATCTAATCAATAGTCAGCGACATCTCCCAGGCTTCATGGGAGTAGATAAAAATCACTGTTCTTCTTGGACACGCTTGGTTTCTCTCATCTCCTTGAATTTCTTCACTGCCCAGTCTTCTCTGCTTCACTTCCTGCCTTCCTTCCTGCCTGCCTCCCCTCTCCTGCCCTCTTTCTCTCTCTCTCTTTCTCCTGCATGACTGAGTTTTGGACAGAAAAGACAAATGGGACCAGAGCAGGTCAGGCCTTTCTGAGTAAAGTTGGTGTTTAAACCACATTGAATACACTGACTGATTAACAACTCTATCATCTGATCCAGAACAGGTAATAAGGAAGAGGGGATTGCAACTAAGGTAAAAGCTATGAGCTTATGTAATACATGATATAGAATTAGGATCTAATAGAGTAATTTTGCTATTATTTATCTCAGTAAGACTTTGACAAGTGTGAATTTAAGGACATCTAGAATTCAAATGTTCTATACTTAGTATTAAAAAAGTTGGCTATTTTTAGAAGTTAACAATAAAAAAACATAACAGGCAGTTAGTTATTGTAGTTTGACACAGTTACCAAACCGGTCAGCAGGCTGAGCAGCAATTAAAATACTTTAAAGCCCTTACTGCCTGATTGCTGCAATTTGGGTCACATTTCATCCTCCTTGTCAGTCAATGTCAAAGGTCAGATCTCAACACACAGACATGACACACAAATTCATTGTGAACTACCTTTACTGATGATATCATTATACCAAATTCTAACAGCCATGAATCCGCCTCGAAAACCAGTTTTAAATGACGCTCCAGAGCTTGCCCGAGAGTTATCGCAATTCTAAGTTATCTTCAGTATTGAAGAAAACTAGTAAAAGCTGTCTGTTGATCCTTCGGTATGTTAAGGTCAACAGTGTCAGCCTTTGAACCCCCCTAGATTCATTGTATTAAGGAATTACAATATAGTTAGAGGACATTTTCTACTTTCTACTACATACTAGGGAACAGCTCTCCATTTTTTGTAATGTCATCAAAGCAAAGCCCTAAAATGCAGAAGAAACCACTGGCTTAGAGTGTAACTTAGCAAACGTAAGCTCACCCTTCTACCTTGTTTTAGTGTTCAGTCAGCAATTATCTGGCACCCTGTGTGTACAAAAATATTTACATTGTAATTTGAGGGCTATGATCTGAAGCGCTGCATGCTGACACTCCTGTAAGATTCCAGAAAAGAACTAAAAAAGCATGACGAGAGAGATATCACACCAGGACAACGAGCACTCAGCAGAAGTTCGTGTTCTTTTCATTTCTGATTAAGTATTCATCAAGAACAGCACAGGCTTGATGATGATGAAGAGATTAGTGGAAAGGCTGCGTTTGCATTAGCTTTGTGTGTGTGTGTGTGTGTGTGCGCGGAGAGTATCTGACAGTCAGTTGGTGTGCACATGGCCAGTACAGGACGTCCTTATCAGGAGGATTTATATGCGTTTGATTTCTGGTCATGCTCAGCGGCGGTGGGGCAGATGCTCTGACCTCATCCTCTATCTTGTAATAAAAGTGCCCTCTCAGCTCCTCTCATCTCTCTCCCCCCTCTATCACTGCTGTTCACCCTGTTTATGTCTCTCCCTTGAGCTTCTCCAATCCCTTAACTGCTCTTATTTGTCCTCTCCAGATGCTCTTGTGTGGCCTTTTTCCATTTTTAATTCTAATTTCCCCATCATCCATAAAGTAGATCTCTGCTTCACTCCTCCCTTGTTTCTTCTACAAATGTCATCCCATGGAAAAAAAAAATGCAGGTGTCATAAATTTAGTCCACTGGTTTCATAATATAACAGCAGAGCCATAAAGTGGGTCTATATTTAGCTTTGGCTGTCATAGACTCAGTGAAAAGAGCAGCAGGTTGAGGGCTATGCAAAGCACTGGGTCAAGGACACCTGCTTTTTAAATGGTGCTGATGCTTTGTAATTAGAAAGAAAAGGGGGGTGGGATGGATTTTTAATGAGGAGGGGGTGGAAATTGGCAATCTGGCTGGGTAACCTTTGGAAAGAAAAACAATGGATGAACGTCCTTATGTTTTATCAAATATTAAACAGTTTATTCATTTTTCCTCTATCGTGCCAGTGAGAACTTTTATTTTAGTTTAGATGCAGCTCTTCTGGCAGTAAGTACAAATTAACAGTTTCAAAAGCCTTTACTCATGATGACTGTATTGCATAAAAGCTGTAGTGAGCAGACAGTATGCAACAATAAGGGCCTCTTAAGGCAAAATAACACTGTTCTAAAATTATAACAGCATCCAAAGTAAAGAATAAAGAGTGTCGTATTAGACCCTGACTAATGTCCCTCGAGCTTTTTTCCTCTGTAGGAGAGCATACTTAAGGTTAAGCTGACACTGTCTGTCAGTGTCTCTCGCCTCATTCATCTCCTCCTCTTCTGGAATATGACAGCAGCCTCTTGGCGTCATCACCCCACTTTCTCAAGCCCCAAGTCTGAGACACTTGTTAGACAGCGGCAGACGTGGTTCGTTTTGATGGGCTGACAAATTTGCTCATTTGCATCCGAGTCGTGCCGTGTGCGGCCTGCTCATGAGCAGAGCGGTGTGCTCTGCATGCGAGGGAAACATTTCCACCACTGATACATTTGTCGAACAAGTGTCAGGCTCTTGGGAGTGTTTGTCGAGCCAATGTTGAGGACCCTAGCTGTTAAGTGTTTGGACAAAGTGAGCCGAGATATGGTACAGTATGTAAGAGAGGGAACAGTAAGAGAACATGACGTCTGTGTCGTGGAGTGTTTGGCAATTTAACTCAAAGTCAAATACAGAAAGCGTGCCCTCAGAATATTCACCCGGCTGTTACTGTATGTTGTAAGTTTCCAGTTTAAATACAGTCAATCATTTATAGGATCTTGGATCAGAAAACCACATGGGAGATACAAGCAGTCACAGTAGGTCAGTCCTTTTTAACTCTGCACTGGCTTCTCATTGACTTCACACACACTCAGCCACACACACTGCAGTGAAAAAAAGCTATGACTCACCACAGTGCCCCCTTTCACTTTAACCCCCCTCTTTCACAGCTTGCTCCCACCTCACCGCAACACCCATTAATTCTACACATGCACACACTGGTTATCTCCAGTGGGACATTAGTGACAGATCTATCGGTTGTGGGGGCAAAAGGTGGAATTGATGGAGAGATAGAGCAAGACACAACAGCGAATGTAACAAAAATGGAAAAAAAAACAAAACTAAAAGACTGTCGGGAAGAGAGTGGAGCGACGGACGACAACACGGTTCTGTTTTATACGCTCACACATTGTAGCTCACTCTGAAGCAAACACACACACACACACACACACACAAAACTGTGGAGCTTTGTCTCACTGGGACAGTGATGACTCATTCTCTCCTGTCGCCCATGGGACTGGAGAAACACACACTTACACACACACACACACACATGCTAGCATGGAACCAATTGATAGGTATGATGATTGATAGCTGTGGGATAGCTATTATGATTGCAGTTGCATAACCAAGGACAACCTGCATCAGCAGTAGTGTGAACAGATTGGTGTGTGTTTGGGGAATGAGTTCGTTGACAGCACAGCTCCACGCACTGGTGTTCATTTTTTTTTCTTTTTTTTTCTTGTTTTTTGATTTTAATTACACTGAAAATGCTCCCTTGTTTATTTGTTCATCCTGCTCTATTTTCAGAAACACTAGCCCATGCTGAGCAACAACAGCAAAGTGGTATTGGGGGGGGCATCCCAGTCTGTAGCCGCCTGAGTGTTTTAGTTATGTAACAACGCTCGTGGTCGAGTTTAAACGGAGAATAAAGACAACGTCTAGGGTCCTGTTAGTACCTCGTTTGTTTTCCTCAATGAGCGCTCATGGGCAAACAGAGGGAGGTCTGTAAAATGAATCAAGTGTTGCTACGGAGAGTTTTGGTGGATGTAGTTGCCCCTGCAGGCCAGAGGGGGAGATTTGAGGTGAAAGGATGGCAGGATGAATAACACATGTTTGGAAAAACAGTTAATCTTCTACATTAAGTCTTCATTTTTTGCTTAGATTTGATTTGATTTGTGAATGTAGAAAAGTTTCTCTGAGATGGCATAACAACATCATATATACACATAACCAGTATATTAAACACTCAGTTGTTAATACACTTAGGTTTCATGACATAAAACTGAGGGGGAACCAAGACCTCTGTGCCAGAGGAGAGAAAACCACATACAGCTCACAATAGCATTTGTGATAATTACGGAGGATCATGGCCTTAGTAGACAGCATTTTAAGGATTATGTAATTTAAATGCAAGTCATTTAGGTAATTCAATTGTACTATTACATAATATGGTATTATTCTAAATGTCTTTTACATTATTTCATACATATTTCCTCAACCTGACATATTTTGCATCTTTGCAAAGTTTAAGATTTGAACTCGAAATATCATGTCAGGCGGAGTTTAAAGATATAAAAGATATTTTCCATTTTTTTCCACTTGGGTGTTACTTTCATAGTCTTGACCATCATTCTTATTGGTCATAATTATGCTGTAATAGACAAGGTAATTGCTTAGCTTGGGGAATGTGGTTAGTCAAAATGGAAAAGACATCAAGGACAAAATCAAGGACGGACAAGTTTGCAGGCAACTCCAACTTTCAAATTTTCATGTTTTCCTCAGGGCAGTTATAGATTATTAACACATTCAATGGGGGATTAGTTTTACCTTCAAAATGAAATGGTTTAGATAACCTTGCCGTACTATTGCCTTTATTTAGGCAAATATATTTTAATGTCTGACCAAACTGTTACCAACCTGGGTCTGTGGCTCTTTTAATAAGATAAATCTGAGGGGCATGAAAAGATAAATAGTGATGACACTGGTGAGAATAGTGTTCTTCTGTTACAGGTGTGTGTGAAATGGAGGTGATAAATGATGCTCAGAGATGCAGGCAAGTTGACTGAGTCGACTGTTACTGGATGAACAAGTAGCGACACAAATGCATCCATCCCACACATACACACACTCTCTCTCTTGCTACATGTTTTTCCTTTTACCTTGCAGCCTTTGCTCTTGTCATGGCCGCCGGTGGTTCCACCTGCAGGGCATGGCGAGCACGGCTCCTGATGGTAGTACTGGCTGCCATGCAGGCCGCTGTAGTGGCAGCAGCCGTAAGGTGAGTGGAAGTGCGTGTACCACAGGTCCTCGGCCAGCGGGCACTTTGGACAGGGGTAAAGGAGGCCTTTCCCTTGGGCCTTTTCCACGCTCACCTTTGGGTTCCTCATCCATCTTCTTACCTGTGTGGGGAAGAAGTGTTCATGTCAAAAGCAGTTTGAGTCGTCTGATCTCTCACTTACTTTTTCCTCATTATTATTCATGTGTTTTAAGGACATGCTAAGGTGCTACACTCACACATCGCACACATACAGACACCACACACACTGACAACTCTGCCAGCCGCTCCTTAGATCAGAGAAAGAGGAGTTTCTCATGTTATCCCTGATTACATGTCAGTTTAAGTCGGACACACACACACACACACTTAAACACGATGCCTACCTATGAGGACCCTCCCTGACATAAAGCATCCCCCTGGCCCTTACCCTAACCTTAACCATCAAGACTAAATGCCCAGCTGTAACCTTTACCCTGAGCCCAACACAATCTAATTCTTACATAACCCCTGAAACCAAGTCTTAACCTTCAAACAGCCTTTTGAAGATGTGAGAACCGGCCACAAACACACACACACAGACACACACTCGCAGAGCTGCACTTCAAAGAGGCACAGATTGCCTCTCTGCTCTGCCACACTTTGAACACATAAATCAGAGAGGGAGCACAAACATGCACAAACACCTGTCGCATGTTCAAGATGATGAAGATGATCATAGCACCCTCAAATATGATGCTTTAACATCGTCAATAAGCAGGAAAAAGCTTAAAGGATGCTCTTCCTGCAGAAAAAAGACTTCAGTCCATACCTGACTGCTATGATAAATTATCACAAATTAAAATCTTTCTACATCCTTGTCACTAACAGATGTTCACATTATGCAGCTTTATTGGATCCATCAAGAGGTGTTTTAATGATGTTGTGGCGTTTAATAGCAGGAAATCACCGACACAAAAATCTGTGCATGCAAGCAGTTGGTGCATGCAAGAACATTGCATACTCTCATTACTCCTGCAGTGACTAAGACTTCCCAGAAAAGCAACGTCACTTACTGTAATACCCACTGTGCATGTGTGTGTGTGTGTGTGTGTGTGTGTGTGGAGTGATGATGACAGTGGAGAAGAAACAGACAAAAGGACACGTGAGAGATAGTGAGAGAGAAAGTCAGCATTTTCAGTAGTTCCATCATGAAATCCCACCCTGCTGTGGGGGTCCAACATTTGGCAAACACACACACAGCAGTGACCTGCGTGTGTGTATTTGCGGCATAGAGTCCAGACAGCTGTGACACACACACACACAGACACACACAGTAAGACTGAATGTGGAAGGGTAGCCAGACAGCGTGTCAAGGCATGTCGCGTCTAAAGGAAAACAGACTTGGAAAAACACTCCAGGAGGTCAAAGCAATAACAAACCAGTCACTATAGGACTAGCACAGAGGTCGGATGACACACACACACTGAAAAGAAGAACATCACCACGCAAGTTTCTTCTCATAGAACATGAACCAAGTGTACAAGTGATTGACGGCACATCCAATTATAATTTTTCCTTTGTTATTTGCCAGCATGTTCACAACAGAGTGAGAAATGTTTTGGCGTTACACCACAAATCAAACAGTGCGATGTCATACCTCTTGTTTGACGTGTCACGCTGACATGAAAGGAATGAAAGGTGTCATCCGAAGCTTAGCGCTTATTCACCTCAGGCATAAAAAAAAAAAAAAACCACAGTGCTCACAGCAGCTGTAATGTGTTTTTCTTTCTGCAGCTCCCTTTAAAACTCAGTGAAGAGCTGCATGTTACATGATGGTTTCTGAAGGGTTTGTTTGCCCATCTGTAACATGTCGAATCTCAAAAGCAGCTGATTGTATTTGATGTTGCATTCCAAATTGCATCTCAAAATTCCCCTGATTTACTTAAAGGGATTTCTAATCAACTTGGATATGAGGAACAGTGCATGTTGCGACCATATCCGTGTATCCTCTCATCAGACGTCATGTAAAACGTATGGTCCAAACTCCCAGGCAGAAACATTCGCACAGAGCCATTGATTTTTATATTTCCTTTTATCATTTCCTTTACTCATTTGTATGACACAGTGCACTGTCTGGATCCTTCCCATTATGTGATTAGGCTTATTTAGACACAAATGGAGAGACAAATAAACCCTTAAACAGCAGCAGCAGGCATTACTTCTGTTTGGGGCTGTGTGCTGATGCATATCTGGAAGCTTCTACTTATCCTGTTAAAAGGAGAGACAGTTTTATGCAGAAATAAGCATAAGAAGGCAAAATCAGCTAAAGATTTAACATGGAAGGATAGATGAATAGATAAATAAATAGGTATATATTCGGGTTCTTAATTAATGTTTAATATTTATAACATTTTTTTGTCCCGTGGGAGACTCAGCGCAGCAGAATGTGCCTGTGGGAGTGCATGTGTGTTTGTGCGTGGGTGTTAGCACGACACAATCTGCCCATATGAACCAGCCGAGTCGTTAGCGATCCGCACCATACTGTAAGCCATCTGAGACCGACACACAAGAACACACGCTTTGTAAAACCCCACTGCGAGCAAGAACACACACTGATGACAAAACCAAACTAGAAGAGAGCCTAAATCCTCCCAAGACCTGAAGCTAAGGATTATTCATGAAGTGCTTAGATGCTTGCTGACTGTTGCCGTTGTTGTTCTTAAACATATTCACTCCCTTAAGTCTGACAATGTGCATCATGAACTCAATGACCTGAGCAATAAAACCTTACATTGTTATGATTTATTGCATTACACAATGTGGGTAATAGAAAAATAAGGTTGTGTCATATTCCCAAAGTAATACAATGATTATTGAGTGAATGCATCAACCCACTTCTCCTCCACAAGTTGGAAGTAATATCAGCGATTTCCTTCCTGTCATACCCCGCAGTTATATTGCTTAATGGTTTCTTTTGATCTTATGCAAATCAGCTGTGAATTATTCAGATTTGAGGAAGCAGAAGTTGAACTGTTTGTCAGGTTTGGCATATTTTGAGTGAGAATAACAAACGCGAATGGAAGTTTAGACATAAGACACATTACAGCATATAATGAAGCCTACAAGTTCAACAAATCCCTGGCTGTGTAATTCACGATTGACTTTATTAACACTATGGCATTACTCACATCAACAACTCACTATGTACCAATGAGTGTCCTTGTGCATCATCTCTCTCATGAAACACTCCCTTCTTATCTACTGATATTTATGTGATTGACAGTATTTAATTTATTAGAGATGCTGAGAACAAGGATAACTGATGGGTCAACAACATGAACATTTTTAACGGCTTTGTAGCCCTTTAAACAATTTTTGTGCATAGCTCGAACCAACCATTTCATGTAATATCAATTAATCTGCTTGTAATATTCCTGAATTTTGTCTATAATATGCCAGAAAAGAGTGAAAAATGACAAGTTGACATCATATCACAGTCCAAAACCCAAAGATGTTCAAATCACAATCATGGAGATGGAGGAAAAGTCAGAATCACTGACCTTTTTAGCTCTTCATCTGTTTATAACTGTTGTTTCTAATGAATTTAAAAACTGAAAGCACAGAAAATATAATGATTTGATGGCTTTATTTCTGTTAATAAACTGTTAATTAATTTCTCTAGAACCTGACAGCAACTTTTTGGTGACCTGACTTCTCCAGTGCATATTATTCTCC
>JAPZDY010000010.1:9591946-9612781 GCA_029783645.1 Ctenochaetus hawaiiensis
TCTCTTTTTTAGCTAACTATCTCTCTTGTGTTGATGCCTTTGTTTATTGATAAGCAACAACGTTCCTCATATTAATGACCGACTAACATTTATGATTGCAGCCTTTCTAGCTTACTAAAAAGTCTAATAAGTTGAGTTAAATGGGTGGAGGGTTTGGGTTAAAGGATTAAAAATCTGCAGCTGTACATTTTAACAGATTTCTACAGGGTGATAAATCAACAAAGGATTTATCACCCTACCTAAAGTCATTAGTTACAACTGTATCCCTAATTACAAAGCTGCACCACTTGTCCTCTCAGTGCAGTTTTGTATTCATTTAATCATTAAGATTGTACTTTTGTTCTTGGAAAAGTCAGCACACACACACTCTTACACAAAAACACTGACCAAGGAAGCCATTTAATGCAAACCATTAACGTTACACAGGAAATAAGCTCTGTGACAGCACTGCAGCAGAATGCAGGAGATGCTGAGTAGATTCCAAACTATAGGACCCTGCCAGCTTAGTGATGTCATTATTTCTACACCACAGACGCTTGGGAGTTCTGTAATGCAACAGTGTTTTGGAGTACACACAAACACACTCACACACACACACAGTAAACAAACACGCAGGGAGTCAAGTCTTGCACTTTAACAGCACGGCTTCGCGCTCAGCACAATGACATCATCTTTTGCCACACACAGACACACAAAGAGGGAACAGTCCGGCTGTGACACCTCCTCTCGCAGCCAATATCGCCCTCACTCCGCTTGTGTAGGTGCATGTGTGTCCATCCCATAGCATGTGTGTGTGTGTGTGTGTGTGCGCGTGTGTGTGTGTGTGTGTGTGTGTGATCCAAACTCACCTTCCTCTTCACAAACTGGAAAGCTGAGCACTTCTTAAAAGAAAAGGCTGTCTTCTCTCCTCCTCCCACTCCTGCACCTCCTCCACCTCCACCTCCTCCGCTTCCTCCTCCTCCTCCTCCACCACCACCACCTCCTCCACCTCCTCCTCCTCCTCCTCCCCCGTTCACCAGCTTCATGGCCGACACCGGCACTCCACCTGCCTCCGTAGATCCCAGGATGACGGAGAGACTGAGGGAGCGAAAGAGAGAAAGAGAAGGAGTGTGAGCTAAGGCATGAGGAGAGAGCCGTGGCTTCTGCCGAGGAGGCGAGTGCGGGACAGCAAATGAGAGAGATGCCTCTGTGTCGAGGGGGGGAGAGGTGGCAAAAAGGATGCGAGGATGTGGGGAGGAGAGTGAGAGCAGTTGAGAGGAGGTGGAGGTGGAGGAGGCAGATGGACCAAAATGCGGGGGGAGAGAGAGGCAAGGCGCTGCAATGAGAGTGAGATCACCTAAACAAACTAGATGTCAGGATGGAGATAAAGACAGGGTGAAAGTAAGACAGGATATGAACATGAGATGCACACAAACAAATGGAAAGAGGAGGAAGAGGAGGAGGAGGAGGAGGGTACCAGCTCCTGTTGCTGTGAGGAGGAAACAGCTGTGTTTACAGCCTGGAGCCTCACAGAAAGCAGCTCAGTGAACCGTTTGATGTGTGTGTGTAAACTTTATCCATGCATGTCTGAGTGTCTTCACATGATGAGTGTGTTTACATATCTATGAACAGTGTGTGTGTGTGTGTGTTTGTGTATAAATGTATGCATTGTGTGCATGCATGCCTTCATCCTTTCCATACCTTTATGCCTTTGTGTTGGCTGGTTCCACTGCAGCTCTAAAAGCCCGTTTTTACGCAAAGACTCCTCTGAAAACTGGTCACGGATGAGATGCACCAACTCCTGCTCCTCAGTTACAGGTGTCTGTCTCTAACTGTGCCCAAAAACCTGGAGGAGGGGTGGAGAGAAGAGGAGGGGAAGTCTGTGATGATGCTGCTGTCCGTTTCAGTGAGAGCATGTCACTGTGTGATTTATGTGTGTGTGTGTTAGTGAGTGTCCTCAGTGGTGCAGTTGTGTGATGAAGACTGCGAGTGATGCCGC
The DNA here is from genome assembly GCA_029783645.1 of Ctenochaetus hawaiiensis. NCBI lineage: Eukaryota > Metazoa > Chordata > Actinopteri > Acanthuriformes > Acanthuridae > Ctenochaetus > Ctenochaetus hawaiiensis. The sequence goes on from JAPZDY010000010.1 coordinate 9,593,925, forward strand.
CGTGGTGTCAGCCTGTAAACAAACAGCCAGGAAGTGTGTGTATGAGAGCATGATGTGGTGTGTGTGTGTGTGTGTGAGTGGTGTGTGTGATGGGTCCAGCTGCAGTCTTCTGGCTCACACCAGCGCTACTTTATCAATGAAAGACTCCGCAGTGAGCCGATGACGCCTCCCCTCCTCTTCTCTCTCTCTCTCTCTCTCTCTCTCCAGCTCCCTCACTGTCACTCATCATCACTCTTCCCTCCCCTCTTTTACTTCACTCGCTCATTCTTCTGCTGCAATCGATGGTGGTGCTTCCTTCTCTCTTCTTCGATCTACCTATCACCTCACAGCTCATCCCATCCAAGATTTTTGTTCTCTTTCCTGGTTTCCGAAAGTGTACTCACAAGGTCCAAAGAGGACGGGGATACCAACAATATGTCTCCACCACAATGAGCATTTAAGGGTTACAGTCTGTCCTGACAGCTTTGATCCAGCTGGATTTGATACACACAAATAAACACACACACACACTTCATCATCTCTGTATGCATGCCCCTGCCTCTGCACCCATAACACGGGGTTAGTTTAATTGCCTGACATGACACCTGTGAAGGATGAAGCTGAATCATGTACCTACACAATTCATGTGTTCAGAAAGTCTAGCAACAGAACTGAAATCGATTTTTTCTTGTAGAGAGTCCACTATATTCCTTTAAAAATAAACAGTTACACACAAAATATGAAGCCAGAGATAAGGACAGTTAATGTCTTGCACAACCAAAATGTTCAAGATATAGCTGTACTATAAGAAATTATATATTATATATTATATTCTGCTTACATTCTTCATATATCTTTTAATATTTAGTTTTGCTTTAAATGAACTTAGGCATTTCTAGCAGCTACTGTGAAAGATTGACTTGAAATACAGTTCTGGCTAAATCAAAGAAACTGTGGGCTTTTGGTTTTGTTTTGTTTGTTTTCTTTAACTGAGGACAAATTGCTCATATTAGTAAGTTCTTGTTTAGTATGAGTCAGTGAAGTTTAATCATGACTGGCTGGAGTGAAAACCTGTAGACTCAATTGTTGCCAAGGGCGCAATAATCACAGCGAAGGAGGAGGTTGAAGGGGAAACTGAACATCCACTTATGGTCCCTTCTCAGTCATGGATCACTGTATCCCTGTATAATTATAAAATGAGAAAATATTTTAATTTTTTGTCCAAACACAGAGGAATGTCACATCACTCAAAGCATTAAGTGTACATTGCTGAAAATACATGAGGTGCCGTCAAAAATTTCTGGGACTGCAATAATTAATGTGCATGTGCTGCAGTGAACTTTCTCAAAGTTTTTTCCAAGTTTCATCACTTGACCATCATCAGCACTGATGAAGGCTTATGGAAGCCTACATTTGCATGTGAAACAGTGTGCTCCAGCAGACAGCACACTTTCTATACGACATCTAATTTATAACAGTAACTAGAAGTAGCTGTAAAAGCACAGTTTGTCTGTACTGCATTAAAGGTATTGAAATAAATCAGTTTGATGGATTTTATTTAGTGCAATACGACTGTGCTGTCTTCCTGTATTGATCAAGACTATTAGGACAAGACAATTAGGGTGAAAATGAACGGTTGAGAACCTGATGATTCAACGGGCACAAACAACAGCACTTGCTGTGAAAATTAAAGGGTATTTCTTAATAACACTTGGCGGCATATGAGGTAAGCGTTCAGCAGAAATTAAAGTCTTATTGGGCAGCAAGCCAGTCAGTTTGCATCAGTTTCCTGTTGAGACAGATGTAGTTCTCCTTAGAGGGGAAACAATGACTCTGCTGTATTCACTGTAATCAGGATCAGTCGGAGGCCCAATCAATAGCGACTCAGCAGTAATGACATAGAACAATGATTGGTGAAATCAGCTTTGCACGCAGCTGCATGCAAAACTGAGGGTGGGATGCCATTTTACCAACAGAAGCAAAACAATGCATTTTCTCCTCCAGAAAACCTCTCTTTGCATTTTTGTTTATGAGGAGCATCTCTTAGGGCCCTGACACACCAAGTCAATGGTCAGCTAACGGCCAGTGAGTCAGGGCGCCATTGGATCTAATCAGTTCTTGTTGGCAGTTTTTTTGACCCACTCAGCATTTTGAATTGGCAGGACCACTGGTGAGAGATAACACTCTGATTGGCTGTTTTCCTACAGAAATACAACCCTGGTAGGTAGTACTGTGCCTCTGGATGACTATGATGATCAGGTTTTCAACATGTGGAACTGAAAAGGAAAGAGTCAAGCAATTTTTTAAAAATTGGTTTAGTTTAACTCAAGCTATTTATATGGGTGGTTTTCTTTTCTTTTCTTTACTGTCTCTTCTTTTTTCTCCTCCATGACAAGGGGACAAGAGCTGAAAACGCTAGTGTCATCTGGAACTATTTATATGACGTATCCCTAATTAATTACAGTTAATGTTATGTTGCAAAACCATCTTACTAATGGGTGAGAAACCGCAAAAGCTGTTTTTATTATAACAAGGATTTGTATATCTGCATTCCTAGTTCTTTGGTTTCCTTTTCCAATAATGAACACAGACTAACCTAACCTGCTGGTCTGAAGAGTTGTTTCCCACACAGCTACTAAAAAAATAAGCTAGTTGGCCATCGTCTGTAGCCTTTGTGGTGTGTTCAAGTGCAACTTCTTGGCTAAGACCCAGGCAACATGAACAATCTGCCTTTGTCTCAACTATTTCTTTGTTGTTGCTTTGGTGTGTCATACCCCTCAAGGAATATTTCCCCCAATAATGAATGTTGAGTCATTATTTTCATACCTTTTGCTTTTAGCTATGCTTTCATAGGGAAGATTTCAGCCTAAAAAGGTGTGCAAATAACTCTATTTAAATCAATTGGACTAGCTGAACAGAGTCATTTTATGTGCTTTCTGATGCTTTTTTATACACTTTCAAACAGGTCCCAAATGCATTCAGTTGTTTAAAAAAATAATGTAATGCTGTTTTGTTGTTGAGCACCAGAAATGTTGTGTGGACTTAGAAACTTCACCTGACTTTCCACTGACATGGGGTTCAATGTATTATGACTGAATGTTCATTTTTGGGTGAACTATAAATGACCTGAGTTTATATACTGAACTTGGTTTTAATCAAGCATGTTGACTAAGACAGCATCTTTAATATGGTCCTTTGGGCAATTTGTAATTTGAGCCCTTGAATGGTTTTAATTGTGTGGGCTCAAATTACAAATAACACAAAAACTATAAAAAGATTGTTGGGTTCATTTTGATACTTGCCTCATTGCTTCTGGTCAACATTATAAAGGAAGGAAAAGGCTGTTTTGGCTTGTAGCATTTAAGCTCCAGTGGTTTGCTTTGTTGAATCCAACCGAAAGACTTAAGGGAGACCAAGATCTAGTTTTCCAAAATATCTTCTCGTAGATCTGTAGAGACCCCAGGGTGCTATTTGAGAGTCTGACAGCAGCATCTCCCTTACATAACTGCAACAATTTCACACTCAAATATATAGCCCTATGGCATATATAAATTATTCTGTGATCTCCCAGAAGATTTAAAGATTCTCTGCTCTTGTGGATCCAAATGCAGCTTTAAATAATTAATACCAAGGTTTCTTAAATGGTTCAGAGAAACGCCAGAATTATCGCAAACTTAATAAATTATGGATTTTCCCTTAAAGTGAACTATATGCTGTAAAGTACAGTATATAACCACCACCTCCTCAAAAAAAGCCTCCATCTGTGACCTCTACATGACATGTGGAGGTTGGTGTTTACATGCATTTCCATGCTTATTCTCTCCCCAGAATAATCAGACGGTACATTTCAGACTGAAGACTTTTAATAGAGAACTGAGTGAGGCTGTTTTAAGCCCATGTGATTGTCAGAGGTAATATACACTTTCTACCTCAGACTGCTAATGAGGTTCGCTGGGCATGTTTTGATCGCATACCCAACAAGGCTTGATGAAAAAAAAAGAAAAGAAAAACTCTGCAAATCCTTTCCAGCTCTTTTAGAAAGAAAACAACTCGTCTGTGCTTGGCTCTGTGAAATCAGTGCATTGGACAGACAGCACAAACAAAACTTATTCATTAAGACACTGTTGTTCTAACACTACTGCTGTTGCTCATTTTAATCTTTAACTTTCAAAGAACCAAACAGCCGCCAGCTACTAAAAAAAGGCTGTCTTTCTTAAATGTTTGATAACTTTTGCTTTGCAATCCACATGCTTCAAAAAGTCATGTAAACCTAAGTTCCTCAGCTTTTCAGTGGTATCTCAAATGACTTGTTTGGCCTGGGATAATGCTTTTATACATGGCTGTGACTTGTTTAGAGTTAGGCTTAAATTCATTCATTTTTAGACAAAGCAAATGTAAAACTGAGTATTTAAAATTATATAAATAACAAAATAAAACAATAATAAGGCTGAAACTTATATTTCTCCTGAATTAAATGATATACAACACTTGATTCTGACTCAAAGATTAGGTTAGAAATTAATTCAGGACAGTCAAATTGTTCTGTGAGGGTTAAATACTAGGAAAAAAAACATGGATCATCCTATGTGGCCAAAAAATGAATCATTGCGCAAAGGGCAGCAAAAGATCATCAATGGGAATCAATAATGCTTCTGTTTATCCTACAAGCTAAACACATTGCAAAGAGATCTCCACCTCTACAATCAGCTCTGCAGTGTTCAGATCTAAAGCAAGTTCAATTTGCAAGGAAAGAGTGAAACAACATTGCAGATGAGAAGATGATGATGAAAAGATGTATCTTTGCCAGCCTCTCCTCCCCTTGCTCTCTATTTTTGTCTTGGCCCTCTGACCTGTCTCCACTGCATCAAACGCAATTGATTTCTGCTGTCCTCCTCAGCTCTGCTTGTTTGCTCAGAGAGGTAGAGTCACGGTCTTCCGTCTCGCCAAGGTTGAGTGTTTTCTGGGCAGGGACAGGCTGGCCACTGACATCCGGAGGTGAGCTCATCATTAGGAACGATGCCCTGATTTCCCTCCATTGTGTACACCTGATTGCACGCATTTCTCCGTGTTTACTGAGACACATTCACTGTCTTCTGTAACTGTCTTTCACTTTAGAAAAGCTGCTCTTGGCTCCCTTTCATAAATTAACCATATTCCTGCTCTGCTTCTTCCACAGGCTGCAGCAAAGAGCATCTGTTAGGAGAAGTGCTTCTCTTCTCAGTCGCAAGTTCGCTCCCATGCTGAAAATAGTAACCCTGCCATGCACACGTGTTGCCAAATCCCCCCCCCCAATTCCTTCAAATGTGATTCAGTTGGTGAAAAGTGTGCATATCTGTCTCTGCATAGGTGTGTGTGTGTATTGTGTTGGCACATGCATGCGTGTGTGATTTTAAGCATTTATGCAAAGTGACAGGATTTATTTAGTGTGAATAATCTCAGGAAGGAATAGCTTTGGAAGGAGTGAGGATCAAGGTGTGTGTGTGTGTGTGTGTGTGTGATGATATAAGGGTGAGTGAGAATTAAATATAGGGCTGCCACCTGCAAGTAAATGCGGACATCAGACAGGATAAGTAAACAACATTAATTCCCTTCTGACACAGACGTTCTACTAATGACTAGAGTGATAAGCACCATTTTGGGAGTGTGTATGTGCTCGTGTGTGTGTGTGTGTGTGTACATGCTTCAGTCGTACTTTCTTATTAGGTATACTTTACCTCAAGGATCTCCCAGAGCCTAAATTCAAGCCTAATGAGCAGCACACACAGTCACGTGCCCGCTGTTGCTGCCAGTGTGTGCGTTTGTGTGATGCGTGGGTGTTAGTTGTGATGGTACTTGAAAAAAAGGGGAGCGAGCTATAAGAGTCTATTGGAGTGCGCACACACACACACACACGCACACACGCACACACATCCTCACGTGCCAGTGGTTGTGGTACCTTCGTGTGAAGTTTTGTGTGTTTCTTGGTTTGCCTGGGCTCAGTACTCTGTGTGTGTGTGTGTGTGTGCGTGGGAGGGAGTGTAGCCACGAAACAACTCCCAGTGGGACTGACAACACTGCAGTGCTGAGTTAAGGAGACACAGGGAGAGAACGGGAAAGGAGAGAGCCAATTACAATGGCTCAGTGGCCGAGTCTCATCACTGTGCTCAGTCAGCTAAAACAGGAGCAGTAAGTGAGACTCCCTCACTCAGATTTCACTTTACATAATCTGCCTTTCACTGTGCCACTTCAGAATAATTGTTTCAGTTTTTGTACTTTTGAGGTGTGGAGTCAAGTCATGTGACAAGTCAGACTCAAGTCACAGTTTTTAATGGCACCAGACTTGACTGGATTAAGGGAAACCCATTCATGAATATAAAGGACAAGGCTGATATTCTATAACCTGACATGCCACATGGTTTGTAACACAGAGCTGCCTGGAAAATGCTTGTGAAAAGGACAAGCACTTTGAAAAAATCTTGGTAGGTCACTGTACGAACAATTTGCATGTCACTGTTTATCTTATCTTAAGCATATGATGTAAATGAAACACTTGCCACTTGATGAAATTTCTTTTTCATCAAGGGAACCCCACACTGCCATTTTTCGCTTTGGCTCATGCTAACTCATAAGGCACCCCTTAGCATCTTTACTACATGAACTGGGCTTGAAACAAATTCAATGTTAACCCATCCAAAATGTTCGCAATTGTATGCATTAGGGGAAAAAAATACCTGTAAAGCAACACTGTCTGCTTTTGAACATGTCGTTTTTATATGGTCACGTCAGAGTGAGACACAACTGCTCTGTTTCTGTGCACAGAGCAGATAACTGCATTTAAAGACACGGCGCTCATCAAACTGATTTTCAGACTCTCACCATCAAAGTCAAATGTCACTGGGTTTAATCAACAACCAACAAAGGTTACTGGGACACAAACATTCAGACGTTATGTCACTCTGACAGCAAAGCGAGAGAAAAATGTCAAAGTCAGCCACTTTCACACACCTCAGTAATCAGCAGAAGTTTTCTGTTTGACTGAATGTTAACTGTGTAAATTCAATCTGAGCATGCAGATGAAGGATCACTCATTCGAATTTATCGACTGGAAGTTTTACAAAATTAATAGAATTATATAAAAAAGGTCTGAGGGGTTTTGTTGTTGTTGTTATTTTATCCTAAAATAGTTTTAATAATAAAGAAAATTATTTTGATGAAATTTATGACATACAATCAGTATTTTTGGCAGTGTTGAGTTGTAAACGTCATCACATACTATGGAAATAGCAGTTGACATAACAATTTCCAATCAAGATGAACTTACTTGCTTAGTCTGGTGCTTTTTCACAGTATCTCACATGGTCCCCATCAAAAATTTCCATGGAAAAGGTTAAAAAATGTGTTCATTCTGAGCAGCTTATTCATCCATGTTGACCTAACAAGTGATCTTGACGATTCTTTCTAGGCCTTCAATGCAGACCAAAAAGTCTCAACTCAAAATTATCTCCTGATGAGGAACCATTTGGTCTAAATTTGAGATTATTCAGGCACCTTCAAATGTGATGTTTTATGATATGTTTATCGACATTTGTATGCAGATGACCGATTGCAGCAGCACAAGAGTTGACATTGCACAAAGTGACAATCACAAGACTAGATCACCTGATTTGACACACAGTGTAATGATAAGAAAACTATGCATTTGTTTACAACATTTAGTCCACTCACACTTGTGACATCCTCCTGCCTGCCCGACTGTTTTTCACTCCTACATGAGGGTGTTTTCACATTCCAATCTCACCGCGGACAAACAGATCGTAAAAAACACACACACACACACACAGAGGTGTCAAGACTGAGTCACCTGAAACACACTCACCTGACATTCACCATCTGCTGACAGAATGTGATGTATGATTTGGTATGAGACCAACGGTGTGATATTTGTATGGTGTGTGTGCAAAGAATCTGTGGGTTTATGCTGAAAGTGAATGTTCTCTAAGCGGACAGTATTACATAGTATTAGATAGCATCAAGACTATTATTCAGTGTTAAAGATACACACACAAAGAGTGTTATGTGCTAATGTGTGTGCTCAAAATGTAGGCATGGACACGTGTGCTTTGTTTTTGCACTTACACAAACACAGGTGATGTCTAAAGTCATTTTGTCTTCTAGTTATGTAACTCTACATACAAGTTGAAGTTGTAGTCAGGAGTTTAAGTATCATCAGGGTGTGTGTGTGTCTTTGTGTGTGACTCTGTGTGAGTGTTTGTGGGTGCTCATGCATGTGCACCCAGTGCTTAGTGACACATGCTCTGTAGTACATACTGTACCTGTGGAGGGAGCACCGAAGAATGTAAAGGAGTTGGTGTCACAGGATTTTTTGGTCACAAGGTTTTGAAAGTAACAGTAGTGAGGGAATGTGGAGCACGAGGCTGTGATTTGGAAGTTTGATTATCTTTTTGTTTTTCACTTTCATTTACTTTCAGCCAATCACCTGAAAGCTGGATGGACAGGTGCAACAGGAGTTGTGAGAAGTCAGCTATCATGTGATAGTTTGGGCCAAACATATGTAATTAAATATATTATCATTATTCTTGCACACAGAGAGTTGTGGGGCACATGAGAACATAATGTAAATCGCATCTCGGTTGCTATACACGTTTAACTGCGGAAGCCACCAGGAGCGATATGTGCTTGATTCCTATTTTCTTATGTCATCACTATTTGGGACAGACTGGATGACAAACAGGGGAATTCCTCTCTCTTGAAACGAAACATGAAGCATCTCTGTGCTGCCATGGTTATGCCATTTCATATTTAGGGACAGGAGTCACAACATATGACGATTGAGGTGCTTTGGCTTATTTGACCAAATTTACGGGGGGTTTGATCAACCTGTTACAACTACATTTAAGTCTACAACATGTAATTTCCTTTTGGGGGAAAGGAGGGCGCTCTAACTGCGACATAAATTTGACATCGGCATGCCAAAGTTGGTGAGTTTCATGCATGTTAAAGTCACCCAAAAAGTAATTCATTTGGCAGAGAAAAAAAAATAAATGGAGCAATTTCAATAGGTCCTCACACCCTCGGTGCTTGGGGCCTAAAAAAAGATTACTAAAAAAAAGTGCATGTTGATCAGGAGGACAGTTCACTATGTAAGGTGTTTAGTCTCACTGTAATATCAAATATATGATAAATATTTTACTGCTTTTATTACTGAAAAGTTTACAGGATTTTCAAGGAGAGATGCTTTTCCTATTTGTTGTTAGAGAATATTTAAAGAAACTAATTCATGTGAAACTTGTTCTCCAGTTTAGGTGAGTAACTTTCACATGAGTTAGTTTCTTTAAACTGTGTACAGTATGTGAAGTACGCATTGTATGTGTGACATGAGACATTAAGTGCTTTTGTAATTGCAGTGCGTGCTGACAGAAGCCGGTCACACTGTATATAATCGTATATCGTGGATCTAGTTGACCTAAAATGTTCAGACTGTTTTTAACTTGACTTGCACCAAAAATAAATAGATAAATCAATAATCAGAAAACCATTCTGGATAACAGCATGATGAAAACACAGTGCGGCACTTCAGTCCCATATTTGACCCTGTGTTTTGTTCACTCTACCTTGTGACTTGTGACCTGTGACTTGTGACTTGGCCCCACCTGTTTAACTTGTTTGCTGTGATAAACAGCTCAAACTCTTAAACAGATCTCAGGAAGTGACAAATGACGTCCTGCCCTCAGCTGTGCCTGGTAGGTGCAACCTATTTAGAAACTGAATCATTTGGTCTGCATACTGAGCAGAGCAGGTTTTGTAGGAAACTGAAAGAAACATTTTGTTCTATTGAGACTTGGACAAACCAAGAATGTAGAACGAAACTTGTCTAGCGTCTTTCAAATAAAGTGCTGATCTGCAAGACATGTAATCATGCAAACTCTTGGAAGGAAGGAGCAGATATTTTTTTAGAAAATGAAAAACGAAATAGAATTCAGATGGACGATAAACTTCAGCTTTTTGTGATACACTTTTTTTCAAACCTGTTCTGTCTATTGACATCCAGTAATTATAAAAACCTTCAGCTTTCTGTCTCTCTGTTCAGCAGAAGCCTTCTGACCTTTTCAGTAATTCAGTCTTCAATAGTTGATTGACAGGGATACATATAACCTGCTTCTATACACACATGCATGTACACACACACCCGAACGAAGTCATGTCTCTACGGATCTAAAGAGAAGGGCATTTTATCATTTCTTTTCATATATGACTTGATACTGATCTCATTCTGCAGAGAACACACAAAAGCAGGAATAAAGAGATATACACACAGTTGTTGTAAGCACTCTGCAGCTCTGACTTAAGATGATTTGTATTTTTTAATTGAGACAGGTCCTATGGATGCAAATGCAGGTGGGCAACCAATTTTTGCAGTTTAAGTGAGAAAAGGCATTTTCTTTTCTAAACGAGGCCAAAATAGGAAAGATGCTCTGTTATCGAGGGGATACGAACCAACAGATGGATGAGTCTTCATCATAAATGGCACACATCAGCTTCCCGTCAGCAAACCGTTTCCTATTGAGTAAAGTGGAGAGCCTAAAGTGACTTATCTAAAGCTGAAAGTGTTTTCATTTTAAAGGTGCAGATGTACATATTTATACTGAGGTCACAGGAAGTGAGGTTTTAGTTTGGGGGACAAAAACACAGAAAAGGTGACAAAGTGTTCCCCAGAGTGCCCTTTAAGTGGAAAAATATGATAAAGTGTTCTCTAGAATTTCTTGGAGCTGAGAAAACATGATAAAGGGTTTTCTAAGGTGCCCTTGAAGTGGAGAAAATGTGATGAAGAACCTTTCCACAGGTGAACATATGTTTAAGTGCCATATAGAGTGCCTTCCAGTGAAGCTAATATGATGGAGAGTGTGTCTTTTTTTCCTTTTTTTTTTTTTACTCCTGCCCCTCAGACAACATGAGTCTTCCACTGCATATAGAACCTACTTCTGTTGTTATCTCTCCAAATGCAGAGTCTTCTAAATGCATTAATGTATAATTTGATTTTCAGAAGAGACTTCAAACCTTGACAAGGTGCTTTCTGTGCATAACAATGTGTACTTTGCTTTCGCCAGGCCAATTTCAGCACTAAAATCACTATATACTATTCAGTCTCAGCTGAAGCACAACATCCACCATTGCACAGTCTTAGTTTTACTCAAAATAGAAACATTTTCACTGCTCATAAAAACAGAGTGTCCACCTTCTGTATTAAACCCTGAATTATAACATCTCAACTGCACTCAATTGCTGGAAAAGTTCTAAGAGTGAAAAGTTGAACGAACTGTAAAGTTTCACACCGGAGATGAAAAGTGCTCTATTCTTTTGGGATATGGTGTTTTTCACACTTGAAATTTTTATTCTCCCATAGTCTGCTAATGCAGAATTTCAAGGAAGAGCCAGTGGATTGGCAGAGGAGTAGATATATTTAGCCTGTGGCGTCTTTTCCTTAAAAATAGAGTGAATCATAAATCTTCTTTTCTTTTGTAGGCTTTTTGGTCCAAGCAGCGCTGTTTGTAATTATCTTGTTACCATCAATTCAATGGTCTCATCATGGGCTCTCTAGATTGTACTAAAATAGATTTATATTTAAAAGGATACTTTATTAAGTTTTTCTCAAAAAAGACCCGTGGGACATCTTGGATTCATTTTTGAAAATTATGTAATTCTTGCACAATAAAGCAACAAAAATAATTAAAAAAAACAATATTACTGGATGCTAAATACTTTCCCCTTTGTGTGTTCTCTGTCTAAGTATCGTCAACATCAAACCTTTACGTCATCCTGTCCACCTTTCTCCGTCAATCCCATTGAAGCAGCTGAGAAATTCCTCTCTTTCCAGGAACAATGGGAAGCTCTGGCTTCAGAGGAGCGATCCGAGTGATGCCTCTCAGATAAGGAAGTCTGCAGGAGCCATAGAGAGCACACAGACAGCGGCTCTATTTACAGACATGCTTTGTTTCTGTCTTTTGTCTCTCAGGTGGCTTGAGGCATGCCAATCGTTTCCCCTTTGCCTGATCTGGGCTTCGATATGGACGCACAGCTTAGATTTACTCTATACCTTATAAGGTAGTCTTATTTGAGAGTGCACATGCAATGATAATATATATATCACATGCAGATTTTATAATTATTCAGTATTCATTAAGACTATTCAATGTCGTGTTGGTCATCAGGTAATTATTTGTTGTTGATATACCAGTTTTTGATACAACAAGAAAAATTAAAGAGTTACATCTATTTATAAGAACTTTTTTTAAAAATTATGTTTACAATGCTACATTATGTTGTTAAAGTTTTCCATGAACTTATCTTTCAGTTTATTAATGTCAATACATTTGTGGTAAAGTTTTTCAGAGAGAAAGTCAGTACACTGAGAGTGATAAACTGAATTTAGCTCTTTAGTCCATACTGCACCAATGGAAACAATGGTTTACATACATAATAATACTGACAAACATGAAATATATATACTTACACACACACAAACACACATACACACTCATACACAAGCATAGTTTTCTTTTCTTGTCTGAGATCAGTGTGTCCTTTATTGTCCACTTCCTGCACAGTGGTCAGCTGCTTCCTATCTGGCGCCACACCAACGAGCAGCCACTGACCCCCCATCGCCACAGTAACACTCTGAGCGGGTGGGGGGGGTCAAGAGTGTAGGGAGAAAAAAAAGATGAGAAACTTTGATAAGATGAAAAGGGACATTCCCGTGTCTGTAGTTGCATAAGTCTTGGAAATTACAGAGTGATTTTGCAATTCAGCGAGCAGTTCTGCCCTAAAAAGTGTAAGATCATGTCATAGCCGGAAATTGGATCCTGACTGGAAGATCAAGGGGAAAATTTTTTGACTTTTGTTATGAAAGCTGTCCTGTGTTTATGGACATTAAAAAGCAGTGTCATTAAAAAAGTGCCATTAGATTTGCCTTTTATAAAAGCACACATGACACTAACTGATCTAATTAACTTATCTTGTAATCATCCAAAATTTGCGAGATAAGTTCCGGGACTTTCTGCAGTCATTTTATTCATTGTGAGACCTGAATCATGAGCTGAGGCGCCTGTTTTAGCCATAAGGCAAGAATTTCAATATCATCTTGAATGCTGTGGACATGTTCAGAGAGAGAGGGAGAGGGGGAACCAGTTCAAAGTGAAATCCTGTTAGATTCCGAGAAAAGATACGGAGAGCCAGATGAATGAAATACAGGGGAGTGTGCTGGAGGGGTGAGTAGATGTGAGAGAGAAGAAAAAGGATGAATATAAAGGAGGAGAGAGAGAGAGAGATGAAGGGAGAAGCGAGATAGAGGGATCTGACGGGGGGACAGCTCTCTTTCATAAAGAGCATTGGATATGAGCCTCAGTCTGTCTCCCCAGGGGATGTGGCCTGGTTTCTCTTCTCCTGGCACATACACACACAACACACACGCGCATATACACGCACTTACTCTCATATACAGTGAGCTGTCAGTAAAAGCCAACACTACATTAACCAAGAGCAAACAAACATAATATACGCTGCCAAGCAGTGTGATGATACATGAAAGCCAAAGCAGGGAAAATATGTGGTTAATTCAAACAACAAAGCCCAAAGCCAAAGTTGTTTCTCTTGAAGTTTTTTTTTTCTGTCTTTACATGTGAATTGATGAAGACTTGACTTAAGAGAGATGAAAACTCTCTTAGTAAATGTCAGCCTGGTCTGGTTTCTCAGAAACAAGAGGGGTTTTTTTTCTTAATTTAATAGGATACCGTGAGTTGGTTAATGATATGATGCTCCCTGACCATAAGAGACGTTACAATTAAGGAGCAGGATTTTTATTTTTTATCATTATTATTATTTAGGGCCCAAGTCCTACCAGGGCAAGGACCCTATTGTTATTATATATAGATTGAGAATTTACAGGGAGCCAGTATGTAGAAGCTAATAAGACAGAAATATGAACCTCTTTCCTGGCTTTTCTGTTTTGTATATGCCAGGATATGTCGCTTGAAAAAAGGCAGTCCTTGAAGTTAAAGAACTTAGAGCTCATAGAACTGAGAAAAATGTAGAAATTATGTCAAACAGATCGAAGGAGATGGCTAAAAAGATTGCCCAATGGCGGATTACTAGAAAATACCTTCAGTGCCTTTGAAGAATTGATGGAATGGTGATATAAAGCAGTGTTGGCAACACTGGTGGTAGAACTTCCTCCAGCACACCAAAAGCTTATCAAGAAGTTACCATTAACATGCCAGTGTTAGATTATATTGTCTTGAAATAGGTGGCCCATTAATCCCGGATGCTGACTGAGATATGTTATCAGCTGAGCTCTCTGTTGTCTGGATAGATGACCCTAGAAGTCTGGTATTTCCTGTCCTGTAAATTCCTTTCAGGTTATAAGTTACTGCTGAGAAGGATATTCAATGCCGGTGCTCCAGATCAGGCTGATTCATTATCACCAATGAGGTACATCCTGTATTTGCCAGGCTTGAACCTGCTTTTCTTTCCTAATGAAACATTAACTGAAATAATTTCATATAAAAAAAATAAGAGAGACTGATATAGAATAATAATTGGCGCAGCAGGAATTTACATTTTCTCCTGCACAAACTTGCTAATATTGAAGAAAATATGTAAAATAAGCTGAAAAGATAAACATAACTTATTGTGCAGGGAAAATGCAGAGAAAGAGCTGCAGCCCCCAGTGAGAAAACACTCCATCTTTCACTCTTTCCATATTCTCTTTCATCTTTCTGCTTGCTGTTTTTACTCCCTTTGTTTTACATGCAGTCGTTATCCATGCACTTGGGTTTTTTTTTTTTTTTGGCCCATTATATTAAACCCACTCCTGCCTCCACCACACAGCTCCACATTGCTTATTCTGCAGCAGATCACACACACGCTCACACATTTATTTTGTAAACACCGTCATCATTCATGCATGTTTATTTCCACATCTCAGCTGAGGGAGAAGGATGACAGGAAAAGACAAACAACACTTAGAGAAATGCAGGACTCGGCCTCAGATTTATTACTTGGTTTTATTAGTTTATTTTATTATGACATTGACATAATAAAAGCACTGAAGCCACATCATAAAAAGCATGCACAGGCACCAGATGAGCTGCATTCAGTGTTTTTGAGAAACACTTATTTGCAACATCTGTCCAGAGGAGGCTTTTAAGAAAAGGTTAGAATGGATGGAAGAAATAAATTTGGTTAAAGGAAAAGAAAGCGAGTAAAGTCAAAAAAGAAAGAAAACATAATGCAGAAGAGAGAGAGAAATGCAAAACATAGACAGTGTAGAAGTACAAATACAGTGCTGATAAAAACACAGAACCATAAAATGTAGGTGGACATTTAGAGGGATAATAGGTGAGAAAACAGTGTTGTTTCACTCTCAGCCATGATTTAACACTTCTATTTAAAACAGTAAAAATGTGTTGTATACAGAACAAAGTCATTACTGCGTACCAGATTTATTATGAGAGAAAACCTTTTCTTGCAAAATATTCAGTTCCAAATGCACCAAATTGCAAAGAGTAGCACTAACATGAGTAGGAGACATGCAAACATCTTAAATTATATGTTATGAGCACGAGAGAGTCTCCAACTCTAAAAGATTACACAAATCTCTGAGCTTTGCTGCGTGTTCAACGAGTAATGTGGATGTAAACAAAGATGTGGGGGAAAAAATGGTTTATTTTGTTCTGTGCTTGACATGCAAGACTGACCTAAAAAAAAAAGGAAAGAAGAACTTCAGACAAAACAGACAGAAAGCTGCTTCACTTTTGCTTCAGCGTGGACGAATGAAAAACTAGGGGGAAAAAGGCAAACCATTTCTTTACATTAATGATTCGTAAATCAAGTATCCTGTCCATGATGGTGGATTAACTGTAGGAAGAAAAGCCATTGCTGAACTTATTGCAGGAACAATTACTGTCATTGGTCTGCAATAATTTAAAACATAATTATTTATAAAGAGATATTTTGCTTGGTGACTCTTCATACATCGTGAGCAATGATCTCAGGTTAATGGTGTGTCCAATTTGTGTTATTGGAACATAATCCTTTCATGGTTGAGAACATAGTATTCCCATTAGTCCTTCCCATGCCTCATAATATGCATTCAATCACATACTTTTGCACACACACACTCACAGACATGCATAGTGGTTTTTATAATGACCAGAATGATTTGTACTTTTAGTGTCTGAATGGTGCGTTTTGGTGTAATACATCACTCAGGCTCATAGTGGCTGAAAAACACACATAGTAATGTGCAGAAATATCAACTCAAGAACAAACATATTTTTTTCTTTGCAGCCAGAAAGTGTGTTTTATAATGGACAGGCTTCCGCTGTGGACTTCATGTTTTTGTTTTTCTCTCTTTCAGTCCCAGATTCGCCTTTTTTATTCGTGTGCCTTTGAAGAGTGTATGAAAGATAGCAGTTTTGCTTTTGGGTAAAAGACAAACAGAGATGTCACCGAATATTTGCGCAAAATATTTCAGAGAGCTCTCCTCGTCACGGAGTTCAGCAGCTCGACTTACATGCAAAGCCAAACACTACATGCACATACTCACACGCATATGCACGCTCTACTCAAATGTGCACTCTTTTTGCACACATACACTCACTCACAGATTTAGAGACTCCAGCATTGCTTTGAAATGGAAATGTTTTGGCCATGTTCGAGGGAATACTGAGCAGAGGAAGAAAATAACTCCCTCCTGACAAAAACAGTGAAAAACAAGAATATAAAATTAGAAAGAGGAAAAGTCTCGCACTCGCAAACAATCAGTCTCTAAAGACACAATGTGACTTTGTAAGATTTTAAGGATTTGTTTGTCACAATATGTATAAGATCTGTGATAAATCATTCAGATATTTTGCGACATCAGTTTATTATGAAGCTTCACTTACTGAGAGAAACATTTTCATGTAGACCAAGGAAAAAGAAGAGTTCATAAAAACTCCAAAGCCAATAAACCTGATATTTCTCCACCTGCAACTATACCAGAGATAAACGAGTAGGCAGTGCACTCTCCTCTAGTGGTCCTCATTTAGTTTTTTAGGATCCACTCAATGAGAACAAATGCAGCAAAGTGGAGTCTGACAGCACAGTTGTGTAATACAATTGTCCTTTTTCAACAGAACAGTTGAGATGTTCCTCTGATCCTGCCACAAAGTGAGTCTAAGTGAAATGCACTCTGGGACAAAGTCCTGTGCTGACAGTTTGACACTTTATATACCCAATTTCTGTAGCCATTTATGTTATTTATTTGCAACAAAAAAATACTTCTCAGGAAAAAATAATAGATTAGATTATATATAAATGTTCAAAGCACAACATTTTAATTTGTTATTTCTTAAAGAGGGTTTGGTTAGCTTCAGCTATTTGGCTCAGGTTAATGAAGCAGTGTTTTACTGGTAATAAATTAGGCAGCATCTGCTACTAATATGAGACAGGTCGAAATGCCCTTGTCTGCTCTTAAATTTAACTGCACTGAACATTTCATCAAACATCACCATTAAACCACAAAGTACATCATGCACAGGCACAGAACATTGTGTTTCACTGTGCACATTCACTCATGCATGGACAAGAAGGGCCAGCAAACACAAAGTGATTGATCATGCAACAGAAGGAGATAATCCTGTGTATCTGTTTACAGAGGAGTTATCACATCAACTCAGCTTTATTAGATAAGACAGTAAACAGCCAGCTGTTGTTTTCTGCACTACATGAAATACAATTCATGCACCTGTTATTGCCTTCTGCATCATTTCCAGTGCATTAATGTATCATTTTCTGCAAATCACCCTTTTGCGGGTACACAGTTTCAATCCAATGTGTTAAGAGTGTTCTCCTCCAGTAATAATAAAAACTACTGCATAAAAAATATGCTGTTACATAATTTTATTGAGCAGATATAGCTCAGTGAATGCTAAGTATAATTGTGATCCAAAAACGGGTTTGATGGAGTAAAAATGTTACAGAATATAGCAGTAAATCCTACAGAATGATTACATACAAACGTAACTAGCATGAAAAAAGTCTTTGTTCATAATATGCTTAACACTACATAAAGCTGCTTATACTCATGGCTAACAGGGTCCATACTCGTAATCAATTCACTGGCTCACCTTTGTAAAATTTACTAATTTTGATTTAATTACATAAATGTTTAAATCTGCATCGAAAGAGGCTTTAACTTTGTTTTTTCAACCCACACAGAACTCACAAGTTTGGTGTTATGAGCACCACAGACGGCACTGACTGCAGACTGTGTTTCTTTGACCCCTGCAATCAGAGTCCAGAGAGCTTTTCTTTCTGCTTCTTTAACCATGAAGTGGCATAAGTAAGGGGACACAGAAGGAAGAAGCCGGGAAGAATAATAAATAACAGCTGCCCATCACACCTGGTGCCTCATGAGGAGGACTCAGTTGCTTCTAATGTGTCATTATGCAGCCTCCTCTTTCTATTCATAACCTGAGGAACCTGCATTTTAACGTTCCTCTTTGACCACCTATCCTGCTGGTTCTCTTTCTCTCTGCCTCTGTATTTTCTCACACACACCTAAATTGATCGCAGACACAGGCGTGGCCACAAAATCCTCCTGCAGTTTGATTGGCCGAGGCCACACGTTGCAGAAACCAATGGGTGCACAGGACAGGTCCTGTGTGCTGCTGGCCTGGTGAAACTACTCGGTGACTGAATCAGCTTGGTATGCCGATTCACGTGCACACACACACACACACACACACACACACACAAGGGGCAGATGAGGAGACGGTGGACACGTCTTGCATACTGAGTAGCTAGATCTGTCTCAAAGAGGAACAGAGATTGGATAAAAG
>JAPZDY010000010.1:9621312-9636424 GCA_029783645.1 Ctenochaetus hawaiiensis
CAGCAGAATAGGGCAATGCATCAATAGGACTTTAAGCCCTTGAAAGCTTGGTATTAAATTGTGTGTTACTTTCTACAACATTAAATATTTATTAAATAATAAAAAAAAAACCCAGTTAATTAAAGATAAGAAATAAATCATCCTGAGTTATTACATGTTAAGAGTTCTTTGGGGCTGAGTGGGTGTGGCTTTATCTAATTTGATTGACAGCAGCCTGCCAGCCAATTGGTGCTGGTACACATCCACTTTTCCATCTTTGCGTCACCCCGTTCAAACCAATGACAAAAGCAACAGCAAAAACATAATGTAGAAATTATTCATGTAACAACCATAATTATCTTAATTTCACAGAACTCAACAAGCTAATTGGAAAAATAGGTTTGCAAGACCTTTTAATTTTCATTAAACCAAATACTATACAAAATAGATAATTTATTGACAGCTTTGATATTCTCAAAGTCTCTAGTGGGGCTTTAATGTAATGTTATGTAATTGTACTGACATGAGACCATAAATATGAGAAACATAATTTAATCACAATCCGGCTATTATAGTGTCTTATATCATTATATGGGACATTTGCTCTGGTCTGCTGGTTAGGTCATCATCTTTGCTCTTCATCTATCACAGTTAAATGACATACTGGTTTCATTTCCTTTGGCTCTGAAACTATCAATATGAAGGATGTTGCTAATACTCCAGGTATAAAGTGCCAAATATCATATCAAAGCCTTGCAGCTCCTCTAAAGTGCAGCTGCTATAAAGATGCCGGTCCAACACAAACCAGTCCAATTCATATAAGTAATCTTATTTAATATACACTGGCCTCTAATTGGCCTGTGAGCCCTGAAGGAACCTTTTGAAATGCCGCAAAATACATTGTTAACTGGATTGATTTTAATAGAGAAGTATTGAAAAAAGCCTTTGTTGACTCACGTCCATTACTCATCTTCTTTTCCTTTCTTTAATAACTCTTTTCTCAAAAGTGCCAAAGTCTTCAGCTCACTTTTCCCTCTGTCTCTGCCATTTCCTCTCCCCTCTTGCCTGTCTTCCTCTTCCTCTCCCCATCTCACCAGCTAATCTTGTTGTATCCTGAGTGCAGCATCCCAGTGGGCCAATACAGGACTGGCCTGCGGGTGTTGTGAGGCCCTGCTGCGCATCCACACAGCCCTCTCTCTTCTTGTGTCTCCTGTAGATCATCTCTGTCTCCCCCTTTTTTTTTTTTTTTTAATCCCACAGTCGCTTTCTGTGGCACGAATGGCAGTCAGAGCTGTGCTCCCTTTTCAAGCACTCTTCACACAGAGGGTTACGTAATACATGCTCACATACACACACGCACGAATGACAAATTCAAACTCATCTAAATACTTAATGCCAAATCATCCAATTAGCTGAGAAGTGGGAGAGAAGTGTGATGAGGCATAGTAATGAGGTCTGCCTGATAGTCTAAATTAATAAATAAAACCTCTGTGTCATAGACACTGAGATACCAAACCTGTTTCTGATTGTGACCCTGTCATTTTTAACCAGGTCTGATGATAGTAAATGATGGCAATCCAAAATCACATATCACCCAGCTGGCAATACATCAACCACCAGTCGGTGCGTTTACTGGCTCAGTGCAGCGCTGGACATTCTGGTTTTCTACCTTGAGGAATAGCTTATACCCTTTTTTTCTTTTTTCTTCGGTCATGTAGCAACAATTTCAGAAATAGTCCAGTTTCATAAAAGGATAAACCTTTCAGCACTGAAATATTTCTTCAATAAGTTTCGCCTCCTTGTAAATCCTCTTCACCAGGTGCATGTGTATGAGCTGAAGAGCAGTTCACTGAACTGTTGTAAGCTATTTCATTTATGAATACTCTTGGAGATATAAAGCGAAAATTTAAACAACACTTCTCTAAATTAAACATTATTTTGTACGGGGGGGTTAATTGCCTTATTCAATAACACATCAACCCCCCTTTTCTCCTTATTTTTATTTACTTTTTTTGAGGGATCACTGCCATAGACATTCATTGTTATCCAAAATAAGCTTTAAATGCGTATTAATCTGCAGCTGAAAACAGTCTTCAATTAATTTACTATTTTCTCTTGTTTTTAAACACATTTGCTAAAACTACAGTGTTTATTTGTTTTAGAAAAAAAATCGCTGTTTTTTTTAATGTAAAATTAAGAATTTGGTGTCTCTTCATTAAAATAAATTTTCACTAGGAAACAAAGGACTGGTGTCATAGGCCAGGCAGAAAAGTTAGAAAATGTTGAAAGACAGACTAGCATGTTGTTGGTTTTGGTCTTTGCACGGCAGTGAAAATAGCACCATTATAATTCTAACTACAATACTCCATTTTAATACTATAATGCTTAATATCAGCCCACTTTTCCTGTAGGTCCCTTTCTGTTCATGTACACAAAATGGTTCTTAAAATTTGATATTTAGCAGGAAAAATGAGTGGATTTCGACTTCCATCTTTAAAGTTTTACCAATCATTCCCCATGTGAGGAAGTGATGCTTGATCCCACAGAGACAGAATTAATTCAGCAGTATGCTAATATGAGATCATGACGCAGAAACAAACAAAATGCACAAATGTTTCTGAGTCTGGGGGGAAAAAAAAGGAAAACTGATCCATCCCCTAAAAAGTTTTAACAGAGCGTTGCATTCACAGTATAATAATAAACTACTGTTGTCTGGGGTTTAACGAACTTCCTATGAGTGGACAACTGGTGGGTCCCTTTACGTAAAAGGAAAACCAGCTTTGATTTTATCAGAACTTCCACTGCAGCCAACGAGCACAGGACAAGAACAGGCTTATTGTCCGCCTACAGAGCAGTCACATTCATGACAACATGCAGCTAATTAGAGGAATTAAAGCAACATTTTATTTTCCCCTGGGATGTTTAGTTGCAGATGTGCACAACTGTGTGTGTGTGTGTGTGTGTGTGGGTGTGTATGTGTGTGATAGCATGTTTCATGGACAAGGCCAACGCAGCAGAAGAATCCCCGGAAAGTGTCCCTTTCACTCAGCACCGAGTCAGGAAATGCACAAAGACAAAAGGCTCTATTGTCACGATAAGCTTTAATGAGGTAGCAAGGAGTGTGTGTGCATGTGTGTGTGAGTGTGTGTGTGTGTAGGTTCAATGCACTTATGATATAATAGTATTGATGGAGCCCAGATGAATTGGCCTTGCACTCATTTGAAAGGTAAATATTAGTGATGTTTTGAAACAATACGGCCTATATTTCAGGTCATGGAAGGGAAATACCACTAAATACATGGATGGATGAATGACTGGATAGAAATATACTTATTACAACAATAATATGCCACTCGGATAATAAAAAACTTGACTTACACTGGAAATTCCTGTGTGTTTGTTACCTGTCACCTGTGAGACAAGATCAATGTTGCCAGACAGAGCGCTGGGTGTACCATCGATCAGAGACAGGAAGCAAATGTAAACAGACGGAGAGGTCACATGGCGCCTTTCTTGTCATGTGCCAGGAAGGGTCAGCCACTCTTTGTGTAGTTAGGCGTGTTTGATCTCTTTGTGGCTGTGTTCCCAGAGGTGGTGTGTCAGCCAGCTAACCAATAAAAAGGCAGGAAAGGATACCAGCCTTAAAAACAGAAGATGAGTTGGGCAAAGAGACAGATGTGCAGGCAGAGGTGGGATGAAGGAAAAAGGAGGATGAGGAGGGCAAGGAAAGGGCAGAAAATACCTGGGAGGAGTGGGCCCATATGTAGGTGAGATTAAAGGAAAGCTATGGAAGTTGATCTGTAGCTCTGTATCACTGCAGCACTTATAAGCACTAACAGTCATCAAAACAATAAACGGTTTACAACTGTACATTATAATACATTATAAAATAGTTGTAGTAGATTTTTCATATTGTTAATGTATTTAGATGATAACAATAACTCCTCCTGTGAGGCTTATGTAACTGACACATATATCTAAACAGGTAATAAGTAACTGACAAAAGAACAGTTAGATAAATACATATTATGAATGTTTATAAATTACATTTTATTTATTTGTATATAACTCTTCATGCTTCATGAGACCCAAACAAAGGTCATAGGATACAAGTGAAAAGCATGGAAGAAAAAGTAGGTCAGTGATGTAACTTTTGTGTAAAGTACTTTCTAAAAGTAAAATATTTTGTTTAACTGTTTTCAAGTGCTGGTATGAACCTCCCAAACTAAGTGTGTCAGGAACATACTTGTACACAGTTTAAAACCAGACTAAGTGATTAGTGTATGTGCAGAATAAATAAATAACTGCAAGAACACTGAGTAATCAACAAATATTATTCAAGCTGTGTTATACAAACATGAATTATCTGTTTATACACCAGTAATGGATTCTTAAAATCATAATTGTTGACCAATATGTGATTATATCTATTTACAACTAGCAAGGTGTTAAAACAAAGCCGTATAATGGCAGTTTCATTAAATTTAATACAGGGTTTGCAAGCATGCACACAAATTCTCAATATTTATTTTGCAATCTGCATCTTTTGTGACTGCTCCATGTTTTTTTGGTGAGCATTCAAGGTGCAGGACTGTGACACCAGAATCCAGGGTTCTGTCTCTGGTTATATCAAGGCCACAAAAGCTGTTTGTTTTATGTTAAAAGACAGGTTATTAATTTTGACCTAATTTTAATAGAGAAATTGTGAAATGTAGTCACAAAAGTCTGCATTCATGAACATGGATATGAAGTTTTAAACAAACTGAAAAATGTGTCAATATGGACAGAAAACTTTTGTAAGGCTGCTCTTAAATGCTAAATATAGGGTTAGAGAAGATTTCCACTTTTTTTTTTCCTGATCTGTCAGATATATCCCTCATATTGCAACATCTAAATGTATCTCAATGTAAATATGTTTCCTCATAGTTTCACCATCTGTAGTTTTTGCTCTGCTGTTTTTAGGTGGGAGGACTCAGAAAAGAAGCTCAGGCTGTAAACCGAAACCTGAGTTTTAGAGAAAGTTTTTTCAGGCAGGAAATGAAAACTAAAACACTGGCTGGGAGGTAAGTTTTTTTTTCTGTGCATATTTCTGTGTGCATGAGTGTGTGTGCACGAATGTGCAGACAAATGCGTACCTGGACAATGGCCTGAGGAATGAGAGGCCAAACTGGGCCATCTGGTCCCATAGCCTAAAACTGACTGGTCAGCATTAAGTAGGCAACTCTCCCTCTCTCTCTCTCCCTCTTTCTCCCCTCTGTCCTCTTTATGCACACACATGTCCCTCCATGGTCTAACAGACAGGCCTCTGCTCTGTGCAGTCGCAGTGGAGTTCGGATGGCCTTTATGAGGCAGCCATGCTGGAGGCGACAGGCAACAGGCCCGACACACTGTTCCACCGTGACGTGTTGGCTTTGTTATCTCTCCGTTCAGGGGAGGATTTGGTGTCATCCTTCCCCCACTGTGTGGAAAATAAAATTAAGCTTTGTGAGCCTTTTTCTATTATAAGAATATATTGTAGAGAATTTGAATTCATTGGTATGCAACAGAGAGGCCCAGCTTGTGACCAAGGAAGGCTAAACGGCTTTGCTGGTCAAGAAATTTGTGTGTGGTGTCTGTTGTTCTGTGTGAAATGACAAGTTTGGATCAGGATTGGATGGCACAAGCTAAATTTATTTATTACCAAGTTTGTGAGTTTATTATCCCTAAAGTGAGTTCCTGTTGCTACTTGCTGTTTTCAGACTGTCGATTTGATAAATTAGGTTACAAAACTAAATCTTAAGGAATTTCTTTCGGAAGTAAATAGTTTTGTCTTATGTAAATCAGTTGTATACAGTGGAAACTATTTCTGCTCGAGAGGGATGCATCCCTCTCAAGGACCCAAGCAAATGCAAACATAACACATTACTGATTCTTCCACTGTCAAAACAATGTTGAATTAATGCACTTTGCTGCCAAATCTACTTTAGGGACAAGACCACAAGTCCGGGATGGGATGTAGGAATGTCAGCAGCAGACAGGAAGATAACATCAGCAATGTGGCTTGCTAGTATTACAAGTCAAGAGTTAATTAATGCTCCACAGTAACAAATAGTTTAACATTTTACCTCACTAGAATGTTTGCAGCTATGTTCCCTCAGGCTTTACAGCCCGACTTAGTCATAAGAGAGAACGGAACAAAAATTTAAACAGCTGAAGATTTTCATTTGACTGGGTTCATTACAACAGAGAAGAAGGGTAATATTCCCCAGTGTCTGATGGGAAAAATCCAACTTGTCTGACAAGTATGTCATGTTTGTCAGCCTTGGCAGCAGTGTAATTTACCCAATTAATTAGCTAAGCAAAAACTTAGTGAATTGTGACCTGAATCAGTTACATATTGACCCAAAAAGATAAATGCTTGCCCAGTTTGTGATTACCTAGCCTAAAAAACTAAAAATCATCATTAAAGATAAGAAAGATAAGCAGAAATTAACCCATACAGCTCTGATTGAAACACATTTGAAGAGTGAGCAAGACCAATGCAAACAGAAATAATTGAAAAAGAAAATAATCACACATAAGTAAGAAAAAAAGTTTATCAATATGTATTTAGTTAAATGTTGTGTAGACTTCAAATAAAACAAGTAAAATGTGCAAACTTCAAGCAATATTTCTCTGGTATTAATCTACATCGTGTATATGAGCATATGACAAATTTCATAAAAAATCTCATTTGAAACATGTTTACGTTGTTTGGATGCTTAAGTTGTTTGTTTGTCACAAGTCTGTACTTTGCAAACACATTTGAAAGGGAATTCTCCTCATTTTAGTGATGCATTCTTAGTTAAAAGTACATTTTAACCAAACCCTGCAGTTGTTTGCAAGCATCCTCAATTCTTCAAAGATCTAACAAACCTAAATCTCAAAACACCAAGTAAATCACCTTCACTCTAATTACTTGCAACTCTCGTATCCTGCATCTGTTCACCTTTGAAGATTAAGTGTCTTCCTGTGAAAAGACCTCTGAACCAAATACACTCACCTGAAAGGTCAATTGTCTGCTTTTATTCGAGCTCTTTAATTAAAGCTCAATAAATCTAGGCCAAGCAGTCACCTGGGGCCACTGTCCTAACACTGAACAGACTCAAGCAGACTTAAAAATGCAAAGATAAGAGATGCTGAATAAAGAGAGAATGAAAAGAGAGTCTAAACAATATTCTTTTATATTTGGCTGATAAATGTTTGAACTAACAAAGACAGCGCTCCTGAAAGGCAGAGTGTGTTTCATCTATCATACATTTACTGGCTTCAAAAGGGATTGAGGGGTTGTCTGATCCACCTCCTCCACCTTGTACCTCTGCCATTCATGTGAGGCTTTCATGCATAGCAAAAAAAAAAGAACCACAAATGTAAAAAACAGGTCACCTACAACATGTACTGGCACATTACAACATGAAATGCAGGAGGTATGGCGTTATATAAAAGACATTCATCATCATGAGAAATGTCGAACTTGTTATCTAGTGCAGATCGTCCCACTGTGAGCACACACACACACACACACACACACACAAAACTCACATGGTTTCATTCCAGATGAGCGATTACCTGCTCGACGGCCTACATATGAGTGACAACAGGTTCAGTGTTTTTGTTCCCCAGTCAGATGAGAGCTGTTAGGTAACAGAGGGAGAGGCAGCGGCGGCGGCGGGGCCGTTGGCCTACTATGTTGGTGACCTCTTACTCTGCAGCCCACTTTGCGCTGCTGTCCTTCAGCTGGAGAGCATCTCTCCTGGACAAACACCAAGTAAATATGTTGATGTTGACATAACAACCTGGACAACTATTACAAAATGTCTCAGGGACTTTTTTTTATTATGAAATGTCATGCTAAATCGGTCCAAATAGAGAAACAAGCAGAGTGTTCTGATTTTTAAGGTTACCCTCAAACAAATCAGCGTACAGCAAACATTCAACATCCTTTCTCACTTAACGCACTCACATGCAAACTGGCCCGCCATTATAAATACCTCTGCATTTATATCCACCCACATGTGTTTTGTGTGTAAGTAGCCCAATCTATTGATTATTCTGTCTTGTTTGATATCTTGAGTCTGTGTTTGCTCAGGACATGCAATGTTTGAGCAATGTAACATTTCAGAATAAAAAGAAATACCTGTCTTTGCAACCCTAGCACACCAGGTTGACCGAAACTGTTAAATACATCTGAACTCACTGCAACAAGTTGTTATTTTGAGTCCATGAAGGATTTTCAAAATGGTGAAAAATAATCTAAAAAACTCTCATGTGTCTCTTACCTTTCTGGACCCCTCAAATAGGTTATTCCAGACACAGCGTCATATCAACAACACCCTCGTGTAAAAGTCTAATATTTCCATGCTGACCTAGTTTCTCTATATTGTTTGCTCTGCTGTGGCTGACCCAATCTTTTGTGTCCTCCTGTAACAGCATCGGTTACTCGATGCCATGCAAACTATTCCTGTGGAAACAGCAGCGCTAAGGTGACGTCCTCTGCCCCAGAACTGAGCAAACAGTGCTGCTAATGGACAGTCTGTGCTCGCTGCAAAGGACCATGAGAATGTCATCCCTCCTCAATGGTTCATTAGTTTTTTTATGCACCAAAAGAATGACAAAGGTGGATATGACAACAAGAACCCGAATGTCTTTTTCCGCTTAACTACCAGGGCAACTCAACCCCAGAGACTCGACAGCTCAGTTTTATCTCTTCAGAGCTTCCTGTCCTTGTTCCTGTATTACGGCATTAAGAGAATGAGATACTAACTAGCTCTTCCTAAATGGGTATGGAGAACTCCCAACGGCGAAATACTAGAAAGATAATGAGCGGGGAACCACTTCAAGATAGAGGAACTGTTTATTCAAGCATGAATCATTGCTGCCTGAGGAGTTGAACTGTTATGCCTCAAAGTGTGTTTGTATTCTAGGGCCATATTTAGACAATAGGTAGCACTTTCTTATCTTCTAAATAGTCTTCTACATTTCTTTTTGTCTCCTTTTTTTACGCCAATGTTAAAATATGCCATATTTCATTTACTACAGCTTCTTCCTACTTCTTCCTCATTTTTTCCTGTTATAAAAATTGTCTAATTTAAATTTCACTTCGCCGTCCTGAGTGCATGAATGAACTAGCAGCATTTCAAATGCAACATTAGGCCTAGAACTTTACACATGGTTTTTTATAATTACATGACCTGGAGCTTTCTTTCATGTGTTTGCACTGTGTTCCATTTTCCACCAAATAAAACCCTCACCCCTTTGCTCTTTACTCTGTTTGTCCACACTGATATAGTTTGGATCAGAAAATGCAGGGCAGAGGAGCATCAACCACAACAACAGGAAGATTAATGCCTTGCTATCTGTTCAAAAAGTCAAAAGAGCCAAAGTCCCAGCCTCTGCTTAACTGGCTTCCCATGAGTACTTGCAGTTCACACCTAGCCAAATCCCCCAGTGGGGTTATTGACCATCATGAAGAATATTCTGTGCTGGATACCAAACTGGTCTAACTGAATTATGTAGAACAGTAGCAGATGAAACCAAACATCATATTACTGTTTTTGTGGAGAAATCCTCTGTGTCCCATGATGCAATTGTACCACATCTTTACAGTGTGGTGATGTTGTTCGGTAACTTCAAAGTCAAAATGTTACATTTGCATTACATAACTCTTAATTGAAGTTGTGCGCACACATATACACGCTCACCATGGGCACACCCAAGTGTACACATGGGTGAGGAGGGGCACACTGTTTTTATCCCCAACAAATGGAGTCAGGAAATTGTAAATGTCAACATACCGGTGGTCACGAAAAAAATGTGTATCTCCGGTGCTGTTGTTGATTATGCAATGAAACTACAGATACTCATCCCTGAAAGTTCTTGCTTGCACCTGCGACATGCACATTACTGAGGAATGTTCTGTTTGTACACAGCAGGGATAAGCCCCGAACTTTTCTGTTTCATCTGTTTCATCTGTAAATATGTTTTGGATGGTGATAGCTCATGGCAAAACCAAGCAAGTGTACAATTTAAGATTTTGAATAAATGATTAATGAGAACAGATTTTCAGTTTTAGTGCATATCTGTGGACATGGGAGCAGCGAAATTCCCTATATAGGGCCTTTGAAAGCCATAGCTGCAACAAATGTAATCTCTCCAATAAAGGAAAGGCAAAACACAAGGTCCTGTTTTTTTTTTTAAATTTTACATCGACCATATGTGGCCCAAGCTGTTATGTATGTTGTAATGTCCCCTATTCGGATGAGTAAACAGACTGCACCTAAAGGAGCTTGACAAGCAGCTACAAACACACTGCAGCCAAGTAACACTCTTTCCACCTTCCTCCACACACACACACACACACACACACACACACACACACACACACACACACACACACACAAGGGGTACTGAGTTTATACTGAGTTTGCTTAACCTGCTTGATCTGCGGCATTTTCTCAGGACTCAGCTTCATCTCAGGGCTTATCTACCACAAAACCCAGGCCGCCTGCTGTGGAAAATTCCCTGAACCCAAATGTGAAAGGAGGCCTTAAGAGAGAGGGAGCGTGGTGAAAAAGGGAGAGACCGATTGTGAGAAAGAGCAAGCTTACCCTGCGTGACACATGCCGTTCAAAAAAAAAAAAAAGAGAGAGAAAAGGAGAAGTAAAGAGAGAAAAATCAAAGCCAAAAAGAGGCAAATGCCAAGCCAGTATAAAGAAAAGACATGGACTGCAAACCACTGATTGCTGTTTTTGTCTTTGCAGTATCATATTATACTCTGTTTCTCATAAAACCAAAAAAAGATCCTTTTTTTTAATGATTCAATGAACAAGCCAGCAGCCTGTGATTTGAACTATAATATTAGATGCCATGTTGGACATGGTTGTGTTACTTTAGGCCATACATGTAAACAAAGCTGTAAATCTCTAGGAAGCATAATTCCATGGGATTTTTCTCTCAACCTTTCTCTGTCGGTACTTCTCTCACATGCACACGTTCGCATAAGCATTTCAAAACAGAAAACCTTCTGTTCCTGTATGTCATTTATAATTAAAACACATAAAAAGACTGGGTTTTGGCCAAAAGGAGAGAGAAAGCGGCTGTTGGCTGGAACTGTTCTCTCCTCGCATACATATCAATGAGAAGGTCCTCTGCAGGAGGCCTGTCACATCCCTGCGGCCAGCATGAAAACAGATCCTTTATTTATTCTGACTAGGAAGACGTTCCAGTTTTCTTGTGAATATAAAATGGAAGGATGTTCTGTTTTCTTTTCCCCCTATGCCTGATAAGTTAGGTAAAAGTGAAATGCTTGGTTTGGCCGAGGCCACCGGCAGTGTCCGAAAGTCACGTAGAGCGGGGCGAGACCTGCTTCACTGAGCCTTTTCCTTCTCAATGAAACATCCACAAGCGGGGAGGGAGATGAAAGATAAATCTAGAAAAAAGGGCGGAAACGCAGGAAAACGGAATAATTGCTGACTTTCGTTCTTTCTGTTTTGTCGCAAGATTGTGACTTGGTGGACGTGTGTGTGTATAGTGTGCTGCAGCACAACACGTCGCTTCAGACCTCCTAACCTGATTTTTGGGTGGTAACCGTTTCATCACACGCAATGTTCTAGAAAGGCTTAAGAGTGTGTGTGTGTGTGTGTGTATGTAATCACACAGTGTGACACAGCACAATGCCCACTTCCTAGCCAAAACACAGAGGGTGGGACACACACCCTGGCTCTGTGGTAAATGTCACATACACAGTACTAGGGGATGAGATTTTACACACTCGTATGACGGATAGGGTGCCCACTGTTGTGACTAGTGTCTTTATTTCCTAAATTGGCACTGGGGCTCAGACGGAGCAGATTGCACCTCTGCATGTATGATGAACTGCCGACATCAGCATCTCTATTAACAGATGTGAAGGTTGGAACATAATTAATAACTGGAGAAAAAGGGGAGGGCTTAGTGAGTGAAAAGTGCAATAGAATATGACCAGGTGAAGATGAAATAAACTACTAAGACTGGTTGTGGTTTCAGGATGTTGATCTTCACTTGACATATCATTTCAAACCACCATAATCTTGATGTCAGAGTCACATAATTTGATATATATTCTGGTTAAAAATTTAGACCTTTGTGTTACTCATCATTTGTGACAGGTTGTAAGTTGGTATTCCTCAAAGTAAATAGTCAAAATAAGAATTTTAGCACAACCTCTTGAATAAGTTCACTCCATAAATTTATGACATGCCATAAAAAATTTGGCATGTCATGTCATCACACATATGCACATGTGGTTTTGAAAAACCGTACTTTTCTGACTATAAGCCGCACCTGAACACAAGCCGCACCCACTAAATTTAACAACTAAAACCACTAAAGCTGTCCTTTTCAGTGTCAGAATTTAACAGCCTCAGAATTACTTCGTCACACACTTTCTCGTTTATTTTCGTCCATAAAATTTGCCGCATCGTAGTTTACGCCGCAGCGTGTGAAAAAAGTAGCGGCTTATGGTCCGGAAATTACGGTATTCATATCTGTGACAAAACACGATCTATTGCTTTCAAAAATATTGTTTTTTAAGAAGAATATCATCCATGACTGAAGTATCAGAGCAACAGAATGAGCTGTAACAACTGTGGTGACCCCCCCTGCTTCATTATACCTACAGACTGATTTATGGACACAAAGTTTCGGACATCTTGGAATATAGTTATAATATTTTACATCTGCGAGAAATGGGGCCATGACATTTCACATGTGGTTTTTTGATTCAGATTTAGATTCAGTTTTTTTTTTTTAAAGGGTTATCAAAAACTTGTCAATACTATCTACTTTATTCTATCATTGCAGTGTTCTCTTGTGAAGCCCTAATAAGGATTTTTTTTATTGACATGTTTACAACATGTGCCTCCAGTCATCCAATTAACTCACCTGCTGATATCCCTATTTCTCGTCCCAAACATGTTGTCCAACCACCTCAGGGAACAGTTTGTTATTACTCACCTTTCATAGGTTGGCGGGTCAAAAACACAAATTCCTCAGTGTAAAACATTTACTCATTACCTTAGAATTCTATAACAGACCAGACTTTGACCAAGTGTGCATTCATAAAGGAAAACACCACAACACAAAAGTACAAAGTGTGCTGATGAAATGTAAAACTTTTTCACCCCATCTACAAAGTGAATGTTTATCTGTGTGTCTGAGCAGGAATCCAAATCTGTATCTGTACATTAACAGAAGTCTAGTTGCGTGACTTGAGTTTGAGTCAGGCTCGAGTCTCAATTTTTTGGTAACTTTAGATTTAATTTGATAAAATCAAAAAATACTTGCAACTTGACTTAGATTTTTGCACCAATGACTCATGACTCACCCGGACTTTTGTCTCTTGACACGAACTTCCTACAAGTCCAGAGATTAAAAAGTAGTTCTGCAAGCCACAGATAAGTACAATTCCGTTCATTTCCTGAATCAACTGACATCAATTCCCACCAAATCAACACTAAATTCCCTGGAGCCACTGTGTTTGAACCAATTCAACAGCACCCAAGTTGCAGGAGATAATCATAAAGAACTGAGGTTACATTACTGGGTTCCAGCTGATAAAAATGACACCAAGGACAACTTTGTGCACAAAAGCTACCCAGTGGTCAACAAAAATGTGCAGTATGCAAAATTTTCAGATATTAGAAATGGCAGAGAGCGATGCAATAACATCTGATTTGGCTTGACATTTGAAGTGGGACAAAGACGTTAAATTAAAGGCTCTGTTGTCAAAATAGCAGAAATTTGGTT
Source organism: Ctenochaetus hawaiiensis (assembly GCA_029783645.1). Taxonomy (NCBI): domain Eukaryota; kingdom Metazoa; phylum Chordata; class Actinopteri; order Acanthuriformes; family Acanthuridae; genus Ctenochaetus; species Ctenochaetus hawaiiensis. Next base: position 9,635,095 of record JAPZDY010000010.1, read on the forward strand.
GAAGAGCAAATTATGACTTGTTTTTGATGCAGATACTCAAAGTTTCGGACTTGGGGCTTGACTTGGGAAGTATCAGTTACTACTTGGACTTGAGTTGAGATGTAAGTGTAAAAATTTCTTTGTGACACACAAAACAATGAGTTGGTCCCACCCTTATCTTTCACTGACACTCTGACATCAACACTATGAAGACCTACAGCATTCCACAGACAGCAATGACATAAGCCAGACTTAGCACACATACAACACATTGAACTACATGTGGCATTTATATAAGAGGTTTTAATTTAGAACAGCATATTTGTTTTAGAAAAACAGCTGAACAAATACCAGCACAGTAAAAAAATGTTTTGCTCTAAGGAACTGTTTGTTTTTTTGGTTAGGTTAACATGAGACAAGCACTGTACCTGGTCTCTATGTGTTTATCTACTTCTCAATAAACATTTTCTCTTTTCTGTAAGTATTTATTATCAGTGTTTTTATGACATCTTATGACAATTACTTCCTGAACTGTAACATTGGACAGGCACCTGCAGTGTTAACTTTAAAATGTTGAATTAAGTTGCTTTGCCTAACTTCATAACTTGTTCTCTGTGACCTATTTTTCTTAAAATTGGCAACACATAAACCTTTGCCTTATCTGGATTTACTTTCACTTATCTGAACTTTTGATTTAAAAAAAAAACCCGAGTCCAAATACATACACTGCATCTAAACTGTGCGACAGTAGAGGATGTCGGTACACAGTATTCAGCAAAGAGTGAATGAATAAAGGACAAATACTTCACCATTTCGCATTGTGCTTTATTTCCTCCTCTCAACTTTTTCATTAGGTCTCTGCTATTTTAATCATCTGTTTGTTTCAATTGTGACTTTCTCTGACTTTTGCATTCTATAAATGTGACTAAATTACAGGCTCCAGCAATCCAAGAGGGCAGGTGGAGACATTTGCTGTGAAAATTTCTATGATTTGCAGACACAGTTTGATAAATGACAAGAACTTACAAAACATTATACATAATTCTGTATGTAAGTCTAACATTAAATGTATGTCTTAATATTTGATCGAAACACTCTTTACTTCAGTGAAGAAGTCAAAGGAATCCTTCCCTCCTTCCCTCCCCACACCAGAGTTCTTCATCCCTCCAAATGGCAGGTTGGGATCTCCCTCCAACCAGCAGTTTGCCCACACCTGACCTGCCTGTAACTGCTTAGTTACCCGCTGAATCTTTCCCACATCCTTGGACCACACCGCTGCAGCCAGACCGTAACGCACGCCGTTGCCTCTGCAAACAGCCTCATCCTCGGTGTCAAAGGGGTTGATGCAGGT
>JAPZDY010000010.1:9646862-9657697 GCA_029783645.1 Ctenochaetus hawaiiensis
TAATTAGTCAACTGAGGATCTGGATAACCTTATTGTGGATAAACGTATCACCTTAACTTAAAGCAGAAAGCAGATGTTGCCCTGACAAGCACCGTTAAGCTATCTGCACTGCTTGCTTCCCATCAATGTTTAAGATTAGCTCTAGCTCCCTCAAAGAGAGTACAGTGACTTTTAAATTCTGATTACATAATTGATTTTGTTCAATCAAACAGTAAATTGAGATCAACAGGGAATCAATAACAGATGAATGGTCAGACAAGGGGAAGTGTGAAGTGGGGGGTTGCTGTGTATTGCTCCTGTTTTGGCTGCTCAGCATCTTGCCACACAGGTTTGGTTATCCGTGCAGTTAGTTAATGTCAGAAAGAGCTGGATAGAGAGATGGATGGATGAATGTGATGCTCTAAGTCTCTTGAGGAATTGCACTTTGTCTCTGGCTGCATGCAGTCTCCAGAGCAAGGTCTGACTGGCTCCTGACTGAGTCCATGGACATGATCTTTATTCTTTGATCTGCAGTGAGGAAAAGAAATCACAAGGAAACCAATCAAAGAGTGAAAAAACAACTACCTCCATAAGAAATGTCCAACAATCTCACTCTGAAATACTTCACAAAGGCCAAACTATTACCTCAGTGACAACCCCTGCAGCAATGGTAGAGCCGACGTATCGCAGCATGAAACGGCCAAGTTCCTTATAGTCCTTGTACAGCTCTAATGACACAGGCCTCTGGGTCTGAATCTCCACAATGGCATTCATACCCTTACTTAAGCACCTTAACGGAAAAGAAGATTTTTCAGTATTATTTATTTAAAATTATCTTTATTACCATATACATAAGTTTAGTATAATGTGAGGATAAATCCCAGTGTGTACTGTATATATGTGATACCACCTGCAGTACCACACCCTTCCCCCAACACTCACTTTGGTTTCTTCTTGAGGACCTCACCACTGCTCTTATGTAGAACACTGATAAGTTTCCTAATGGTGGCCGGCTCACTGACTGTTTGATAATGCAGCAATACCTACAGCAAACACAGAAAAACACAGAAAAAGAGTTTTGAGTCTGTGCAACCAGCAGATGTGCAATTAACAATGAAGAAAACTGTTAGTAAGAGTATGACTGTGTGTGTGAGTGAGTGTTTGCACTCACTGGGAAGCCCTGAGTTATGGGGACCTCGATATTGAAGAGAAGGATCCGGGCTCTGAACCGAGTACACACTCGAATAGGCTCCTTAGGATCACAGAATACACAGCCCACGCTGCAAAGAAGCAGGTTACCACTTAATATGGCCAAAGGTATTTAATCCAAGATGTACAACAAACAACAAAACAGGCCACCAAGCTTATAATAAATAAACCGAGGTAAAATTTGGTTTACTTGATCTTAATGATGTCCATGCCGGTGACGGTCAGGCTGACATGGTCTCCTGCTGCACACCAGTCCAGAGCCTCATCATGTAGAGAAATACCTGTGGTAGACAGACAGAGTGTAATTCACCCAGCAGCCACAGGGCGGCAGTGTTCATCACGCTTTATTCAACAGTCATCCACACGGAGATGCAGGTGTGGCTGAAGTTGACATGCTCTTCGCCCAAGAGGGCAAAAATGTAGTTATTATAGACAGAACAGTTTAATGAGAATTCGGCCTGAACACATCTCTTATTGTGTAGGAGCCTGAGTCTTAAGTTAATTTCAACCCTTTAATCAATTTTTTAAATTAGATTTGGTCTCACTTTTAGTACTGAACTAAATACAGCTTGGCATTTAACCAGAAGTATAAAAACATTAGAGAGCAGAGTATTGTACACAAGTAGATAAATAATAAACAGAGTTAAGGATAAATATAAATGCACTAAGATGTAAGGAGTATGAACTGTATGAAACGTGTAGCAGCTGCAGGGGCAGTGCAGACATGTGCAAGTGCTGGCAGCACATAGGTATTAAATACAGAACAGGCATGTCTCGTAATCATATACATATAGTGGGCAGTATAAACACACAGTTGTTACACGGTGTTGTCTGCAAAGCAAAATAAGAAGAATGGTGTCTTTTTAGGTGTGTCATCTGTGTCTCAGTGGGTCTCATGGCATCATTGTTAGCATATTAGCAGCCATCTCTGCTTCATTCTCTGCTTCTACAGATAATAATGAAGCCTTGATGAGACTTTAACCTTCCCTCACAATTAATCATTTACAGCAAAGTTTAAGAGAATTTTGGTGTTTATTTTCACACTGCCATCTTTCAAAATTCTGTTAAGGACAGAGCAAAGTAGAAGTACCAAAGTCAGCCACCATGCCACAGTGGCAGCAAAGACACACCAGTATGTACCTTTGACAGTGCAGGTTTCATTGGGAGGCATGGCCAAGATCTTGTCTCCGGTCTGAATATAACCAGCCTCGATCTTTCCTGTTACACAGAAGCCTGAACCCTGGTCTGGGAAGAGAAAATGCAACATCAGCAGTCTCTTTAATTTAGAAAAAGAGAAATGAGAAGCAAAATCATAGAGGCTGTGTGAAAATATGCATCAGTGAGGTTTACCTTTGAACACATCTGAGACGCACATTCTGAAAGGCTTATCTACAGACCTCTGAGGGGCTTTAAAGGCATCTTTAGAGGAGATGGAAAAATACAGGAGGTTAAACAAAGAAGGAAGACATCGATGTAAAGCGTCTAAGTCAAGTAAATATAAAGAGAAGTTGGATGACCGGTGGCGGTGAATCATTTTCTCTGGTACTGGATTAACCAAAGTTGCATAATGATATGAGAGACTGAGGGCAACTCTTGTTACACGTATGTGCTGCTGGAATTGACCACCTCAAAATCTTCTCCTCTTAATTCAAACCCTGTGATTCATTTTCATATGTTGAAAGGTTTATTCCTCTCACAGGTTATGTGCGTTGACTTCAGATGGAGCAAAACTTAAAAACCACTGAAAAAAAGTTGGCGGGTGTAAGCACAGACAAACATGTCTTCATGGCCCTCTTGAATTAAGTGATCACTATCTGTTAGGGGTGGTTGTTAAGTTCCTGGAATAAGACAGAGGGAAAACTCTGCATATTTATTCTAAATTTAATCTCCTCCTACAATGAAACTCTTAGTCTAGTGGTTGTGGATCCAACAGATCCTTTTTTTGGTAATAGAGCATATTTTGGACCACAAGCAAGTGGTCCACAGCAGCACCGCCATGGTCAAGGTGGCAACCATTTTGCTTCCTCTTCATCATCGGATAGTCTGAGGTACCATATTAGGTGAACAGGGCATACATTTGAATAGCTCAAAGTGACATTTCTGGATGACTTCACCTGCATTTTTTGAACTGTTCGAAACAAACTTTACCTTCAAACTTTCTTGCAAAGTCACTGAAAGAGAAGAACTGCATGTGCATGCAACGAGAACTGTATGACTCATCTCCTTCTACTTTAATCCACAAACTTATCTGTCACCTCTCGTATTTTATAGCGTCACCCTTTTTCAGACCAAAGACAGTAAAGTGTAGTATGATTTCCATCCATTGGTAGTTTTTATGTCTACAGTTAAGGACTTTGTTCACAGTGGTCCACTAAAGATTTTAAGTGGTAAAATCAACTGGCACATAAACCTCAATACTAAAAACAAGTGTTCATGAACCCATCAGCACGAGACTCATGAAGAAAAAAGGGTAGATATTTGTTTTCTTTCACTTTCCCTAAGACAGATCTGTGTCTGTAAATGCTTTCTGCAGTTTAAAATCATATCAGTGTTCATTACCAATCTGCTCCAGCAGGCTGGGACCAGAGTACCAAGAGGTAAGCAGTGACACCGAACTTCTGGTGGTGAGGTTCTCTCCTGACAAACCGCTCGTAGGGATGTAGAAAACATCAGACTCCTGGTAAAACATACAAACACAAGTTGAAACAGCCAGTAAATACTTAATCTTAGTTAAATAACTCACATAGCAGTTGACATTCTGTACCAATGAGGAGTGTATTACTGTAAGATGTCCGGTGACTTAGTTCAAACTCACCTTAAATCCTGCCTGTTTGAGAAAATGGCCGAGTTTGGATGTGATGTCTTGGAAACGCTCTTGTTGCCAGTTTACCTGATTTGTATACACACATAGAGGAAAAAATACAGTGACAAAGAGACGACGTTTCCCCTTCAGCACAGCTTTGAAATGGAAATGTGTCAGCAACAAGCCAGTGATTCTTGGAAACAAAACCCAATCTCATACACACTCACAGACACACACACACACACACACACACACACACAGAGTTCAGAGTTCCCTTAAACCGTCTTCTCTCTTGACAGAAAAATTTAGGTTTAAAAATCTAAACCCACAAAATGGTTCATTTTAATGCCCTCCAAAGTATGTTAACTGACATTTATCACAGAATATATGAAATCTTCTGATATGTTTGAATATTTATAGCTGTATGAAGTGTGTTTTTTTAAATATTACTTGGATCACATCTGCACGACTACAAGAAAAAATGACAGTTTTTTTTTTTAAAAATGATCTTTTAAGGCCCATTGCTTTTATTTTTTACAGATTTTTTACTGAGAAAATAATGTTTTCAAATAAAAATCACCACCGTTTCTATCCTGAGTGACAAGAACAGACAGACCAACAAGCATCCCCACTTTGTGTCAGCAGTGTGTAGCAGGTTCTGACCTGGTCCATCTTGTTGACAGCTACTGCCAGCTGGGTGACACCAAGCGAACGCACCAGCAGGGCATGCTCTCTGGTCTGACCGCCCGCCTCGAAGCCTGCCTCGAACTCTCCTCGGCTGGCATCCACCACAAGCACGGCCACATCAGCCTGGAGAGAGGACCGAGGAGAGGAGATAAGAACCACATGCATCTGTTTCTTTTTGTTGAAGCAGATTCGAGCTTTAAAATCACACAAGCATCACATCATGTACACATGCACACACCTCTGTAGGTAGTTAAACAGAATTTTAGATGTTTATCACACGTGGCAAATGCAAAATGGGCTCTCATGAGGCTTATGAGAAAAGTGTCTAATCTTAGAAAGCATTTCAAATCCTATCACACCATTTCTTGGAAACTCTAATGCACAATGCGTAGGTCCCACAGGAAGACTAGAACAGGACCATTACGTGATTCACACAAAAAAAAGGCACTCCACCATCTAAATGGTGTCAACAGGTGGACTTATTTGTTGCTTTTGACAAGTATTTTAAATTGTAAAAAGTATTAGGAAAGCATAAGATGGTCAAATACATTATACAAGCAATAATGTAGAAATATTGTAATTTTTGTCATTTAGGTTTAATAGAGAATAAGTTTTTTTTAGAAAATTAAAGGCTCAAATACACCATCTGCAGCCTCAGAGTATGTAACAGACTGATACCTTCATTTGCTTGCAACAGAAACCCCTTAGTCACAACATGATAAGGCTGAGCATGAAGACAGTCATTTAGTAAGAAGAGAAATCACATTTGTGCCTCAAAACGGAGACAGACAAACACACCCATGCCTGCAAAACAACCTTTTTACACCAACACCCAAAACCGCGAAAGTTATTTCAAATCACGCTGATAGGTGTGGCAGGCTGAGGCTGCACCGAAGGAGGGAAAGAACCATTTTTTAATAAAGCGGAGATTTGCAAAGATTGAAAGATGCTTAGTTTCACCATGTAAATCAAAGGTGATCATGTGAAATAATTAAGCAATAAATGATGTGTAAATGATTTGTATAAATAAAAATCAATATCAATCACTTTATAACACATCAGAGTTGCACAATATAACAAGGTATTTCCTAACATTGTTGTAGCCCCCCTTTTTTATCTTTGTGTGTATTAGGTATCTTGAAAATCAATAAGCAGGGCTGTTTTATGATGGTATTGAATTTTTTTCTCAATGTATTAAAGTACTTTCACATGTCGGATATTTCATTTGCTGGATTAGCTAAACCCAGATTTTTCTTGTATGAGTAAATTATCCATGAAAATACTTTCAATTAATTGATTTGTCATTCGTCCTGACCTCCACTCTGCTCTCTTCACTATGCTGGTTTACAAGGATTTTGTTGGCAGCTTGAATACATACCTGTGCAGCTCCTGTGATCATGTTGGGGATGAAGTCTTTGTGTCCTGGGGCGTCCATTAAGGTCACCACCTTAGAATTCGTCTCAAACTTAGTCATGCCCACATCCATTGTCACACCCCTGGAGCAAACACAAATAAAAGAGGAGATTTGTTTTGTGATTAGTGAACTCTGTAAAAGGAAATGTATTTGCAATTTGTAAAATAATTTGGTTGAAATAAAATCAAATTTAAAAAATGTCATTAAAATAATCCAGTGGATGGTGTACTAAGCTGCTGGATTGCCATATATAGAAATGCAGATAAAGCCTCCGTCAATTTCAGTTTAAGAGCAACGTCTTCCAGTGGGCGAGGCTGTCAGTCTGCAGAAACCATTACACATGTACTTCAGAAGTTACTGATAAGTAAACATTGATTCCCACCCAAGTCACTTTCTGTTTCTGGCGCATTTCGCTTCCGTTTCACTATTGTAACAATAACAGAGACGGGGCAATCGGGAACATATTATTCACAATAACATGTTATACATCAGGCTGTTCAATTGTATTTTTTTTGTTTGTTTGTTTGTTTGGGTTTTTTTTTGTTTTAGCTTTTGGGCACTGTAAACTTAAAAAAAAAACATGCAACACATAGTTCATATTTGTTGTCATTTACCATCTCATCCATAATGGCCAGAAGGCATTCTGTCATAGTTAAATGGTCTGTAAATGGGCTTTTTCTTCATTGCTAAGATCTAGGATACACAGAGAGAAGGTGGTGCAGCTCTCCCTTTGTCTGAGCCACCAGGCTCAAACAGCTCCAATCTAATTCTGCTCTTTAGCCTCCCTTTTTTTGTGACAGTCCAGGCAGGATCAAACCAACAGCTTTTAATGTCAGTTTAACATTTCAGGGTGGACAGAGTCATATTTCTAGCAGAGCACTTTTCTGCTGACGTTTTGAAAAGCTTCTAAAAGTCAGAAAGCTGTATCACAGGAGAAAATGATTTGTGAAAGATACTCCAGCCGTCCATCCTGATTAGTACTGCGTGAAGAGTATAAAAAAATCAATATATTGTGATGATTTTGAAAGATATTGTGATTTTGTTATGAGTCATGATTTCAGTGGGAATTGAAATTTTTGCATTTCATTTTCACTTAAAAAAATGACAGTAATATGAGTCTTGCTTGTACCAAACAAGGATGTTCTCTTACGTCTGGAGAATAAGACGTGTAGTCCAGGGCATCTCTGTGCTTCCCCCCCCCCCCATATGGTTATTGTGTTTGGTCTTTTTGTGATTTCGATTTACTCAAGAGCTCTGCTCAAGTTATTTTTAACAACCAAAGCACACAGCACAAATACCGCAGTTTAAGCATCTGCAGTGCACAAGTGTCATTCTCCATCTGTAACCAAATCTCCTCTCTGCTCTCAATGTGAAGAGGGACAACAGAGAATTCCCTGTTCATGCATAGTCATCTGCTTTTGTGCACCTCAATGCTCAAAATGTACCTGTCTCTCTCCTCGCCGGTTTCATCCAGGACCCAAGCATAAGCAAAGGAGGCCTTTCCTGCCTTCTTTGATTCTTGCTCGTACTTGTGCATGGTGCGCTTGTTGACATGGCCCAGCAGGTAAAGCAGGTGACCCATCAGTGTGCTTTTACCTGCATCCACATGACCTACAGAGGAATATAATGTGGTAATGCCAAGTAGTAAAGGAAGCAGATAGAAAGAAACAAAGAGAGAAGGGTCTTAGAGGATGGTAGGGAAATTAAATCGATTTGATGTCATCCTCATCACTTCCTTGTGCTGACACCGGTGAAGGATGAAGACAGACAGGAAAAGAGGAAGAGTGTCAGAGTGATAAGACAGGCAGAGGAAGAGAGAAGATAACACAAGGGAAGCCAGAGATGGGAGAAGGACAGAAGCAGAATTGCACAAGAGGAGGGAGACAGACAAAAATGGGAACAAGGATGGAGGGGAAGGGGGAGGACCGTGGTAAAACGAAAGGTTTCACAGCCTGTGGGAAACAAGAATCATCTGCACTTGTGAAACCACCAAGTCACTTCTTTCTGGTATAACTGAGAAAGAGAAAATTATGACTGAGCAACTGTACTGCCTGAAGATTTTCTTATTTGCTAGCATTAACATTAAATATATGCACAGAAAAGACAGATTCAAAATAAAAAGTGATTCTCAGGCACAAATTCAAAGAGGTGGTGGTAAAACTGAAACAACAGCTATGATTTTGCAACATATGAACATTTTCGATGTGGTACAGACTTACTTTGAAATTTAGAAGAATTTCTCAAATGTTTTTTGAAGGAAAACTGATGCTTTAAGACTTCACAGTGATACACCCAAAAACACATACTGTGTAACTATACTTATAAATATAAAGAAGTTAAATGTGTGAAATGACTGCTAATCTACCTCAATGTTGGTTTTCAGCTTGTTTTAAATGCATCAAAAAATGGACAGTCTTAAAATGTAATAATGTCATATTTGTACTCTACCTTAATTAAAAAACAGAGCAGTACTTTCACAATATATATCTCTATGTGTGCACTGTAGGTTAGTCGGCAAGCAAGAACTTACTGCATAAGGATGGAAGTGAGCATAGTTTTTTTCAATCTTGCAGAATCAACTTTTGCATCCCCATGATCACTTTATTGCACTATAAACTTAAATAAAATGTTGAAATCATAGGTGGTTCTTCTGGTGTTTAGTTTTGTGTATTTCTCTCTTACCTATAACCACCAAATTTAACAGAGGTTTGCCACCCTGCCGCTTCTCCAGCTCGGCCTTGATATTGATTCCCTGCCGGGCCTTTGCAGAGGAGCGGCCTGAGGTGGGAGCCGCAGAGGGCTCGTCTCCATTTGACCCTTTGGATGGAGTCTCAGGACGTTTGGACGTTGACTCTGGGGCAGGGGTCACCACTGACGTAGTGACGACACCGTTCTCCCCTGTGCTGAAGAGAGTGGAGTGGAGTTAAATCCCAGTGCAACACAACTCTTCCCTTTTCTGCACCACATGAAAACTATGCAAACACGCAGCTGATCGAAATCCATAGCCTTAACTACAGTTCTGTACTGTTTTATAAGAACAATTATCATGTGTGAGCAGTTGTGTGTGAAGTACCTGGGAACATCGAAGCCCATAGTCTGCTTCTTGCCGGAGACAGTCATGCGGGCCACTTTGGGTACCACCTCGGAGTCCAGTTTATTGTGAGACACATCTCTACTTTTAGCTACAAGAAAGAAAGGAAACAAAGGAATAAAACTGTATGGGCGCTTCTTAACCAAGGTAGTCATGAATTGTGGTGCATGATGCATGATTCCTTGTTAAAAAGTCAAAGAAATGACTGTCAGTGTATGATAAGTTGTTTATGTTTTTGAAAACTCTTGCTTCTATGACAACTATACACTGTCTACTACAATTATTTCATTAACAGAATAGGACTGAAAGGTCTTCTCCCACTCAATTTTTCCATATAATTTTACTGTTAAGACCATGCTTATAGAATGAATATCACTTAGATGTTAAAGTTTATATACACTAGTTTTTTTTTTTTCAAACCCCAGGAACAGGGTAGATAATAATTAGCATTTAAGTAACCCCATAACATTGGAACAATATGTGTTTTTGTATTGTTTTGTTTTGTTTTCTTGAATGAATATCTTCAACATATTTTATAATAGTTGTACAACACCACCTGCATAAGCAAAATAATAACAATGTGAAACACCAAGATTGCTTATTCAGCAATGCATGTCACTGTTAAGACGTCAAGTGAATATTACTACTGTACAGTTACTGTCTTCTTAATCATAGCTGTAAGCCTTACTGGCATATCAAGTAAAGTACACGCGTAAGCATATGGTGCAATCAGTCAGGCCATCATCTTTTCTGACTCGTAGATCAAATTTTGCAGCAGTGAGACTTGTTGAGATCATTGCTTTGTCATCCCAGTCCCAAATGGCCACCGGTCCCAGTCATTTCAACCGGTTTCTAATTCATTCAGACTGGGCTGCACAGCCAAGCCTAAAGCACACCATGTACGTCTGTGTGCATGTGTGTGGCAGTGACATCCTGGCTCACAGAGGGTTAATTTCAGAAGTGGCCGTTGCCTTCTTTCTCCACGTAAATAGAACAGTGTGACACAGCATTTCGCAGAATGAATCTTTTGAAAAGTTGTCACCCTCAGCAAAGTGCATGAAGGTGAATGCGTGTACTATCACACACGTGCATGCACAACTGATTAAAACTAACTTTTAATATATATTAGCAAAGAGATATTAATAACATACCTACCTACAAACTAAAGTGCTCGGTCTGTTACAACTTGGAAAAAAATGTTGGTTAAATTACAAAATTTCCATCAACTTTCATTTTTATAATTTTGGTTTGCATCAAAACAGGATGAACTCCCACACACTGTCCTCATTGATTTTATTGCAACATTTGAGTTGTAAAACCTTTAATCCTGTGAGAAACACATAAGTTTTCTCCCTTTTGATGTTTGTCTTTTGAGACTAAAGATTTTTCTTTGTCTTTTATCTAATAACCTGCATTTTAGAAAAATCATACACACATACGTATCCCTTGCGTGCACTCCTGCATGCTTCACACAGTTTATTCATCATAAAAAATACCCCAAGAGAAAATGAGAGGAAAGGAGGTGTCATAAGGCAGAATTATTAATGGACTTTCTCTAACCAAGCTTTTTCTCTGAATGACTGGCTCTGCATTGGAGAAAAAGTCCCTCTCATTCTGAAACACTGATACACAAGTGAAGCAGCTCACTGCAC
>JAPZDY010000010.1:9657797-9683723 GCA_029783645.1 Ctenochaetus hawaiiensis
CAAGTGAAGCAGCTCACTGCACTCTAAAGAGGGTATTATATATATATATATGTATACATACAGTAATGGCGTGATAATTATATTTATTCTTACACACTTATTCATTTTATTTTCAAAAGTTATGAAATTAGGCAAAGCTAGTTTAAAGTAAGTCTCACTTTAAAAGGTAACAGCTTGTTAAAATTGTTAGCTGCACATAAAAAAATGACTAAGCATTATGTATTTCAACACAGAAAGTTCTGAATACTCCTTTCTGGACTAACTGTAATAGACAGACCCCTGCAGACAAAGTTATAAACCTGTAACAGTAGTCATGACTGAAATCTGCATCATTACTGTTGTGTCTGTCCTGTAATAAGCTGCAACATGAGATGGAAAAAGTACTCTGGGGAATTTAGGTTCTTCCTGCAGCTGGGGGCTTTTCTAGTCCAAACTACAGTGACGTGGAGGTTTCTACCACCTGTGTAAAACAAGAAACCAGCCACCTTGCAATTCACTTGTATGGAACATCAGCTGTGAAACAAATTAACTCATTAGATCACCTTAAACTTAATAGGGCGTTAAGGATTACCTAATAAAACATATACTTCACCTAATTTCCATTTTGCAGCAAAAAAAGCATAAAAAAAACATACATTACCAACCTACAATTATTGAATACCCAAAGGGGTTTTTTGTTTTTGTTGTTTTTAGATTCTTACCTCTAAACTGAGACAGACACAGCCTACTCAACACCCCCGTCTTAATGTCTTAATCAGTAAACAATGCCCTTTCTAACAACAAGGCATATTATTCTGTCAAACATCTTCACAAGAAACTGACTTGCTAGGTGATTTTTGGGGGTTGGCCCAGGGGTAGCATAAACAGCAGAGGTGGCTTAAGAACAACTTTACAGTGCAATCAGACTCTGAGGCCACGAGCAGGATCTCATTACACTGTTTGAACTGGCAGGTAAACAGTCGACGTCCTTCCATCCAGGATTTCTCAGGAAAAGGGGACCCTTGCAGTGACTAAGAATGAGTGAGTCATCTGTACACCTTGGCCCGAGGGCCCAACAGAGCACAGGATAAGAGGAGTCCGCCCAGGATATGCAAATACACCCCCCCCCTCCCCCCCCCAACCCCCCAGTCACATCCAAATACACACAAGTATGCATGCAGAAGTGAAATAACAAGGACTCCAGTTAAAAATGCAGGTAATGGGGTGACTGCCTGCAGTTGAAGGTAAAGCGTTTGTGCAAGTGGGAGCAAAAGATCCAAGAGAAAGACAGAAGCAGAATGACAGATGGAGATCAATCTAGTCATAATGTATTTACTACACTGACTTTTTTAACTGTGGTCCCTCGTCCATGTTTAAGAGCATCAAATACACACTGTGCCATGATTTTCATTTTCAGGAAAGTATAACACTTTTGTTAAAAAAAAAAAAAACAGAATAATAAATATATTTTTAATGGCTTTAATGGTCATTATGACAAAAAATAAGAATTCTAGACAGACATTTTTACAGTGAGACTCCCTTCCACTTGAGGCCGCTAAAGTCTTTGGTAGACAAGAGTCATACTCAACTCAACTCAAAACTTCACAGGCCTACTGTGGGGGAAAACAGGCAACATTTTAACTGATGAAAGTAACATTGTAAGAGTCAGAGTGAATATATCAGTGTAGAAGCTACCTCTCTCATACTGTTTTGTACAGATCTGGTTGTTGTAATGATATATAATATGTGCCATAAAGTTGCACAGAGGATAAGGTCACCTCCTATGGTATATTTTTGGAATTAAAACGTATATTTTTGTACTCCCTTGGTAATTAAAGTTTATGTCTACTTTAAATTTAAATTTAAACTTTAAATTTATTATTTTATTTTAATTCAACTTAGAGTCACATTCCATCTACTTTTAAAAATTCAACAAAGATATGAATGAAAATGATAATGAAGGAAATGAGACTGCTGGCTGAGGAAAAAGCTTTTCAGTAGGGCCCATCTGACCCCTTTCAGGTTGAGTCACACACATGCACAACCACACACACTTGCTTGTTTTTTTGGGGGAATATTTCATAGACCTACCTTAATTTCTCGTAGACTTATCCTGAACCAATACCAGCACTTGCCTTTCCCCAACTCACCACCTGACACCAGCCCTACTCTAAATTTAACCTAAGTCTTCACCCAAAATATACTTACCTTTACATTTTAAAGAATGACATGTCTAAAGATCTTTCAATTTTGAACGCCCACTTACTCAGCTGATAGTCGACCATGACTCATACCAACCACCTGAAAAACTCTCACCTGCTGTTGACAGACAGATTTCAAAATATAGCTACAGAGAAATTCATGTGTCTGACCTACGGCAAGTTGGCCTGTAATATCAACACACATTTGGATTTACAACTTTTAACAAAACAATTCAACAAGTCAACCTATGTCATCCACTCTCCATTCTGTGCTTTCTTGCATAAGCCAGCTATGGAGTCCAGTGGTGGTCTTTTTGAATGACAGACATATCTGGAATTTCCAAGAAAATAGCAAGAAACAAGATATGAAAGAAGACTAAATATTACTTGAGCCTTAAAAAGCTTTGTGCTTTGAAGAAACTCAGGAGAACTTTTATCAACCATCTGACAAACAGACACAGTGATCATACCGTAAGACTGATTTTCAGTGACGTAAATGAAACACTTGAAATTATCATCCACACTGATAAAGGTAAGAAAGCCTACATTGTTTGGTAACTAAAGCATGGCTTACCTGAGAAGAGGTGTGCAATGTGTTTGATTTTCAAAACAAATTTACTTATGGCATGAATTAAGCTAATTGCTTTTCTGTTTTGCAACAGCCAAAATAAACAGAATGGTAGCCTTTTTGTTGCACAAAGTTGACATTATAGTCAACAACATACTATCATAACACTGTTTATTGTGTTTGCATTAAACTATATCATGCAACTTTCTCCATGCAATGACCTCTTCTAATGTTTCTCAACATTATTAAGAGTAAAAGAAAAATGTCCATCACTTGCTAATGCATCTGGAAGAGATGGTGCAACATTAGAATTCAGTAATCTTATTTCAATTTGATAAGTTAACAAAACTTGCTATACAATGCTGATTTAAAATAAGCTGTAGAACGTAAATAAAAACAGAATGCAGTAACTTGCAGTTGAACTGTGTCATATAGTGTCATAGAGTTCATGCTGGAATATACTTTATGCCGTCAGGTGTCTCACAAAGTGGTGAACCTCTTCCAATCATTGCATGTGAACAACCTTTCAAGAATGGCCCTCTCTTACCAAATCATGAAACAATTCATGGTACCATCACCTGGTCCCACTGAACCTATATACCTGTTCATTGTTTCAGGAATGTTCCAAACTGGTGTTTTTGAGCATTTCACAACTTCCCCTGTCTTTTGCTGCTCCTGCTCCAACTTGTTTGAAAAGTGTTGCTGACATCTGATTTACAGTAAGCATATATTTACAAAATAAGTATATTTATACAAATAATGTTGACAAGGGAAAGACGAATATACTGATTTTAAAATATTTACAGTTGAGTATGTGTCAGATAGAATTAGCAAATTATCACATTGTTTTCTTTGTTTCCCGTGTCCCAGCTTTTTGGAATTGGGTTTGCAATCTACAAGTATTTATTATGTACAGCAGAATTAATGAGGGAGTGTTATCAGATACAGACTTGAGATCAAACCAGCTACCTCACTTGAATAAAAATATTCAAAAATTAGTAAAGCTACTTCAAGATAATTAATCAGGTGCAAGCTTCCAACTTGATCATGTAACCCTAAACAGGTCAGTCCAAGTACACAAATCAGTATCAGGCTGACAAATGTAACCAGAACACATCAGATAACTGAATCAGAAAGATTTCGTGAGCCACTGTGCACGTCTGCTGCAAACTGTCACATCACTGCTTTTGTTTGCCTTCTACCTATCCCTTGCATTTCTTGTAATTAGCACATATTTTTCCATTGAAATAAAAAATCTAAGCCATATCTTAGCCTTTTTGCCTTCGAACATACAACACCACAACAAAGCAGTAGTATGTCCAAATGCAGTCGCTTTTTTTGACCACTTGTCGTGAGTAAAATGGTATTTTCCACTGCTGGCACCACATAACAACAAAACTATATTTGTGCAGCATGTACGCCTTGCAGAAATGCAGAGCCTGTGAAGACACAAAATGATTTGATCTCTCAAAGCTTTTGACAAAGCTGTGAAAGTTGAGAGACATGATCAGATTTTCCTACGTAGGTGGTGTAACAGAGAGACACAGAGAGTAAGCTGATCGGCTGCAGTGCCGAGTCGCTGTGTGCTCAGGGTGACATTTTCTCCAAGAGTGCAGCTTCCTGCTCAAACCCACACACCGGCTCCCCTTAAGAGAACAGGACAAAGCTGTTGCTGGACAAACCTTGTTGTTAATAACTTATTATTTTCTAGACTCTCACAGAGTAAAAATCTAAAAACAATGCAGATCATATTTTCACAGACAAAGGAGACCACAACATCCCTAGTACACCTAATTATTTCCAAACATCAGAATACTCCCAGTAGGACGCGCACACACACTGAGAAACCTGTTTGACTTGTAATGTTTGACTTGTCATTATTACCACTATCTGCCCTTTATTATCTATCATTCCCCTCAGGCTCACCAGCCTATGTTTAAAGACCCTGAGGGTACACTTCACTCAGCTTTCTGCACCTGGATAAAGTTTACACACATCTAGCCCAAACCCTACCCTTTCACTCAAAAGTGTTCTCACATCTTAGACAACAAAAAGGCAGGGCAAAAAGATGACTAAACAATGAGTAAAGTTTGACATTAGCCATCATCAACTCTGTCTGTTTCATTGTTACAATATGGACCAAAGCCCTAATGACAACAGTAAGAAAATAATTCTTTTTGAGGTTATATCCTACCTATTCAACAAGAGCCTGTCCAATCTTAAGTTTTAAACATTCATATCTGAGTGGATTTGCCATTCAAAACAATACCAGTGACTCAAATGAAAATGTGACCTGCCTTGAGGAACTTTGAGCTAACCTATAAAAAGAATGCATACATTGCACCAGATACATCATGCAGTTTTCTGTCAAAACATTTCACTCTATGGATGGATATTCCCTCTTATCAAAAGTCCTTTGCTGAAGCCAATCATTCATCTTTTAGTTACTCTACAAACAAACACATTGGACTTACATTTTAGGGCTGAAATATGGAACAGAGCACTGCTTGAACTGGTTATGTAGAATAGGAGGTCATTATTACCTTAAAAATATACACTATTACACTCAGAAGCACAAAAGCACACCCGCACACACCCAGAGAGACTCGCCCAGACACAGATGCATTTAAAGTATATATACTCAGTCACCTTTATTTGAAAATTGACAAATTCATTTCTGAGTGTGATGACACACCCAGTATAACCCTTAATGTTAAAACTTTGAAAGAGCAAGAAAAACCTTTATTACCGTAGGTCTGAGGGCATTCATTTTGACTCATTTTGTACACTCATTATTTACAGTGCTTGCACTCATAGTAAACTAATTTCTTCAATATAAAGCATTAAAAGTCAGTTCACTTGTCTGCCTGCACGTGCATGCATGTGTTCTCTCTCCCTCATGGGAAAATCTCCAGGTGTCCTCGAAACCAAAGTGTCTACCCCATGATCTCAAACACAGGCAGCAGTAAACCAGTACAATGGTTAACTGATCCATATTCCAATAGCTGCAGCACACCTGCAAACAAAATTAACCCCTTTTTCTCTTTTGAGGGTTCATGCAGCTCAAAGCTAGAAAGGAAGCCTTGTGAAAAGAGATACACAAATTTCTCTGGCTAAGATTAAACTACTTTACCTCCATACAAAAATGTCAATTAAAAGCCAACGGCTGTTTAAAACGTAGAAAAAAAATTCAAGTACAGTAAATGAGAAAAACCACTTTAAAAGTTATTAATACTAATACTAATAGTCCTTTGAAAGTTTACTTAGCTGCGATTTTTCCAAAGCTGCCAGAGTGACTGACTAATTCATTTTTGTTACTATTTGACTTCAATATGATTGTTCTCTATACAGTAGAAATGTAGGACTTATATTCTTGTCGGTATTAAAAGAAGCATAACATAAATGTTGCAGTAACACTGTTTCTAGTACAGCTTTTTAAGCAGTTATTAGCAGTTTGTCATTCTGTTATATTGTTGGTCCCAAAAGTTGCTCTACTTCACACAACTGACTGAGGGGCACAGTTTAAAAAGTCTCACAAGGACTGATGACCCTGAGTGCTGCATTTTAAAAATGAATTCAGTCAGTGGGGCAAAAGCCACCAAAAGGTTCTAATACCCAGTGAGTCAATTTAGCACCAACATGCACGCAACTGAATTAAAGCGACTTCTCATTTACTCGTCTACCTGGTGAAAGCTTTACGCTGATTAGAACGGACGATGTCATCAGGTGAAGGCGTGTCGAAGCGGAACGGTGAAATTGGTGAGACCAGAGTATGCTGCTCTTTGGATTTGTCTTGCGATTCACACAAGAAGGCCTGGTAACCATTTCCTGTCCTTTGACATCTTATTTTTCCTTTCAATATGTTCCTTATCCTCTTCTGTTTTCTGCTACTTTGAACAGACAAAGTTATCGCAAAAACCGACGGTTGTGCAAAAACAGAAGAATCCAACCCCAAGGCAACTGCAGTTGGAGAGGACGGGGAGGGGAGGTCATTGTCGAAGGAAAAAGGGCTCGCTCCATCTGATTGGGCCATGAGGGTGCTCAAATCAATAGTCTGTCTCGGCTTAGTTTGTCTGGAGTTCTGGCTGTATGGTTTGCGGTCGGCCCTACGCTCTGTCGTACTCTCTCCTAACAACCCAGCCCTCTCTGGTTTTGCTGGTGAAAGGAGCGAGGCGAGAGAGTACCGTGACCCATTTGAGGTGGTTGAGGTTTTGTTTTTGTGTGAAGACGCCAAATGTGACAAAGAGAGCGTCTCAGGGTTGCCAGGTGGTTCTTTCAGTGCACTTGCAGGAGATTCAGTGCTGACGATGTGAGGGGAAGCTAAAAAACTGTTATTTGGTTCCTGCAGGGCTACCTGAGACAATGAGACGGCCCCACCTAGATACGCAGGAGTATTAGTGGTTGGTTTACGAATTAGTGTGTTTGCTGGTTGTTCTATGCCCTGTGACTGAGACTGAATGTGTGTGTTCCTGTGCTGGTGCTGGGAAGCAAGCTCAGACAGTGAGAGCGTTGGTGCTGGTGCAGCCACCCCCTGACACTTCACAGAAGTAGAAGAGAAGTTACTGACAGATGTTGGGCTGCGGTTTGAATGATCCTGGATTAAATCAGCCAATGACGGGCTTCCTTTTGGATCAGCCCATGTGGCTCTGACTCCAGTTCCAACTCCAACCAAGTGCTGATTGCTCTGGAGGACAGAGCTGAGACTTTCAAGACCAGGAGGAGCAGCCAGGAAAGAGCTTGCAGCTGTTGTCTTGGGGTTGTTTATAGACAAACTACTGAGTGAAACTGAAAGGAGGGAGGGAGTTGAGCTGTGAGATGATAAAGACGTATTTAAAGACGCCAAAGTTCCCAGTGAGAGACTATTTGGGTTAGACATAATGGACGGAGGAGAATTTGGTCCTATGGTGAGAGCACTTAATGAGGGAATACTCAAACTATTTCCTTTGTTATCTACTCCAGACACCTTACTCTTCTGCATATGCTCAGACATTAGCTGTGCAAGACTAGCACAACCAGTGTCTGGACTAACATTTGGATGGGTAATATTTTTTATTTTAGAGTTGCTAACAACTGGATCAGCCTTTTGTTCTGATAAGAGGTCATGCAAGTTTGGTGCACTTGCTTGCACCACTGGTTGTATGTGTTTGCCCTCATCAGTTTGGGGCTTTTGTGCCTTGGAAGAAATGTCTGTGTGAGAGGCAAACAAAAAGGCTCCTTACCTTACAAAAGCCAATTGCAGTTTTCGAAGAGGATAGACAGGAGGACCACAAAACAGATGTCAGATGAATCAAACCATAAACAAGAGAGAAAAAAAAAACAGAGAGAAGGCACTTTGTTAAACATTTGCATTTTTAATGACTTAAATGTGACTGGCTATAAAAGCATCTACATACACAAATCCAATTTGCATTACTTAAGAAGAGGTTTTGTTCAAGTGTCTTCTTAGGAACCCACAGGTATTCAGTCCAAAATACCATGATACAATAGTAAATGTTGTCAGTAACGGCAGGTTTTACTTAAATCATTCATCATTTGACTTTAAAACACTGCAGTTCTCACTTTTTAACCCAGGCTTGACTCTGAACCTCTGTTTTACAATAATGTCTTTATTTTACTGCCTACATAAAAACCTTTAACCCCTTTTTTTCATGCAGTTTCCCTGTTATATTTCATTTATTACATTATAAACAGCTGTTTTTTTGTTTTTATGGTTCTATAAACCTAAGCCCTCAGCTCTTTGATCAAACACTACAAGCCACAAACGCTCACTCATAACTATTTCTAAACTATTTATATATACTATAGTGTTAATAAAATTCAATTATATTACAGTCAGAAAATTATTCAAAAAAATAGACCAACCTAGACCTTATTTTGAGCACTAGAACCAGGCTGTATTTATGAAATAAGGCTGGTGAATATAACCCCTTCAAAGAAGGAGTATGCATATGTCATCAGCAACATAATTAAAAAAAACAGCTACTATGAACTCCCTAACAGTGAAATATCTCAATTATTTAGTGTAATATATAAAATCCTTTTTTGATCCCATGCTTTGCTTGTCAAATAACTTGACATGTCAACAGCATCAATTCCTGACCACTTAAGCTAACATAATTTGATCAGCTCCAGGCGTACCTTTCTCAGCCACAGCCTCTTGTTTGGTTCTTTGCGGAAGCGGTGCTTTCTCTTGATCAACTCTTGCCACGGTAGTTGTCTCAGCGATGGCATTTCTGGTAACTGGAGCTGTTTTGGTGTCTTCAGACAGGACTGCATCCAGTGCCCTCTGTGGATCGAAGGCACATCTTATGGCTGCCTGGGTCAGGACTGAGTCTGGCACTGCATCTCCAAGCACAGTCCGCATGTGATCCAGACAGGAGTACAGCTTAGCTAAGGAGAACAACACTTGTCAGAAACAGACTCTGACTTCAACCAACAACAACAGTAAATCAAGAAAGAAAGAAAGTAAAAAATAAAACTAGTAATCAAAGGGATCTTAATGCCTTCACTTTTCACATTCTCAAACACTTTTCACATTCTCAAACACAAACACAAACTTAACAGATTTTTATTACCTTGATCAAGAGGGTCAAGGTTGTGGCTGATGGTCGGGGACATTGGTACATCTTCAGCTTCATATTCTTCCTCTTCTAAAGGCTCCTCTTTTGGAACTTGCCTTTCTTGACGTGAGTAGATAAACTGATTCGCTGTTTGAACCAAAAAAACCATTACTTATTGACTGAAACTTAACTAAGAGCAGTGATGTCTTGCTTCTTATGCATAATTTGTCATTAGCATTAGTAATCATTTAATTACACCAACCCTTGTTGAAAATTAAGTTGTTTTTTTTTAAATTTTCAAATGTTTTAATTCATGTGCCAGAAGAAGCCTCTTTTAAATCTAAATTTAAATGTAAAAACATTCTCAATACCAACCTGTTGCTGGTGATATACAATAGTCATCATCCACAGACTGTCCATACACGTCATCATCTTCAAAGTCTGGAAAAAATAACAAGAGTTTAATTTTTCCCTTTTGCTATTTTCCACAAGCATATACATGTACAAATGGAGTAGTACAAAAGAGAAAGAGTCTTTTGTCAGAGCTGTCACTTTGCCATGTCAGCTACTTTACTGAATGCATAACAGACTGCAAAATCGGAATCAGGTCATTTTCTTACAAACCTGGGTGCACGTTTGACAAATAAGGAGGCTTTATAAGTTAATATTATCACGGGATGTGAAGTCAACAAATGCAACGATGAATCTTACGCATGCTATATTTCTTGAAAAGCACTGGAAAGTTATCAGACTAGCTACATAGCTAGCCTGATCACTTTCGTAAACATAAACATTAGCTACAGCGTCGCTTAAAGACACGTTGCATTAACGTTTAGTATCAAACGTAAACAACAGCCTGAAAGCTGAAGAATATACATAGATACTAGTGTCACAATGCAATTTATCTTGTGCGTGAAGCAAAGTGACACGACTACAACGTTACATTACCAGCTAAGCTAGCTAGCATTAGCTGGTAGCGCTTCAATTCAAAACAGTCAATGTTAGCTTAGCGGCTATCAATTTAGCAATATGAGGCCTGGCCATGACGTCTAAACTATCACACCTAGTTTAGAATATCTACCTTCATCGTAGTTGTAACCACGAACATTTCTGTGCCGAGACATTTTGTTTATATATCTTCTCTCGGCCGCAGCGTAAATGTTTTACGGCCGTCAGACTGTTGTGACATGTGTCTCACTGTCTGGCTGCCATTGCTGCTGCTGCTACATGGAAGAGTAGTCAGCAGGTGAGATTTGATTATGCATAAAGATAGAATGAGTAAAATTATTAATAAAAAAACATAAACAATTTTTTGTATTTTGCTTGACAGTCAACAATGTGGTCATCAAAAACAAAAAATTAAAAACTTGCTCTTAGACATGTTTTTTTTGATGACGTAACTTCCGGTTACAGCTCCACCTATATGGCCTAGGATCAGACCTTTCCATCAAGCCTAACAATTTGCACTCTGTCTGGCAGAGAAAAACTGACTTCAAATCAGTTCAAGTTTGCAGCTCTTTTTATAAGTTAAATTTTATCAGTTAAACTAATATATGTATGTCAGTGGGCTAGCAGGAACATTAACCTAAACCACAATATACTGAAATATTCTTCTTATATACTATGAGGGGCACAACAGAAATAGATTTAAATTTCTTCAGTACGTAGCAATATAAAGATTCATGAGGATTTGAACTAAAGGAACAGTAAAATGTATGATGCCTCAATATGTCATTGGTCCCATTCATGGAAAAGTCAATGACCTTCTAAGGGAGACGACGGCTGGGGTGGTAATAAATGTGGTAAGTATGGCTGATGATGTCTTCTAATGTAAAAGAAGAGAATATCAAAGTAAAAGAATATCAAAGATGAACTTTAACTACTTAGTTAAGAGCCTTTTTTCCTCTATGTTCTATCTTGGAAAAATGTTTCAGTTTAAGAGGTCTAGAGCAGTGCATTAAAGAGCATAACAAAGTCTGAATGCACAAATTGCATCAACACTTAATCCCACCTATCTTGGGGTGTGAATGTCTCAACCATTTTTGTCAAAGGTTATGCCCTGTGGTTAGAGACCAACCCATCTGAGCCCACACTCTACACCTCGCACAAACACGCAGTGACATCATTTTTTCCTATCATCTTTGTACCACAAGAAATTTATCTACTATCAACCAATGAGAAGTTTGTACAACTATGTGTACTTGTGTTTGTGCATTCACAAACTTCTATATGTGCACATGTTTATCTGTGACCTGGTCTTTGCATAATCTTCAAGTGTGCAGGTGTATGCATGTGTGGTTTTTGGTACATTATGTTGTCTTGATCTCATCTAAGGTAGCCTATGTGCGAATGAAAGAGATAAAGATGAAATTTTCATCTTCAGACAGTAATCTCATACCAATGATGCAGGTGAAGTATACACTTGCACATCTGCAAGCTGAAATGAAATATGAGGTTTGGCGTGTCTTCCCGAACTAAAAATAGAGCAGAATAAAGAAAGATGTCTGCTTAGGTAATTGTGAAGACCTTTTCACAATGAATGGCTCATATTGCAACTGGCAGTTTGACAAAGAGCAGCTTTAATTGGCAAAGGGTTAGTAAGAACAAGAAGGGGATTCATCACATTTGGAGGGGATAGTCATGGACTTGTCACTTATTGTGCAAAAGTTTAACCTTTGGTTAAAAGTGTGTGTTTGCGCGTGCACATGTCTCTAAGTGGGTGGAGGTTTCCCCTCTAAAGTTCCACTTCCTGCGTTTTGAAGTCATACTTGCACATCTACATGTCAACATAAACAACTGCACATGCTCACATGGAAGACATGAACACAGTACAAGCTAACAGACACAAACATGCTCTCTTTACAGGGTCACACAGGTGACAGAGAGGGAACTCTTCCTTTGCAAATGTTTCTAGGACATTTTAAAACCAAAGACAGAAACAGCACCTGATATGTTATGGAACATGGAACATATTGCTTAAGTGAAAAGTCATGTATGAAGCAGTCACACCATTAAAACTGAGAGTGTTTGCAATGCATTACCCAGCAAAGAACTTTACTTCAAAAAAGTTAGCACAGTGTATGATCAAATAAATGTTGGGATTGTTTTTGCTTGTTTGTTTTCAGCTTTATTAAGGTAGTCAAATTAAGAGGTGAGTTAAATATGCGACCGTGTTGCAAGAAGGCTGAGGTGTGATTTTCACACCTCTACACATCTACACATCGATCTGAACATTTGTTTCCTACTAATGTCTTTTAAGAACTCTTTGGTCAAATCCATGCCAAAAACGTAGCCACAGAGTTCACGGGAAATCTGATCAATGAATCAGTAGCAGGCAAGAAGGATTTCTGAGAGAATTAATGTTTGGCTGATTAGATGGATTAAACAGATGGATGGACAGATGCTAGAAGAATGAACAGCTCAGTGGATGGTTGCTTCATTTAAATGATGCAAAAATTATATAATTGAATGACAAACAAACTTTGCATCCAGCATATTTTCTCTCTAATTTTATTACATTTAATTCTTGGAAATGCACACAATGGCTGTTAGCAAATGGATGTCGATGGTATCTATAGAATTAAGTGAAAGCAAATGATTGAAAATCTGTCAACAACAGCATGTAAATCTGAAAACAGATTAATCCTGGTGTAATTGTAGAAGACAAAGCCTATATGCAAGTGGGTGAGGGGTGAGGTTCATCCCAAAAGTTGGCAGTGGAATGAGGTAATGCTTTACATAATTTGCCAAGGGCACTAGGCATCATGGGTAGTCTTTCACAGGAACTAGCCCCCGTGGAAAATGCAAAACCTACACCCTTGGCAGTCTTTAACAGGTGGTCCAAACAACTTGAGTCAATAAAGGAAAAAAAGTAAGATTCCTCCAGAGGCCTTTGTGTCAATAAAAGGTAATAATTCAGAAAGATGTTTTCTTACAGCATGTATTAATTAAGCAATAAGGTAAATATTCTCTTAAAAGAAAATTGCTCCTAAGTTATAATTCCTGGATTTCAGTGAACTTAAGAAAAGTATTAATGAAGAAATCATATACGTCTTCATACAATTAATGACAATTATTATTAATTAGTCAATATGTGGATTTATTTAACCACATTACAGTAGATGGTCACATTAACTACCTATATGACATGAGATCAACCCTTTGCCATTTCAGCCTTTACATACACATTAACAAACACACTCTCTCAAACATGCACAGACAATTAACAATACACGTCTGGCCTTCCCAACACTGGATTTGAAAGCCTGGTGGAATGATATCTCAAGCCCAGGGGCCATCATTAAAAATCATTCAAATTAACCAACCTGTGCACACAATGCTTTGCAAAGGGGGCAGTCATTACAATACCTGCCCTTAACCTGTCCAATCGCGCCTATGCAAATGTCCTCAGCTAAGAGTCAATGGTAGTCATACTTCCTGCTCAAAGTACTATAGTGGGATTTGCATACCCTGGCTCCCTTCCTTCAATTTGGTTTCAGATAACAAAATGTTGTTTTTAATATTACCCTCTAGGGAAAATACGCATTTGGGGCTTGTGCAAAGAAGAGCTAAAAACACATAGCCCACTTGCATTACTTGCCCCTAATATTACACACACACAAAAATCAATGGAGACCAATTTTCATGTAAATCTATTGTTTATATTGTAATTTTGCATGCTGTTTGTAGTGTAACAAAAGTTTAATATATGTTATTTAATTTGCTTCTATTAACTACTATGTTAATAGTGCTCTTTGACACTGGCAATTACTGTTTTTTTAAATATTATTTGTGATGTATCTTTTACTGACCTACTTTTCTTTTTATATGGGGCATCTTTTATTGCAATCTTGCACGGTAACTTCTATAATTAAAATTTGATTTGAATAGATTACAAATATCATGTCCTCTCCTCACTGGTGGGGTTTGAAGCCTAAAGGTGATTGCAACCAATGTAATGCATTCAATCACAAGCCTGCGATTGGATGTAGTGGCACTTAATGTTACCATTAACACTGGGTACAAAAACATGTGGCCTCTGGACCAGGAAAGCTATTTTTATTACTAGGTTGTATGAATGATAATGCACACAGGTTTTAGAAATACCTCTCTTGCTGTATCTCATTTAACTCATGTCAGATCCCGTAAATCTTGATATTTCTCTTGAAGTGCTTCACTTCACTGAGCACTCTGTCTAGTTGTTGAATCAAATAGTGAAATTTGCAGTGCATGGACGTGTGTGTGTGTGTGTGTGTGTGTGTGTGTGTGTGTGTGTGTGTATTTGTATAGCCCTTTATCAGGCCACTAATATGATGACTGCCCTGGAACAATAGGCTGGTCTGGAGTGATGATAATTACAATTGACCAAGACAATACGGTCGCGTATGGAGGAACTAATACAATGAGAAGACACATTTATACAAATAAAGCATTTACCCTCCTCCCCCCTGCAAGGCATGGCTGGGTGAGGACAGTCCTGGTGCAGGGAGGATGGAGAACTCTACCAAAACAAAATAATCATAATACATGGTGGCCAGTTCCCTTATACAGACAAGTGCAGAAGTTAAGCAATACGGCTAAGAAAGGAGCATTATATTTACCCATCTCTGAGAGAGATTTACTGAAAAACAGGCTAAACATGATCCTAATTCAAATGTAGATAATTTTGAATAAATGCAAAGACACCATAAGCAACCTGCCGTTTAAGAAACTCAAAAGGCAACTTAAAGAAGAGATATTACTCGATGAATCATGTGAGCTTTACAGGCAGTTGGTCTTTGAGTTATGTGTCATAGATTCCCACGAAAAAGTTGACTTGCCAGTGCATTACTTAGACTTTCTTTGTCTGGGCGAGTACAAAAGCTCATTTTTATCGCCGGACGATAAGACTGAGGTCTTACATGTCTTATCACCGAGAAACATCCGTATTTTTGACACCAGCAGGCACTTTATAAAGTAGTGGCTCAGACGGCATGGCAACTATATTTTCCTCACATGCCAAACACTCATTGTTTACTTCGTCCAGACTCATTAGTTTCCTTCTGCTTTTTCACCAGAGGAGAAGTAACAACATAATTGTTGACGAAAAGCGTGTAGCGCGGATTGCCTGGCAAAACGCGCCTTTGACAAGTATAATGTGTGATACCCTGCTGCCTTCAATGACACTTTGTAATTTTCTACTTAGCACGCCATACTCCTACTGTCCATATTACCATAAACCATACTCCCCCCACAAGTGCGAGTTATCTGTTTTTCACTTGCATTAAATTATGAGACAGCTTTCACCATGGCTTTTGTTTTATTTAATTATACTGTGCAAATCTTGCCATGCAGTTTGGTTCAGATAACACAAGGTCCTTTTCAGCAAAAGAAAGCAATAACTATTTAATAACCCTTCTGTGAATATTTTAGAGTTTTCTAAAAGCAACGATATTTCTTTTTAAATATAAAAAACTGTTTTGCCCTTTGCCATTTTCGTTCAAAACCGTAATAGGAAAATTTTCAGGAGGCCTTTGAAGTACACAAAAAATGAACATGCGCAGTCAGCCGCACGCGCTTAGGAGCGCCAAATTCACCGGGATGCGAAAGGGGAGGAGCACTAGAAGAGGCTGCTGTGTTTAAATTAATGTCAACCTGCCACTCCGCCGGGAGAACGAACCCAGCGCAGATAGCGAAACTACGTGCTCAGCGCAACCTGCGAGCCGCTCAACAGATATTAAAATGACTCGGCGGCCGAGAAACAGGTAAGTCTTAAACAACTATTCCTCCTCAATTTGCATTCTCTTTAACTTTCTCTTTTTCTTGCGTGTTATATCTTGCGTGATTTTCTTCATGTAGTCATCATTTATGTTGGATACGGCGTAAGCTGTAGGGTAAAGCGTGTACTTTATTGACATTTTTTAAGCATTTCATTTACTCTCCCCTTTTATTCCCTCTTGTGAATGTGAACCGTTTTGTTTTTCTGGCCGTTAAAGCTGAGTAGTGGTGTGAGTGTCTCGCTCGCGCGCCCATGACAGGTGGTGGTCATCTGGCATGTGCGCTCCTCGCGCTGCTGTCAGTGGTGAGAGAGAAAGGGGTCTCTCTCTCTCTCTCTCTCTATGTGTGTGTCTCTGTGCACGTCTCCCTCTCTCTTGCGCACTCACAGGAATACACACACACACACACGCATTGATAATGTGGACAGGCGCGTGCCACGCTGTGCACAAGACTTTGCGTGAACATTGGGACATGGATTAAATGGGAGTCTGTTAAAACACAGTTTAGCATGGCGTCTATATTTCTCTGTATAAACGCATTGGGAGACTTGCATATATAACAGCAAGCAATTTCATGACCTAAATATACTTTAAGAGGACTTTCTGTTTTTTTGCGTTTGGCTTTCAGTGGTGATCATTATTCCAGTCATCCACACACAGTGATGTTTTCATTTTCACGTATGGTGATTTGACCGTATACAGCAATTTAGTTTGGATACGATTATAAACCGCCTTTAATAATCTTCCATACACCCAGAATGTTGCCGCAGCATCTCTGAAAGCGGCTGGTGTTCACTGTTATTTTGGAAACTGCGCTTTAACGACGTGTTTTAGCACTTGTCCTGAGAAGAGGCTGCATTTTTTCGTATTTCCCTCTGTTCAGATACATGAATTGCCACAAAGTGTACTTTCACTCACTCTCACCAACTTAGCGTTTTGTACTCTTCCTTGATTGGCATCGATCGGCACCAGCTCTGTTTAAAAGGAAAGCTTACTTGCGTTGAGGTTGCGTGAGAAGTTTTACACAAGTTTTATCAATCATAACATTACTTCCGTTTGGGTTATTGGTTTATTCTCATGGTGTACTGCAGATAACCTGAAGAAAGTCATACACAAACCACTCTACTGATCAATATAAGATACTGATAATGATTAAAGTTTATTGATGAAGTTTTCAGTTGATTCATCTTTCTCAGGATGAGTTGAGTATGGTGTATTCATTGTATTATCTTTGCTTGTTTGTGCACATAAAATTCTTTGTAATTTTTGTGCCTTATTTGTAGTCATATTTTTGAAGAGCATGAGCATGGTTCCATTGCTGAAATAGAAAAAAATGGACAAATTAACATTTTATGCTAATTAATTAAAACTATTAAAAAAAAAGGTGCTATATTTTTTTTTCTTCATTTCTTCTGTATGGGCAGTGTTGTTAATCAGTTAGTCATGCATTTGGGTAAATGGACTAAAATAAGGAAGCCAATCACAAGCATGCACACGCACACACACACACACTCACTCACACACACCTCAGTGGGGTTGCTGTTCACCTGTTGCTCTGTATGACACCAAAGTACCCTACCTATCTTCCACGTTGTCCATGCTCTATATTCTGATTGGTTAACCAACCACTCGGTGTCAGTGTGTGTGTGTGTGTGTGTCAGCGTGCGTGTGAGTGAACGCATGCATGCATGTCTGTGCTGTACAATGCCACTGCAGGTCTGAACACGCCAGGGTCATGAAATTATGATCACATGTGCCAAACCCAGTATCTGTGGAAACCAAAAACACTGGAACCTGTTCTTCTCTCCCTTTTTCTCTTTCCCCTTGTGGGTGTCTGTCTTGGCTAAAAGCCTGCACCCAAACCTTCAAGAATGACTGGTTCTGTCTGTGTTGACACCTGATGAGTTAAAGAGTGGGCTGAGTTCTTTATGCACTCTGTAAAGAGACGATTAGGGAGTAGTTTGGAAATGGACTGGCATTTATTGTGCTATTATTTACCTTGCTATTATCTTGCGCTATTCTTTTTCACATAGCCTTTACTTGTGTTTTACAGCTCTCTCTCTCTTTCTGTGTCTGCAGTGTTTACAGTAGTGAGGAGGATGAGGAGGAGACAGAGATGTATGAACACGATTATGATGGATCAATGGCCAAGGCAGGGAAACGCCACCTTGGTAAAACACGCTGGACGCGAGAAGAGGTATGCACACAAACACGGTTTCAGCAATTGAAAATCTGGTTTTCAATACAAATATTTAACACAGCTCATATGTTAAAGAGAAATGGCCTCGGGAGAAATAACTTCCCAAGTATCTAGAGACCTGTCTTTTTATTATTGTCCTGTCTAACCACGCTGACTGACAATGTTCAAGTGTGTTCACTTTAAATTTCAGATGTTAATGTGCATTGCAGGGGCACATGTCATGTCTAACAACTGCAATATGCATTTCTTTTTGTCAGGATGAGAAGTTAAAGAAACTTGTTGAGCTCCATGGATCAGAAGATTGGAAACTCATTGCTAGCTCACTAACTGTAAGGAGTAAACATAAGCAACAAACACAGAGGATATTTTTTATTGCAGTTATTTCTAAATCCACTCATATGCATGTAACCTGCAATTGTTTTAATCCTTCTGCTCTCTGACCTACCAGAATCGTACAGATGTGCAGTGCCAGCACAGGTGGCAGAAGGTTCTTAACCCAGAACTCATCAAAGGGCCATGGACCAAAGAGGAGGACCAGAGGGTAAGAAAACAGCCTTTTAGGACCTTCATGAAAACTTTGAAATGCACACAGGACTTAATAGGTCACAGCCAAAATACTAAAAAATCTGTGATATAAACAAATTTGTGTAGTATTATTGTAAGGCTTTTACACTAGAATGCATAATCACTTTTGATGTAGCACAGTGTAGAAGTTATTTAATAACATAAATTATAATATTTTTATAATATCTAAAAAATCCTTTTGTCCTATAGAGTCTTCAGCAACTACATTTAAAACTGTTAGGGTTTGTGCTGCATTTATGACTTATCTATAACTTACTTTTTATAGCTTAGTTCAATACCAATCACAGGAAACAGGCAATCAGGTGTCATCCAGGGTAAAAGAAACAACAATTACTATATGTTCCTGTGTGATTAAAGCAACCATTCTGTAGCAACTCCCTGGCTGCTGTTGCACATTTTTAGTTTCCCAAAAAGTTGCCGTTACTCAACGAGTAACATGTTTAGGCTCCAAAAACCTGTGAGGTATTTATTGAACTAGTCCAGAGGAGTTATATTTCCACCCAGATGCCGCTGTAATGATTAGCAGAGTGGCTAACGTTCCACTGGAAACTCCCTCACTGCTCACCACCAGGTGTTCTCAATCACCTCTCCAAGTTAAAAGATAAAGAAAGAAGGAAGGAGGAAGGAGATGAAAGGGGAAGCATTCAGAGACAATGTATTCTGAGATTTGCTTCTGAGATTTTTGCTGGGCATCTAACTTTGCATTGTCATTGTCTCTCTCTTACTTTCACTCTTCTCCATTCTACCCCTTTTTATACTGTGATTTTTATATCCTTCTTATTTTTCTTATCCTGTACCCCTTAACTTCTCCATCTCCTCTCTGTCATTTCTTGTTTCTTCCTCTTTTCACATGCCCCCCCACTACTATTTACTTCTCTTCCTTTTCAATGCTCTTCTTCTTCCCCTCTCGCCCCTGTCCACCCTCTCAAACACACACAAACACACTACCTCCCCAGGTGATTGAGCTGGTTCAAAAATATGGAGCCAAGCGCTGGTCGGTGATCGCCAAGCACCTGAAAGGACGCATTGGCAAGCAGTGCCGTGAGCGTTGGCACAACCACCTGAACCCAGAGGTGAAGAAGACATCGTGGACTGAGGAGGAGGACCGAATCATCTATCAGGCCCACGAGAAGCTGGGAAACCGCTGGGCTGAAATCGCTAAGCTGCTCCCTGGCAGGTAAATCAGAGAACGAACAAAAAAAGAGAGAAAGGTGAAAAAAGAGAAGCTAGATGAATCACTAAACCCTTGTTGGTTGTCTGTGCAATATTGCGGTTTAGAGGGTAAAAGGGAGGGGAGGACACTAAAGGAGGAATTAAAAGAGAAGAAACAAATGAGAAAAGGGATGAAGTGAGCACACAGAACATGAAAGAAGATAGAGGTGTGAATACAGAAAGTATTTTTGCATTTTATTCAAAAACTGGGAAATAACAGAATATTAGGACAAATGGTTGTCTTGGTGATCTTTACAGAGAAAGACCTAGAATGAAATGACAAAGATGTAGGGAATATAGTGAAAAAAAATAGTTTTTACATGGCTGTAATTGTTTTTTTTAAGGTTGACCTGTAATTTAATTTGTGTCATCTGTGAAATCCAGGACTGACAACGCTATAAAGAACCACTGGAACTCCACCATGAGGCGAAAGGTGGAACAAGAGGGCTATCTTCAGAGCACGCCAAAGAACAACTCCTCACTCTCCATCAGCCACGGCTACGTTAAGACCAACAATCACATCATGAGTTTCCCTCACCACTCGCCCAGTCATGCGCAGCTGCCTCCGTTGTCACCACTTAACTACGCCTACATCACCGACAACCACCGAGTGAGTGGGCTTTTTAATCCAATCTTGGGATGCCAGCAAGAAAATAAGATGATGCTGATTGTGAGGTGACTGCAAGTGAATCATTTGTTTGATTGTGATTGGCTTTACAGGTGCCGTTCCACATTCCTTTGCATTTGAACATCCTGAACATTCCCCAGCATGGAACCGCTGCTATACAGGTAACAACAACAAGTAAATCAGTCACTTTAATGAGGGAACAGGAGAGATTGTGAGTTGAGAAGATGAACAGGTTTGAATTTTTGTAACAATCTTGTTACTTGCTCTCCGTTTCTCAGAGACACTATAGTGAGGAGGACCCTGAGAAGGAGCAGAGGGTGAAAGAAATCGAACTGCTGCTCATGTCGACAGAAGACGAGCTAAGAGGCCGGCCATCACTACCAGTGAGTTGTATGGTGTGTATGTGTGTGTGTATGCGTGTGCGTGTCTAAATGTGGGCGCGGGTGAGCTTCAAAATGTTTCAGCGTGACAGCACAATTTATGTGCATGTGTATTTGACCCAGGCTCTGAGGACAGTGGTTGGATCTGTGTGTTTGTTTGAATAAGGAGGAGGAAACATCTGGGGGGTCTGTTTCTGCAAAAGTGATGAAATAGGACCTTATCACCATTTGTGTGTGAGAGTTGAGTGTGTGTGTGTGTGTGTGTGTGTGTGTGTGCGTGCATGACCCCTTGTGCAACCCTCTATTCAACACTTCTGTCAGTCTTTACATTAAAGTTCCCTTTCTTCTTCTCTTTTTCTTACTTGTTCATTTTACACCTCTTCCCTTATTGTCAGACTTGCATTTTTCTCTCGTGATTATTTGACACATACTGTTACACTCACCCACCCTCATCTTCCATGCATGTATTTTCAGCTGAAAATACTTGAACTGTTATTTTCTAGTTCTCACTCTTTTTACCCTTTTCTCCCCCAGATGAATTTGCAATTTCCGAGTTGGGCCAGCCAGAGTCCTTTGACCAACAGCTCAGATGGTGTGCAGATGTTATTACCTCATCACCAGGCAGCTGCCCCTGCCCTGCCTCTGGACCAGAGCTGCCTACCTGAGGAGAGCGCCTCTGCAACACGAGCCCACAGCGGTAATGGCCACAACAACAACAACAACAACAACAGCCATCACAGCAGTCCGACGTACTCAAATACTATTCCAGAGTTCATGGAATCTGTTATTGATTCAGTAAGTATCTGCATTTTGTTGTCTTTTGGCTAAACATTAGGTGTGCTGTGACCAACTGGATCAGGATAGATAAATAAATAAATAACAAGATAGCATAGCAATTAGCAACCAAGTTTTTTTTACCACTAGTGGGCCTTGACCCATGTTTTCCTGCCCTTTCCTAGAGCCTCTCCTCAGTAGATGAGGCCATTTGCAGTGGGCTCTTGGATAGGAGCGTTTTCAGAACAAGCAAGGTCTTGCCCAATCAGGGCTCAAGAACTGCTCACGGAGCATGCATGGGTTTCATCTGTTCAACTCCCAAGCCTTCACCAGGCAGAAACCTACCCTTTTCACCTTCACAGGTAGTTAAAGTAGCAGTGTGTGATCAGAATTCAATCACCAACCTGCCACCTGATGATCTCAACAACCAATCATTTAAAATTAGTTTTTTCTACAGTTGTTTTCCACCTTTTATGTTTTATTTCATCCATTTCATGAATAACTTGTCTTTGGAAGCACCAGCATGCTCTCTCCTTTTTCCTTTATTTCTTCGTTTTAATCAAGTGTACTCACATGGTCTGTACGCTTGTTGCTGCTTAAAAATAAATCAAAATAAATCTGTCAGACAATGTTGATTGATTGTTTTCCTTCCTTGTTTCACAGTTTCTCAATCAGTCGATGAGTTCAGAACACTCCGATGACAGTTTGCCAATGAGCTCGCCTGTGGACACCAAGCCTCTAATCGACCACACTATCAGGCCCCAGAAAGAGAATGAAATGTAAGTGGCTCTATCTCTGATGTATTTGATCATGTAATTAGGCAGGTTTGCTGTTAACAAGACTTTACAAACAGTTATCTTTCTTTCTTTCTTAGGTTCAGAACTCCAAACATACGTCGTTCAATCATGGAATCATCACCTTGTACACCAACACCTTTCAGGTCAGCTGCGGCCCTGCAAGAGGCCAAGTATGGGCCTCTCAAACTACTGGTAAGACAGAGACTTCAAAAATATCTTAAGTCCTGAATGTCTCATGTTACTCTTTGCTTTTTTTCATCATAATGTCCTTGTGACTCACTGGAGGATTTGTGTCTTTTTTTTAGAATGTTCCTCTGGAGCAGCAGATGGTGGAGTCCATTAAGCAAGAGCCAATGGAATGTGCCATTGAGCAGCCTCCACTGAAGAAGATCAAACAAGAGGTACTTTCCATACTATAAACACATGCACACATATGCAAAATCAAAACTTGCAGACAAATTCAAGACTGAAGTTTTAGTTTTATGTTGAGAGAGCAAATGTAAAAAGTAGAACGTACTTTCTATATTGATAAAAGATGTGATTTTTTTTTAATTCTGTAACACAATCTTAATCATCTTAAGGAATAATTAGACATCTCTATATTCATTGAAGATCATTAATGATATCCATGTGAGTTAATATGATATGTTTTGGGTCATAGGTGGAGTCACCTTGTGAGAGGAGCCCATGTATGCAGTGGGAAGGACAAGACCTTCACACACCCCTCTTCTCCCCCAGTGGCCCTGCACAAGAAGTACCTGTAAGTTCACGTTTCACCTAACAGCTTTTGTCCCAATGACTCACAAACATCCTTAAATCTTAATTTTTACATAATAGTGCATCTTACATCAGAGTATATGGAAGATGTATTTTCCCCTGCTTCAAGTGGTACTGTACTGTACCAAGTACTGTTGTAGTATTTAATGTAAATCAGCTTAACTTTTGTTGTTAAGATACATTTTCTACATTTTCCTCCAGGTCCTTCTAACTAGCTCATTACTGAGTGAGGATGGACACAAAGCCTACCACCTCCCTCGCAGAGGCATGGGCAGCCCACTACAGGTGTGTGTGAGTTAGAATGCATGTATTTAAATAATGCTAAAAAAAATTATGAATAAAAAGTCATCGTCTCCTCTTTCTCTTTCTAACTGCAGCACAGTTCCTGGGAACAGGTGACCTGTGGAAAAACAGAGGAGCAAGTTTTGGCCTCAGAGCAGAGCCACAAGTACATCAACACTTACCCTACAAGGACACTGGTCATGTAGACAAAGATGTATGTTCACCCGGAAACAACAATCCCTGTGCTGGACGCAGCGCTGCGGATTACATATTTGTTGTGGTACAACAGTTGGGAGAGGCTCGATGCCATTGGTGTTTTTACACTCACACTTGTTGGATTTCAACCAACCAAAGACTTTACATTTTTGTCATTGAAATCTTTTATATAGAATTTGCTTCTGGTTTTTAGAAATGAACGTCCTATCACTTTTGGTTCTATTGTATTATTATTATCAATGTTGTATTATAAATGGGAAACGGTGGCTCTATAATTTGCAGTTGGGCTGTATTATTAATTCCGAATTTTGATATTAATATAAAGAACAAGTTGATTAATTTATTTCTTTTGCTTCGATGATGACTTTGTTGTTGTTGTTTTTTTTACAATTGGCCACTGGAGCAGTGTTGTAAGTTAAGTATTTAAGCCCTGTTAGCATTACCATAAATCCAAAGGCATATTAATTCATTCAAAACTGACCTCTGTATTTCAGTCATGAGACTTTTTTTCTTTGATTTTGTTTTTTAACAGGCTACAATGGGTCTTCTGAGAATTTCAAGTGTTTGGTCTGTGCCACCTCATGTAAACACTTAACTGCTGAACAGGAGCAGCTTCATCTGTTCTTGCATTATTATTCTACTACAAATTATCAAGTTTCACAGCCTTATGAGTATTACCCAGTTACCACATTGAAAACTTTATTTCATAAAAATGTACTTTTCATTTCAACTTTCAATTTTGTTTCATTTTCATTATACAAACAATATTAGTATGTTTATAGATAATACATTTAAAATCTTAAATGAGCTTATGTTTTTGAGCTTTACCCAGTACGAGTAAGACCAAGCTGCACTTGAATTTTATATTGCCCATAAAAAGCGGGAGTACTAAACACTGATATTTTATATAATGCTACAAACAAAAGCCCGATTTAAACTTTTATATGTTTTTTTAAACATTTCTATAGTTTTGTATTGTTTTGTAATGCATATTAAATCAGCATTTTGTTTTCTTACTAAAACTGCAGTAGATCATGTCAAACACTTAGCAACTTTTATACATTACATGCCTTGTTTTTTTGAGCAAAAAGGATTCTATGAAAGCATTTAAAAAACGCCAAGTTTTCATGTTTTTATACTTTTATATACTGCCGAGTAAATAAAGTGTGTTGTTTTTTACTTCATTGTGTTCAGTGTCATTTGGGGAGTATTATCAAATGATATGGTAACTGAAATTGAAAAGGTAATAGTGAAAGTAATCCAGAAGGTCTTGTTTAAATGAAATACACAAAGATTTTAATGTATTTAAGCAGTAAATATACTTTTATTAGTTATTAATTTAGCGCAAATAGTCTCTAGAAGTTTCTGTTACGAGTGTAAACAACACAGTGAGGCCACACTGTTGTCCAGAATAATTCCTCTGAATGAACTATTTGCTCTCCAGTGTAAAGTGTAACCTATCTCTAGTATTCAAATTTTTGCGAGGACCGTAGTATTCAAATACTTTGTCCTCATCTCCCAAACTCACACACACACACGCACACACCTTGTATCTTGCAGATACAAAGGTTTGTTGTAATAAAGTTGTGCCCAGCGTATCATAAAACTTTTTGTCCATCTGCCAATTACAAAGCCAGCCAGGTAATAAGCAAATGTACCCAACCGTTGCCTCTTTTTTCTCGTGGACAGGAGGCCAATCATATGAACTTTCCACTACTACAAAGAGAAAGTTAACTCTTGTAGCCCTCAACCCCTTCACACAAAGCTTGAGGCTTAACCCAGACACAGCTGTAAGTACATGTGTATTTACTGTGTACACTCAGTAGATAAAAACAGCATAATCTTCACTGTTCTTTAAGACACACATGTATTAGCTCCACAGTCAGTCTCTTGAGGAGACTTGTTTTCCTGTGGGGCCATGAAAGCCAAGAGGCCCAGAGTCAGACCAGGAGCTATATTTACACCCCCCCTCCCTCCCTTCCTCCAGCCACCTGCACCCCCCCCTCCTCACC
>JAPZDY010000010.1:9730635-9741862 GCA_029783645.1 Ctenochaetus hawaiiensis
ACCCAGAAACAGAGTCAGCTGTACTTTTTCTACCTAAATATACTGGTCTTTTTCAGCCCTTTTTTTAATCTTTGCTATGGTAAATGTCAGGATGACTCATTATCACTGCCAACGAGATCAAACAATGTTGCGACACATGTTGTATGTGATGAAGTCAAATATTGAGGTGATAGCCTTTCACACTGTGTATGGACTCATCAAACGAATGAGGTCATTGCGACGCAAAGGGAAGTTGGTGAACAGTGTAAATTTGTCAGTTTTCCACTTTATGAGTCACTGCTTGCACACAGGTGATTCCCCAAAGTGTGAATCATCACTTCGTCATAAATCTTCAAAAACTCATTAAAAAACATACTATGTTCAGTGTTTGTTATTTACTGATTGTTGAGAAAGGCGTTATCCTTTAGACAAGCTAATCTCAAGGAAAAGATGTCACTGCTTCATACTCATATCACTGAATATCATGGAGGTAAACATTTGACAGCCTTAGTCCTTGTGTCAATCTCATATTAACAACAAAATGATATGAAGGTATGAAGCAGGTTTGAATTTTAGCAAAGACTAAGATTAGATCATCAGATCTTATCTTGCTCAAATCCTCCCTTCTATACTGAAGTTATTCTAGTAAACCATCAGCAATATGACTTACCGTTACCGCTACTACATTTCAGACAGACAGACAGACAAAGGCTCAACTGATGGCGTCACGTCAGTGTCATAGTACAGCTGCAGCTCAGCAGATGGTAACACAGCTTTATTTAATGGAGACATTTAGGCTTTACAGCCCAATCCCTCATTTCACTGTCTACTCTGCCTGGGTGTCTGAACTGCTGTGAACCTCGCCTCAACCCACAACACACACACACACACACACACACACGTAAACATACGGCCAGAGGCGTGCTTGTCAAATGTAATCCGTCACACACATACAAACACATGCGCCTGTCCAGGCTAAACAATTTAAAGCAAAAATTGGTGCACAAAAGTTCACCAAAACAAGGCCAACAACCCTTATTCACAAATAAACAAAGACACAAATCAGTACACACTGCAGCACAGTTGTGTTTTCTACCATAAATGTGTAGCACACACAGGGAAACAAGACAGGAAAACATACACTGGGTATCAAACATTTAACAGACATCTGACTCCCATAAGCTTTACTGTACTTGTAACATATATTATGTGTAAGTTACCTTCCAGATGAGCGCTCCTGTCCTGTATGTCATGCTTCACCTCCTCTATGTCTTCCTTCTCTGCTTCCACCCAAGTGCTCTCCTGACTTCTCTCATGCCCCAGGGGGCCTCCTCTGCGAGCCCTCCACGCGGCCCTGAGCTGCCGTATTAGAGCTGGAAGCTCCAGGGCCAGAGACAGGCCGCCACAGGTTACCGGTGGCATCCTGAGAGGCCCCCAGACTGGCGAGCGTGGGGCCTCATCTGGACAGACCCCAACCTCGACCCCAACACCAAGACTGGAGTCCCGCATCCTAAGATCTGGGCCCCAAAGCCCCTCCAGCACTGGCATCCTCACACCAAAAGAAAACAATTGGATGACGGTCAGGTGCAGGGGAAGGGAGGAGGGGGGTGAAACTAAGGGAGAAAAAGAAAGAAGGATGATGGGGAAAAAGAGAGTGGAAAAGGCAATGAGGGAAAAAAGAGACGGCAGAAGAAGCTTACTATTAGGTAGCCATAGGTGAGGAAGAGCAGGACAAACACATAGTAGCAAAACTGGATGCAGGACAGAGGAATAGAGACTGCAGGGACAGACAGAATCTGTGGCAGGAAGGATGGAGGGACAGAGACAAATGGATGCAGAGTGATAAAAAAGAGAGCAAGGAGAAGACAAAAAAAAAGCAGTGAGAATCCGTCTCTTCCCCTATCTCCCAGAGCCAGCCACTGACGGTCTGCTCCCTCCTTCTGCCGCATTCTCTCTCCCCTCTACTGTCTCACTCGCGCCAACGTTTTGTGAAGTCTGAAAGCCCCTCCCCTCCCGCTCACAGCTCGCTTACACACTCTAACACACTCTCTCACTCTGCCTGTAAGCTGCGACGCCGATGGCAGACCAATAGGGTGGTGTGAACGCCTGGCTGCCTTTGGGTTCACGGACACAGCCTCGGTCTCATGGTCAGGTCAGAGGGAAGAACACAGTGCAAAAGATAAAGATGTACATATGTATAAAATTAGCATTCCAACATTGAGCCACTGATCTGTACACACATTGCACTAAAAAGCAAATATAAGCCTCAGAATTGTGCAAAGGTCCATGGCTATTTTTTTCAATTATTAAACCATTTGTTTAAAATAACATATCAAAAAATTCTTTAGAAAATTGTAAGAGAGGCCCAACAAAACTTTTAGAAGACAAAGGTAACGTTCTCATTTTGCTTGCTATAGATGGTTAAATTGTGACAATATTAAACAGAGAAAAACAGAGAATCCTTACATGAGAGGCTAGAATCAGTTACTATTTGGTATGCAAAGACTGACGTAAATGAAACAAATCAATCACCTTCTCCATTAGCTGTTACAGTACTAATTGTGCAAACAATTTTTCTAAATTCTGAGTGTGCATGCTCTTTTACACTAAGGTCTTTGTTTTCTGGCACACTAAATCAATGATATAATGTTACTGAAGCAGGCTCCAATAGAACATCATTACCAACTTATTCTGCTTTAAACAGGACACACACACTGAGCCACTCTTTGCTAAGGCTTTACTGGCATAGAAACACTTCATCAGACTTGCTCTGATTTATTTGTTCTAAATTCTCTTGTCAAACCAGCGTGGCGTTTTGAACTCAACCAGGATTTCTGATAGAGCTAGGAGAAAAAGATGTGATGGAAACTGTAAATCCTTGGAGGGAAAAAATATGGAAGTACAAAGGAAAAATGATTGAACACTAAATCTGTGTTCAGTTTTTGAAGAGGCTCATAAAAATGAAATGGTTTTAATAGTTTTAACTTTCTGATTTTCTGAAATTTTAAAGCCACTCTCTTCCAGTTGTCCTTGCATGTCACACACACCCAAAGGCTTTCCTGTAGCTGGTGAAATAAATATTAATTAACATGAATAAAAGAAAGTGAATGTAAGTGAATAAGAACCATGTGTTCCTGCTAAGATGCACATACGTAACCATGAAGGACGCAGGGCTATAACCATTAAAT
Source organism: Ctenochaetus hawaiiensis (assembly GCA_029783645.1). NCBI lineage: Eukaryota > Metazoa > Chordata > Actinopteri > Acanthuriformes > Acanthuridae > Ctenochaetus > Ctenochaetus hawaiiensis. Next base: position 9,733,803 of record JAPZDY010000010.1, read on the forward strand.
TTTTCCAAGTATATGTTCCCTTGAGAAACAGTCACATTCAGACAAAATTACTGACACACACACACACACACACACACACACACACACACACACACACACACAGGCAGAGGCACAGACAGACAAGGACAGTCACGTAGCCTTGAACGTCCCATATCAGACACAAGAAGTTGATTGCAAGAAATCATGAGACAAAGAGCCTTAAGATAAAAGATACAGACTGTGAGAAACAGTTAAAAGCATGCAGTGATACATACTGTACAGCAGGATGATTTAGCGGGAATGCACCATGGCTATGAACTCATTGTGTAGTTGTTTCGTTGTAGCTTTGATCAGCAGCTGACATTGTAGTGTTAAACAGTGTATTGTTTTGTAGAAGGATGACTTGAGAAATACTTTGCATTGGCCAAATAACATCTATGATCCAACAACAACCACTAGTTTTATTTAGACTTGAGCACAAAAGTTCAAAAAGTTCTTCCCCAGGTTCTCAAGCTGTGAACAAGTCTTAAATGTACTGTAACCCACAATTTCTTTTCCATTACATGCATACATATTTTTTGTCTTTTGAATGACAGGTATATAAGGGTTACAATTACCTCACAAGAAACCCCCCTAGATCTTGCTGGTGCATAGATTCTCACATGTTTTTGCACAAAAGCTGTGATGGAACTCTACCAGAAACAGCTAAGTTTGTTTGGAAAAAGGAAGGAAAATGCTAAATTTGGAGGTGGAAGCGAGTGAGCTTTTTAAAAACGAGGTGCACTTAGGGTAGGCTGTGATCTGCCCAGAAACCTCATGAACTGGATTACACATGTACAATGAAAATGAATGAAATCATTGAACACCACACATTGCATCTCAGATTGTCCCAATTTGAAATCAGCTCTACAGTTATACTAATAATAGGGGGACTATCCGTCTTCATGTTGACACTTGAAATAAACATGAGAAAGATTCGAGGCAAATGGACAATACTTTGCAGGACAAAATCAAGTCACACATTACTTCATTAGTAAAAAAATGACAAAGGTTGAAAAGAAAAGCAGCAAACAAACTGACCTAAAATTCATAGCTTTGTGAAAGTGTAAAAGATGACATTCGACAGAAAGAAGGGTGCAAGGAAACAGCGATAATGGTACAAAATGAGAGAGAGAAAGATATTAGGGAGTTCAGTGGGAGTCCGGATGAGTAAACTTGGGAGTCAGCCAGTGGACTGCTGGCTCAAAAAGATCCCTCTCACACACAATCACACAAACACACACTCACACACACACACATAAGATGTGCACAGTGCACGACGACTGAGACTGAGAATCCGCTCAGTCTTTGTGCTGTGTGTTCTGTCAGTATTTTTGTTTCTCTTTAATGATGCCGCTAGTCACGCTTTCAGACAGCTCACTGCTGAGATGTGGGTCAGCCAGTGCATGAAATGGCCTGTCCAAAGAAAACAGTGGCAAGTTTTTGCATCTACATTTCTGCCTCTTTGTGTTTGTGCACGTGCATGTTAGGTGGACATGTGTATGTTCTTTCTGCACTGGTAATTTATACTGCACCTTACTGTAGCTTTTATATCTTATGTGTATGGTTACCTCACACTTGCATGCAAGTAAGCACTGCTTCAGGGTCCTTTTAAACAACTTTGACATTATTAAGGCCAAAAATAGCTTTTGCTACATTTCAAGGTCTGTAACTTCAAGGTTTGAGACTGTTATGACAAACAGCTACAGTTTACAGTATCCAGTCAAGACACTACTTCAGAGAACATGACTGGAGTGAATCTCAACATTGTTAAAGCAAGTTGGACTCTTAACTTTTTCCAGAGTTATGAAATCTAATGTATTCAGCCATGCAACTGGACAGTGTATACAGAGAAAGCAGAAATATTCCTTTGTGTCTGACAGAGATTACACTGGGCCAAAGGTTAGCAACAGCCTTTAGCACTGTTTCAGAATTTTTGGCCCCATTTTATAGTATTGATTTGCTGCAGACTATGAATATTATTCAGGTCAGTTAGCGTTCTTACCCAGCATGCGAACTTGTGTGGCATTCTGCTCCGACCTTTTAAACACGACTGCTCCGCACCTCTGTGGACGAGAGAAAGAGAGAGAGAGGCTGAGATTAATATTACAGCACCCCGAAATACACACTGCTATCAAAGAGCATCAATGAACCTCGCTAATAAATAGAAACTGTGCGAAAAGTCATGGTGGTCCACAATGTGAGACATCGCACACAGAGACCTCTGGGATATGGGATACTAATTCTGAATAAATGACTGTAGGTATTAAATTTGAATAACTAAATCACTGTAATATATTGTTTTCTATCCTTTAAGAAATCTGTTTTAGGTTTGTCTTCATCTTAGTGAGTAAGAATGCTTAAGCACTTGTAGCGACGGTGGCATCTGCCATTCCAGTAGCTAAATGTCCGTGTGTTGGCCAACGACTCTGAAAAAGTGGGTCAGGCAGCCTGCTGGCATGAACTGGCAATGATTTGGACATTAATCACAAGCTTCCACATGGTTGATCCTCACAGTCTTGGGTCTTCAGTCATCTTTTGTTTTGTCATTTTTGATCAAAACTGTGTTAATGTCAAGTTCAAATCATGTGTTTTCGCTTTCCATTATTAGAAAATAGTTGCAACAGACAGACAGTCACTTATAGATCACATATAGTGGAATAAGTAAAACCCAATTTTACTAAAAGGCTGCTAACAGTGGAACATCAAGCATTGTTTCTGACAGTCAGTTAAAAGTGCTAAAGCACTCCAGAAACCATGAACTAGGGCTGCAACTAACAGTGATTTTTTTACTGTCATTTTATCTCAAACTAAGCACACAACAATTCCCCAAAAACCAAGATGGCATCTTGAATGTGCTTACTTTTAGTTCAAATCTAAAATATCAAGCTACCTATCACAAAAAGAAACAGCAAATCCTTTCATCCACTGGATGAATGTTTGGCAGTTTAGCTGAAAACTGACTGATACAATGAACTGAATATTAAATTTGTTACTGACACATTTTTCTGACTATCAACAGATTGATTAATCTACCAATTGCTTTAACTAAGTTCCATATTAAGATTCTACCTGTGAGTACTGACTGAAGACTACTGTTGTCTTGCTCCAGTGCCACTTCAGAGTAATGTGGCTAGTATTTTCCATCGACAGCTCTGTCTTGTTTAAAAATTAACACCATCATTATCTTGACCATCTCTTTCTGTTGAGTTTAAACTGATAAAGTGCATCGGCAGTGTGGTAATCTGCATATGTAGCCTGATCGGAGGTCAGTGCTAAAGCTTTATTACAACTCCTGTCCTGAGCCGCAATTCAGGCAGACTCAGCTCGTTGCATTTCTCAATTGAGGTCATCTATTTATAATAACTAGTAATGGCAATAATAGTTATATTATAATGGCTTAACATCTGTGCGTATATGGTAAACAAGAGTGAGAGTGAACCGAATGCACAAAGTAGTGTTGACTTTGAGTAACGTGAGGGCAAATACAACTACACCTTTGACAGAGAGAAGGTATGAAGCTGACCTGATGAACACAAATCATCTGTTGTCTGTTATTACACACTCTCGGCCTGTTCTGATGTTCAGTGTTGCCTCCCTGGAGGAACACAGTCATAAAAACGCACCTTGAGTAGGTGGATTTAATCTAAATTAGCACACTGTTGTTTACCGGCGGGCAGGAAACGGGTGGATGGAGACAAACCAGAGGCTATGACACTTTACCCATCCCGCCCACATACTTATTGCATGTTTACATGACGCCCTCTGTCAAATGTTTTTTCCATGATCTCTAACTCTATGCTCATCTCATTATTCACCTCAACCTGACAGCCTTCTCAAGAATCTCTCTCTGCTTATGGTAAACTGCTGTCAAACTGTTTGCAATGAACTGGTCCATTCACTGTCTCCTGTTTGTTCATCAGAGCTGACAAAAATTGAGTTTTTGACAAATTATATACTACTGCTACTGTAATGTGTGTGTGTGTGTGTGGCAGAAACACACATAATGTAATGTCAAACTCTGCTGAATGTAGCCATAGATCGCTGCTGTACACTGATGCTTTGTGTTGTGCAATACTAGTTGTAAAAAAAATACATGAAATGAAAACCATGAGATTAAAAATAGGTACAGAGATGGTACAGAGACCTATTTTAAAATTCCCATTTCAGCTTTCAAAGATAGAAATTTCACACCTTACATAAGAAGCACAGAAACAAAGAGGAAACAATACAACAAAATAAGTGAGGAAAAGCAACTAACAAGTTTTGAATTTAAGTGTAAGTAAACACTGCATATGGAACACTGCATAACAAATGAATATACCACAAACAAATAATGTAAGAAAGTTCTACAAAAAGCTAGTGAGGTCCTTGAGGGAAACTTTTTCAAGTTTAATAATGAACTTTGTGTTTGAAGGCTTACTGAAAAACTATGAAGTAGCCCTCAAGTTAAGACAAGCATTTTATTTATTTATTTTTAAATACTACTACTACTATGTTACTAGGTCAAGAATTAACTTCAACAACCAAATATGTAAAGTTGTTTGAATAATGGACAGTTACAGCTCTACATCTACTGACTGTGGAATAACAGTAACAATAATTAACTCCCTTGATTTTACATACAAGTTCTGCCAGCCCCATTTTTTCTGCAATTCCTGTACATATCATTTATATTAAGATACCTTATTAAGCATACATAACTGTTTTTTGCTGGTTATAAACTAGGCTAAATAATGTAACTTCAAACCTAATACAAACACTTAACCTTCCTATTGTGTATTATAGCTGTCTTCCCTGCACACCTGCCACCTAGTCTACATGTGGTCTGCAGTATAGGCTGCAGGCTGACTGCTGTAGAGCTGTCAATACACTGACGTGACACATTGCAATAATACACAAGGCCTGTCATAGTCCATCATTGCTGCTTGAGACTCGTATGAAAAAGAGTGCACCAACAACTTTTGCTTCTATAAAAAACATGGTCACTTTGAACTTACTTCCTAGAAGCACAAACATGTAGCTTCAGACAGTGCTACCACATTCACAGAGCCAAGGTAACTTAGCCAATGTCATAATAACAACATAACTTAACACACAGGCTAGCATACAAACAAAGTAAACTAATTCGATGTTATTAAAAATCTCTTTTAAGCACTAAATACATTTTATAGCTTCATACGGGAACATTAGGCTACATGACTGTAACACTATTTTCTTTTAGTTTTACAAGGCCTATTCAAAGACAGCTCTGTGTACATGCCTGTGTGTATACAGCGGTAAAGTCGAAGTCTACATACCTCGACCATTAAACAGGACATTTAATCATCGTGGCAGCTCGCGGATAGCTCTGCGACGGAATCAGGGCGTGCGAAGTGTTTTCATGTCACGGGAGGCGCACGAGTAAGCCGCATACGGCAGGACGAAAGGTGACTGTGCCCTGAGTGACACCTTCTTCAAAAAAAACCTAACTAATTCAATATCATTCTTCCCTCCGTCGTTTCTGACTTAACCTAGTCGCACAGTAAGGACGGTGTTGGCTTTTAAACGGCAAGGTGAAGTTGCCGTTTTGGGCCGCCGTGCCTGTCCGCGTGCAGTTTGTATTTGTGAGCCGCAACGAGAGGAGAGGGGAGGGGCTGGTTGTAGCATAGGGGCGGGACTTGTCTGGGAGTGGACCAATCGCAGCCACTGCTGTGAGCACAGTCGGTGGTCCTCTTATAAAAATTGCTTTAATTTCTCGGAATCTTTTACTTTGGGTAAAAAGACCGAGTGCGAGGAGGAAAACAGTATTTGATGGGTATTTCCAAAATTAAAGGTTGTTGCTGACATGGGGAAAAAAGTAAGAAAAAATATGTTTAAGTTTCTGAGTGACTATTTTCCATGAGCAATCTATGATGTCCATAAAATTAATGTATTACAGCCTTAGTTCAACAGATATTATATATCTAATTGATCATATGTGTTTCTTATTTTTTTCTTTTGACTTTGTTCTGTTTTCCTGTATATTCTATATATATATATGTTAATCTACTCAGACTTGAGAGCCTGTGGTAATTATCTGCTACAGCTGTGAATGGATTACACCTGGCGCACGAATTTGAAGCGCCACACCTGTATGGACCACAGCTCTCAACATTTGCAGCATTTTACGGCGCAAATGTATGACCACACCCTGTATTTTGTCGAAACGTTGATGATTACAAGAACAAATCTAAGTGTGCAGTAGTTTTTCTTATTTTTGCCATCTTTTTCCATTTGTCATAGCAACACATAAAAAAGACTTTACGGTGTGATTGATCACTCTTTCATTGATGTCACTGTTATGGAGTCAGGGCCAAATCATCCAACGTGAGGGGTACACATGCACCCATTTACACATGTGGGCCCCTGCTTACCCTTCATTTCTCATATTCTCTGTGTATTGAATGTGCTAGTTTACCACAGTGTGGACTGTAACTAAGTACATTTGTTCAATAGTTGAGTATGAATTCAAAGTACTTTAAATTTACTTGAGGTTTTCCATTTCATGCAACTTTCTACTCTCCACCTCAGAGGCAAACATTGTAACTTCACTTGCAAGTTAATTTTCATATTAATTTTTTTCATAACCTTCCTGTTGAATGAAAACCATGTATATCAAACTCTAATTTTAGTTTAAATTATTCTGGTAAATTGAACGATTACATTGTATTGGAACCTAATATTCTGCACTGATGCTATTACTGTAGTTTAGTTGTCATTTGATAGTTTCATTGTGTTAAAGTCTCTGCAAAGATGAAAAATGTTGGAACCTAATTGCTGAAAAATATGTATAAAGACTCATTTTTTATATGGTACTGATCATTAGTGTTTGACTGTTAAACCATTTCATACCATTTGTTGTTTTAAAGTTATCCTGAATGCAGCCATACTTACATAACTCCTCCCCTTACACTTAAGTGTTATAAATACTACAAACATCACTAGCAATGATGGTTTCCCACTCATTCTCGAGTCAATAAGCTGTCACACAAGTTGTCACTTTTTTGACTGGCTAAATATGCCTTTGTGTTGCAAATGCTTCTGTTATGGTTGATTGTATTTTCAGACCAGCTTGGTCACCTTATTCAAGTTTCCAAGGGAGGACGAGTTGAAGAGGAGGTGAGTGATTTTGTCAGTAGCCACATAGATTGAGAGCTGAGCATCATCACCAACCCTAGCCTCTGTAGTGACCACTACATACTGAGGAGTTTTAAAAATTGTCACCGCAGACAGTTAGGGTTCATGGACAAACCCCTGCTGCTGGTGCCAGGGGCTGTACTGATCATTGCCCGACTGAAACTATCCTCCTGTCCCACCAACATCTGGTGCCCTTAGGTGTAGTGTTGCATTCTGGTATTTACAGACATAGTAATACACTCCTGTTGGTTCCTTTGTTGACAGTGTTACCGGCCAATCCCCTATATCAGATTCTGGCTCTGATGGCTCAAAGATGTCGGGCTGTACCAGTCCAATAGAGCAGCTGGGATAATTCTTACAAAACACCCATATCAGAAAATCATGACTGGTCAAAGAATATAACAAGAACAATTTAAAAAACACTACATTTTGAATCCGTTATGTATTAAAGAAGGATCAAAGCCCCTACATCTAAGACTGAGTTAATTTGGTTTCACACCCCCAGAGACATATTTAAGAAAGTTTAGGGTTAGAATTTCTGTTAAAATTTGATTTTGATACACAAAGTTTCCTTTTAAGTGGTCAGGATTTCATAAACAAGTGTTGTACAATTGGATATTTTCTCTTAGTTTTACCCCATATGGCTCCATCTTGTGGGACAACAGAACAACTACAATCGATAGGAAAACTACTCAATCATAACTGGCATGACAAACTTTTATTACAGACCTAATGGATGACAGTGGTAATTTCCTTAAATTAAATACCATTAACACAAAATTTAATGTACAATGTTCTTATAAGGGGCTTAGCAAATATGCAAAGCACTACCACTCCCCTTGTAGATTTTTTTTAGAACTTTTTATTTTGTTTTTTTCTTAAAG
>JAPZDY010000010.1:9748588-9761312 GCA_029783645.1 Ctenochaetus hawaiiensis
AAGAATCATGTTTGCTAAACAGAAAGGATTCCGTTTTAATTCTTTTTGTTGTATGTTAAAAAAAAAGTAGAAATTATGTAAATGATTGATCAATTATATTATAGATCCTGAATGTATTATGCGATTATGTTTTCATGCATTCTGAGCTGGGGGGCAGTGAGACTCTCTTACCGCCCCTTTAAAAGACTCTGCACTGTACTAGTTCTCTCTAAAAGCAAGAGTTTCTATGATGGTGATTTCCAAAAGCCTATTTGCAATATTTCCAATATATCAAGGAAACAGCGAATATGTTGCAATAAAGACAGGTGTGTGTGTGTGTGTGTGTGTGTGTGTGGGCTGTGTCTCATGGAAACATACCTTGGGTGTTTCTGGACTGCCAAATGGTGACAGTTCGAGTGAATTCTCCTTGTCTGAGGAATTGTTATGGCGATGCTGGGTGAACTTTCTCTTCAGTGCTTCAGCAATAAGAGCCGCTGGGTCACTAAGCAGTGCTGCACTTCCCTTACTGCGCCTCCTCCTGACCGGTGTGCCTCCTGGTGATCTACAAAGAAAATAATAGGAAATGATGTGTCAACAGACAGTTGTTACATATAACCCTGACTCCTACAAGTTGAGACTCTTTGTAAAACATAAAAACAACGATTCATTTAACAATGAGGTTGATGAGTTCAAACTTTATATAAAAGGTCTTCGTATTGTTTTAAATTGAGTGTATGTCAAGGAGGAAGGAACTATTACATTCTTGTGCTACACAGCTTTTCAACTTTTTTGGAATCAGATTTTAGCTTAACACAGAAAAGAAGAATAAAGAAAAAAGATAATTAATAAAAAAATAACTTGGGACATTAACCATCATATTTAAGGGTATTAGTATTGATGCAACTCTATTAAAAATTCTGATACAACCTTATTCCATCAATCCTACTGCTTACCTCTCCACTGAGCGCAATTTAACTTGATTTAGGTCCTTCAGAACATCCAGCATGGATGGGACCCCCTTAACTTCTGATCCCTTGCTGGAGCCTGAGTTCTGTGGCTTGAGTTGCCCCTTATCGAGGTTTTTCTCCTCATTCCTGCGCTGGCGAATCAAATCTAGTACAGACGATGACCCAGTGCTAGAGTCAGGGCAGGGAGGAACAGGAGGAGGAGGAGGAGGAGGAGGTGGAGGTGGTGGTGGAGGAGCAGCACAGCGAGGTGTGGAGGTAAGAGCTGGCAGAGGGGGAGGAGACATCAAAGGCTTGCCTGGTGTGTTTGGGGACTCTGCCGGACCTGACAGATCGGGCAGAATGGTAAAAAAGCACAAAAAGTTAGTCACATTTGCTCGACTTGTAAGATCACACAGCAGTTGGATGGGCATATTTGCATTTTTTGTAAAGAAGTTGGGACAAACTGCAAAGAGTGTGAACCTGAGGCTGGAGCAGTGACAATCATGGCTATCTGAGCTCGCAGTTTGAGCAGCTCGCTTTCCAAAGCTGTGATCTTCTTCAGGGCATCCGGATCAGGTGTCTGCCGCAGAGACCTGCCACCTCTCTGGGCTTTATTCACTGCCGGCCCTGGGTGTCTCACCGCAGCCCGATTCATGGTACTTTGTTTTATTGGAGGCAAATGGTTCCTGTAAAGTTATTTTATATTTTATTTTGTGTACAGTGAGAAACTGGAGTTTTCCTCTGTAGTCCACAACAAATATGTTCAATTCAATGCTTTTTTGTGCAAGCTACCAGTTCACCAGTTTAGTTTCTGAGATTTTATAACGGTCACGTTGAGAAGGGCTACATTTACCTGTCAGAAAGAACTGCTTATTATACCTGCCTACAGGAAGCAAGCCCTACTGCTTGCTTGAGAAAAACACAATATGCATTCTATCTACTAATGTAAATATCCAGTGAAAAACTGCTAATGTTCTCCAATTCAAATGGGGCCACTTAGCAGCTATACTAACTACTTTTACTTACAGTAACCACAAAAAGAATATATATTATTGTCTTGCTTGTTATAACCAGTCAACACAAACATTAACAGGCAGAAACACTTGTAGAGTTTTTATTGCCTTGTTCCTCTTGTTTCACACACTCAATTACTCCCTCTGTGCTGTTTATGGCATCAGAATTCAACAGAAACTGTCCACTGAGAAACTTGCAGCAGCAAAGCACCCTGGTTTCTGCTGTTCACCTCGAGTCTTATTGTCTCAGCTACTGTAGCATTAATACTGAGCTGCTAAAGTGGCAGCCTGAGCTTCTGCCTCTCGATGTCCCAATGACACAGTGAACTGACACATGTACTCTAAATTTGAAATATATGATCTGCTGCTTTTCTCATATTAGAACAAAAAAGGTCTGATAAACAGCCAGTAAGGTTTGGTACTCTCGTTACTCCTTTCTGTAAAATTGCAGAGGAAACAAAACCCTGACCGGGTTTCTATATTGGTTCTGTTTGGGTTCTTACCTGGTCTTGGCAAAGCTGTCACCCTCATCCTCCAACACCCACAGGACATCAGCGAATGAGGGGATGGTAGGTGCATCCATGGTAATGTCAACATAGCCATGGGGCCTAAAAGTGAACAATGGGACCTAAGGACATAACAGAGACACAGAGGATTTACACTGTGATGCTGATTGCATGACAGCCATTAAAGGCATATCACAGAAGTTCTTATTAATCACTGGATAGATCTGTCTGGTTCAAGTATAGAAGTTGATGGATTTAAGTTTCCAAAATGTGAATAAGATTTTTTAGACAGAGGAAAGGGGAAACAAAGATGAGACCCAACTGTAACTAATAAATGACACTTGTATTGCATGAAAATCTAAAATGTGTTAAAAAATATAAATAGTACCTGAAAATGGACACGTGGTGTAGGAGCAAGTGGGAGGTTGGTCCCAATCATCCGCACGATGCTGCGATACTGACCGCACAGCTGGCTGTCCCACACTGGAACCAGCTACAAAAAAGACCGCACACAAACACACACACCAAAGACACAGAGTATACCCCATGATATCACTGGATCTCAGAAAATCTGTAACCTGCTAATGAAAAAGGTGTGTTTGTGAGTGTGTGTACTTGCCCTTACCATTTCTGGAGGCACTCCGAAGTACTCCAGGACCATGCGCAGCACGTCCAGTACATCCTCTACCAAAGACATTGGAAGGACGTTTTCATACACCAGCTGATGACAGCAAAGCTCCTCTTTCTGCTGACTGACTTTGCAAGAGGCCAACACAGAATGGATGCTCCTAATTCACATACTTAACACCTGGAGAGAAGAAGGCATAACAAACATAAAAGAGAAGAACTGAAAGTCAGTACTTGATTTTCTAAGGTCCCAAATTCAAGTCAGATATATTAGTGTAGTTATGGAGTATGACAGATATTCTAACATCCACATCCATCAAGACATAGAGGAACTTGCTTTTTTTCCTCAGTAGGCTCAGCAGTTGTAACGGTGACTTTGTAGCTGCAGCTAATTTTAGAAGACTACTGAAAAGAGCTCTCACTTGGAAATGGACCAATGTGGTCTGAAGCTTGGTCTAAGAGCTTTACATTAGTTTCTAGGGTGTCAAAGTGTCGATTTTTTTTAAATCTGAGTACTGTTAATTCAAAAAGAACTGAATGGTTTCTGCCAATAAACACATTTCTGTTATGCTACAACAATATGAACCATCAAGACCTCTTATATTATCTAGGACAGGTCTGATCATATCCAAAAACATAAATGGTGAAGCAGCACTAGGTTTCCATTTAGGTTCTTTAATCAGGGGTTTTATGTCAACTTCTTGAAAAGCACAAAACTGCACCATTTTCCAAAAATGAATTCCTTTCATTCAATTTTTGAAATTTTTTTGTTGTATTCTTTAAATGTACTTTTTTCTGTTATTTTCAACTCAAATCTTTTCTGGGCATTAAAACACAATGAGCTGCTTTGCAGTTTATAGATACTGTACAATAAATAAACTTGCCTTACCTTAAGTTGTATGCTTTTTACTGAAATTTGTTAAGCAGCCACAGGATATCACCATTGTGGGTTCACCGGGATACTTTTAGTAAGGATTTTAGATTCGACATAAAAGCTTTTGCTAACCGTATGGTTAACTAAAGCATTGCAGGTAGCCCACAAGGGGACCGCAATGCTGGTCGCCAGGAAACATGCGGGATAAGCGGAAATATGTGTGGACTTACCGTGGACTCGTTTTCTTCTCAAGAAGTGCAATAATAGCTACAGTGACCGAAATCTTGCTAATTACCGATAACGTTAACATTTACTGTAACACAACAAACTTGCAATTTCCCCTTTCTAGCACTGCCAAGTCAAATAAAGCCGCAGTAGCAAAACCTCCTGTGATTGGCTGTAGGTGTACACATAAAATCCAATAGGAATGGGCGACATTAAGCATATCAACAACTGGTCAACCAATTGTGTGTCGCGAAACTTAAGCACTAAATTCGATTTTTTTGTACACGAGCTTCCACTTTTTCTAGGTAAGAGATTTTCACGAAACTTAATTTCAATAATTTAATTTGTTGCACTTTCATGGCATGTATAGTAGCATCTCTCTATACATAATAATAAGCAACCACAGAACTTAATGCTCAGCGGTACAACGAAACGTCTCTTTGTAAAGTTGGCCCGCTTCCTTGCATTTCAAAAGTAACGTCGTTAGCTTCCTTCGCTAATGGTAACTGGCAACAACGTTAACGTTCGCGACTTGGCAGGACAGGGTAAATTGAACGTTTTTTTAAAAAGCATCGTGCCATGAGTTTTTTTAAATCTCCTAAACTTAAAGTAGTGATCGTAAAGTTTCCTTAAAGTACACAGTATTTAGACCTTTCCCCCTCTGTATTGAATAACTTATATAAACGTTATCATCACGCGTGTTTTGTCGATCATGCTGCAACATTAACCACGGATCAGGCTAACGTTAAATCCACTAATGTTACACGTTAAATAAAGTCACTATTTTCAGTTTTAGGTTCGGTTAAGTTAACAAAGATGATGGATGCACTGTCTGTGGTGAGTCAGCTGCGGGACCTGGCTTCTGAGCCGCAGAACCGGGAGGTGATAGTCCAGGACCAGGGCTGTCTACCCGGCTTAGTTCTCTTCCTGGACCACCAGAATCCAGACGTGCTGTTTGCAACTCTTCAGGTAGATAATATACTGTTCAAAAACCGGTTTTATACTACTAACACTTAAATATTTCAGTGTGTGCAATAGGTACGTTGTAACATGGCTGTGTGCGTATTTACATTCCCCTTCTGTTCTCCTTTCTTTTCAGACCCTGCGCTACTTGGCTGAGTTGTCCCCCAACATTCCCACTATGAAAAATGAACTGGGTATGATGGTTAGCTTGGAGAACCTAATTGGAAGGTGAGAGGATGTTTTTTTTTACACCATTTTGGTGACATATGCAGTTTGTTGTGCACTCAAGCTTGCCTGATCTCTTCTGAATTGTATTTTGTTGGCACGTTTATGAGGTTCTACTTAAATATCATTGTGATACTTGCCCAATTTTTCCAATCATTCATTTTTTGTTTTGCATTTTTCTTACATGCATTTAGTATTTAATGTAATAGCATGGATACACTAGTAGTTTAACAGTGACTGAATGGAAAAACTAGTGACTCCGAAACAGAGGACTGAATTCATCCTGATGATGAGACTATTTCTCCGTTTAGGGAGGGCCTGTCTGTTGACATCACAGCTTTGGCCCAGGAGGTGTTTGACATCCTGAGTACGCCTGCTAATCCTGTGCTACGCACCCCTGGGAGAGAGATCAGAAAGAAATCCCAGTTCTTTATCAACTCCACCAACAAAAAGGCCAAATCTGTCACTCTGCACATCCAGGGCCTGGACAGCACTGTAAGTAGGCTCACACACACACAGATTCATAAACCCAATTTATGGCAGTAGCCCTCAACTCTATCTTTTATCAAGGTCCAGCGAAGCTTGTGTGAGGAGGCTCTTCTTAAGGTCAAAGGAGTGATCAGCTTCACCTTCCAGATGGCCTCCAAGAGGTGCACCGTCCGCATTCGCTCAGATCTGCCCACTGAGGTAACTCCCAAAAACAGTTATCAGTGTCTGCTTTAAAAGAAACCAACTCTTAAAATATTAGTTTAAATCTTATAACTGACATTTGTATTATTGCATTTTCAATGCCACTGATATTCACGTGGTGCAAGAAATCTACATCTGCAATCTAATCTCTACTTATATTAATTATTACCAGTCAGCTCCTTCTGCAATGTTTCTTAATTTGCAGAGTCTGGCATCAGCCATTGCTGCCACTAAGGTGTTGACAGCCCAACAGGTGGTGAAGAATGAGGCAGGAGAAGAGGTGAGTAGTGGTCAGAGCACACATTTTGACTGCGCTGAAGACTTGACAAAATACTCTGAATATCCAAGGGGGAATTACTAAAAAAAGTAGTGGTAAACTCTCAGCTTCTCCCCTCCATCATTTTCTATAGGTTTTCGTTCCACTGAACCCATCTGAAGTGGAGGTGCAGCAAAACTCAGTTATACCAGACTACCTCCCAGAGGAAGAGGAGAGTCCCGAGAGGGAGGTTGAGCGAGCAATTTCTCGCACCACAGCTAAGGAAAGTTCTAGTGGAAGCTGGCTCAACACTGCTGCCAGCTTCCTACATAAAACATTCTACTGGTGAAACTGGTGCAGTTTGATGTCTGTGATCAAGCTATGCTAAGAGAATTTCCCTACTGCTGTGTGTAACTGGAGTGGACTTTACTGGATGTTAGCACACTGCAGGTCAACATTCTGGCTTTGGGTAAAAGCTCTTACCTTCAACAACTCGCCGTGAATGCTTGTTAAAACTAAAAATGATCAACATGTGCTAAAGAAATTGTCGTTTTACCTTGATTCTGCTTGGTTAGTGGAATGTAGTAATACACTTGAAAAAAATCTATTGTCTGTGACCTATATAATGCTGTTTTCTTTCCAGTTTCCTATCAAATGTAAATATTTTCTATTGGACAAACAATCCATGTTCTCTCTACATGTAAAAAATATTTTAAATATTTTTGCTACTTTTCTGTACAGTTGGAAAAGTATTTTCTGTTTCCTGCTGTGTATCTTGGTAGTTGTATTGGTTTATTATACAATAAATCAACAACATATCACATGTATTCAGTTTCAATGTGCACTTTTAATTTGAAAGAATCTTTCCTATATTATTTTGTTTAAGTGTAAAATGATGAAGCCAATGCATACCACATCAGTGAATAGGTAATCAATTCAAAAGTTTTATTTACCTGCCAAACAGTACAGCTGCAACAGTTGTACACTGATTTCAGTTTTTACAGTGGCTCAAAGATCTCATCCCACAGCCCCTCCTCTGCAGTGAAGGGTTTGTTAGTTTTTCAATGCCTAGCAGTCAGCTTTAGCAAAATATATAGATGTTTAAACATAATTTATAGCTTATCTATATATAATGTCCTTTGAAAGTATATTTGCTTCTGTTAAAGCAACTTGTTTGCAAACCAAGCCATGTTATCATGTTGATAACAGCATGCTATGTACTACTGGCAGGGCCCGGCACTAAATCACCAAGACATGGGTATGATTTCCTTCCATTTTCACTGCAGGAAAAGATTTGAATAAAGAGGATGCAAAGTGCAAAGTCTAGAGAACCAAGGTTAAGAGAGCAGCATTGTTGGGAGTTGCATGAAAAAAATGGAATATCACAGAAGTGGGACTTCTATGTTTCAGTGTTACTTGAATTCCTCATGTCTTTCTGTTACGCAAAACTGGATGATGATCAGTTGTTTGACATTATAGCTCATAAATGATATGACAAACTGACAACATATTGTACTCGTTCATACTGTTAACATGAATCAAGAAAAGGAAGCCACTGGATATTCTGTGCCCGGGGCCAGAATACCAAATCTCATACTGGGAATGCATATCTCCATTTTAGCGAAAATTAGTACATGTAAGTCACCTCAGTCTTCCTATGATGCAGTAAGGCAATGGAACATCGAAATTAGCAGCACGTCCTCATAAATCCTTCATTGAAAATTCAAATTTATCAGGTATTTCAGAATTAACATCACAATCAATATTTTTTTTAATCCATTATGTACTTAGGCCAAAACAATAGTGACCTCAATCATAAGGTTGCAAAGCTACAACAGCTAAGTCCTGCAACACTGCTCACACTGAGCCAAGAAGAGTGCCAGGACATGAGGTGCAGCATTGACGGGGTAAACAAATGAAAGAAAAGGGCAGGACTTGACATCAAAGCATATTTTTTTCTCAATTTGAACAGAAATAGAAGACAGCATGAAGACGAAACAAAGAATTTCTTATCTGTACAGCAATTAAATAAAACTAAACAAAACAAAAATTAGTAGTTTAAACCCTAAATCTCAGTTCTGAGAGAACATAATTTTCTCATTATTTAACATAATCTCCATGATTCTCTAACGCCCCTGCCTCACCCCAATAATAACCTCTAGCCTTAAACACTGTAGACACAGCAAAAATATGTTACATGACAAGAAATTTCCTGTTGATATAAATTCTTGCACTGACATCACTCCTACAACCATCTCTTTTATATTTCAATACAAATGTTGAAACATGAGAACTATAAGGTTCCAGTCAAAGAGAGCAGAGTGTTAATGAAACCTTGTAATTCAGAGCCTGTTGTACGAGTTCCAGTTATGACGTCACTGATTTTGACAGTCTGATTTCAGCGTGTTCTACAGCGACAGATAATAAACTCTTCAAGTATCATGGCTGGAGACTTTACAGCTCATCTCAGTTTACAGTAATAATAGTCTCTCATTCACACACACACGCACACACACATCCACACACCACAAGAGAGGAATGGAATAGGCTTTCAATGCCCTCCTGTGATTTCAGGACATTCACTTCATATGGGGGCAAGTTGGGGCTCTAGCGCAGAACATTACCAGCGAGTGTATCATGGTCAGAGACAGAGAGGCTCTGAGAGTTTGTCGAGGGACAAGTAACTTCTTTCTCAAGAAACTTAAGGGAGATCTTTGGAGAACACCGTCTTTGGGAAATGGCTGCGGCGTTCTTCAGTCGCAGGATGGTGAAAGAGTAAACCTCTGCAAAGGTCTTGGCTGTGGTGCTGCAGGTTCTTCCTTTGAACAGCTCTGTTTTACCTCTGACCATCTCACTTACTGTCTCTCTTGGTATGGAATTGTCTTGGTCTAACAGGAGCATCAGGCAACATCTAAAACCCAAGGACAAAAAAAGAAAACGTGAGTTGCTATGAAGGCTAGGAGAAGCTAAAAAGGATCTAAAAATTAAAAAAAAAAAACATTAGGGTCAGTAGGAGCTCATAACTGCTTTTAGTGCTTTGTAACTGTGCATGCTTCATCGTATCAGATTTATTATGATGCCAACATGATCGCAGCAAACGCTAAACATAGTGAGCAACATCCTCTGTAACTCTATCAAGAGAGTAAAGTAATGATGGTGACAAATGAGCGACGCAGTGACCTGGTCCCTGCTGGGCTGATATGTCCTCTATTCCGCTGAGAGGCTTTAGGAGACCGTTCTCCCTGAAGGCTATGACAGGAACTCTCTCCCCCTCCTCCTCCCCCTCCTGCTGCTGCTGGTGCTGCTCCTCTCCCTCAGGAGGAGACAACCTGGAATGTGAAGGCAGAACAATCACCTCTTCAAACTCCCCGTTCTCCCTGAGAAAAGAGGATGAAGAAGAGAACTTTTTGAGAGCTATCCATACTACAATCATGATGAACATAAACCTTAGGATTTCCGTGATACGTACCTCTGGTCAGGATGGCTCAGCGCTGTGGTGTTGGGGTTTGGGTTGGGGTCCGGATCAGGTTGGGAACTGTTTCCGTTGCTGTTGTGTGTCGGTGACACAGTCACGTCAGATGAACTAGAAGAGGCTGAGGTCACTGATGATGAGAGAAAACCAACACAGCAGTTAGAAAAAAACATCATGGGAACGACTACAGTGGATGTATAGGACATTAAAAAACAGGATAATGAGAGTTCTATTTCTGCAGAGGACATTTTTTAAAATAATGAAATAATGTACATGAGCATGTTTACAGAAAACATATCAAGTTACCTGCATTGTCTCCATTTTTATTAGGAATGACTTTCTAGAGATGAAAAGAATGAAAAGAGAATAAATAATTAGGACCAACTTAGATTCTTCAGGGTTAGTCAGATACAACATCTCTTAAATCTGGTACCTTCTCTGCTGGGTCTGAACGCCTTGTTCTCTTCATGATCTCCTCTAGACGCTGTTGGGAAAAAAAAAGAGCTTTTACACACACTGTGCATGAAGGAAATTTGGAGATAATACCATTGTGTGTGAACATGCATCACCTTTTTTCTCTCAAGGCGTTCGGCCTCCTCTTTCTGGAAGTGTTTTTCTCTCTCCTGCCTCAGTCGCTCTGCCTCCTCCCTCTGCCGAGACTCTTCTTCCTCTTTCTAACATACATACACACACAAAGTTTTATTATTTTATTATTTATATTCTCAGGTGGTCTGCTGAATTTTACTTGTACACTTTCTCTGACCTGTCTCTCTGCCTCTTCTCGCTCTTTCTGAAGTCTCTCTTCCTCTTCCTTTCTCTCCTTCTCCTCTTTTATTCTCTTCTCCTCTGCCAGACGCTGAGCCTCCTCCTCTCTCTTCGCTCGCTCCTCGGCCTTACGGCGAGCCATCTCTTCCTTTGCCAACCTGCACAGTCAATGTTGGAGATACAGGATTATTTTTCAGGACTATCCATCTCTGTGCACTCTCTTCACAGATCATTTATATTTTTACATGCAGTGCAGGCGGCCTACCTCGCCTGCTCCTCCTGCTGTCTGCGCTCCTCTTCCTCCCGCTCCCTCTGCTCTCGGGCCAGCCGACGATTTTCAGCCAGGATACGGCTTGCCTCCTCTGGATCTGTGGTGCCTGCTGTGGGTTTGTGGGCTGGAGGACTGCTTACACTCTCTTGAAAGCATCAAAATTGAAGTTATAAACAGACAATCGAGTAAACATTGTTTAGAATTTCCAGCTAGAGGCAATTTTTAGCATGTCAGCTGATAAAAACTGAGGAAAATACAAAAATCAATTATGTAATAGAAAACTCCCATGGTTTCCTCTCACACAATAATTCATAATGATTGAGACATAAAAATAATAGTGTTTAAAAGTATTAACTGACCACTGGCTGCTGCTTGTGACTGCTCACTGCTGGGCTTGTTTTGACCCAGTGGCTGAGGTCGAGGCTGAGGAGGACTGAGGACCTGCTCTTCCTCTGCCTCCTCCTCTCCTTGGGCTGTGGTGGGTTGGGGGTTCTCAGGTGAGATCCTGAAAGGGCGAAGGTTTCCTGGGTCCTCTGCCCCTGGAGACTTGAGCAGCTTGGGGGTTGGGGGTCGCCCTGCTGACTTTTGTGGAGGCCTGTGTGCATTCAGAAAAACACCATTTAGCTATGAAGTACTGGCAAAATCAGAGCAAATTTGATTCAGCAAGTGTTAAGCAATTTGAACTGTTCTCATTAAGCTTAAACCTTCTTTGCACTGGATTTTTTATCCAAGGGGATCATATGTGATTTAAAAAGTGGTTTATTTAGAGATAAACATTGTTAGTCTTACTAACTGTGTACATTCCTATAAATCATTGAACTTACTCTAAAGGATACTGTATTATATTCACCCTACACAGTGCAGAAAACCATTTTAACATTTAAAATCCAGTTCAGTCGATGAAGAATACCATTGTTTAAAATGGCTCTCATACACAGTATTTTTTTCAGAAAACATTTAACCTCATAGGCTTAATTTTGACTATTTTCTGAGTGTTTTCTTCCTTTTAGACTAGTGGACTAGTCTCAGTTAAAATCTTCATATGTGCCTTATTTTCCCAGCCATGGTGGACATGTTCTCCTACCTGCCAGGAGAGGGTGCTGTGACTTTGCTGCTCTTCTTGCTTGGCTTGTTTGTGGGCAAAGATAAAGTGGGAGCCAATGGGAGTGACAGGTTGCTCCATGATTTCCTGACATTATCACGGTCCCTCTGCTGTTTGGTTTAAAAAGTGGAGGGAAACCAAGAGATAAATAAAATGGGCAAGACTCCTTTTCCATCTCATCAGAACACAGTTCAGCCAGCAGCATAGTGTCTCTGATATAATATAATGGCTCCTCATGAACACAGCATGTCATCAGGTGGTACAGAAGGTGCCCAGACAAAGGTGCCCTACTGACAGCAGCAGGAGATGATCAGTAACAGGATTAGACTTAGACAGCCTTCCTTTGGCCATGCATAACCTCTGGCAACAGGCCATGACACCAACATATAAAAACAAACCTTATGGTAACTGCTGGTAAAATGACTAAATCAGCCATCTCACTCACTAAAACTCACACATTTATCATGCCCCGGCTGTAGAGGAGAAAGCTGAATGTAGTTTTGCAGGGCACTAAACCCTTACTCACATTAACATGAACCTACAGTACACAGTATGTAGACAATATGACAAATACTATAAAGTGGTATAACTGGTATGTTAAGTAGGGTCTAGATTATAGTTGTGTTGATGTCTATGTGTTCATACAATCAATACATGTGTCTCTGGGTCACAGTGTGGAATAGACAGTACAGAAGTTCCCCTTCTTCTAAGACCTTAATTGTATAAGCTGTGACACTGCAGTGCACAGATGGACAGAAGGGAAATATGGTGTGTGTGTGTATGTGTGTGTGTGTGTGTGGGTGTGTATG
>JAPZDY010000010.1:9776549-9788227 GCA_029783645.1 Ctenochaetus hawaiiensis
AGAAATCCCAATTTAGACCACCAGGCTTTTTAATGTGGGTAGATAATTTAGGCTGCATAGTCTGGCTTAGCTAAAGCAGAGTAAAGTTTTGTCAAAACAAAATCCTGCATCATTATGCAGTGGCATATCAAATCTAATCAAGCCTAAACAACCCTGTCATAAAGGTACGAAGACGTTCAGTCACATTGGCAAATAAGCTGACACTCCTACATCTCTGGATAAATTTGCAATTATAGCCTGAATGCTTGATACAGTCTGAAACAGCCTTAAAAGCACTTTTTCTCAATCAATGTCAATCAAAACTCCATCTCATTTCCATCTCAGCTCATCCAAATTACTCTTAGCAAACACTCAAGATCACACCATGCTTTAAAACCTCCAATAGCAAAGAAAGTCGGAATTTTTGTGACATGTAGATGAGGAACTAATACTGCACTATCTCTGATCATTCACAATGTTAAGCTTAAATTGACCAAAGTATTGTACACATGACAAATGAGTGCATTTATAAAGTATGTTGACTGCTGAAAATAAAAACAAGTGTTGAACCACTGAGTTCCCACATATCATGCTTGCTGCAAAAGCTCACAACTGTCTTTTCATTTTGCCCCTTCCCTGTCTATTCTCCTCTATTATTTATGATTTAAGAGAGCATGTGCACATGTGTGCTTTGCCCATGATGAAACTGCAAAACCTCAAGTATGAGTACATGGAGTCAGTGTACATTGGAGCTGGGTAAGATTGTATGACCTCATGAATACAGTGAAAAATATATAGACTTAATTTTTAAGTCACATAAGTATCTGATCACCTGCCTTGCTGATTCAAAGAGAAAATCTTTCTTTAATCAATCTGTTACAGAGGTTCAACATTATAATGGGAGGCTAATTGAGCCAACAGAAAAAAACTAAAAAAAGGGTGAAAGGTGGATGAAAGGATGTAAAATGCATAAAAAAAGTGCTAAACTTTACAGTAACTCGATAACATCACGGCAGTGCCACTGCAAACTCCTTTTAAGCAACAATGACTTCAAATGGCAATTTTACACCATACTGAATAAGAATTTTGTTTTAAGGGCAGCAGCATGCTCTAGATTCAGAGGGACCCTGAAAAGCCCAGTTTACTCCATATTCGTGTTAGCTGACCCACATATTCAGTGACTTTCAGGTTTTGTGCGTAAAACCCATAACCATCCTGTTCATGACTAATTCTTTAGACCTTTATCCTAAGCCAGACAGAAATGGGTTCCTGAAATTGGCCGTGAATGTAAAAACAACAGCAACTCTCCTCAACACTATATGCAAAGGTACAAAATGAAAAAAATAGGTAAATAAGCAAACAAATAACAAACATTCGCTTTAAGGTTTAAATATTCTTGGAATCAACCAAAATGAACTTAAGAAAATCAGTTTGAATTTGTACATTTTTATGTGTTCGCAGACACATCATGTCCTGTTGACTGACCACTCTGCTTACTGATGCATTATAACCACACACATGTGAAGTGACCTGCACCTTCACTCTCATCTGCTGTTGCCCTTGTGTTGACCCAATCATGCCCTGTCAGCAGGTTTACACACACACACTGCCTTCTCATCAGACCTGTCAGCCAACCGTCTCCAGATGAGTGAACTTGATGGGTTAAGAGGAGAGCAAGAGCTAACAATGCACACACACCTACTGGCAAAAAAATTCATACTGATACACAGCAAGCAAATAAAATACTACTTTACTATCTTAACGCCTGGCCCACGTCTTCTTAATTGACACCCTACTTACATATACAAACGTACACTTGTTTTTATTGTTAAAATTTTTAAACTGTCTACTCCTGTGACTCTCTAGAGACGGGTTAAACGTCTCTCTGACCCAGTTGCCTTTCTGTCCCAGATAACAATGCCCTCACTTACACACATACACACACAAAATGTAAGTTTAAATGAAGCTCAAACAGCACAAAGTACCAGAGAATGTAAATGTATTGTGCTCTCCATCTTGCACCCCTGTCAGTTTCCCTCCATCACTTCTCTTCGTACCTCTTTTTTTCCTCCTGCAGGCATCTCTCCGTCTCTGCCCCTCCTCTTCCTCAGTGATGGTGAAGAGTGCTGGAATGGCTGAACGACTGCCTCCCTTCCTCAGCTTACGCTTGCCCCGCGTGCATCCTCCTCCACCTCCTCCTTGTTCTCTTCCTTTACTATCTGGCATCGCCTGCCCGGTTGCTAACCCTCGAGCCCGTGGCTAACTCACCCAGCCCCTGCCCATCCCACCCTGCAGTGGTTAGTGATGGGGGCAGGTCAGTGGTGAACGCCAAAGAATGGTGAAGTCTGGGGTTACCCCAGAAAGCCTTCTTTCCAGTAAAGATGTAGAGAGCTAACAGCTAATGCTTACAGCAAATTCCTCTAGATGCACATTTCTGCTGTGTCTGAGGCAGAAAAAAGAAGAGACGGAGGAAGAGAGTTGGGGGAATACTAACCAAAGAAACAGGAAAGATGGAAAAAAAGAAAACATGAAAAGTAGTAGATGAGGAAAAAAGGTTAAAGAAGAGTCAAGAATGAAGTGCATAGAGATGATAAGGGAGAATGTGAAAGAGAGATAAACACAGCTTCTCACTGTGCAAAGTCCAGACTGTCTACGATGGCTGTGCCAGGCAAAGAGAAAGAGTGACAGAGACAGAGAGAGTGATAGATTCTGAGCTCTTGTAGTCTGGCTTAAAAAAGAAGACTTAATCCACAAGACTGGCTCATTCGAGACTCCAGAGCTGGAAAAATTGCACTTCTCTTGATCCCTCACTCCTCAGGAGATGCTGCTGCTGCTGCTGTCACTAGTTACTGCAGCCCCCCTTTTCCCTTCTTGGCTCTCTTGCTAGGCCTGTTCTGTTGAACGCAAACTTGTCAGGAGAATCACATCACATAGGCACTGACTGTACAATATATATATACATGCACACTGATCCACAGATACATGACTGAGAGAGCAAGGCTGTTAAAAATTCAGTGAAAATGCAGTAGTGGAATGTGAGCCGGTGCCAGCAAGGGGTTTCCCTGACAACAGCAGCACATGGACCAATGACGCAGTGGGACAGTGGAGGAGAGAGAGTACAGGACAGGCATACTTTAATGTAATGTATGTACACATGCACACACAGGCACACGCACACACACGCACACACACACACAAAACTAATAAATGCACACCTATGCGCACACAAAACCAAATAATGCAGTACTGGCGCTGCCCCTGAGGAAGGGGTGTGTTCATAGCGCACATGGTTAATGTCTCCGCCCCATTCTCCACTTAAAGCGCCATCAGCAATTTGACATACCACAGCTGTACAGCAAGTATGGAAATCGTCTCCTGCTTTTCTCTTTACAGGAAAAGAAAACACAAAAGAAACAATATGCAGCACGTCAGCACTTGTATCTGAGCAATATTGCAGTAGCACTGCAGTAACGGCTTCTTAGTTGTGCTTTACTTGCTTTTTTGCCATTTCATTCACTGACACTGTATATGCAAACACACTATATATATGAAAGAAGGAGAAATAAAGAAAGTAAAGAGAGTAGTGTTTCTGAGCATTTGAACGTGGAATGGTGAGAGGGGCAGGTGCCATGAAGAAATGATGGGGCAATAAAGTTGTTAAAGTTATTACAAGTCACACTGTTTGACTATCCAATAACAGTGCAAACATCACCCTGAACAACCATGTGACATGTGATTGTGCACACTTATCTCACCTCTACCAAAGCAAATATTCATAGCTATTAAACGCCCAACATGACAGCTTGAAATCTTCTTGCTACCAAGACAGTGTGGCTAAAAACAGTGAGGCAGGAGAATGATTAAAGACAGCCACTGAAGTGCATCTTGGCGTAAAACCATTACAGGTGCACTGTTTTTGCAAATGGCCTTACATTTAGGTCAACTTTTGCCAAGCAAATAGCCTAGTATAGACATAACCTAATCTCTGATTAAATACTAAGGAACATATCCATGCCCAGTTCTTTTAGAAATTTAGGATATAAAAGATGTCAGGACAGAACATGCTAAATCATCGCCTCAGCAAGCACCTGCTGTACAAATACAGATACTTGTATTCATGAAAGAGTAATATGATCTTTGTCTCTGCAGGATAGAGTAATGCTGTAATCCTACACTCAGACTTAAACCAGAGAGGCAATGCTATACACCATTGTGACAGCTATTGGGTATGTGTATAGGAGGGACAGACACAAGAACAAATGAACTATTTGGCAGTTGTATAAACAGGTACAAGTAGCGATTTAAAATCCTATTCTCAATTTCTCAAGTTCTAAAGATAAACAGTAATTTAAGGTAATACTGTTGGCTCAAAGTACAAGGTACAAGGGTTGAACTTCTTTTGTGTTGAAGCACAGGGGCTGTAAATTTAGTGAATTTAGTAAATTAGTAATCTCACTGATCATTTAGTGAGTTTTTAGTAATAGAATACTTGAGTGTATTTGTTGCTGAGATCAAAACAACAAGATGTATCACCAGTCTTAGCAAAAACATTAATGGAAAGCATTTGCCACAAACATATGTAGCTAACAGCTAATTCTTACCTGTGTCTCCTGCACAGTGACACTGAAGTTTGAGACAGTACAATACACAAAAATTTACAATGGCTGTATTACAAATGGGACTAACTAATGGTTCCACAGATATACTAACAACAAATAAAAGCCTACAACCCATATGATGTGGACAAGATAATAAAACAGAGCGAACAATCTTGACTCAGAAATAACATCATAATGGTGGTACTCTTGTTGAAGAGTAGCTACAAGGAAATCTGTCCTTTACATCAGCCAGAGCAAGTATGAACAGTACTAATGCGACTACTCTCTGTGCATGTGAAACAATAAGCAGAAGGCATTTCAAAACCTCAAGCTACTCAGCTGAAGAAACAAAAGATGGATGTAGACAAAATACATTGGGAGCATGGAACAAGAAGATGTGCAAAAGCTTTTCTAACATGCAAACCAGCCTTGTTTAATAAATATTATAAACTAAAATGGTCCTGCCTAAAAGAAATGTACGGAGGTAAATCACACTACTTTCATAGCTGGTAATAGGACCAAGCTGTGACGTGTGTCACAGCAGCAGCCAGTTAAAAATATATTTGTCAGCTGATAAAGTAAGAGATAATAAAACTGGTTTTTGAGAGAGAGTGTGAGAAAAGACATGAAAAACATTTTTGTGCAGTCGTTTTGTACAAGTGGAAAATGGCAGACTTGATGGAACAGCTCATAGTCCGGTAGGACAGTGATGGCAACATCAGTCAGCTTCTCTGCTGTGATCAAAGGTGCTATGGCGCATTGTAGATTGTAGTTTGTGTCTTTAAGCTCACAACAGCATCTGAATATAAAAACAACAATACATATGGGAGGAGTTGTATATGAATACTAAGCTAGTAGCAGTATTTAAAAAGCTTTAAAGCATCACATTATAGGCAAGGACTGCCTAGAATATGCAGCACAGTTATATCAGAATAAGTTAGGCTGGCATTCAAGGGAAATGAATCCCTCTTATCCTACTAGGATAAGAGAAAACAGAAAAGAAAGACTAAAAGCAAAACTGCTATGGTAATGTTAACATGTGGAATCTTGCATTTGTTATAAATTGCTTGACATTAAAAGATTTTTCAATAATCGTACAAAAATTAGTCCTTTTAGTCTATAGTGGCTGATTTAACTGCAGAGTCAACTGTTCAAAATCGACAAGATGATTTGGCCTTTTATTCTTTTACTTTAACTAATCACATATTTATAAATTATTGAGTAAAAATGTTAAGTTGTGAATTACATTGAGTGTAAATGCAGGTAAAGTTACATTTAAGTAGGATCCTTTCAGGACAGCAGAGTTTATCACTCAATCCTCTAGAGGTGTTGATAGCTTAACGGAGACAAATAAACCATAAAAGATCAGCCTGACCCATTTGATAAATTCTGTGACACACCCACTCAACCCAATGATAATGATTATTGTATCACATTGTGCATTGTTTTTCTTCTTCTAGTGCAACAGATGAAAACATCATTTTTTTTAATATTTGACATGGGTTCCTGAAAAATGTCACCCTATAATAATTTATGTCACAAGGAATTTTTACATCACACTGTTTGTGTAGCTCCACTCTAAAAGCAAAACTCATCCTGATTTAACTAACCTAACACATCATGCTATAGAACATATGCAATCAGCACTTTCCCTAGAGAAGACATGTTAGGCTAGCTAATTCTCATCCAGAGTTTAAACTAAATTAATTAATCCAAGTGCCAAATTTACCTGTCCTGACTAACAAATGTCACTGATTTCCACAACTTATTCCAGAGGAAAAAAAGAGTTTAAAAAGAGTGACAAGTATTTATAAGTTAAACATTTGACACAATAAACAAAAAAAAAGAACTTTTGCTAGCCATTTTAATCTAATTTACAGGCCATCTAATGTCAGTTTTAGAGATATTCACAGAACTCAAGCAACTTAAGTATTGTTAGCTGTAACTAAAATGTTGGTCAACATGTGCTTATTAGCCTTTACCAAGAAACAGATAGAAATCACCTTTTAAAAGTAATTACTGATATTAAATTAGTGTTGCACTACTATGTCAACATCCAAGTCAGTGATATCAAAGCAGGTATGTTTTCTCTGATGGAAAACACCTGCTTTCTCATTTATTTCATATAACTGGGGTGTGGCAAGGTTGCAAGATTTTTAATATGCTTCGATTCATCAACAAGTTTCCATAAAGGGAAAATTATCCATAGAATTCTTGTTTCTTTTGTTTTTGCGACGCCACTGGTGACAAGTGGCAATTGCACCAATGTTTTGCCCTGAACTGTAAATTATTATACTGACAGCAACCTAAATGCTACAAACCTTACCAATATTTTAGTTTTCCTTAAAGCTTTTATATAACACAATGAAATTAAAATAATATGCAACAGGACAAAAGTGTATCAAGAAAGTAGCTAAAACAGCACACTGAAGCTATGAGTGGCCATTTTTAGTCCCAACTTTAAAATAATAACTAACGATGCCATAAATGATCATTCTTGGTCTCAAGTTTTCTGTTGTTCGGTGTTTCGGAAAAGCTTATGGTAAATAAGTATGTCCAAAGTGTGAACGAGATGAAACATGTTTAAAAACTCCCATAAAAGCCTGAGAACAAAGTTGTAGCCTGAAGACACATTACACAGCTAGCAAACGCGAACGAGCCTCCGTTCACTTCCATTAATTCACCTGTCACGTCAAGTGAAGGAGCGCTTCGACGAGTTGACAAAATGTCAGCAACAGGTGTCTGCCAGCGCGGAGGAGGGCTCAAAAATATCTATGAACAACAACAACAACAAGTTTAAAACTGAAAATTATAGTCAAGTTTCAGAGATCAGTTCGTGTACAGTAACCGGCTCGGTGAGTTGGTTGATAGTTAATCCCACTCCCGTGACCGACCGGCTCCGACTACTTGAGTGTCTCTGTAATTCGGCGTCAGCGTTCAAACACCGAGGAAATCAAATGAAGACCCTTCTCTTTCATAGTTAATTCACAAGAGTTTCAGTAACACTTCGTACATGTGGAAAGTTTGTCCGAGACAACTTTTCTGTTGGTATGAACTCACCTTGGGACTCGGGAGGAGATGCGTCGCTGCCATCCTGGTCCGCCATTTCTCCTGACGTCAGCTCAGCTGAGAGGGATCAACGGTAGGAACCCGAGAGACCTGCGGGAGTGATCCCGAGACCGGCCGGGCACCCTCCCACGGACAGGTGGGGGACGGCGCGGGCAAATTACTTATATAAAAAGTGCAACAAAAGACTATCCGAGAGTCATAATAAAAAGATAACAATAACACAATAACACTAAAAGTTTCAGTCATTCGCACATTTGTTGTATTGAGGACCTTAAATGCACTTTCAGCCTCATAAACCAACAACCCCTCACTGTTAACCTATAAGCTTTGTAGTCGTGCCTACTTAGCTTGGAAAAATGGTAAGTGTCACTCTGAATATTATATTTAAGGGCCTTAAAGAAGGGCTTGATAAGCTTGAGGCAAGGTGTGCAAGTGAAACTAAATAGCCTCAGGTGTATCTAAAGAATTATGCTGACATCTACCGGCAATAAGGGTACATCATCATGCTGACATCATATGGTGTTTGTGCAGGTAGGAGTAATGTTGCAGTTGGCAAAGGCTGCTTTTAACAACTTCACAGGAAGCTGGGTATCTTAGTTATAATAAATTGTATAAATCTGAATCTTCAAAGTAACTCAGTATTTCAGTTTTAACATAAATGTAGTGGATTAATTTTTTTACAGTGAAACATTCCCTCTGAATTTTAAAAGAGTTTATGATGAGTAAGTTTAGATTATAAGTAAATTCAAGTTCAAACAGCCAGAGATTTTGAACCCAAAAAAGACAAGCCAGCCACATCGAATATTTTACCATTCTCTCATATGACCAGCAGAGGGAGCCCTCTGTTCACATTAAAAAATTGGATTCATCAACACTACTCTGTCTCTTTATTGGGATTCAGTATCTTGTTTATTAGGTTTCACTGCTTCACTAAGATAATTTTATAATCACAAATACCAGCTAATTGTAGACTATTATAAAAATTAGTGAAGTATTGTTTAATGCCCGCAATATTTATGCATGAATAACAGTAGCTTTGGTGTTTCCATTAATTCTAATTATCACAAATTTTTAGCACCAAAATCTAGTGTTTGCCGGTAATGTCAATGAAAAATGAAGTGTATTGAAATAAAAAGGGCGTTTTACTTCACAGATACCTTTTAACAAAGAGGCCTTTCAGTTACACAAAATGAAATGAGAGACAAAAATGAAACAGACCACTCTTATATCAACTAACTCAGGAATATTTGAGCAAGGATTTACTGTTCCTGACTGAATGTATGCTAATCTCTGCTCATATCTTCCCTATTTGCTAGATGGTGCAGGCTTACTCCCCCTCTGGACCCCAAGTAAAATGGCTACTGATTGGTGCGCCGAAAAATGAAACCATGGCAACCAGCTGTTTGGCAGTTTCTCTGATGGAGGAGGTGGAGGGAGGAGATATTGGCCTGTAGGTATATACTTTGAGATTCACACCCTGACAGACAGACAGACAAAAACACACTTTTGGTCATCTCTGTTGTGCCTGACAGCATTGTAGGTGTTGACTGCAAACAGACAACTTTACCTATTTAAACCTTTTCTATATGGTTTATCCTAAACCCCTCATCCCACTGGTTAGTTTTGAGACAAAACCCCTCCAGACCAAGCTTACCCTCGTTCTTCCTCTTGGGCATTTAGTGTCTATTTTTCTGTTTGCACTTGATTTTGCCTTGAAGCCATGAAGGTTTGTCATGAGGGACAGAGTAAAGTCGGTAGATGGTGATTAAGCCTGCAGTGATGTCCAGGGTTGTGTGGGTTTGTCTGAGTTCACATGTGCATGATGAAAGCCTCCCTGAACTGTCTGTAATTGGTTCCCAAGGGTGAGGGATCTTGAGAGTCCTCCTACAGGAAAAAACACGCATCATGAAAAGAATATACATACTGAGTCTGTGCATGGTATATTGTATTTACCTGCTTAACTGAACTGAGGAAAGACACAGACAGATTTTGACCTGAATGTGTACAAGATTTGTAGGGATTGAATTTCAGATATTTTCACTTTGGGATGCCTATCCACCGCTGATTATCCCTCAGCTAGAACCAAGGGTGGGCTGCTGAGGAATAAGAAGATCGTGGAACTGATTGATTTTGAGGACAAGCAGCCTCTTTTCTCTGCACTGATTTGTTTGGACTAATTTGTATGCATGTGTGTTTGTGTATGTGATTGCACAGCATCCAGCAAGCATCGAGATGGAGGTCAGATAAGTTTCTAGATGGAGCAAGCTGGCTTACCAAGTGAGATCAGCGATCCAAGAACAAGCTGCGTCTTTGTATATCAAAACCTTAAGTCACTCCTGCTTCATAAGAAGAATTTCTTGCAACATAAGCAAACAACTCCACAACTGTCATCAGATTTAGAAAAAAAGGAGTTACAAAATCCTTATTGGACAAAAATATGAGGCTTTTTATTTTCAACTAACCTCTGCCCCTTGAAGCAGTGAGACCAACACAGATAAACAAAAACATGCAAAATCCTAATGTAAAATAAGCTTAATTGATCTCATTTTGGAAGTAAATGTTGTAATTAAAGTGCTAATAGTAAAAAGCTGATTGAGTTAAAAGGTTTTGGGGCTTTTTTAAATAGTGAACATAATATTAACTAACTCTTTGAATCAGAGAAGAATATATAAAATAACCTATATAATTGGTTATTTCTTACATACCAGTTTTGAGAAAAGGAAAGTAACACATCTTAAAATTTTGACTGTGATGTAAAATTAAACTTTCATGCTCTACACTGCCCCTGGTATTGCAATATTTCTGACAGTAATTAAGCTTTTGCAGCATAGAAGCTAATTATGTAGTGCTGACTAAGTGTAGAAAATCTGGGAGATAATGAGGTAAACAATGCACAGACTGCAAAAAAATCCATCCCAAACCAGCTTAGACATGCTGCCATGTTAATGATAGTAACACATTGCCACCTACAAAACACTCAACTCATCCAGTAAGCAGATGTCAGTGTGGTGGTGATAACACTTTATCAGTGGATATTCACAGCTTAGCAGCACATCTTCCATAAGCTTCCTGTGCTTTGGTGCCTCACAAACAAAAGATATTCATTTCTTTTATTTATTCAGTTTTGCAGATGCCGTCATAATGGTGAAAACACACATACTCTGGCAATTAATATTGAAGTACATTACCATACTGCTGCTTTCATTTAGCAGCCCACATACTGTGACAATACTGCATTTTCATAGGAAAAAAGAAAGCAGAAGATTAACTATTAATTGCCATTTTCATGATTATATCACACAGTATGGTATATACCATTACTTGGACTTGTTTTTCACTTTTGTTCCTTCATCTTATCACTTTTTTTCTTTTAGACTCTGTCTGCCTCTTTGTGTCTGGTTACTGCTTCTGTCTACCCCGTCTCTTTATCCTTATTTTACCTTTAGAGCAGCAGACAGACGGGACTGTCGCTGCATAGCAACAATTCACCCCAGACCAGTTTCTTCAACCTAACTTTTCATTTTCCTGACCGTGCTTATTAAAGCAAAGAAAAAAAAAATCATTGAGTCAGAGCGTTCATGCTGCTTTAACCTGCCCCGGGCAACATTCTGCGGTTTGTTATTGGTCATTGTTGTCCTTATAATAATACAGGTCAGTTTTAGATGTAATAAGATCTTTATGAGGTGAGAATGTTATACATAAATTAAGTAAGAACAGTTCTTATCATTATACTCCTTTTTTGGATTTCTGTTGTTGTTTGTACACATGACTAAGACTATTAAGCATGTCTGTGTTGTTTTGGTAGCATAATGATAATAGCCTCTTTATCTCTATCTCTACATAATTCACTAGAAACAGATGGCATAATAGAGAATGATCTGAACTTGCCCCCTGCAGATAGACAGATCCCCCACCAGGACTCCCCCCATGTCGTCTAAATAGACTTGCTCTGCCTTTAGCGCGTGCACACACACACACACACACACACACACACACACACACACACACACAAACCATGTTTCAAACAAGAAT
>JAPZDY010000010.1:9788327-9824305 GCA_029783645.1 Ctenochaetus hawaiiensis
ACTTGCTCTGCCTTTAGCGCGTGCGCACACACACACACACACACACACACACACACACACACACACACACACACACAAACACACTCAGCTGTACACTGCACACTTTATCTAGGTATGAGAACCTTTACAGCTGACCAATCTGTTACCCATGGGTATGCACAGAAAGGGCCAATCGCAACAAAGAAAACAAACCTCAAAAACAAGTCGTTCATACACAAACAGGCCAGCAGACATATGGCTGTGTGACCCAAGTAAATAGTGCTATTAGTTCTAAATCCCTGCAATTAATCTCTCTGGTGGTCACAATGGTATTGTCTACAAAGTGTTCAAAAAACAGTGTGTTTACCGTCTGACATCCAGGCATTTATTGTGTTGGGAAGGCTTAGGACAATATATAACTACAAAGCAATGAATATGGGACATCTTGGGCTCTTTGTGCACCCCTGACCTGCTGAATATTATTGTCCACTATCTGTCTGTCTGTCTCGATGTTTTGAAAGAAGATTTGATGGACTTGAAAGAATTTATCAAGCGAGCTAGGTTTTATAAATGTATGGTTTTTAATAAACAAAGGTGCACAGACAGTTTGTTCTTTCCTGAAAATGCTGTGTCGATAAGGATTTATACCTTTCCTACAATTAATTATTCATTGTTTAATAAGTTCTTGGCCAAAGTAGAGGAGTTATCCAGCTCTCATTATATGCACTGGCAGTACAATTCTCTGAGTGATAATGCACAAAATTTGAAGTCAATAACTTTTGTGTTAATTCCAATTCTGGTATTTCAATATCAAATAATAACAGCTGTCTGTGAAAATGAACAACACTGATCTCTGTGCAGTCATCTGCTACCACCGTCTCAAAGGCTCACCCACAGAGGTCCGCATGGAGTATTAGGCAACGCTAAGGGGATTGTTCCCCTCCTCACAGCAACTGTGAAATTGGCTGCTGAATTTAGACAAGGCAGAGAGAGATGACTGCACGAAGGCCCTTTTTTGTCCGTTTTCTGGCACAGCTCTGACTTGTAATTTTCATTTAACAGAAACAGAAATGCCAAAAAAAATGTATTAACTTCATCTTTCTGCATAATCGGTCAAAGAGCTCAACTGAGCGTGCACGCAATGTCACAGTATAACTCATCTCCCTCTAAATTAGGCTAAAACCCTTTTTTAATCACCCTTTGTATCAACCAGGCCTTTTTTTGCAAAGCAAATACTTTTACCGTCATAGAAGTATATTCATGCAAGTAAAAGTTCTTTTATACAAACATAATTAGTGTTTAGTTATAAGTATTTTTTGGTGATACATCTGTACTCTTAGATGAGCAGCATTTACCGTTTTAAAGAACCAGTACTTACACAAGTGTTTTTTCATTGCTTATATTATTTGCCAAAGGATCTAAGTACTTCTTTTGCCATTTTACACACACAATTAAAACACTGTTCCTTCGTCTAACCCAACATCTACTACAAGTGCTGACATTAGTAAGACTTGGTTTTGCAAGACTGCTGCACTAAAGTGTTTTTTTCTTACTTTCAGCCATTACTATTACTATTACTACCACTACTCCAGCTGGAGTGGTAGTAATAGTAGAAATGGTCAATGTTGGCAACAAAGCCTGTGTAATGTTGAACACGCCTACATCTTTTAGGGCTTGAGGAGTTGTAACATTTATGTGAGGAGTGCTGGAATATTGAATGGGTTCAGTGTAGTGAAATTAAAGAGTTTCCCCACGAGACATGCTGCAGGTTTTGCTACACACACACACGTCAAATGCACATGCATGTACACATGCATACACAGAGATATGTGTGCTGCTCAACTGGAAATTGTGCCTGTGTGTTATATAGTATTTTTAGAGTCCAGAAAGCAGGACTGTTCCCAGGGATTCAGTTGTGCTTAATGTTTAAGTAAAATAAAATATTCACTAAGTGTCCAAAACACATGATCTTGCTAGAAGTTACTCAATTCTTGGGAACTTCAACTAGCCCTCTTTGCAAT
Source organism: Ctenochaetus hawaiiensis (assembly GCA_029783645.1). Classification (NCBI taxonomy): domain Eukaryota; kingdom Metazoa; phylum Chordata; class Actinopteri; order Acanthuriformes; family Acanthuridae; genus Ctenochaetus; species Ctenochaetus hawaiiensis. The sequence goes on from JAPZDY010000010.1 coordinate 9,790,328, forward strand.
TCACTTTATTTAATTCAGCTGATAAAGACTACATGTAGGTTAGAAAGGAGATGATAGGAAGAAAGTCCTGCTTGCTATGTCCTCCTTACCCACAATGCAGCAGGTCTAGTGTGCAGGGGTAATGGGGATGACAGAAGAAAACATCACCTCCCTTCTCTTTCTCTCTGTCTGGGTAATAAGTGATGCTGTATGGCTGAATTGCCTGTCATGTGAATGAATGAGCAGGCTACAACAGCGTGACACGTTGCCCCAGCATTTGTCTGATGCTGCGCTTGGGTTCCACAGCAGTGGAGATGAGATGGGATCCATCTCCCAGCTGAAGGGAAGCAGTGGGGGAGATGCTGCTGGTGTCATCCAATCTCTCATCTCTCTCTTTACCACCCTGGTAATATACGGTATCTGTCTGTCTTCTTCTATTCTCAGTCTGCCCAGCCCCTCTCTTTCTGTCTCTGAAGTACTGGCATGATGGATAGCTGCATCTACAAGGGAGAGTGAAGAAAAAACAGCGAAGTAGAGGAGAGTAAGGGGGGGGTGTGGTGAGAAATATATAGAATCGAGAGAGAGAATGGCGAAATGAGGAGGGGGATGGGAAGATATAAAATCTATGGAAGGGTCTGCTGGGCTGTTTCATATTAGGAGATATGATGCATTGCATATTGTGTTCCCTGAAAATTTACAGTGGCTGTAACAGTGAAAGCAGCTTATAAAAGCAGCCTACAAAAAGGGCACTCCCTCTCTTTGCCAGCCTCATTTCACTTTACACATCCAATGCGATTCCCCTTCTTCTGTCAAACAACTGTCTCCATTCACATCAGCTTTAATATTTCGACAACAGCATGACCGACAGCAATTCGAGGACGGTGCTGGTGTGAGATCTGCTGGTGTGCAGCCAGCTGACTGAACCAGGCACGCTGGCTGGCGGGGGTTAGCTCCCGTCTTTAACTATTCTCCTCACATTCACCTTGCAGTCCCAATTATTCAAGGCAGCGTGCGCGAGCGCTCCCTGCCAGCCAGCCAGCCAGCCAGCCAGCCAGCCCCAGCTGTGAAAAGTGGGTCATGGAATTTAAAGGCACACACAGCCTTGTTGCACAGCACAGACGCACTGGCAACACTTTGGCTCTCCGTCCCTCCCCACATGCAGAAGCAGCGGCAGCAGTGTGTGTACGCAATTTTGCATCCTGCAGTGAAATCCACAAGGCTGTTTGAGAATGTATGTCAGTGAATTAGAAGACATTTGTTATCATGTGCGTGTGTCTGTCTCCTCTCTAAGCTGGCCTATATTCTTCCGCATGACTTCCCTTAAGAGATAAAAATATACAGTATATGCTTTGCAGTGATGTTGACTTGTTCACGCAACTTTAAGTCTCATTGTGTTTTTTCTTTCATTGCACCCTCATAATGACCCTTTAAATAACAGTAATATCTATCTCAAAGATCGGTGAACAATTTCTGCCTAGCAACAATGTACAGTAGGACAGTAGGTCAGTCCATATGGGGCTAGACATGCTGCAGAAAAAGGCTACTCATGCGCACATTGAGCAATAATGTCATACCCTGATGAGCTCTTTACAAAATCAGACAGCACACAGGACTGTCCCACTAAACTACTGCCACATTGTGTGGCACTGAGAAGGAACACATTGGCAAGCATGATGCACTAATGTGCCCCTCATGCAGAAACAGGCATGTGAATGCACATACAGCAGGGACCACAGACAAACACACACACACACACACACACATCTGAATGATTTATCCATACAAATGCATTTATGCTTTGCTTTCTTGTGGAGAATAACATAGGAGGATCATTCTAATAATTGGTGGGTAAATACAGCTATAGCTGGTTAGCTCAACTTAGCATAAAAACTGGAAAAAGGAAAACAGAAACTTGTTGCCACAATGTGGTTGCTACAGGGATGTTATGAGAGAGGAGACAAACCACTGTACTGCTTAGACAGACATACGAGTGGCATTGCTTTTCTAACTGAACTGTGGGGAAAAAGGTAAATAAACATACAACCACAATATCAAATTATTTCTTTAAATGCTGTTCAAAGATGCACATTCTTTATCCTCTAAAAAATAAAAAATAAAAAATACACAAGAAAAATATCTGTTTAAACAGTACAGAGTCATTCTGCTTTTTTATTATCAGCAAAAACAAACCACACACCACATTACATTTTAAAAAGAAGAATGCTTATTGTGGATGTACAGAAAAACAAAACTGCAGCTGAAAAACTGAACATTTTTGTTTTAATAATAATAATAATAATCATAATAATAATAATAAAAAAGGTATAACAAGGAAAGTGTTTTATTTTGTGAAATAAAAACCTTTGGGCCAACAAAATGTTTCCCTTAACATGCAACTTTAAAAATACATGCAAACATAAAGCTTTCTAGTATGGACACTTTCAAAATACTCTCCACATGAAATCCCATAAATTATAAAATATCAGCCTATTGCCCCTGAACTGTTTCTTGACAGAGAAAATCTTATGGAGTACCTTGACGTGAGTCCTGGATGCATCTCAGTTGCCTTAAATGGCTTCCTTTTTACTTTTCCTTCCATTTCACTGATCCGGAAAACACATGATCTTTTTCAAATAAATCGACAATTGCCAGCAGAGTTGTGACACTCATCCAGCTCAGCCCAGTTCAGACTGAGGAAAGGAAATGGAAAGAGGACACCATTTGAGACTGCATGCACCCCATCAATAAAGACAGACACATTTCTCTCAGACACATTTCTCCGGGATCAATCGACAGTGAAAATCCATCTTGTACAACCAAAAACCTGGGAAGAACATCAAAAACAGCACCATTTTTTAAAATTTTCCTGGATTCTCCGCAACGTGACAGTCACGTTGTTTCAACACAAAAAAGTTCTACAAAGTCAGACATGGCAGCTAATTAAAAAAAGTACTTTTTTTTTTTTTGCTTGATTATAATTCAGAATATCTATACTCTCAGTGTTTTTTTCTCTGTTGTTAGCATGCAAGACGGGTGCTTTGCAAGTGTTATGCTAAAATCAAACATTGCCCTGCTTTTGTCTTTGGCAGCTGAGGGTATTCATCACATGGCAGGTTAAGGTCTGCTCCATTCCGGTTGGTTCACGATTGACTGCTCGGAGATGAAACTGGGCCCAACCCTATAACACGAGTCATGATTGTACCAGAGCTTACAGGTTTTTTTTTTTCTGAAGTGTGTTGGTGCACAGAAAGGTCATTAAACATCAATAAATAACTAAATCCACCTCTTCAACCTGGGATTAGGCAATTATAACATATTTTCTGCAACCTGGAAAAAAGTTTTAAATATCTTAAAATTCTGCGCCCACATTTAAAGACGTTTCACAAACTCAACAAATAATATCTGTGGAAAAGCTGTGTCACACTAATGCTTCCATGACATATGACATTTAGGATTTTAATACTCCCGGTTTTGGCACACCTTTCCTTGCAGGACCTGACAGGTTTAAGTGTCAGAGTTTCAAGTTGTCCTCGGGTTCTGACTCAACCGTATTTGCCTTTAGGTTGTGAGTAGTTAAGGTTCAGTGCTGAGAAAAAGGTGAACTGATCCTGGATATCCTTGAAGGCAACGTTAACCACTGTTAGAGAGGCAGAGTTAGCAGAGTTAAGTGAACCAGAGTGTGAGAAACAACTACATTGTTTGGGCTTTGTGCTTAAACCTAAACCACCAACTGATATGTATTCTGATGAGGAAGAGCAATGAACAACACCGCGTAACATGATAAGCGAAAGGCTGCCAATCATACAGGTTTTGCAGTCTCATTTGGAGAACTGCAACACCCATCATGCCTTGCTGTGGTGAAAGGTATAAAAGAACATCAGGTAAAAAGCAAAAATCTACCCCCTATTTTTGCCTTGTTTGCTAAAATGTACCCACTCTTCTCAGAATTTACATATCACAAAAACAAAGAATTGATGCGTTAATGCCTTGTGCTTAAAATAAATCTACAGAGCTTCCTTAAAAACTCTGACTGAGTCAGGATAGGGAGGTCGACTTTAAAATAGGACAAAAAACTGTTGAAGACCACATTTCAATCACATAAACAATAAATGGTAACATACAGTACAGTTTTTTTCTTTTTTAAAGTAACAGTAAAACACCCCAGTAAAAAATATGAAGCACTGTGTTTACGTAGTGCTACAGCTAATTTCACACCTACTGCAGTACAAACATTTTTATCACCACCTCCGTTTTTGAGATTGGTTTGTGTTTTAGTCTGTTATGGCTGTCGGGATCACAACATTGGCTTGTCACATGGCTCTGAAATGTGGAATTAGTTGGTGTTCATGTTAAAGCACATCTGTAGTTCTGGCACGTTCCAGGGCTTGACATTTTATTGAGGCTGTACGCTATTGAGCCATGCCTGCTCTGTCTTACTTTAGTACCTTTCAACAGTCAAATATTATAATACACCTTGTTATTCTATGTGATTGTGAAATGGATGAATAGTGCTATATGCATGGAGTTCATGGTGCAGGTTGCAGAATAGTTACTAATGCTGTTATGTTAAGATAAGTTTTTCTTTGTGATGAAAGTCCATGTTGAGTGGATTACGTAGGTGGAGCTGAGATGACGTAGTTAATGGTTGATTGATGGTTGACATTACAGCCATTATAGGCCCTTCTTATTTGGTGCACTGAGTTTTCTCATTCCCTTTATCCTGAACAGCAACTCCCGAACAAAGTCCTGGAAGGGAGAGAGGAAAAAACAGGAGTTATAAAACATGTTTGTGTTGAGATCAACCAGATTAAGTATATAGATGGATATAAAGCTGACTGTTTCATGTGTTTTCAGTCAATTTGCTAAACAGCAGCTGGATTTTGCTTCAAAATACATGATGGTGGTATCAGTCTCCTCATCTGCTCATTTTAATTTTATATGGGCATCTAGCACACTGTCAGCTTTTCGTGGCAATTGACAACCAATTTTTTTGTGCCATTGATAATTGTACAAGAGAGACAGAGATAAGGATACTGAGCAAAAATGACTCAAAATATCTTGTTTGTGCTGAATATATGAAGAAAAATATATACAGGATTACCACTAAAAGAATCAAAAAATAAACACAGGGTATCAATCTCAAATTATGGTGGTCTTGCCCTTTAAATGATGAATGATGAAACGCTGGATTATGAAGAAACTGAATTAGTAGGGAAGCGAGACAAAGAAAACCCTCATCCTGGTTTTAAGTAAGAGGTTGTATGGAGGTCCACCACAGAGTGTCTGCAGTGGAGAATATGCTGGAATATAATCCCACTCATTATACCATGGGTGACACTGCACATGACCTAATTACTGATGCCACCCCCTCCTTTATCTCCCTCTGTACCTCTCCTCCTCTCTTTTCTAGCTGTCTTATCATATATCCTTCTGCCTCCCTCTACTCCCATCTCTTTGTAATGGCTTCTACCCCCTTACTCAATTTCCTTCACCTCCTCTTATTTTCTTTGGGTTACTCTTTCATCGCTCCATCCTACCATCCTCTCTATCGTCTATCCCTCCCTATCTTTGTCACATTCACCTTTTCTCTCCATTGCTTCTGGTCTTTACCGTTTATCCCCAGCTGATGCCTCCTTTGTGGGATTGTGTTCAAAATGGCATCTGTGCTGCTTCACTCTCAAGGGATTACAGTGTGTTTGTGTGTGAGAGGGTGTGTATTAGTGCCTGTCCACCTGGTCGGACACTTTTGTGCCTTTGGATACCAGTGACCTTGTAGTGATTGTCACGGGCTGAGCTAATGCCACACACACAAACACACACTCATGGCTGACAGATGGGAGAGTCCAAGCTGGACGAGGTCGCCGTATGTGGAGGGAATGTGATTGGTTTGTATAACCTCTAATTACCATAACAGCTTAACCCTACTTCACCCGAACCCAAACACTCAACACCTACAGACACAAACACACACACACAGACACACAGACACACAGACACACAGACACACACACACACACACACACACACACACACACACACACACACACACACCAGTTCACACACTCATAAGCAAAATTTGTCAAACAAGTTCTTCTTCTGGTTCTTTTAGCCTTTGCTGTATTTAGGTCAGGAAGACCGTGGAAAGAGAAAACTAATGTGTATGAGTGTCACCAGACCTCAATTAACCACACACATAAATCTGGGACATGAGGCTTCAACATACAGCAGTCTGTGCTCTGCAAATTAAATGGATGTGAGCATCAATAATGTCTGTCTATACACATGCTGCTAGGATCATTGATATTGAGCATTTTTTCTGTATAGATGAGAGACGCACTGAACATACTCACCTCTGTTGGTTTGTAGCAGTCTGTTAATGATTCCTGTGTGAAAATGGGAAAAATACAATGTTTTCAGCAATTGTTATGAACCACTGTAGCTGTAAAACTTTTTAAAACAAAATGCAAGATTGTAAACATTTTTATTTGTGCCATAAAACTGAGCATTTTAATATGAGGCGATGTGGGAATTGACTTTTTGACTCTTTCCTGTTGGCTGCTTTTTTCAGCCTCAGACGTTGGTGCTCAATCTCATCTATCAGAGAAGCAGTTCAGCTCTTTACACATATTCAGACAGACAAAAAGCAAAATACAGATACGGTACAATTACAGCAAACTGAGGCTTAATAAATCTATAAACATACACAGTAAAAGATTGGCTTTTTGGGGTGATTTTACACAAACTGCACAAACAGGTCCAGCAGTGAGCTCATGAATAACCCAACATGATACCTCGCTTCCTGCTCTGTCTGAACACTGTTGGATTTGCTGAAAATAGATTTGTGCATACAAAGACAGACACACACAAACAGTCACAGGGGTATACCTGCAGTTTGCTGGCTCTCTCGTCATCATTGTTGACCTCCAGCAGGTCATCTATGTCTATCTCTACCTCAGGCATCTCTTCCTCCTGAAACACAGAAACAGTCTTGGTTAGCAAGCTGCTGAAACAGAGACAATGACACACAAACCAGCAAGATGAAAGGAAGTAAACAGATAATTAATATGGAAAACTAGACGATTTTTATGTTGGACAAAACATATTCTGAAATCTTTTTTCTTTTTTTTCTTTTCTAAACTCTCACCAGAGTCAACCGCAATCATACATGTTCTCTCACTTCACAGCACAAATCCAATTCTGTATTCTAAATGCATCTCTTCTCCAAACTGCCTGAACATCTTTTTGCCCATTAGGAGAAGACGTGATATGGAAATGTCATTGTGCCATGCTGCACTGTCAGGGCTGGGCCGTTTAGTGGCTCTGTGGTTGGAGGCTGTATTCTGCTCAGCACCACTTCAAAAGGTTCTATGTTCCTCTGGTTCATTTTATTTCACCACAAGACTTGTGCAAAAGAGGCCTGCAGGGAGGATCAGCCCTTCCCTCCCAGCTACCCACATGATGCTTCTTCCAAACGCTCCCTTCTGGGAATTCAAGCTAAAGAAACCGTGTACAAATGCAGCTTCTCCATCCTGAAACACAGCTGAACTGCTCACTACCATCATACTGCATGACTGCAGCAAATGGACTTTGCTGCTTGTTGCTATCAGAAATGTCCATAACAGACTTTAATTTAATTGCCACATAAAATATCTCTCACAGGTAAAAGCAAATAGATTTTTTTTTTTTAAAAGAATGACATTGAAGTTTATACTGAGTGTATTTTGTGGTTATGAAGAGTTAATAATGTCCAGTATCAACATGTTTGTCGGGCTCTTAAATATCACCTTCTACTGCAGTGCAATATTCTCTTGACTGGTGGTTCCCAGTTCCCGGTGTGCTATGAGGCAGGTCCGGGTGAGTTCATCACAGCTATACATTATTGTTGTAAAATAAAACCCAAGGTGAAATATAAGCTAGTGTTACCCCAAATTCTGTGACCCAACAGATTCTTTGACCTGAATACTACTTGTCTAAAAACTATCCCATAACCCTGACCATGAAAGTCCTATTGAGGTCACAGAATCTGGTGAGTCACAAAATTTGGTGGAACACCAGTCTTGGTGGAATTTTGTTGGTTTTCACAACAAAACCATGATTTTCTTTTTCTATTTATGATTGTAAACTGGATTGAAAAGTTACTCTTTTGGGGTTGTGGGGAAAATAAAATAGATTTGTAACCAAGTGGATTTAATTCTTAGACTGCAGCACAAGTCTCTCTCTCTCACACACATACACAAACATGCACACACACACACACTTCTTCTGTCTCGCCTCTTTTCAGTTTCCTTGCCTTGCTTTTATTACAGCTTCCTGTATCGCTGCTTTGATATAATCTTCAGAAGATTTAAATAAATTCTTGATTTATTTGAATAAATATTTAATGAGTAATATAGTTGCTTGTCAAATTTTATTTGATATTAGTGAATGAAAATAAATGTTTAGTGAGTGGTAGACATGTTAGAGGCCATGTTTCATGGAAATGAAGACGGGTTTGCCTTGAGATTTCGGCTTGCCCTCTGATTTGCCTTTGTCAAAAAAAAGTTGATGCCAACTAACTTTTATCATCCAACACCCATGCAGTCAGGTCAATAAAGAGACACCCAAGATTTAGCCATTTTGATGATCTCACTAAAAAAATAAACCCTCAGCAACTCTAAGCATTTATTACTTTTTTGGCCATTAATGCATGGTTCTGACTAATTATCTTAATTAACTGCATAAAGTCACAGTAACTAAAATGAGGATGCTTTCCAGGATGCTTCAATGATAAAAGAAATCATGCTCTGTGTGTGTGTATGTCTCTGTATGTATGTGTGTGAGTTTGTGTCTCTCAGAGGACCTTTATGCTTTTGCCTGCAGCATGCACTGGTATTCAGACGCAGGAACATGGAGGATGGAAGGGTGATTTGATTTTGGCTCTGAGCATTAAAACTCAGTCACTGTGATTTCATTTATGCGTGGGTGGCTTTGATGTGCGCAGAATAGAATTATCTTACAATTACACCTTTGGAAATTACAATAACAAATGTAATACAAATGGAAATTATTGTACGTTATGTACTCTGTTTCACAGACTACAGGTAACTCACTTTACCTTGAACAACTGAGGTTTTTTCATGCAAATCACTGAGTGCGAAGGTGAATATAAAACCCAAGAATGCACGTTTCATTTGGCAATAAACACAGAGACTCAGTCTGGTATTTGTGCTTTATGCCGTCAAAAACTGTACTTGACATCAGTGACACTCGAACCTGGCTCGCGCATATCCCTCATTAGCATTTGTTAACACATGTGACACTCATGCACACACTTACACACAGGCTAGCTCACCTTCATCCTTATTCCTGAGCTGTTAAGAGGCATTTACACAAGCAGCATACTAAGCATCTCAGTCTCTCTACAGACGAAAGTCCCCTTCAACTTTTTTCTCTGAAATCTCTCCTCATCTTAGTGAGAGGGTCTCACATTGAAATCCCCCCCTCGCTGAGGAAACAGAGAAAAAGGAAGGAGAAAAGAGGGAATGAGGCAGAACATATCAAAGCCTGTCATCTATTAGTGTAGAAGTGTGTGCACTGCAGGAACCAGAGGACTGAGGTTTTATGCAAATTCATAACATCAGAGGGGAGATTGGGAGAGAAAGAAAGACAGTTAAAAGAAGGGGGTAAATTAGAAACATAATGCTGTTGCCATTGAAAATTGTCATAATATTTTTTTTATGTTTTCCATGTCGAAGTGGTTCTCTATTCTAATCTATAAATCCAAAGCACAGTAACTTAAAATAAGGTCTAATTAGTAAATCTGAGATAGAGATGAACAGAGATAGAGTCCAAGCTGCTAGCTGCACTTTGACTAAGCTAGCTTGTGATATTACATGTTTTTATGGATATGAGGAATCCATTTTAATATTCCAAAATCTAATCATTGCGCAGAAAAAGTTGTACAGGTTCTCTTCAGCTAAATTAGCCTTGCTAGCTTCTTTAGCTTGGCAGAGTAGAGTTACGTATGTGATTCATGTGATTTAATGCAGTTAGGCTCACAGCAACTTTAAATCACAAATTCACTGTATTCAAAATATGAAGTAAGGCCTATTAAACTTAGCTCATTACCTTAAATAGGCAAGAGAACTAAAAGCTAAAAAAGGGCATGTTTTGTTTGTAGATTTTGTTTTAATTGCGCCCTTTATATTTTGCAGAAGCTACACAGGTTAAGGTTTTATGTTAAGATTTACAATTATTAATAAGCCTTCAAAGGCATAAAATTAATTTGTTCAAACTATTTTTCCTAAGCCTCACTGCTTTTTAAGTTACTGCTCTTCTGTACGGTAGAGACGTTAAAAAAAAATCAAACATTTCAGTGTCTCATTGAAAAAACTCTCGATGGTCAAGCAAGACTATTCTTGAATAACACCCGAAAATGCTGACAGACGAGGTGGAGCAAGTTTCACGCCCTGAGGACAGATGAAACCCATTATCTCAACAATTTCAAGAATAAATCATTAAATGATGGCAGCTCCAACAAGGTCAACTTGTTTACACCTGACAGCGGTTACCCGCCTGTAGTCAGTCAGTGACAGCAAATGCAATTAGAGAGCAGGGGGACCGATGTCCAATATATAATTCTGATAGCAAAACAAAGGAAAGTGATGTATAATAATTGCATCTTTCTAGGTTTATTCAAATATAATATACATAGTTATCTTAGCCAATACTCTGTTGTTTTTAATGGAATTATTAACTGGAAAACCATTAGGTTGTGCTGAATAATTAAAAAACTGTATTTAAAAGAGAGCAGAATATAGAATGTCAGAATGCATGCCACTGAACTGCATAAATCTATGCATTATAACATAATATATAAGCCAGTAACAGCTTTAGATCAGATTTGCTGTCACTTTGGAGGAAGAAGTGTGTTAACGTTCAGAAAAGATGATGGTGCCTAAGGGGATATAGGTCAACATTCACAGCAGGATGCATATATCTAGTCATTCAAATGCAGGTGTGCTGCTTGCATACTGTGTCCACTGGTTTCTGTATGCTACAGAGAGGAGCTTTGACCTAATGATCGAAGTAAAAAAGTAAAAGAACAGAGGAACAATGAACTGTAAGGCCAGTCAGGAAAGTGACTTTAGCACACTGACCTACAGAACTGGGGAAAGGACAGAGCTGTCTGTCTGTCTGTCCATCCATCATATAGTGGTTATCACTCAGTTTTACTGCTGTGTGTGTGTGTGTGTGTGTGTGTGTGTGTGTGTGTGTGCGCACGTGTGTGTGTGAGAGAGTGTGTGACTACTTGTCAGCAGGCAGTCCATCACGCTCAGTCACTGTGATTGTTGATGACTAAAGCGAGAACGGCCTGTGTGTGAGGCATGACTGCCGGCAATCGCCAGCGATGTGAAAAAATTCACACCAACACACTCACATACACAGACACACAGACACACCAACAAGCTTTTGCCACCATCAATCTTCTGCAGAGAGGTTCACCACAGGGCTTTGTCTCTTGCCTCTCTTTGCAGCTTGTGAAAAAAGTACTGAAGTGCTGAAGTGCTGCGCGCATTGACGAGAATGGAAACACACTCGCACACACTCATGCACTTCACATGCAGATAAACACTGAACTTGTTGTTGTCCTGCTGGTGATCGAGAGCCTAAAATAGTTTAGGTCACACCCACTACCTCTGGGGAAAATTATTTTCCATCTTGCCAACAATGGAAGGGTGACAAAATGACAAAGCAAGGAGACAGAGAGGGACAGACAAGACAAATACATACACACAGTCATAGGAACAAATGTAAAGCAATGCTAAAACATGATTCAGCTGCTGATTTTGGAAAACAGTGAATAGAAGCACAGGTTGAAAAGGTATTGATACAACTATTACAGAAACTCAGCATTAAAATAAACATTTCATGAGAGATACAGCTACAAAATTGAAAACAAGTGGATATATTTTTTACCCCTGTGACTGAAACAAATCAAATAAACTAGACAGAAAAAAAACTTTAGCAGGCTTGACAGCAAGCAAGGGAACAAGATAACAACAAAGGAGAAGAAGGCTGCTGTTTGCAAACTACATCCAAAATTCTCCCAGCGATTTGAGTATCAGGCTACAAAAACAGTGACAAGATAGTTAAGATACCTCGGTTGACATCTTCACATTAAAAGTTTAACATCTAGGAAACATCAAATTTGAATATGTTTGGGAATCAGCATTAAGTGTGATGGAACCAGTTCAGAAAACACCAAAAATCACTTTTGCTTGTTGTCAGTGAAGTTATGAAGTTCAAATCAATCATCTCTTGAGGCATAAGTTGTTATCAACTGCGTTGTGTTTGTAAAAAAGTGTGACCTCTTGTCTCCAAGTGCCAAAATGGTGCACTGGCAACAGAAGTTTGTAGCTTACAATGTACATACAGTTTCGACTTTGGCAGAAACAGGAATTTAGGTGTGTCTGTATGGAAAGTAAAGGCAGCATTTGTTGCACATGAGAGAAAATTTGTGTGTGTGTGTGCATTTGCAGAAGAAAGACCCAGTTATTCAAACTGAAAAAGAGAGTTTGCATGTATCTAATGTGTATTATGAAGAGAGTGTGTGCAACAGAGATAACAAGGAGCCACGTGTTTGTTGTAATGAAAGCAACTTTAAGTTGACCATGTATGAGAGCCAACAAGCAAACGAGAATTCAAGAGAAAACTAAGAGAGAGACAGTCCAGCCAATGTGTGTGTTACTGTGCAGAGACAGTGTGTGTATGTGTGTCAGACTTTTTTTTCACCAACAGCTGAGCTGCCAGCAGTATTTTTGGTCTGGTTCGTCTGTGATGAGGTGAATCAAAGCTAATGTAAACGCCCCGACCCTGTGACTCACTACAAACTCTATTCAGACTCTGTTTAAGCAAAGAGTCAAACTCCTTGTGACGGGGAATCGCTTCACTCAGCCAAGTGATTCATGATTATTTCTATTCATAGGCCATTTATATGAACTAGAAGTACCAGTTGTATTAATCAGTGGCTTAGACTTCCTAAAGAGATAATTGCTTTTGCTACAGAAAGATTATTATGTTGGGTAGGTTCAATAAGTTCTTCTAAAGTTTCATTTTCAGCAGGGCTTTACATTAACCATCACCTGATGGCCACAAAGAGTCAGACTGTGACCACAGATCTCAAGATAAACCTTGAGAGTGAGACTGTGTCTCAGTGAGATTACCCGTCTAAATAAACTTCACCAATGCAATGTTACATTTCCACAGACATTTTGATCAATTTCAAATTTTAATGCAGCTTCCCAAAGAAACAGCCAACAACAACAGTGGTCGTTGCATCTATCTATACGTCAAGGCTACTTCAGTATTTGCTCACTAGCCCTACTGAGACATAATCTCATTATCTCAGTTAATATTATAACATTATCCTGACCAAAGAAGTAGAAACAAAGTTGACTATAAGTTGACTATAAAAAAAACCCCAACAAAAATAGCATTTGACAAAGAAGGCCACAATCAAAATATACAGGCCTTCTTTTTTCTCTCTGCACCAAAAAGGCTTCTGCAAGCTCTATTCAGAGCGTCTGGAGAAGAATCTGATAACAAAGAGAAAGTGGCTCAGTGTTATTGTAGTAGAAAGACGAAATCACTGTTTATTTTCAAGATAACACTGTAATAATAGCTCAGCTTGGAGTAAACATGCCAGCTTTGGAATTGTGATATCTGTGACATTATATGTAATCCTCATGCAATAGGAATGTGCAGCTTTGGAGGACAAAAATGGCAAATTTGCTAAAACCACAAAAGGCTCTGAGCTGCAAATAACTGCACTTTGGCTAAGCTAGCTTGTGATATTACCTGTTTTCAGTGTTTGAAGAATCATTTTTTTTGTTTTCATGTCTAATGATATATTATATATAGTGACATGAAAGCAAATTCAAAGCTTTAGCCACTATGGTTTGTAAAATACGCGTGCAGGCGTTAGTTCTAGCTCAACCTCCCCTTTTAGTCAAAAAACTTCAGCTTGCAGGAGTGAAACCTTTTGCTCTCCCTCACAATTTGTTAGTCAAGCTACACTGAAAGTGTGGTTTGAAAAGGTTTGAAAACTGTACCAAAGTGAGAAATTAAAGCATTTATTGCTGTAGTATTAAAGCACCACTGTAGCTTTGGCTGTTGCTGAGTGGGAATCTGATGTAGCTAAAAAAGATTTTGTCTGGACAATCACAGCAGCAGTCAGGTACAAATGCTGAAAAATGAAAGGTTAGCAGTTAACACTGCTGTCTTTCATTATTTTCTGTCATTTTCCGACCATGTGTGCGTGCGTGTGTGTGTGTGTTTTGTTTGTGTGGTTGTAAGAGAAGAGGCAGACAGAGACAGTGTGGTTATGTTCCAGTGGTGCAAAGTGCTCAGGAACATTCAGTCTGTGCCTGTAATGATATATTGAAACTGAGTGTCCTGTAAAACACACAGAATGCAGCTGACAATGACAGATCCCACACAGGACAATACTGAGCACACAAATTCACACATACACACACAGTCTGCTCTGTTTTCCAGGAGAAGTTATCAGGTAAATTAGATAACAAACACCTTCGCTTCTTTAATCTAAAGAACAGAGAGAGATTTGGCAGAGAGAGCAGGTACGACAGAAAGAAAGGAAGGTGAGTAATGTAAACAGTCATTAAAGAGCAAAGCACTTAAGAGAAAAACGAAGGAATGGACAGAAAGATTTAATAAGTCAAACAATGAAATAGCAAGTGATGTTTAATTAGGCGCCATGCAGAGATGAGAGTAACAGAGAGGTTGAAAAAAGACTGTCAAGGAGAAGTGAAAAGAGGTTTATATTAGAGCAAAATTTAGAATACATAAGAGGAAAAAACACAGGGAGATGGAGAGTGCACGTATAAGTGGGTCGCTGTGATGATGAGGCAGAGGGGAAGGAAGAGGAGGATTGTGCAACACAGTGAAAACCTCACAGCTCAGCTTTCTTCCTGTCTCCACACTTCCATGCTATGTCACATCAAAGCGAGGAAGAGCTCAAGGTGGGACGATTTTCTCTCACGAGATCGTGTGAGATGAGGGAGAGAGAGAGAGAGAGAGACAGCGAGAGACACACACAAAAGACTGAAGAGTGAGGATTGTATGAGTAAAATAAATGAGAGGCCTGAAGGATCAAGGTGAACAAGAGGACAAAGGCAGAGGGGGTTTCACGAAAAAGAGAAATGATTAACCGCAGGCTTGCCCCACTTTCCATGAAGGCTTCTCACATCTTATACAGCAAAGGAACAAAAGAATCACTTGGAACAGTAACAACAGAGGGTGCAAAGGTAGAGAGAAGTGTTTCCACAGCTCCTATCTCCTGCATCCATCCCTCCCATCCTCCCTCCTCCACTTTCGAGCACCTCCCTCTTCCCCTCTCCAGCAAAGCAATTTGCTGAAACCATAGAGGATGATGTGACTTCACTGAGGAAAGTTAGCTGCTGCAGCAAAATGCTCTTTCCCACGCTGATTCAGCTGTACTCTAGAGGACACGGTATATCAGAGAGGGAAACTGGTGGAAAGAGAGGGTTGGGAGGAGGAATTAAACCTCAAAGGAGAACTGCAGTCAAAAATAACAATGATTCTGCAAGCTGAGTCTTAGAAACTAATTATGATGTAAATGTATTAATCATACATTTGCCCTCTCTTCCACAATAGGGCTGCAGCAGCCCTGATGTTGCTTCCCTCCGCAGCGTCGATCGACCAGCTGACAGGTCAGCTAGGTGTTGGTCTTTTATTTTGTCAGGCCAGGAGTCACCTCAGTATTGCTTTCTCACATGATCTGTCAATCTGACAGTATGTTCTTAATCAAGACATCAGAAGCTAGCCTTGCTTTGCTGCTCCTGTCTCCTTCTCCACAGCTTGCTTTAATGCACATATTGTTGTCACAGTACCTTTTCACAAGAAAATAACTTCTATTTTCAAGGTAGTTTCTCACACTTCAGTAGAAGAAATGTCACTTCATGGAGAAAGAGCCGTAAACTCAGACTTAACGTTGAGATACAGCAAGAAATAGATTGTAGCATTAAACATAATCAGACCCTTTCATGCTTTAATTACATTCTCCACAGTTTGCTTTATTAGAAGTGCATGTCAGATGGTTGAGTAGGTTCAGAGACCCTTCACCTTTCAAATGTTGGATTAGGGGAACTGCATCTGACAATTTCTGGAACTCCAAAGCTTTTATTTCTGTCACTTCTTATGCAAAGATAGTTTGAAGAGTGCTCCAGAATAAGCTCAGCATAATGCCACCTGTCTCTACAGATGTGGAGTTACATCAATGTAACCACTATTTTCCCTTTGCCCCTCCTGACTAAGTACTAATTACCCTGGTTACAATCTTTAAGTCACTGTGTGAAAGAGAGAGACAATAAGAGCAAGCAACAATAATTACGGTGAGATGGGATTATCTAGATTGTTTGCTGAGAACTCTGAGACCCCACAAGCAGTTGATATACATAAACAAGAGGCTTCCACCATTTTGACATATTATTTTCAGCTTGAACATTTCTTTCATTAATCTCTTTCATATATGATAAACTGGATTACAGCAGCAGACCCAAACAGCTCACAGTCATATAGCTAACATAAACATAAGTCCAATTGCTAGCATAATGCCGCTAACATAAACATTCTCATCCTCTTTTGGTTTAAATCCCAGTTTTAAATCCAGACAAAGTATCATTGTGGATTAAACCATGAAAATTCAAGCGATTATCTTTTGACTCTATTTCACAGTGTTGTGAATCAGGGCGATTGATTAATTTCACCATATTTACCAGGCATACAGTTCCTCCTCGAGGCTAATGTATTGACAACTGAGACCCATTTGGACCTTTGTTCTCAGTGCAAAGCAAAGCCTTCAGCCAAACTGGACTTAAATCATCAATACCACCAGGGTCACAAGCAGTCAGCCAGTCAGCCAGTCAAATACATGGATTTATTCAAATTCAGAGGCAAGTAGCAAACTCTTTGTCCTAAAGACATAAAATACAGACACTGATGCAGCAGCAATAAACCAACTTGCACTCAGATTATGAAAGGGTAAGTTATTTTTAACACATAAAGGTGCTGGCTGTTTGATTAGATCCATCACTGCCAAATGTGAGTCATTCATGCAAAGGTAAACATACAAGTCATCTACACACCCGCATGAACACACCCCATTGACTTTGAAAGTCAAAACAACAAGTCTTCCTTCTCTCCATCCTTTCTCTGCCTCCGTCTCAGAGACACGTGCGGACGACGGCAGTGTTTTGCGTCTTTCCGCAGTGCCAACCACAGAGAGTGAGTCAGTGTTCATACACGGCCAGTTTTTAAACTCGTCTTGGCCTGCTGACAATGAAACCAGTGATTAACTGGATCATCTTGGGATGGGCGGAGATGTCATAGGAAGACAAGAAAGTCAGTGTGTGATTGAAAAGTCAACATTTCTTCCTTTCACAGACTTAACAGCTTTTCATTTTTGCACCTCCGGTTGCACGGTTTGTATATGGTTCTCTATTGTATCGTCTTTAATCTCTTTATAGGTGACATCCAATAAAAATAACACTGGAGACTGATTTGCTTGGCAAACATAGATTCAAACTGGTTGTCCTGGGTGAAAATTTAGAGTGATTCAAATGGAGGGCATGTCGCACTTGACTGTGACTGCCATTTGCCCTTCCCATTTTCAGATGTTGTTTCTTGTACCACTGTGTTAAGACTCAAGGGATATGACTGCAAGACCTATCATTCAAGTTAATAACCTGCAGATATTTTGTTCTTTCCAGATCTTTTTATTTTTCACCTCATCTGTCTTTCATTTCTGGTCTATGCAGCAGGCAGACTGATATGCCTCTCCTGGGTTGGTGGGAACATCTAAAAACCCCATGGCAGCATTACAGCATCGCAGCTAAGCTCATAAACACAGCATGCAGGGTTGATGGAGTGCGAGATCATAGGGACAAGAAGGAAAGAAACCAGGAAAGAAAAAAGAACACGAAAATAAGATGAAAACATAATTTAAACATTTTCTAAGCATTATTTTTGTTGTGCTGTTTCCTGTTTTTTTGGATCTTGACATTTTTATGTACTAATGATATATTTAAACACTGTGTTCTGGGTTGGCATACATCATTCTCAGCGAGGTTACCACATTACCAATGTAGCAATTAAACCCTTTGTGTGTATGTGATTAACGGTGTTAACTGCAGACATATGAAAGCCGCAAGTATGACAGCAGAACGAAATGCTCGAGGGAAAGTCACCGAGAGAAGGAGGTGGAGGAGGATAAAAAAAAACAAGTGGGTGGGTGTCCCGGTGGGTCAGGAGTTGAGATGAGAGAGAGAAAGAGAGAGGAGGAAAAGCTCAGAGAATGACAGACAGATGAGGCATGCAAAGAAACAACACCAACAGGAACAAACACATTGTAACCTTTGCACTTGGTTTTCGCTTTTAAGATGGACACTTGACACCTTTCTGCTCTGTGTGTGTTTGTGTACTGTTTCAACAGCTGGTGGCTATCTGGCCACTAAAAGGCCTTCTTGTCAACACCTCTGATTTGTTCAGCGGCAGATGCGTGTGTCCGCAGGTGCTAGATGAAATGTGTCAACACGTGCTCGGACGCAGACGCTAAGCAAGCATTTATTTTTATCTGTGCAATTTAAAAAAGGCGGAGGGATAAATGTCTGGCTCCCCAAGCGCAGATACAATGACCTTCCCCGCCGGATCCATAAACACATCAGGGTCACTCGTTTAGACAAACCATCCAATTGACTGGCTAAATCTTCAGATATGTGCATCCGTCAGCCTGACTGTAATTATTAAACTGATGGTGTTTATTATGGATCCATGTTTACATCACATGCATGTATTTTCCTTCCTCTTTAACTGTTTAATTCCCACCTTTCAGATGCTCTTCCTCTTACTTCCTTTTGACCTTCAGCAGAGTGTAATACACATTGGATTGGTGTAAATTAGACCCACAGCTGTAACAGAGAACCACCATTTTCAAAATAATGAGGTAATCAATCTAAAACCAATTCCTGTCATCAGTCAGAGTGAGATGTATTCAATTGATCACTGAATTGGATGAAATCCATCACCTGTCAGAGGTGATGGATGCACATTTGAATGGGTTAATCTAAGGAAAAATAATCAAGAAACATCTTAAAAACCACCTCAAATATTACTTCACTGTATGACTACAGCTTCTATACATACAGTATATCCAGTAACCCCTATGGTAACACAATGCTTCTGTTTTTGTGTGTCAATATGTGCATGTTTACTCCTGACATGGTGTTTCTAAACCTATTGAACGTTGCTAATGACTTGGCTTGAATTGCATTGTTTACTACTCGCCTGCTTCACCATGAGGTTCATATGATACAAGGTTGTTCTCTGTCCCAGCAAGAAAAACATGAAAGGAGACCTTGTCAATGTTATTCGCAAGGTCACAGAAACAAACAAGGGGGGAGGAGAAGAGATATTGATACAGACAGAAAGGGATGCCTCATTTTTTTTTAAACACACTGAGAAGTCAGCGTTGATGCTGGGGGAAGCAGAGGTCAGCCACAAATCCAGATTGGTTTATCCACAGCATACACACACACACGCAGACACACACGCACAAACATATCCTTGAGACAACCCTCCTACACAAAACAGTGCGTAAATGAACCAACCCCCCCATATTGAGATAATCCAGAGAGCAACAGAGCGCCGGCCAGGGGAGTTAATATTATCCATGGCAAGATGCTCCATCTAGTAGTTCAGCTTGCTCTATTTGGTCCAGAAACGCACATTGACTTGTGTGTGTGTGTGTGTGTGTGTGTGCATGTGTGTGTATGTGTGTTGCAATTGAGTAAAAAAGGCTCATGCTCATCCATTTGTAGAGAAGCACCCATGACTGCTCGCCACCCCAAATCTGCCAAAGAGCAGCGGAATATCATCAACCCAACAAAAGCATGTAGAACCTATTACACACATCCACACAGTCCCATAGACACAGACAGAAACACACACACACCAAGGCCTGAAGGCAGAGCACTGTACGTCTGTGCTTGTACACATGAATAAGCCTCATTGAGCGGGGCTCTATTGACGCTGAGCCATGAAAAAGTAGGACATTACTGTCTCTCACCCCCCCCTCAATTCTGCAGCATGCGCCCCAAACAGCACATGCATTAAACTGCACAAGTCTGCAAACCTGCAAGCCTCCCACAGATTCACCACTCTGTCATCCTGACACACATACACACACAAACACATGCATAAACGCAGAGTAAAGACCTCTGTCTGAACAGCCATCACTGCTGAAGTGCTTTCAGACAGAAAGACTCATCACTGTGCTGACACATTCTGCCTTTTAATCACCTAGACTTGACCTCAGCATTAGTCTGCATTCAAATACAGTCTGCTTCAGTCTATAAGAATGACTGATGGGGTTAGTGTGTTTCTTCTCTTTTTATTTCCAGAGGTTATGAAGAAGGTGTGCAAAAGATGGAGAAAAGAGGATTATAATAGTTTATAACCCATGGAAATACTAAAAAAATGACATAATTAATAGCTTTTTGATGATGCATTCTTCAAAGAATGGAGACCAGAGGCATAAATTTCTTCTTTTCTCAATAGATTTTAAGCTAAAACCACTCATAATTTAAAGTAAAAAATGCCGAACATAGCTTTGCTTCCAGCTTATCTAGCTTCTGAAGAATAATACACATCTCTCCTTAAGTCACCCCTCCTCTCTGTTCTCTCCTCTTTCTCCCTCTCTCCTCTCTGTCCTTTGAACAGCAAAATGAACAGAGGCAACATATCCCAGGAGAGGAGAAGTGAATCCATCTCTGACAGAACTCACCTTCTGTTATCCTGTCACCCAGAAAGAGAGGAGGAGAGGGACAGAGGCTCAAGGCCAATTATAGCCAACATTTGGCAAAAACATTTAAATGACAGACAAAAAGACACTGAAGGAAAAAAATAAATGCCACTGCAATAAAACTGGAAATCTATATATTAGTGAACATTTATTTCAAGGTTCAACAAATAGTCCAACATTTAAGGAAATAATAGGTCTCTTTTGGAGAGTTAACACTAATGGCTGTTTACTAAATATAAAGATACAACTGGGAAAAGGTTAGCTTAGCTTAGCATAGCATAAAGACTAGAAACATGGGAAACAGCTGGCCTGGCCTTAGCTCAGCATTCAATGTATAATAATTAGCAATTTAGCGATTTGTTTTTTTATGAAGTAATATATATTTAATTAGTGGTATTTATTATTTAATTAGTCTGCTCATAGGCAGATTTTGTTAAGGTCTTGAGGTCTTTACTTTTCTTAAGCTAAAAGAGCCAGAGACATATTTCAGATATAAGAAATCACTTCTTGATATTGAAAGCAAAATATGATTTTGTGTGAGTTCACTCTTTCCACACTCCATTATTTCCAGTATCAGCCACCACACAACCACCATCACCGCTGTGATGCTCTCCAGTATCAGGTTTTCTTATGAAAGTGATACAGAGGATGACCTTTAAGTTGAACCAGCAGAGCCAAATCAGCAGTATCTCCCTCTCTTTATCACACCCACCCACACACAAACACACACAGTCAACACAGAATATACAAAACTGTGTCTGTCTTGGTCAGGCCTGTTAACACCTCCATGTTCAGCCCTAAATTTTACTTCCTAATTACAGTCACGTGACCAAACACCATCAGTAAGGCCACTGTTAAGGCCACCTGCTCAAACACTGCCCTCATCTCACTATTCATGGACAGATGAAAGTAAGCCTTAACAATGCATCAGAGTGACAATGTGTCAAAATAATGATGTACTGGTTTCATTACCTTGTGTCCTCTGAAATCCTGCCAGCCTCCATGTCTTTCTAGCAGCAGACAACACTGTGCTTATTACGGCAGGCAGCGTGATATCAGACTGGCAACATCACCAGAGAGCCAGGGGATTATCATGTGATTCTATCCCATTTGCTGTGTGAAAGACATACTGTGAAGAGGTGTCATGTTGTTGGGAATATCTACACTGAAATCTGGACAGCTGATTTGTCATCATTTGATTGAAGTCAAGAAAAAGAGGACATCTCCAGACAACAGTATTGCTACAAAAGTGAAAGAAAAGACTGATTACTGTCTGTCCAGAAATAACAACAAAGAGTCTCTGCATCCTGCTGGTTGCTGTTTTTGACTCTTCAGCTAAATATGCATGTGTATTAAACAAATAGGTGCCTCGCATCCATTGACAGAGAAAGGCAAAACACTGCATGACCGAGATGTGACTCCCTGAGATCATAGCTGGGCCGGTGCACTCCAGCCATCATCGAAACATCAAATAGATCAGTCGATCATTGTGGGGAAGCATCATGTGACGTTTAGATCAAGCGCTTCTGCTGACGGCAGAATGACACGCAGCCAAGAGCTCAACGGGCTTTGAAATGTAAACCAGTCCACTCTCAGATGAGCTATGCAGCTCTTTTTAACTCAAGTGAGAACCACTGCAGGACCGTAAAAAAGCAGGAAACTCACAAACAAGATGACAGCAATAAAAAACCACCAGCTTAGTCTTGGATGCTTCCAGAAAGATTTACTTTTGCTAATGTTTTAGTGGATAGCAGCAGTTTTAGAACCACAGGAAATCCTAATGGCTTTTTGCACACATGCAGACAGTCTATTTGCCTTCAGTGTGCAGGATAAATATACCTATTTGCATTGCATTGGTCTGCATTGTTTTCTATCTCAGTTTCTCCCTCCACTGAGACAAACCGAGGCACTCAATAGCGCTTCAGCATTGATATTTAGCATCCTGCTGTGATTTGTGCAGGTGTTTCCCTTCTGCACATGCACGCACACACTGCAGTAAAATCTTAGTAATAGTCAGAGCTGCAGCACATAAATGAATAACCACACACCAACACACACATACACACACATCGCCTTCTCCATATTTAAATAACATGCAACCCCCACCCTGGAGTCTGGCAAGTTCATGTGTGCACACACGTGTGGATTCATGCTCACAGTGGATTTTTCCCCTCTGATTGGTTGAGTAAGAGGTGACAGACACACTGTATGCCTGCAGTGTGTACGTGTGCACATATGGTGTGTGTTTATGCAGACCCTCTGTTACAAGAAAGGGGGTCAGAGCCAGAGGGGAGGTGATTGGCTGGTGAGGAGAGTCACAGCATCAGCACATCCTTAACCCACTGCCCTTCTTTCCTCCTCTCCAGTCAATCCCCTCCCCCCACTTGGCTCCAAGAGCATACTGTGTGTGGCAGCGGGCACACAAACCCCCCCCCACACACACACACATACACACACACACTCACACACACCACAAATTACCTACAGAATCTTACTTTGTCTACCACGTGTCTCTCTCCACACAGTAGACCTGCACGCACACAAACCCCCAAGCCTCCTTCTCTCTAAATGTTAAAGAATGCAACTTGCAAACGAGAGAGAGAGAGAGAGAGAATATTCAGGCTGTCAGTATCATCTTGAGACAGATGATCCCTCAAGAAGTGAAAAAGGTTTAAAAGGTCAGGCTGTAATAAAAAAAAAAAACCCAGAGGAATTACTTCCAACTTGAAGCGTCATACCACTCAATCACAGACTGATGAATGGTATAAAATGCCTTTGTTTCTAGAAGACAGCACGATAGACAGACTTGAATGATACAGGGAATAAAGAGATGAGACCGGCACATTTGATTATTCAATGACAAAAATAACTGGAAAACGAACATCTCAAAAAACAACAATGTCACTGGTGCGCAAAAGGCGCAACCGTGCGGTTTCTCTTCTCATTCTGGACCTCTCAAACCATGTTACCCCTCTCTCCCTTTCCCTGTCTCCCTTAACTACAACCGGAATGAGAAAGAGAAGAGAAAACAGAAGAGCCATCGTTTCAAAATCAGATTCAGCTTGGAGACACATTATTACGCCAGACAGCTTTGTGTCGCCAGACACCGCTGCTGCTCTCGCCTCAGTCATAAACCAGCAGGTATCATATGCGGAGGACAAAGACACTAATAAACCTAATGAGTGGTTTTTATGGCTCGCCGTAAACATGTGTGCATTATTCAGGCGCTTTTGCAAAGACACAATAGGAAAATGCACAAATCAAATGAGCTGCAGTACCTGATTAGGTTAATGCAACTGTGGGCAAACAGAGAGCGTCAACTCGGTAAAACAGAGCAAGGACCGAATTTACCTGTGTGCCATTCATTCTAAAGGCTACACCTGTCTATATGTACGACTTTGAAGGTGTCGATGGCAGGTGCGCAAACTAACGCGTGATTTTAAGATTTTTCCTCCTCTCACCTCGCAGTCGTACAACTCGCTGAGCTGCTCAATGATCCACTCCTCCAGGACGAGTCTTTTCCGCAGCTCCTTCCTGTCGTACTTGACCGTCACTTTGCCCTGCTTTTTCTGGACCGGGTCGTCCGCGGTGGTGATGGGGCCGGACCCCACGCAGCCCACCCCGGTCGCAGCTTGGAAGAAGACGCGGCTGCCGGCGGTGGGCAGCGGGGCACTAGTTTCGGTGCTGGCGGCCGACATTTCGGGATGTGAAGTGCTTGTTATTTGAGAAATGTGTGAATGAGTGGGGGCTGCGGTGCTGTGAGGTAACTGAGTGCTGCACGGCAGACAGGAGAATGATGAGGAGCTTTTAAACAGCTGCTATTTAAAGCGCAGCGCCGGAGACAGCCGAAGAGGCGGAGCATACGCTGCAAGAAGTGAACATCTTCGGCGCTCCTCCCATGTTAAAATCTGACCTTAAAGAAAACCCTTTGTGCGTGGAGTGGCGTGCAATTACAGATTTCCCACTTAGTGTTTCATAAAGAGAATTTCAAGTCGACCTAATTGTTGCAAAACATTGCAGGATACTCCATTGCCCTGTTATTATAAATGGAAAGGGAGGTTCTGCAAAGATTTCAATTAACACCTGAAATGATCCAAAAAGATGCCACTGGCAGGTTCCAGTGTTTGTTTTAGAGAGTGAAAATTTAAAAACATTCATAGGCCTAAGTGTTAAATTATTACCTTGGGCCGGTATTTTTTGCAGCGCACCGGACAAATTCCTCAATGGTGCATGTGTGTCAACCCGCGCGCACTTCGTGGAGAAAAAGATGTTAGAAAGCCCGTGAAGGGTCTTTCCCAATGCTCGCCATGCTCATCTGCCGCGTTATGTTTTTATAGGCCTGTTGAGATACATCGGTGTTGTATTTATGTCAAGTATGTGTGCGTTGTGAGATGTGCAGAAAAGACTAAGATAAGATCCCGATCCCAGATCGCATGATCTGTTTTCAAAGAGTGCAATGCTAAATCTAAAGATGAGCCCTGCATAGGTGGGGGTTCTTTGCGCCACCTGTCGTCCATATGGAGAACAAAAATAATAAGTTGTGCATTCACAGTAAGTCCAAAGTCGCAGCCGGATATGTGAAAACACATATGAATAAAGGCTAAAGCAGAACGACGAGGTACCCTATACATTAAGTGAATGTAGAAATAACAGCATAATGATACCTGTTTCTTCCGACATATCCTCTTTTATAGTGGTCATAGTCTGAGTTCCTTATCAGTACTAATCAGACAGTGACATAATCGTTATCATTGTACCGGTTTTGTTTTAACAGTAACTGCTGGACATAAGGATCAGGTACAGCGTTCACCCAGGCAGGTATGATTGATTTTAAACATTTTTCAGGAAAGGCAAAAATGTTTTAAAAAAGTAGGATTTACAGTGTGCAATGATGTTGTTAAGTTAAACTTTCGAAATCAACGGATAAACGACATTTATTGCATGTGATTGGAGTTTTTGGACCATTTAAGTGTTTTTTGTATTTGGTAGTTTTACTTTGTAGGAAGAAACAACATATGAGACATATATTTTTTAGCCCTTCATTTTAAGAAGTATCAGAACAAAACACTGTTCACAGAGTTGAGACATACATTAGCAGCAACATATGCATTTTTTTTTCTGAACAGATCCGCAGGTTTTAGAGGCATTTCTCTCACTCAGTTTAAATGTTTCATCAGCTCTGCACTCAGCTGACGCACTGAAGCGAGCAGGTGCCCCCGTGTCCTCTTCTCTCCGCTCCGGCGAATCATGGCTCTCCTCACCGTCCTCACGCCAGCTCTGGCGGTGGCCCTGTGCTTGGTGATCGGCTTCCTGCTGCTGAAACCCCGGCAGACGGAGATCACCTCGTCCTCTGCAAAACAAAAAAGCTCGCCAAAGAAGGACTTTAGACCGTGGGTGGATCAGGACTTAAAAGACGATACGGAAAACACAACAATAGACAACGGTACAAGAGTTTAACTAATTTGCTTAACGTGACGAAACTTTATAATATGTCAAATTATGTATAAGCAGTTATAATTTTCGGTTAAAATGATTTTAATATAGTTTTGTTTCAAAGTTTTAACCCAAGAAAAGTTCAACTAGGCTATTTCTGTGTCTGTTATTCTTCATATTTATTTTTGGCCAGAGGGCTAACTAGCCGAAGTAGGCCTGTATTTGCTCATGCAGTACTAAAACAAGGCTCTGTTTTTCTTTACTTTAAGCTATTTCCATTTTCTGCCTCTTCTTTTTTTACAATTGTACCCAACTTCAGAAGCTAGCACTGTGCGTTTCATTCCACTTCACATGTCTGACAGCTTCAGTTACTTAGTTTCTTATCAGATAACAAGTGTTAATTCCTCTGTTTTCCACTTCCGATAGGGGTTTTTTTCTTATAAGAATCATTAAGTGTTCTTTGGGTTGAAAAAAATATCTTGCTCTGTAAGCCTTAACCCTTCCTTTTATCAGTCTGAAAACAAAGCTGTTTTTAATGATAATGTGTTTGTACTTTCACATTGATAAAACTTGAAATGCAAGACATTTACCTGTAACTTATTTCTGCACTGTGGTGTTGCTATTCTTGCTGGAGCAAGTGATCTGAGTCCTTCCTTCGCCACTAAACAAAATCGTTTATTTCCAACTCTAAGACCCACCAAGTGGTCTCATGTCATTAATCAGCAACAGTAATTTAGTCCTGCTTACTTTTAAAACTAACCAGGTCTTTATTAAAAATGAACAGACATAAAGTACAAATTCAGTTTAGCGTAAATACAGAGAAATGAAATATTAAAGACAAATTATAAGGTCAGTTTCTATGGGTTACACACATCTTAGCCTTTGGATGAGACTGCACCAATTTAAGATGAAGCTACTAGCTATTTGTATTGCAACGTGAACACCTTACCTAGGACCAAGACCCTTAGGGATCACTTATTTTAAAGGAGCCTTTGTGATTAATCAAGTGAAGCAGAAGTTTCTGGTGCTTTAGGCAAAGTATAATTAAGCTGACTCTCGTAGGCTGCCATGTGCTTAATGGGTATGAGTGTCAGTGTACCTAAACATTTTACACAATGTAATTATTTATTGTTATTTATTACAGATGCCTGTTACAGCTAAACAATTTTGAATTTTCATAACAGAAGGTGCTCACTGGTCCTGCTTTTTGTTTGTCATCCTATTAGAAGATGGTGATTGGGTGGAAGTCAATGAGGAGGAAGAGGTTCCTCATGTGCCCTACTCACCACCACGCTACCCTGAGGAAACAATGCTAGAGAGATCCAAAGACTTTTATACTTTACTGAACCAACGAAGGACTGTCCGATTAATCAGCCCGAAGCCAGTCCCACGAGAGGTCATTGACAACATCATTCGCACTGCAGGTGTTTTAACATTTCAAGACAAACAGACCACTGCTAATTTGCTGTAATCCAAAACAAAAATATTTTGTCTTAAATTAAATGTAGCTTTTTAATTTTTGTTTTCTTTACTCCACCTCATCCTCAATCCTTGGTAAAGGAACGGCCCCTAGTGGAGCACACACAGAGCCCTGGACATACGTTGTGGTGTCAGACCCAGAGGTGAAGCATCAGATCAGACTGATAGTGGAAGAAGAGGAGGAGGTCAACTACCGTCAGAGGATGGGGGATAAGTGGGTCAATGATTTGGTCAAATTTCGGTGAGCAGCATTACTTACCCCACACACATACACACAATTATATTAATATAATTGTACAAAAACATCCAACCCTTTACGACCTCATCCTAAATGTTAGCCGAACATGCAAAGTGATTATTGGACATTACAGTCCAAAGCAAAGTCAAACTATGTTTCCTAATTTCATAATCCCTCTCCCTTTTCTCACAATATCCTTCCTTGTGCAGGACAAACTGGATAAAAGAGTATTTAGATGTTGCTCCATACCTGGTCCTCATTTTCAAACAGACCTATGGGATTCTACCAAATGGCAAGAAAAAGGTCCACTACTACAATGAAATCAGTGTCTCCATATCCTGTGGAATCTTTTTGGCTGCTTTACAGGTAAAGAGTAACATTACTGTCTTGATCATAAATGCTATTCCGATAAGGGCATTTATGACTAAGTTAAGAATGTACATTGTACTATATTGCTTATATCAGCCTCTGGAAAATGCATGCAGTTAAAGGTGATAACATAAAAATTGGCCACTTTTCTAGTTCATACTCCAAACATACAGGTGGCAGCATGTTACCAGAGAAACCACTAACTGCTGCTAGCTAGTTTGGTCAGTTAACCATAAAGTTAGCAGTCCTATTAGCTGACTCTTTTAGTTTTTCTGGAATGTTTTAAGTAAAATTATTACATATTTAAGGATAAACTAAGTAGCTTTTAAGTTTGTATAATCAAAGTCTTATGTCTGTTCTTTTTTTCCATTTGCTAATCAGAACGTGGGTCTTGTTACTGTCACTTCAACTCCCCTAAACTGTGGACCCCAGCTTAGGAGTCTCCTGAAACGGCCAGCCAATGAGAAGCTGTTGTTGTTACTCCCTATAGGTTATCCAGCTTCTGATGCCACAGTGCCGGACTTGAAACGCAAGCCTCTGGATGATTTTATGGTGCACATATGAGAAAATCAATCCACAAAAAAGCTTAAATTGCACCTTTCTTCATCAGTCTTTTGTCTACAGCTATCAAATCAACTAAAAATATATCTAACGTGACTTAGAAGTGTTTTAATTGTGTCTGGAGTCTAAGTAATAAACAGGAAAATAAATAGCCAATCCAAGAAGCAAAATATGTTTTCTTAAATCAAAATTATTAAATTTCAATGCAAACCCCAAATATTTAATAAAGATAATTCATTTTTTCTGTTTGTTTTAGTATAGTAAAATATGTCACAGTCATTTTTGGCTGTAATTTAATTACATAAATGCACCACTAAGGTTTATAGAAACAGGTAAACTGTACAACAAATTGGATTAAATTTGACTGATCGTGTGATGTAATGGACACTAGTACCAAATTAATCAAACAAGCATTACTAAACTCAAATAAATTTTAAACTTTGGGTATTATTTTATTGTTTTTCTGAGAACAATGTTGCCTTTTTCCTTTTTCCCCTAAAAATGCAAATAAATAAAAAAAAAAATTCAAATAGCTATTCTGTCTCCTTTGTGTCATCTTCTTCCACTCCAAAATGGCGAAACCACGTTTTCGTAAATCTTAATTAAGTAATCCGTCCAAATATCTCTCACCTCATACCAGTTTAACTGCTTTAATTGAGCTCAAAAAGTCATTCTCACACGTCTCTGTACTACTCCGGCCCTGCTTCTATCGTGACCTCTAGGGGTCAGAAGCGTTCAAGAAAATCGCTGAATCATCCACAGCAGAAGAAGAGAGGCCGCATTGCGCAGGCGTACACCACGTACACCGATGATCAGAGCTGTGGTGGCTGGATGCTACCAGGTTAGCTAACGGTCTGTCAAGTCGCACACATTGGGCTAGAAGGGGGAAGAGCAGCGGTGGAGAAGAAGGGCGACTCAAGCGCCGCTACGAAATGGCCGGACAACAGTTCCAGTACGATGACAGCGGCAACACCTTTTTCTATTTCCTAACGTCCTTCGTCGGACTTATTGTGATCCCAGCCACATATTACCTCTGGCCACGGGATCAGAATGCTGGTAAGGCCCGATATTTGGCTCATTGCTAACTTGGCTAACTAACTAACCTCAGCTAGTGTAACGTGAAGTCTCGAGACAGCATTTTAGCTTGGAAACGCTCACCAGTTGGCAGTTAACTTAATCTGGCTAGGTTGTTACTAGGTGCAGAGGCTGTTCAACCTAACAAAATGCCACGTTAACTTGTCATTTTTAATGTAGCATAACGTGACAAAGATGGTGTTCACGTCTCTTTCATTGTTAAGAGTTTAGTAACGTACAAGGCAGCCAATGTTGACATAGTTATCTCATCAGCTTCACCAATTACAATCACATTGCCTATCTAATCTGTTTAAAGTGTACGTTTAATACGTTAGCCAGTATTGCCTACTTCAGTGGGTAAACATGAAACTAATTACTGACTAGTTGTGCTAAAGTTTTAACACTAAAAGCAGCTTCACTCTTGCACGTCTCAAGCTTTCTTTTATGCCTTTATAGACGTATGATAATACATACTTATCTCAGTACAGCCATCTGTTTGTCAACACGAGCATATCAAACCCGAATTATGTAACACATGGTAGCAAATGTTACCTAGTTGGTCTTCTGGGTGACAGATCATCATAGACTGGAGTTTAAAGTGTTGCTATGAGTTACTATTTTAATATAATGATTGGCCAAATTTTGTATGGAAATTAGTTCTTTTGAAGAACATCATGGCAAAATCAAATCACCAGGCTTATCAGGCTGCCTTATGCCTAAGAAACACAAGTTTCTCAACCAGCTGCATGAAGTACGGAACAATTGCCCCTGCTTGGCTAACATATTCACAGTTATGACATTTTCTCTGTAAAAAATATCACTTTACCTCAGTTTCGACTTACTTAACTTAAAAAAGCAGTCATCCTAGTAATTTGCTATAGCATTATCAGTATTGATTATATGACTGGTTTTAATGATACTTTCATGTCAGTAATATCCATCTGTCCACCTTCTTTCCAGAACAACTGCGTCTGAAGAGCTTGAGGAGGGTACATGGCCGCTGTCTGTGGTACCGGCTCAGGCTGATGAAATCACAGCAGAGCATTGTTCCAACACTAAAGTGAGTCCAGTGATTTTGGTTAGGGTTTGTAGTTTTCACTGTTAAAAAAAAACATCTTACATGATTTACACATATTCAGGGAGGGCAAATGCCTGCCATTACACAACTTGCAAGTGATAAGATGACCTACCAAGCGTTCCTAATTCCTCCATAGCACCTGGTAACACCTCTGAAAGCTCTGCAAACTTGAAGTGTGCCTGAGACAATATGAGTGGGTTATTTCCCCATTGGTAGTTTTCAATAGATGACTTTAATTGTAACACCTAAGTGCAGCTTCAGTTGGATTACTTCCTTATAATTGCCATTAGATTGGTCATAATTTGCATGGCTGTGCAATTGCAGGTTTCCTTCCTTATCATTTGTAGTAAAATGTCCTATCACTCACTGTTGCTTGGGTATGACTTCCCTAAGCGGTTTGCATGAAGGCTCAGTCATCCTCCTACAGCGACATCTGACTGGCTCACTCAAGTGTGTGCGTTCTCAGCTGTACAGAGATGTTGTCACTGTTGTGTGAAGATGAGGCAAAGGCCATGCTGTTCTTAGTGCAGGCAGACCTAAGGTTATGTGCGTGTCTTTAAGTGCTTGTTTTTGGGTACTTTTCGGCAAAGTTTGGCTTATGCTGCTTTTGTGTGTAAACCTCTTAGTTGCTCTCGCTGTTGGTGTAAACATTGAGTTAAACTGTTAAACATTTCCCTCACTGTGACCATGTTTTCTCTGTGTTGTTTATTCATTCTGCGTGTGTGGGTTAATGGAAAGATGGGCGTTTAAGTGTGTGTGTGGGGTCTCACTCCTCTCTCACTTATCACCTGCTTGTCAAGGCATTTCTCCTGCCATCTCCTCTTTGTTCTGTCTATGCCTTACCTGCAGTTTCTCCTTCATACTTCCAGTTTCTACTCCTATCACAAGACCTACATCCTGCTTTTTTCCCTCAAATTCATAGACTCACTATTTGAATGGTTGTATTAGTGAATAAAGCTGATTGAAGCATTCAGCATATTAATTAAGTGGGATGATTCAAAATATTTTGTCTCAGCCTTCTTCTCCAAATCCTAGTATCTGTTTCTTATTCAAAGCTGTATCATAATGATTGTGTTTATTATTGGAATCCAGCATGTATTTTTGTGGTTGAGCCACTCAGACAACTCAACGGACTAGTGAGCGGTTGTCATGGCAACAGATGCTGCAGAGCAGGCCACAGGGTTTTGCCATTGTCATGGAAACAAGTTCAACTTGCATGCATACGTAACAAATAACAACAATGTCAGAACCTGTGCTGCCCTTTTGCTTGTATGCAGTAGATTAAGCTAAAGCTTTCTGTGGCGTGTTACATTACCATGTAATGTTTGTAGCCTTAAATGCTTGAAGCTGGTTTGCATTGCAGATTGGTTCTGCAGGACATCGTATTTCTAAACACTTCCAACAATAATCACAAGCCGTGGTGTGAAAGCGTCTGTCAAATATAGACAGGCTGGATGTTGTCTCCAGAAAACACAGCTGTTTGTGCCTGACATGTTTTTTTTCCCCCTGTTTGTGTGTTGCCATCTTCAGGAAAGCAGCCTTGTTGTTCGGCTGGGCTGTGTTCCTGCTGCTAGCCTACAAGGTGTCCAAGCTGGACAGAGAATATCAGGAGTATAATCCATATGAAGTCCTCAACTTAGACCCGGTAAACACACACACAGACACACTCAAAACATTAAATCTGCTTCTGCAGAACCCTGAAGTCCTTAAGGACACTTTATATCTGATGTGCACAAGATATTAAAACCATAACTTGTGTTATGTTATTAGAAAAACAAAATAGAAAAATAATCTTTAAGGGATTTGAGAGTTTGTTGTGTTCTCTGTTTTCAGTAGTGTCTTTTCCATTAAAATGTGTTGTAGCAATGATTGTACGTATGTGTTTCTCTTCAGGGTGCATCACTGTCAGAAATCAAGAAGCAATACCGTGTGCTGTCACTCAAGTTCCACCCTGACAAAGGTGGTGATGAGGCCACGTTCATGAGAATTGCCAAAGCCTATGCTGCGTAAGTGTCATTCACATCTTGGCCTTGTAAGCCAGACAGCAAGACTGTGTCTGCATTTGCATAATCAATTGCAGATAAATCAATCTGGGTTAATTGATGCATCAACTCCCTTGTCTTTTTGTCCACAGTCTGACAAATGAACAGTCACGACAAAACTGGGAAAATTACGGGAACCCAGATGGCCCAGGAGGTGAGTGGAGCTGCCCTAAATCCCCACAGTATGCATTTGCATTTTTTTACGTGTTGACATAGCGTCTGTGCCTCATGCTGGTGAGTCAGCCTCTTGAAGTCATCAGTGTGTTAAACGCTGGAAGATGAAACACAGCAGCCCATTCACTCCAGTGAGAGCTAACACCCATGAAAAGATGTTGATCACTCTCACACACTTTTCCACTGTGGGTGTTTGTGATGTCTGATCACAGGGCACCAAAAATAACGTGTTCAGACAGATTTCTCCAGCTACTAAAAATGGACAAGGTAGTTTAAGTTTTTAATGCCAACTTTGTTACATGATGCCCTTTTCTGTTGTCTCCTCCAGCTACCAGCTTTGGTATTGCCCTGCCTGCCTGGATTGTAGACCAGAAGAACTCAATGCTGGTATATATTTATTGATTATGTCAGTATAGCTTATAGCATGGTTTGCTTGAAAATGATAATATTTGACATAGGGTTGTTCGGTATACCGGTACCAGTATAGTACCGCGGTACTGAGGCATTTAAAACGGTACTATACTGCGCTAGGCTGGTACCGGTACTTTTTTTTTTACGTCGCCGCATAACGTCACCGCATTGTAATTTTAGCTGAGGCGAGCAAGCCGGAGCTAGCAGGCGAGCGAGTGAAGCAGCAAACGGAGCAAGAGTCTGGCGACAGAGAGAGATA
>JAPZDY010000010.1:9827346-9848097 GCA_029783645.1 Ctenochaetus hawaiiensis
AATTACTTTACTACTTATTAAAACTCTTAATTTACCGACAGAATCAAATCCTCATGCATTTTGTTTGCATTGCATGCACTTTAAAAAAAATATATGACGATGCTCTGTTTGTGCCCTCACAGTCCTTGATGATGAGGACAGCAATAACATCACAGCAGGCTCTATTGTAACAGTGACGGTTACCTTAACCAGAAAACGGATGGCGGTAAGGAATAATGCATTTGATTCTGAGAGTCATTGCATTTGATTAAAGAAATTTGTGTGATCTAATGCTTTTTTTGAATGTTTTTCCCCAGAGATGCATTTCCATAGACGAACACTAGAGTGTACTGTTGACTATATGCAGTGGCAAAAAAGCATGAATTAACTCTAAGTACTATGTGTGTGCGTGTGTGTAGGAGGTGTTTGAAAAGGAGCAGGAGTCAACGCCATGTCTAGCAGAGGAGACTGCCACTACAGAGGACGCAGTAAGGATAACACACACACACACACACACCCATAGAGCACATGACAACTTAGGCCCTTTCACTCTGTGTCAGATAAAGCTGTTAAAAGTTCAGTGATTCAAAACGGTTCTCGCAGTG
This sequence comes from Ctenochaetus hawaiiensis, assembly GCA_029783645.1. Classification (NCBI taxonomy): domain Eukaryota; kingdom Metazoa; phylum Chordata; class Actinopteri; order Acanthuriformes; family Acanthuridae; genus Ctenochaetus; species Ctenochaetus hawaiiensis. The sequence continues at coordinate 9,827,931 of JAPZDY010000010.1, forward strand.
TTTAACTAACTTTATCTTGTTTGTGTGTAAAGCAAGGAGACTCCAGTAAAACCAAAACAAAAGTGTGGCAGAACAAGAGTAAAGGCGCTAAGAAGACAGCAAAGTCCAAGAAGAAAAAATTAACCAAGAAGAAGGCCACGCCTGCACCTGCCAAAGCCAAGCAGGCCAATGGAAACGTGGCAGGAAATGTATGTGTCCACTCACAGCTCACTAAAGGCTTCTTGGGGATCTTTATTCACATAACTGCATCAATATGTCCAAAAATATGCCATTTACATCATAAATTCCTATTGTTTACAATGATGTCATAGGAAGTCGTAGCAGCATCAACAGCAGCAGCGAAGGAGGAAGAGGATGATGCCTCAGATAAAGGCAGCGAATCAGATGAGGGCGAAGCCAACAAAGACTCTCCCAGCGAGAGAGATGAAGACAGCGACAAACAAAGTGACACGGAGGTGGATGAGATGGCTGGCGACGATGAAGAGGTTAGTCAACCTTCAGCTTCAGGCTTGAGCAATATGATAAAAATATCCTTCAGTGTTGTGTTGCGTGTGTGTCCGTCTTTATGTATTTTTCATGACCCTGATCTCACTCTCACTGTGAGGAGTTTAAACTGAGAGAAAACACATCAGGTACTTGCACCTAACCTTCTTCTCTTCTCTCTACACCTGCCCCCTTCCCCGTCAGGAGTGGGAGGCGTTGCAGCAGAGCATCCAGCGGCGAGAGCGGGCCCTGCTGGAGACCAAGTCAAAGGTGACGCACCCGGTCTACAGCCTCTACTTCCCTGAGGAGAAGCAGGAATGGTGGTGGCTCTACATCGCTGACCGCCGGGATCAGACCCTCGTCTCCATGCCCTACCACGTCTGCACGCTAAAAGACACAGAAGAGGTGAGTTATGGTCAAACGAGCAAATATACATATGTGTTCAAATCACACACACAGGAGGTTAGTGTGTGCCAGCATAATACAATTTTTTTTGATTTGTCTTTTCATAAACTGCATAATATTAAGATAAATCCTTGATATATTTTCTATTTTTCTGTTACTTCTTTTTTAAGTCCTCATTCATTTTTTGGCTTACATGCAGTATAATAGAGGCACTTCTTTGTGTTTGTCTGTGAGATATAAAAATTCTTTGTCGGTATATCGTGGCTTACACTGTAATCTGTCTGGAGTAGAAAGGTCTTAATAAGTTGAAGTGTGTGTGTGTGTATTCACGTTTCTTGTTTCCTGCGCACTGTAGCCTCGCACACGTCCTGTTGCTAGGCAACCCTTTTGCACTCATGTCATTATTTCCTCTGAGGAGTGTGTGCAGATAAGTGTGTGTGTTTATTTTGCACAACTTGCACCTCTGATCCCGGTGTTCTCCTGCAGCAATCAAGATTGACAGCGAGGTAAGAGCTTAATGAGGCCCATGTAGGTCTGCGGGACCAGCTGTCCTCGCTCTGAAGGAATGTAATGGCAAGAGGTGACCCGCCCACGCGTAACGGTTCAGTGTCTGGCAATAAATTAGTCTGTCACTTCAACAGTTCCTTCTGTTGTTTGTGTTGTGTGACTGCTTCCACGCTGCGTGTTTGACAGACGTGTTTTTTTGGGGAGGGCAGAGGGGCTGCTTTCATCAACAAGGCAGGGGCAGTAAATTGCTGCTGTGTTCACGGCTCATTCTCCGCTCACACGCTGAATAATAATTAGCCTCATTGTGCTGATAATTAGATGTTTGCTGTGTGTAATTGCACGACACGGCAATCACAGCCTGAGGTGACGCTGGTCTTATATTTACAGTCGGACCACATCATCTGGCAGCGGTTCATTCGTGAAAACCCACCGCACTGCGTCCCTCTGGACTAAACGGTGCACCATCATTTAGAGTGGATGGCCTTTCGTTTGTATTATTCAGCAGTGCTACAGTGTTTATCCTTTAGGAGCTTGCCTTGTTCTTCTGCTTCTTTAAGTGTTTCTGTTTTTTAATGAAAAACTTCCAACTGCAGATATCCTTTTTTAAAATTTTTTTTTAAATAGGCAGTTTGTGATCCGGCCACCGTGAGGCACTGTCACAAGCTTTATTGTACCACCTCCAGTCATGCCCTGTGAGTGCTCCTGTGATTGTATTTGACAGCTGTGTGTGGTTTTGTGTGTGTGTGTGTCTGATTGTTACCCGCAGGTGGAGCTGAAGTTTCCAGCCCCCTCTAAAACAGGAAACTACCAATACTCTGTCATCCTCCGCTCTGACTCCTACCTGGGACTGGACCAGATCAAACCACTCAAGGTGACAAGAAAGCTGTGTGTCTTTGTGTGTGTCTGTCTGTGTGTACTTACATGTGTCTCTGATTGCTCATCTGATTGCTTGGGGGACGCTTGCCACAACTTGGTAGAACTGAAACAATTAACCCACCAATCGTGACCAAAATCCTCCAGCAACTGAACAGTTGTATTAATTGCTGCTAAGGTGTTGACAGTAAGGGGATCTGTTACAAACAGAGCATGACTTCTTCTGTTATTTTTGTATTCCTTTAGACATGAAGTGACAGAGCAGCAGTTGGTCAATTTTGTTTCAATTCAGAGATAATTAGAATTTATCTTGAATTACTTGATGTCAGATGCTATTTAAGGGTTGTCTGAGTCTTGGACAAAGCACAGTACATAATATGGCAAAAGTTTTGTGAAAGCAGCATTGTTAGTTCTTAATTTACAGTGGGAATACAGTCATGTCAGGCAGATCATTCAAGTACAGCTGAGCTCGAGATAGTTAAACAACAGGCTGAAGCATCAATTGCAGATGCTCCATCTGATCAATTTTTGTTAAGTTTCTTATAGGAATTAAATCTTTTTTTTTAATTCATTTACTCAAAGTGATACTGTATTTTTTCATTTTTTAGTTTAAAAATTTGATTTTCTTTCAGTGTCATTTAAATTTATAAAACTTCATATTTTTATCTGTAAGCCATTTGAAATAAGTAATAACACAAGTATTTTTTATAGCAGAAAACTGTTGTCACACTTACCTCCACAGAGAAGGGGTTGGAAGTCTGATGCACTCCGTTTCACACTCTACAGGGGATTAATTCAGTGCTACATTTCTTTGGAGCTTGTAAATGCCAACTGCTAGATGGCAGTAAAAGCAGGATTTTTCAGTCTCTTCTACATCAGTTGTGAAATATTAAAGTGATCTCGGTACAAAGGGGTGCTTTCAAACTTAACACTGGTTTGGTTCAGTTGAAATATTATGTGATTTTCCATTTAGTCTGGTTCGTTTACCCTGATCATAAAGCTGTCATTTGAACTGCGGTGCAGATTTAAACACCTGGACCAAGACTGCCTGAAAAGGAGGGATTCAGTCAGGAATGGTTCAATGAACCAACCACAGTATTTCATGATAGCTGATTTGAGATTTTAGCATAAATTTAAAAGGCTAAACTTGTATTTTAAATCCATATTCTGGTCAGGAACTAGTACTAAAGTGATCTTTGAGCTTATAAGCAACATACAAAGCACATAACTTGGTATCCATGGTAACTGTGTGCATGAGTTTATTTTTCCTTAAAGTTTAAACGTGGTTGGGCTGGTTTAATCCAGGCATCCTAATGAAAAATTGGTGATAATTAAACAGTAATTATCTGCTTGCACAGTATATTATACCAAAAGGTACTTTTTTGGTCCTATTTCTACCTTGTCAGCGGATGAGTTGCAGACTCAGCAAAAAATGGTCCTAATCTGTTATTTCTTGGTGACACTAAAGAACAGAAATATACACACAAGAGGTGTGTTGTAAAATATGCTTTCTGTCACTAGAATTTTAAAAAGGCATCACATTGATCAGTGACTAAAGAGTAAAGATATTTAAATAAAAAAAATTTAAAAAAAAAGAGGCTGCGTTGACTAAACAAATCTTGTGTTTTCTCAGCTTGAGGTCCACGAGGCCAAGGCCATGCTGGACAACCACCCACAGTGGGACATACCCGACACAGAGGAGGAGGACGAGGAGCAGGAGGACAGCGATGGCATCGAGGAGAGTGAAGATGACGATGAAGACAACGACTGAATGCGGATACACATACAAACACACAAACACATACAAACACATACACTCAGCCCCTCGCCCCATAGACTGGCCACTCACACTCACTCCTGACCCCACAGCAGCATTCAAGAGCAGTGAACGAGGTTGTGTGGCCATGTGGCCGTCTCTCACACACACACACACCAAACACACACACAGAATCACCAGGGACAGTTTATACACACAGAGCCCTCCTCCTCCAATTTATCTTTACATGACACGGACTGTGACCCCACCCCTTCATTTCCTCTTTTATACAGAGACTTGTTTATTCACCTCCCTCTGCTGGTGGAAGAGAATTCTGTGAATACTTACCTAGGCCCGTGTGAGAGTAGCTGTGGATGTGAGAGTGTGTGGTACAGTATGAGTGACTGGTGACTGGTGTGTGTATGTGTGTGTGTGGGTTTGTAACCTTGTATGTGTTTGTACAGGTATGAAAGTTTGACACACTGTGGACTGGAGGACCTATTACCTGGGCTCTTTTTTTCTTTTCTTGAGGGGGAGAGGAGGGATGTACAGCAGCTAATTCTGTTTGCAAAATTAGCAGGAAACACATGACCTCCTGTACTGGAAATCGTGACATCATGCTCGCTCCTAATTTTGAAAATTACCCAGCACCAATGTTTTCCACACCAATGATACTTTCTATTGTACACTTAAAAACGCAGAAGTGTGAGCTTTAGCCCTTTTCGTCGGGGGATCTCATCCGAGTCAACCCATTGGGATGTTTGCTCCTTTTAGCGTACAGGAGCACAGTTGAGTCTCATCAGGTTTTGTTTTCTTTTATTTTTTTATTTTGCTGTCACACCAGCCAGTCACTTGTATGTACTTGAACTCACTGTATGTTGAAGGAGATGATCTGCAGTCAGTTGGGTTAATGATGATGTTCTGTTCTGGCCCTGTGATCCACATCTAGGTGTATTTTTCTGAAAAAAAAAATCCTTGCAGTGTTAAGATTTGTTTGAATTATAAGTTCATTTCCTGTCCATATTCTTCTTAAAAGTTGTGAGTTTTCAGTCTTTATAAGGGGCTCAGATACTGATATATATACACAGTATATAGATATATACATACTTGTGGCTTTTCAGAAAAGTGACTTCCTTTCTCTTCATCCTGTTTTTGTTTTGTTTATTGCAATTGTAGCACATTCCAGTGTATACTCATTGTCCAAGAAGGCCTTACAAATACAACTGAAAAACCACAACTTACAACTCCTCTGGTGCTATGCACCATGTAGTTTTTGGGAGAGCAGAAAACTGTTTTTGTTTCTTTTGTGTTTGTAAAAATCTGCAGTGTTTTTCTTTTGTTTCAGTCTAGTTAGTCTCTTCGTGATAACCTATAGTGACTCAGTCTTGGAATACATATCATTGATCTTACCATGGCAATTTTTTTTTTCTGCTGAAAGAGGATTAGCAGTTTTATCTGGCATGTGACTCTGTTGAAGGGAGGTCTGACAAACACACTCATGATCTGAAAAGTCTCTCGAACAAAAAGCTGTTGAAATTAGTAAGACTGAGAATTATTTGTCCAGCACTTTTTTGTCTTGAGTCATTAAAGTAGAGCAAGCTTAGTTTTCTGAGTATAACTGCCATTTAAAGTGGAAAGTTTTTTTATTTCCACCTGGAAGATTTTTGTTTAATTTTTCTGTCTGAGGACTACCCCTTTTATTTAAATTTAGGTTGTTTTATTTGTACCAGTTAAGCCGTAGTCAAAACAAATGTAACAAACATCTTTGTCTTGTTTTTTTTTTCCATTCTAACCTTGGTTTTCACATCCTTCAGACTCTTGAGTGCAACAAACCAATTCAGAGCTTCCTTGCGCAGCTCTGTGGCTTTCACTGTATGTCGACGACTTGGCAGTTTTTAGAGGAAATGACTTATCTCTCACCGTAAATATCCTGACTCAACAATTAATTTGTTTCTCATAACATATATACTAGTGTGTCAAGTCAGCGTGGGAGACATAAAGATATGAATATCTGTGAGCACGCTCCCCCGACACCACATACTGTACACATTCAAACAAACTCACGTACGCGCACTATACCCTCCTGTAAATGTGTTCAAGGCAGGTGTATGCTAACAGGTAATGTTGTACTCTTGAGTATTTATCGCTCTGCAATAGAATGTAGCATCAGTGATTTACGCTGTGTGGAAAAAAAAAACTGCAGCGAGGTTAAATACGACACCATCTCTCCCATGACAGACCCAGTCCAGGCGACTGGCCGGCAGTCCGCCTCACGTTGGACAAACTACCCAATGACTATCTGCCACTTTTGTTTACAAAGGAACTGTCATTGTAAATGGAAAAATATATTATTTGTATTTAAAATCATTTCAAATAAAAACTTTTAAATGAGATGGTGTCATTTTTTCCCCTTTTATACTTTAGGTAGCTGGTGACAGACAAGGCCTTTAAATTGCCGGATAATGAATGTCAGGCATGTTACATCTTAGAGGGGATGTGCTTTTTGATACTTTCTTTGTTACAAATTATATGTGTAAAAAAACAGTTTGTTGAACATTGATCTAATGAACTATTGCATGGAGACTATTCGTATTTTTCCATTTTTAAACCGATTTGTGTTCACTATGAGGGAAACTAACATGAAACACAACCCAAAAGCCCCAGCTTTGGTGTATGTATTTAGCCTCAGTGCAGTATCAACTATGGTATACCCTGCTTAAGAACCCAGTCTTATCTCTCTGTCTTGAAGAAGGATCAAACTCTTGCATTAACATAATAATTATTTTAGCTTAATGTGCTCACAGGATACATCTTCATGTGTAAGGAAAGTGTGGGGACCAACAGCAATTATCAGTTTCCTCTTCATCTGAACAGGTGTGGGAATTCCCTGTATGTAAGGTTTGCATATTTGGGGTCAATTGGTCAAGAAATTTCAAGATTAGGCTGGTGTCTTTTCTAGATATATTAATACTTTTACGAGAAAGAGTGAATGCTAATCTTAGTTAAAATGACTGAATTAGAATATAAAGCCTTCATAATGATGCAGACATTATTATATTAGTCTTGTTTAAGTTTGGGCTCAACTCAACCACACACACTTCATAGGAGTGTTTTTGTGTTATCAGAAGGGGGCTGAACCTCTCCAGTTGGAGTGCTCCTGTGTTATTTACCGTGCTCTCCCTCTCTTGTCTGCTGAACCGGTGCAGGTAAATGAGGTTCAGCTTTGGAGCCAGATAGGAAAATTATCCTTAACAACAGATCCCCCCCCCCCCCTTATCACGACCCAGTCACCTGCCCACCACCAACTCGCAACTTGTGCCCTTGAGGACGTTACAACTCCTGCTAAAAATCCCCCGGACAGCGTCGGGAAGGTCAAACTGCGGTTCTGCCTCCCGCCCCCGCAGACTCCGGACCAGCCCGCGGCACTCGCTCGCTTCCCTGCCGCAACTGCAGGGTTGGAACCCGGACTGCTCAAGCCGAGAGTTCCCTGGTGTTTTCTGCCGCTTCTGCTGCCCCATGCGCCGCATCGGTGTCTGGATGCAGTCAGCCTGCTGTGGACAAATGGATTCCTGCCGTTCACTCAACCTCACCGAGATAGGTAAAGACTAAACCACAGACTCATTTTTGTCGATTACTGTACGCAGACTGGCTTCAAATATGTAATCTCAACCTGCAAGGTCACATTATACTCACTTCAGTCCCTGTAGAAGTCCATAAAGATAATTATAATGACGCCATATGCTGCCTGTTAAATGTCCTGCTGCTTCTTCAGACTTGCAACATAATGCTCATACTATAGGACTCAGTGTACCTGCTGTTTAACTCCCATAATTTTCCAACATTATAATATATGTGATATTGTTAGTTGTTTCGTATTGCCCTGGTGAAGCATAATGAGTTGTTAATGAGTTATTTAGGACAAACTCATTATTTTATCTTGATACACAAAAAAAGTTAATTAAGGGCTACATGACACTGATGGCCTAATCCCTGTTGCCTATGCATAAAAATGTGTTTTTAAGATAACAGTTTACAGTGTGTTTACAATCAGCAAAAGACGTTTGACCCCCTTGTGTCTTTTTCCTACTGTGACTTGCAGCTACAAAGAAACACACACACACACAACCACACACACTTCTCTTTCATGGGTTAAATTTGAATATAGGCGTCTGACAGTTAACTGTTGACCCCCTCCAAGCCAGGCACCAAATTTGCTTGAGGTCTTAATGCAAACGTGCACAGTTGGTGGTGGAAACATTGTGTGTCTGTGTCTGCCTTGGTGGAATAAGTGATGAATTATTGAAAAAAAATGCAAGTACAGTAAAGATAACAGCTATGGTGCTTTTTCACCAGTGATAGAGAAAGTATCCAGAATCTTTACTTAAGTAAAAGCAGTCTACTAATACTACACAGTGTTAATACTCCGTTATATGTAACAGACCTAAACTAAAAATGTTACTTAAATAAAAGTATGCAAATACAATGTGAAATGTGTAAGTGTTACAGGTTAAATATCCCCTGTGGCTCTAATACTGTTATATATCATTGCATTATTATTAATGTAGTATTAATGTAAAAAAACTATTTTTGAAAATCTGGCACTTAGATAAATGTAAATAGTTGCATTCAACCACTGACTTCCAATGGTCCATGAAAAATCTTCAATAAACACAAAATTTTGTGTAAACATGAATTTCTGTTATCCATCGTAGCCTGTTGATAATATTTGACCCTGGACCAAAAACTCACATCCTTAACTTAATCTAATCACTTGATGATTTATTTTTCGTAAAGTAATGTGTCATAACTCAACCACAAGGACGTTCCACAGTTTGTTCTGAGCCACTTTCCACTTGCAAGGCAATATTTGGCAAAGCTTTTTAATAAGGAAGAGGTGGTCAGCGCTGAATTCCACTGGGAAATGGTTATTATTGGTCCTTTCACACAGACTGCGTAAAACTAATTGAAGAGGCTTTCACACCTAACACAAGTGTGGCATTGTGCAGACGAAGGTCAGTGTTCATATTGAGAAAGCAGCCAGATTGTCATGCACCATGGCTGTGCGATGAGAAGCTGAATGCTTCTAATTTTCTGCTATTTTTGACCCCCAAATGTAACATTCAAGGTGTGGTGGCGTTCTCACATTCTGGCAGACAGGAGGGGTGTTTTTTTGTCCGCTGTCTGACAAATTAGACTGCAAATTAATTTTGTGTCTCCTCTATAAAGCTGAAATGATGACTCAATTACAGTGTTTTACAGTTGCACACATTCCTCTATGTTGAGTCATTTGAAACTTTTCACATTAAGATTCTCTCACCAGCATGCAGCTCAGGACAACAGTTAAATATAAAGTCTAAATTCCAACCAAAACACCTCAGACAAACCTAAAAATCAACTCTTGTACTGTTACACTGACAATATTTATCTGCCATAAGTAACACTTTTCCAGTCTCTAATTGTAGCATTGCAGTTTGTATCTGTGCTGTAGCAGGCATTTTTTGCAGAGTTGTTTTTACTCATATTAATAAACAAGTCTATGCACCAGTTGGATGTAATGGAATTTATCTATTCGAAACCCAACTGCTCCTTCCCAGCAGCACCCTGTGAACATGAAACTTTATTTCTCTTCACCATAGAAGTCGAGCAACTTGTGAAACTTCAAGCACATCAGTAACCTAACATCCATACAGGGTTTATAGTATGCAATCGTTCAAAAATAAATAGTATGATAAATAGTGTATTTTTTAACTTGCTTATGTTGAATTGGAACTGGATGTTATGTATCTTTGAACTGATGATCACATAAAACATGTATGTCATCTTAAGCCCTAGAAAATTGTTTTGTGACTATTTATTATTTTTGGATACTACAAGGACTAAACTGATTAATCAATAATGTAACCTACAGTGCATAATTCATATGGTACATCTATTAAATCTGTTATTTACAAATCTGATCCATAGTCACTGAATTATGCTCCACTTTGCAGTGATCATACGTATGTTGCAGGTGTAAAGCCTTCCTTTGGACTTAGTCGTTCTAAATGCTGATACTTTAACTCCAGTCTGACTTACAAATCTAATATGATCACAGGGAAGTTCAGCCTCTGCAGCAGGTTTAACCTGTGAAGAAGGTGATGATGATGCATTTGAGGTAAGTCGCATCCTTAAGAGAACCGAAGCCAAGAGACTGAGTTTCTCTAAATCTACTCAGACACTTTGGAATGAAAAACAGCCATGTGTGTGTGCGAGTGTGTGCGTGTGTGTGTTTGATTTTGTTGAAGAAATCTCTCCAACAAGCGACTCTCCTGGCAGAGCTCCAAGCCACAAGTGTTTTGGTAGAGTGGCAAGATAAAGTAGTTTTCTGCTCTCATGGGACGCAGAGCCTTTAGATAGAAACAGAAACGTTCCCCGGTGTGTGTATGTGTGTGTGTGTGTGTGTACTAGTGTGCGTGTGCTTGTGTGTGTGTGTGTTTTTGTGTGTGTGCTGGCTGGGTTGCACTCTGTTTCATCAAATCTAACTTCTTTCATTCCGGTTGTTTCACGGTGCCGCAGATAGCAGCTGTATGTGTGTGTGTGTGTGTGTGTGTTCTCTTTCATGTTTTTTAACATCACTGTTTGATGTTTTTGTGGGTTTTTTTTTTTTTGGTAAACTGAAATATTGGGGTTGAATGCAGATTTTTTTTTCCTCCTTTACCTGATCGAAACTGACAGTTCAGCCCTGAAGAAAATGTTTTATTCTCTGTCTTACAGTTAATGTTTTCCAAGGCTTTTCTCACATTTCTCCTTTGATTTTTAGTCATTTACATTTTTTGCTAGCAAAAAAAAACATTGCAATGAATGGACTGATTTTTATTGTTTGCATTTTTTGTTCATAATGTTAGAGGCACTGCAATGGAATTTATTACATATCTAATTATTCAAGTGAATTACTCGAAAATCCTATTTCAGAAAATGGAGGCTTTCACCTTGCTGTAGACTTCTTGGACTTAATGTTCTTGGGAGCCACAAACTCTTCATTTTTAGTGTTTTGACGGCTCTTTTTCTCTGGTGGACATGGTAAACTCAAGTCTCATCCATGGTTACAAATTGCCAGAGAAAAATCTTGAGATCTGCCTCTAAAATGGCAAGATTGTCATGTACATGATGTGTCAAGTCGACTTCTCATCAGGCCAAAGGAGTTTCGGGACTCAGCGAGCTGACACCTTGTCATTTCCACTTTGCTGCCGATAACCGCATAAAACACACTTTGGGGAGATACACACCTCTGTGGCAATACACCGTTATGTTATTTGTCAGTCTGTCAGCATCATGTCATGTATCTGACAGTGATCTCCTGCGTGGTGACAGTGACCAGCCTCCCAGGAGGGGGGTCAATTTCCAGGCAATCTCTGCTACGTTTGTATTCAGCTGCTTATTTCTTCACTGTGCTGTAATAAGAAGCACCATCCCTCAGTTTCTCCATCACATTGCTTTAAACCTCCTTTGGTGATAAACCCTTGAGACTGAGGCCACGGATGACTGCACAAAGGCTGATGTTTTCCATTGTCACACAGTGCTGGTTTTTATTCAATTTTTATTTACCTGAAACAAAAAATATCACAAAAGTTATAAACTTCTTATTTTCTGCATAATTTCTCCAAAAGTTGTAATGGTCAAGCATGTGACACCTTTCGTATCTCAACCTCTGCCTCATTATATCATGCAAATTTTATCTAGACTTTCATGGTTCTCTTTTGATGAATCCTACTGACCCGATTTTTTCCTGATTCAATCATTATGCCTTCTAAAGGTCAGCATGCTGGTATGGTCTTTGTAAGAATGCTGATGTTAGCATTTAGCTAACTAGCGTGCTGCGCTGAAGTACAGCCTCACAGAGCTGCTAGCTTGCAGCTGGCTGGCCAACCTCTTTACTCTCTATCCATCTGCAAAGACAGACACGAAACAAAACTGTCTGGAAACAAGGCATTAGTCTCCTTAATCACTCGAAATGAACAAATTTGCCGAAAAGTTGATATGTAAAACACTATGGCACTCCCCCTCTTAAACTGAATTTGCTGATTGTCATTTAAGCTTTGAAAGGAGGAAGTCTTTGTTTAAACCTAGCTTGTATACACAATATTTGGTAATTTGACAGAATGTTGCAGAAACCTTGTTGTCTAAGTGTGCAACTCAAAGTTCAACCTCCAGACAGGCAAAATAGGCTTTAAATTGGGCCCGTTATTGGCCCTAAGCTAGATAGTGGTGGGCCTAAAAAAAAGTTCAGGGTAAACTCTCATCAGTAATTACTGCTGTGCTAACAACCATCACACAGGAAATAAGATCCAGAAGAAGGTAATAGGGTGATAATGTGAACATTTTAATCAGCTTTAACAAGTTTCACAGCTTCCCTCTGTCCCTTCTTCACCCTCCTTTGTTCTGTCTAATTCATATGGGGGCTGAAAGCTTGGTTAGTTAAAGTTAATCAGCAAATTCGGCTCCCTGGAGGCCAAGCTGCATTCACTTTACAGCACAATAGACACATTTTCCGCAACACTTTTATCATTAACAAGGCCATATTCTTCCATTAGCTACCAGTTTATTTCTTTGACCTCTGAACACACACTGGTAATTACACAAGCACCTTCCCCCACATTTCTTTTTCTTTTTTCAACGGTTCCTCTGTTCTCTCCATCTCCCCCCTCCATCAGTCTGCTCGCTTCTCGTCGCTTCCACACTCACTTTTTTCTGTGGATTGAAAGGTCTGAAATTAATTTGTAGAGGACAAGATTAATGTTGGGAAATGGAATACTGGGGCGCTTTATCATGAGCTCAGGCTGATTAGTAGAATTCAGATTGATTAAAGAATGAACTGTTATGTTCGTGTTTTAGAGCTGGTCTGTGAATCTGTCTGACTGCCTTGAACTTACAGCTGAATAGTTTGATGCATTTTGTTGTTTTTTAGGGTTTTTTCTTCCTGTTTTCTAGTGTGATGTATCCCACCTCCCCCTGGTGGGCTGCGAGGGCATGAGACTGCGAGGAGGGCGGGGTTTCAACCCTGAATCCCACCTGGAACTGGCCCCTCCCACTCCATCTCCTTCTTCTGTGCCTCCTGTCGCATGGTTGCCTGGGGTTCTTAAGAAGGGTGTACGCCTTCGTCTTCGCTTGGATCGCCACGATGACCGCGGAAGGGGCTGCTGGCAGCTGGTTGACTTGGAGGCGGAGTCAGAACCAGTTGGGCGGAGACTAAGGAGGCAGGCTCCTGGTACCTGCACACAAAGTAAGAGTCAACTCTCTAAAAAAGGCATTTGCTGCTCCTTTATTTTGAAAGGGATTTGGTCAGGCTGCTATCTTTGCTGGAATGTAATTGGTATTTATATGTTTGATTGTCTTTCAACATCTGTGGAGGAAGTATTTAGTTGAAGTAGCAGAGTTATTTCACTCTGTTATTAGCAAAAGCCCTGCATCTAAAATCTATCATAAGCAAAAGTATGTAAGAATAATTAATTATATACAATTATAATCATGGCAAAATAGCCTCTGTCATTCTTAGACCTTTATTAATTATATTATTTGGACATTATTACTATTGCATCCAAGTTTCAATTAGTTGAAAAGGAGGGTTATTCACACTAATACATCGTAATATCTTACATTTGTATATAATTTTGCTAGTAAATTTAACAATCAGCACCTGTAAGAATAAATGTAGTGGAGTATAAAAGTAAAGAAATAAAAATACAATTAAGATGAAGAATGAAAACATGGAAATAGAAATACTTAAGTAAAATAAAACACCCAAAGACTGATCTGAAGTACCATATTTTAGTATGTATGTACTTTCCACCACTGTTAAATAGGACAACTCTAGAAGTCGATTTTAAAATATGTGCAGTCTATTTGGACTTACATGTGTGTGCGTGTGTGTGAGAGTGTGTGTGAGAGGGGAGCTGATTTATCAGATTTTCCCCTTTTCTCCCTCTGACCCATAAGTGATGAAAAGACCAACACTCTCCACCTCTCCTGTCTTCTGGAGTGTGTTTTGCTATGAAGGGGCTAAGTGGAGATAAAGGAGGGGCAGAGTGTGTTTGTGTGTATTTGTGCGTGTCCATGTGTGTCAGCCAGCACACCTATTTAATACACATATTGTTGTTTACGTGTTTATTTATTCCCACCTTATCACATGACTCTGGCGCAGGATCCGATTTCACTGTCTGTTACCATGGTGACGCCCTGCCTGAGCTGTAAATAAATTCAGGGGGTTTGTTGTTACATTGATTAGACAAAACTACACACACACACACACACACACACACACACACACACACACACACACACATACACACAAATTTATTCTAACACCAGGCAAGAGTATATTGTTTCTAGATAAAAAGCGTTTATTTTATGCATGCATTACGGTGGGATGCACTGCTTAGACTGCTTGTTTATTTGTGTGTAGGTGTGCAGTTTGGTGACACTTCAGTATAACTCACTTCATTGCACTGCCCTCTCTGCATAAGTGAAAACAGATACAAATCTCCATCCCCTGAAGCTGGTGATTAAGTTATGCTAATCATTGCCGATCATTGCTGCATTACTCCAGCCATAACAGTTGGCTCCAACCGCTTTCAAATGCTCTCCTCTGACACGCAGCTCCAAAAGGAGACAATATCCCTGCATTGGAAAATAAAATTATAGGGTTCGCTGATTGCTTAATTGCTTAATTAGCCATAAACAAATTAGGCTGTGGTCCAAAATGTATTGTGTTAGGGTTGCAGTGCAGTGGTGCAAATCTTGCCCCTCGCCTGGAAAAAAAAAAGGGTGTTGTCTCAAATTGTCAGCTAGTGTTAATGGGCTCCCCAACCAATTCTTTTTAAGTAAAAGATGATTATCTGTTCTCTCTCAGTCTGTCTCTGTCTGTAATGTGATGCGCTGTAATGGGACGGGACTGATTGAGGAGGGACATCAGGATTAATCTCACTGTGTAATTACTTTTATGATTTATGATTCGCTTTCTTCACACACACACACACACACACATGCATACACACACATACACACACAGAGCGGCCCCCTACCGTCACGATCAGTGTATATGATGAGTGTGAATGTGTGTCAGCACTCAGTATCGTAGCTTTATTGTCCTGACCTTGCTGTTTTTTTTGTTTTTTTTTTTATTCTCACTTATGAGATTCAAGTAATGAAATACTGCAATTTGTCTGCCTGTCACATCCAGTGTTTAAACAGCTTGTGAGCGACCGCTTCACCGCCGACTCCTGACAAATCTCTTTACACGCTGGCAGCGGCTGTGCGTGCAATCGAGGGCACGTCTGCGTTTGATCCTCCCTGTGAAAGGTTAACCTGATTTTGATTGAGTGTTAAAACCCACCAGTGTTGCTTCTTTGACCGCAACCTGAGCAAAACTAATCAATATTTGGTGGTAAAGGGGGAAGAAGAAAAAATTCTGCTCTTGTAGCCAATAAGAACAAATGAAATAAGCACTCTGGAGCCTTTTTCTTGTAATGCCTGCACCATAGCAGGTGAAAAACGCACAACCTTGCCTTTGGCTGGTCTTCTTTTCTTTCCATGTGTAGATTTTTTATTATAGATAAAACAAAAGCAGCATATATGAGCTGACACAAAGGCAGAGAGAGTCTGTAAATAAAAGGAAGGCAGTGAGCTTTGACAGCAGCATGATCTTTTATCACAAACAAAAGCAGCAGAGAAATCCTGGAGGGCTTCTGCTAGAACCTTTTGATGTTTACAGAAAAAATTGATCTCTTTACCTCAATGCCAGGCTGCATAAGAAAAGTTCAAGCATTAAGGAGTGATTTCATATTTTAGGATTTTTTGGTGCAGTTCTCTAAACTGGACTCTCCCTGTGAAAATTTGAATTTCCCTCAGAAATAATTTGCGGACAGATTACAGTTTGTAACCTGAACGCTTGTGGCACAAAACACTGCACAGCTTGAATCCCGCTCTAAGCTTTAGTTGAAGACGGTAAAGAGAAACCCTGAGCTGCAGCAACTGTAATTACATTACAGTCCCACACAGCCACACACAGAAACACACACACAGACATCGTTTTGAGCTCAGCAGGTCTGCTGCCGCGGGATGTTAGAGGCGTGTTGCTATGACGACTGAAAGGGGACACAGAGGAAGGGGGTTAGGGTAGAAGGGAAGGGGAGGAGGGGGTCGTTTCGGAGGAAGGTGGTTGGAGATTGAGGAAGAGAGAAAGAGACGCACGCAGCAGAGTTGCCGGTGTCTTGACAGTGTGTAGCAGCAGTGAGCAGCAGAGGCAGGCTGCTGGAGATCCGTCAGGGGAATATTCAGAAACCTGCTGCTGGAGTGAAGCATCACACAGACAGTGACGGCTGTGTGCATGGTAGGCAACGCTCAGAATCATAATTTCTGTGCAAATTTTAACCTTTTTTTCAATGTGTTTTGGTGTTAGAGGATGGAGGGCATCATGCATATTCACGTGTTCTTGTCTCTGTTCCTGTTTTTTTTTCTCTTTTCTGCGATGACAAATAGTGTCATCACAGGAAGAGAATTTTATTTTCTACAGTAACTCTCTGCACTAAGATCAAGCCAGTTTTTAATATTTTTTAAGAAATAAAATAACGATAGGTTTATGACAGCTATTTAGTAAACATCAGCCTCTGTAAAAGTGCAGTCAGCGCAGCACTAAACAGCCTAGCTTCTGATTCAAAGGCCATGTCAGGTAAGTGATTGCACTGCATGAATGAAATGATGGACGGATCGATTGAGAGAGGGCTGAATGTGAAATTCATGGCCATGTGGATGAATGGTACCAAGACAAAACACTTGAAACCACTGCTGAGTGTGTCTGAATGTGCTTTTGATTCATTGTTTGATTATGTGGGTGTTGTGGATATGTGTGCTTTGCTTTCACTTCCTCTGTGTGTGTGTGTGTGCATGTGTGCGTGCGTGCGTGCGTGTGTGTGGCTTTGTCTCTCTCAGTGCAGTAATGATATTTATTGCAATCTCTGTTGTTGAAGAGGGGGAGGGGTATAGTGGAATACAAAGCTGTATTTGGCTTTGTGTCTACTATTTCGTATAGTTTCTGTTTGTGTGTGAGTGTTTGCGTGGGTGTGTGTATTAGTGTGTGTGTGTGTGTGTGTGTGGAGGGGGCAGTCTCACATGTACATTGAAGTTTCCGCTCCAGTTTGGAGGCAGTGGTGCATGCAGTTTAAAGCTGCCACTTCCTGTTACTTTGAAATTACGTTCGATAATCTCTCCGTCTCTCCTCTCAGGTCTGATGAGTTCCTTGTCTGCTGGCTCAGAGATGCAGACTCCCGCTCTCAGCCCCGAGTTCATGGTGGGTCCCCAGGGTAAGGTACCTGGCAGAAAGAGAGGACGTCCTCCCGTCCGTAAGCTGGAGTTCCAGAGTCACTACGTTGAGCCTATGGTGCCCATCAAGGTCCCAAAGAAGCGAGGCAGGAAACCTGGCTTTAAGGTCAGTCGGTCATTGCTTACTGTGTGAAATAGTGCCACATTTTAAAGCTACCCTGTTTAGTTCTTTTGTGAGCAAGTGTTGTGCTTATTTTCAAATTTGAAACTAAAATGCTTCATGTTTCTCTCTGGTTGAACAAATGTGTTGAAATCGTTTCCTTCCTCATGAAATGTTTGAAACACAGATTATGAATATATTAAAGACTTACTCACATCCACATTTACAGAGCTAGCAGTCCTCTTCTAACCAGCTTTATGCCGGTTCATTGCTAAGTGTGTTAGCATGATACTGCCACCAAATGTGGATAATTGGGATATTGCGAAAGCTCTTGAAAGGAACATAAATATCACATACTGCACATGCAAGTTGTTGTGTTAGCCAGTGGAGCACAACACCACCCAAACCAGCAGGGAATCACTTACCAAAATGTTGCTCCATATTGCCTCTAGTGGTCAAAGACTCAACAAGGTACCTTTAATTTCTTGCCTATCACTAGTATTTACACTGCAACATGTAAAGCATAACTATGCTTTTGCTATTAGTAGTGCCACTTATATTGGTAATCGTATTGATAATGTTAGTGGTGTTTTTTTTAAATATTGCCTTTATAGAGCAGCCTCCAGTTCTGGCCATCGGGTCACTGGATGTCCCAGTATAAGCAATATTAAATATTACTATCATTTTTGGAACTGGCACTGGTACTCTTATTGGTATCATTATAACTACTGAAAATGGAATTGCTATTAGCATTTGGGATAGTACTGATATTTCTAATAGTTGTACTCATTAGAATTGGTTTTAGTAGTTTCAGTGATCTGCATGTAGCTTTGAGCCTCTGATTTTTCATCTAGTTCCACCATCATATTAAAACTTCCACCACCCATCTCACACTTAAGTAGATGACTGAATATTTCTTAAACTAATGACCAAAGTCCCACTAGCCTCAGGTACACTTGCTACCACAGCCATACACAGTATAATAGAGGTAGACGTAGCTTTAAAGTCTAACCAGTCTAGCCATGTTGAAATGCTCTAAACATGATTTCTTCATATTGGCCAGAAAGGGGCAATCCCACTGGTTAGGAAAAAGAGTCATTGTCTGCAAGAAAACTAAGTCATGGTGACTCTGTCCACTTCTTTATACAGTCTATGATCACACAACAAAGTTGTGTCACCTATTGGCCAAGTGCCACATTTTTGTCTTCCACTCGTAGTTAGGTTAATAATTTTAGTTTTCTAAAGTAGTGAGAACTACAGCCGTTTGGCCTCCTGCTGAATTATATATGTTTTTTAGAATACTGGAACACAGTTGATTTGTTTGTTTGTGTGTGTGTGTGTGTGTGTGTAGCTGAAGCCCAGGACGGTGATGTCCCCACTAGCCAACTCTCCTCCCAGCAGCACACCAGAACCTGAGATGGGCTCCCTCCCACAGGACGCTGCTATTGTCCCCCACTCCACCACACCACAAGTCCTAACAGGTAACACCACACTCAATCACACATCTTATTTTATTTTTATTCATTTATTTTCCTAATTACTTTATCAAACAGGGACAATTTGCATTAATCAACATTCAAGCATATGTAAATACACTCAAGCTAGCTAAAAGGCTAGTTTTCTATCGGCATACCTTTTGCCAGACATTGTTAGGCATACAAGAAAAGTCAAAATAATACAATAAGTTCAGCAGTTAGAAACATACACTCTTATGGCAAATAGCATTACACTTAAATAGACGATGCAGATGATACAGGTGCAGTATAGGTACAACCATGTTAAAGGTTGTTAACAAAGCGCTAGTATTCATTGTCATTGTCTCAACAATCTCAACCTTTACATGCTGATCTATCTGGTACCATGGTCATTATTGCTAACTGGTTTGCCCAGATTGAAATCCAAAACCTAACAGGAGGTATACGATGTCGGGAAGGTGCAAGTAACACTGCTAATGATTTTCTAAGCCTTGAGCTCTGGAGTCATTCAGTATGGCAGGAAGGTGGTCCTAATATTTTTACACTTATTATAAACTCACAGCTTGATGTAGTGGTGTGACTCTGTGGTATGAAATGTACTCTCCCTTCCTCTCTTTTGTTTTTGTGGCTTATCTTTTCCATCCCCCTGCTCTGACTGTGACTTCACTTCAGTGCTAAAATACACGCTTCTCCCTCTGCAAGTGTCAGCGTGGCGTCTCTCGTCTTTGTTCTCCAAATACACAGAAGACTTGTTCTCTGTGACGACAACACGGCTTTAGATGTAATACATTATACCCATGTGCATGTCTGCATGTTGAATCAAAAACAGCACTAGTTTCTCTGGGTTTACTGTGTATGTTTACTCCCTTTAATATCATATCCTCTTCTTCATTCCCTTTCAGTCTTCTTATCCAGCTTTTATTTCCTGCTTGGGCTCTGGAGAAAATCAAACATTTTTAAAATTCCTTCCCAAATGAAAAATACACCTCAAACAACCATTCTTACTGTCTAGCCCTCATTTTTTTCTTTCATTTTTTCCTGTCCTGCTCTGAATAAGCAAATATTTAAAAATTGTCTTTAGTGTATTTGAGGTGGGAATGGGAATCTCATGTGTCAAGGACCAGCGCTTCGCTCTTTGTTCTTGCAAATCATGAAAAAGTGTTTGATGTCAGACAGTAGACATCCAGAAGCGAGGCACGCATACGCACACACACA
>JAPZDY010000010.1:9879848-9891448 GCA_029783645.1 Ctenochaetus hawaiiensis
TGTAAAGTTAGTCTGTCAGAATTTGTCTCCTTGTCTTTTATAGTTATCATAAGCTCTCGACACATTGTGAAATAGGGTCATTATGATGCAATACTCCAGACCCCAGCTGACAATTATTTCCTAAATGTTAAATGAATTATCTATTTTGTCTCTTTTTATCTTTTTTTGTTAATTGTAATTTCCCCCTAGATTGCTAAACCCCCTGAAATTCTTAGAAAAATATACTCAGGATATGAATTAATGTTGTCTGTGTTAGCTGCTTTATGGTCCTGCTCCACTTTTATATCACTCTCAGAGGGATACTACTCAAACTATTCAAAAAGATGGACAAAAAAAAACAACCTTGTATCACAATAATCTCAATAAAAGCTGGCCCATTACCTAAGGCCTCTCTCTGCGTGATGTGTTAGATGTGAAAATGTAACCAAATCTTCCCTGAGTGTAATCTTACTTTTTAGGGGCATGTGTGTGGAACCAGATCTCCCAAACCAGGTGAGTGTTCACAGTTTGCCTCGAGAGCCACAATCTTTGGTCCAGTCAACGAGTCTGTGCCTTGATGTTTTTGTTCGGTTTACTAATGTAGCTTTAAAGCTGAACATGTGAGGAAGCTTTGAATAAATCCGACACAGCACCTGTTTTGCCAAACTCACTTCTCTGATGTTATGTGCTCCACTGCAACGTGCACCAATTTAGTGTTATGGCAGGTGTGATTTCATTGCAGGAAGTTCTCTAGTTTTGCACAATGTGTTAGAGAGGATGGAAATGAGTGAAACTGGGATGCAGTAATCTATTACTTTAAGTGAATGCAGGTCAGGAGAATAAAGTAGAGGGCTAATGGTCCTTTCTCTAATTCCTATTTTGCTCCTTTTGGCATCCTTGCTTTGACCACGCCCATCTTCAAACCTTTATCTTGCTGTCCAAACCACAGTTGTAAAAGATCTGTCCACAGACATATAAAGACCTTGAATAGTACTGAAAGCCACAGCTGTGGCAGTTCCTGCTGAAATAATTGTCTCCAGGAGCAAATTTTGCCATTATGACACACACACACACACATACACACACAAGGCGAAAAACAATACCAGTCACACTGTTGTGACTAGTAAATATTGATTACAGCAGCTTAAAGCACCTCTAAGGCTTGGAGGACAAAAAGTTTAATCGTGCAGTGTTATGAAACCACAGATCACGTTGTAAATCAACCTGCATGGTGAACTCCACCATGTGACAGGCATTGAAGCTTTAATAAAACGTCAGCAGAGTAGAACAGGCTGTTGTTGTGCTGGATGTCTAAACACTTATAGTACGAGGATATTTAACTTTGTTTAAGTCACAAAACAAATCTGACTGAGGCAGGAGAACCAGCCTTAAGAGGAGAGATGTAGCAGTTATGATATATTATTCATAGGCGTGAATCGTAAAAAGTTGTGGAAAATCTTTCATACAGTTGAAAGCTGTGTTTCCTACAAATTATCTCCTCTCTTTTTTTGTGCATCTGCCATGATAAATCAGAGAAAAATTAATGTTTAAAACTGTGTGTGGTAAATTCTGGTCGACTTTTATCGTGTCCCACAGGTTTTCTGCTTCTTTAGCGCTAACAAAAGCACATTTTCCAAGGCGTAAAGTGTACTCTGTAACTGTGTTTAATGCGTGTCTCCTCCATTGTGCTACTTTGATGCAACAAAGCACGTCTCAGCCAGTGATATGTATTCAATATCAGTGTTTGGACTCGTGCCATTTTTCCACATCCCCTCTTTTCCATGTTCTATTTAACGTGAATCCAATTGTCACACTTGTGTACAGCTATCTCGTGCGCATGAATAATGTGCCCCCTCAAAACAGTGTATGTATGCCTCTGTGGATGTAATGGGCTTTAGGCAAAACACATGCAGTGATCCCAGGATGAGACACACATTTGACATGTTCTTTTATTACCTTTATGATTCCCTCTGTTCTGCAGTGTGAGCATGCAAACTGGGCACATATGTTTGTTTTTGAATTCACTCACGGATGTAAAGCAGTGTTCGCCTATGGGCATGCTGCTTTATCTCTCTGATTGCAGGGGACTCTGAGATGCATGTATATATGCATGTACATGTGTATTGTCATGGATACTGCGGGTGATGTAGAGGGGAGGAAAGAGAGCAGGAACGAGACAGAAAAGATTAATGCCATCCCTGCATTATCTTCCTTTATTCCTTTCTACAATTTTTTTTATTGTATTTATTTTATTTTGCTATCGTGTAACAACCCTTTGCACTATAAAACACAAAGCAGCTACACAGAACCCAATTCAGAATGATGTACTATCCTGAGTGATATGGTTATGGCGGAAGACCACAGGCCATGTTGATACAGATCTACAAGTCCATGTTTCTGGAATCAATGTTCACTTGCCTACTAATCTAAAAATGCTGGCTAGAAATAGGCATTTGTCATTGTTTTTGTCGAGTAGGCACATTAACCAATAATTCATTGAGATACAACAATGACACCTGCAGCAGGCTCTGTTATTACGTTGTGGCACCCTGGAAACAGCACCCCCTTAAGTTAAGTTAACACATAATAATGAATTTGCCATAATCCCAGACTTTCCCTGCCCTTAATGATACCATTTTACATGCCCACACAGGACATTAATTTTATTCTATGAATATTCTGCTTATTGTCCAACACTGTTTTCCCTGCCTGGTGACAGGTTTCCATCCACATCACTTAACAGTATTGTTAAGTATTGAAGGGCTGTTGAGTAATGCACTCTCATATTATTTGGCAGACTTACAAGAGACAGATGACAAGAGAATTGTCAGAATCAAAGCAGCAAAAGTCAAGATGTCTGGACTTTAAGGCCAATCTTCTAAATACTTGATCTCATTCTATAATACAACTGACAATTGTCTTTCATTAGACCTGTCATGCTCACAGCTTTTAAAGCTCATACTCTTAAAGTGTAACTTAAGTTTTTTGTTAAAATTACAAGCCTATGTAGCTCTAATGACATCATCAGAATAGTTTTTCCATTTTAAAAAGATATTGTCAGAGCCAGAGAACAGTTTATAAAACTGTTTTCACAGCTAAAAAATTCTTTCTATAATAGAAAAATGAAAATTGCTTGAACAGCTCTTAAAAAAGAGCCAAGAGGACATTAGTACAGCAAACAGTAACCAACATGGGATTAGAATGTTAATTACAAACTGTGATACGTTATTTATTGTTATTTCCACCATGTACAGTTTCAAACACATAGAAATGAAATTTGTACAAGACTACATAAAGTGCATGCGTGAAACCATAGACAGACAGAGCAAAGCAGGCTATTTCGAGGCAAAATTACCAGCAATGTTATAGTTCAAAGCTTCTGCAAATGTAAAGAGAAGCTGCTGTGGTCTTTTCTTTACATGTACAGCTGTTCTAAGATGCACACAAACTCATATATCTGAAGGTTCCTCACAAGTTATCCTAGGTAGAAAACTTACCTGTATTCAAAGAGAGTATTTTCCTGCTCCAGTCACATTTTTACAGGCATCTAATTAGCTCCCATCACAGTTTTATCTGCTGGCAAAGATGACTTTGCAACAATCCAATCTCACCACACAACTGTAGCCTTCAGACCCCGCTGCTCCAGTTTCACTGCAGCCTCAGTATTGCTAAGGATTTCCTTTTCTAAACTTGTCTACCGTGTCCTTTTTTTATTGCAGTGTGAGCTCCAGAAAATATACTGTCGGCTGCACTATTTCTGACAACAACAACAACAACAACAGGGCTGACTTTGAGGTGGTGCTCACCTTTTCCTGCGGGATTATCAGCCTATTCCCCCCAAAAAATCTGCCTGTGTCTGCCCTCTGCCCAGCCTAGCAGGGGTTCACTAAGAATATTCAGCCTCAAAATGCTCCTGTTGTACTGTTAAGTTACTCTTGATGCTTGTGCGAAAACAGTGCCACATGTTCTTACCTGTTTTAGCCTCAACAGCAGCCTTAAACTGATGCCATATCTCTAAATAAATGCTAACGATGATGAATTAAGAGGAAGAGACTTGAATTCGCTCTGCTGCAGATGCCGCTTCAATTGATGACTGATGTTTTTGAATATTTTTTTGGAGACTATTTATTGAAATCAAATGTGGCAAATTCCCAAACGATTTGGACTGAAAAAGAGCTGATCTGCAGGGGAAGAGGCATTTGTGCAGAGATCAACAGTCTGACATCTGTCTTCTGAGTGTGTTGGCTGGTGTATACTGTTGCTGCAAGGCTTTATGTCGCTTCGCCATCTGGAAAAATACCAGAGTCGGACACATCTCTACTGATGGCACCATTTACGTTCACCAGTTTGTTACAAGGCATCAGTTGTTCTCTGGTCTCCTTCTGTGGCCTTGATGCTCATTTTGCTGGCACCGTTGCCCCGTGCAGAGAAGTTTTTCTGAATTTAAACCACTTTTTTCTTTTTTTTTTTCAGGGGTTAGATTAGTAGTTTGCATTTGATTAAGTGCAGTTTTACTCACATTAGAATTTAATCCATATGGCTGCTGCAGCTGTGCCTGTGCATTCACTGCAGAATCACTCAACTGCCCCAGTCTGCCTTTAACCCACTGAATACTGGGAAAATCACAGCACATCATAAACTACAGGTATAATTGAAATATATTAATATTATAATGATATAATTTGGTTTTGCCTCATACCCCAAAATTGTGTTAATCCAGATTTCTCCCTGTCATGCACTGATTCTGCTTTGCCTGAGAGACAATCTTGGCACCTCCTGCTATTTCTCTACCTGCTGATCTGTTTTTTTTTCCATGGCCATCTTTCTTATCCTCTACAGATTTTTTCCGACTCTGTCAAGTCGGCTGTATGCAGAGCCTTAAGCCTCTCCTCCTCACTCTTTATTGCATCTGTCCTGCAATATCCCTGCTTCTGACTGTGCCAAAGAGTTTGTCTCTACACTTCAATGAGTCTTAAGATTGTGTCAGCTAGTATTTCAAAGTTGCAACATGCACCACCTTCCTAAGCTTTTTTTTTTCCACTGTGATATTGCAGGATTTGTTTTTCTCATCTTCGGAAAAACCTTCCTTGCCATTTTCCCCCTGAGAAGTTCTTGTATTTACTCAGCGTGACATTCATTGTAACCAAAACGAGGTCATCAAATCATTAAATTTCTTCAGTAGCTCTGGTTTCAAGCTGCAACATTAGTCATACTGTCTGCATACGCCTGGATTGGTTGGGAGAACAGCCATCCCTGCGGGCTTCCTCTACCTACACTACTATCAAATCAGTTTGATGGCCTAATGATTACTTCTAGTACCATGGAGAAATCATGAGGGGATATTGCACACCCCGCTATGATGCCTACTCCACTCTGTTGTAGTAAAGCACATTTGATTATGCTAAACACATCCTCTGACCACATTTTTAATGATGTTTGGAACTTGAAAAGCCTCCCACAAATGTTATTTAGAATCACATTGAATGCATTAACAGGGTCAAAAAAATAATACACTTTTCTCCTGCTTGGCTAACTGAATATTTAGGGAAATTATATGAGTGTACTCAAAACAACAAGAACAACCACATTTTTTAGTGTTTAGTGTCAAATTAATACTTTTTTGTTTGTTTGTTTTTTTGTTGACAGACTCAGCAGAACTACACCAAAAATGTCTTTTTGTAAATTCAAAAGTGAGCCAAACTTTCAGATATCTTACAGAAGTTTGGTAAAGACAGTTATGGAAATGAGTTATCTTAACTTATAATGTTTATATCTTGTGTCATTTTTCATTTTTATGCACTGCACTGTTTGTTTAATATGCTGATAAAAGTGTTGTATTTTGTTTAGTTTTGTGTTTTTGCATTGATGTTCAAAAAGTTTGTGTTTTTATGCGTGGGTGATTCAAATCAAAAGGACATGCATCCATCTATATTTCAGAATAAACCAATTCTTTGATGCTAACCTGAAGTGCTCAACCAAAATACTTTTAAGCAGTCGTGATGACCCTCGCGTTGGGTCATCATGTTATGTGTCATGACAAGTGTCTTTTGTAGAAATAGATGTGATTGTGAGGCTAAAAGGTGCTGGTTTCTATTGTTGTTACATGAGAGTGAGCTGTTGGTTTGTGGCTCTAACTAATTAAAGGGTTCAGTGTGTAGGATTTAGTGCCATCCAGCTGTGAAGTAGCAGATTGCAGATTGATCTTAAATCCCATGACTTACCTTTTCCTACCGAGCATGTATGAGGAGCAGCTGAGGCTGCGATCGGTCCCCCTTTGGAGCCATTTTTGATGTGTCCATTGTGAGCTACTGAAGAAACCGGGTGGTGCAAGACTGTAGACTCTATGGAAGAAAACCTGTTCCCTTTGTAGATATTCATTCTAAAGTAAGAAAACATAACAATTAATGTCTTCAGGTGATTTTATACCAATCAAAACATACTTATAAATATTATATTCCATACTGGTCAAATTCAACCAATAGAATCCTCTAACGGCAGCAGAGTTTTAAGAAACAAGTGAGTTCAAATGAGTAAGAGGAGGAAAGAAAGACTTCCAGGTTTGAGTTGGGTTTGAGCATAAAAAAAACACAATGCAAGAATTCACCAAAGCAGATTGATAAAATGAGTTTTCTTTTACTCACTAATGTAAATATTCACCCTTTTAAAAATAGACAATGACAGAAAGCAGGCAGGTCATCTAGAGACACGACCATGGCTTTTGGGAGAAGCTGATGGAACTCGCCTGCAGAGAAAGCTAGCAAGTCCTTAGGACTGGCATCACAGATAGGGAAAGACACTTGGTTAAGAGCTGCTAAATGAATGAATCAAAGCTATTCATGCACCCAGGATAACGTTGTAACATATCACTATGTCTTCACATACGTGCCATGTTTGGGGGGAGCCTTTCAGGGAATGAGTATCAGGTGCTCTGTAACTTCAAATGGTTAATATGTTTGATCAGCCCTCTTATCCCCCCATCTAACAATTACAACATTACTCATTTTTTAGCTTGTCTACTAAAAAAAAATACCAAGTAGATTATTAGGAACACTGTTTGTTTAGAGTTATTTTGGTTGACCCTAACCCTAAGTTTGGTATTTAAATACACTTCCTCCCCCTCTACTGGTGTTGCATGCTTGTTTATCTTTTTTTTTTTTAATATAGTAACTCTAACAGATAAACTCACACACAGCCTGGGTGTGCACACGTCCTTGTGTGACTCTGGGGAAGCATTGTTGCAGTGTTGCCATATTGATTTTTGTATGAGTTCTCTTAATAAATCTTTATCGTTCACAGAGGAGATGGGAGAGAGGAGATGGAAAACAAAGAAGATGAGAAAAGAGTAGCATCAGACTCAAAAATGAACTTCACATTTTGCACAAAAGGAGCTGCACCTCTGTTTCCAAAGATGTCCCCGATGTTTACAAATTGAACCCTCCTAAAAATATCATCCTCTCTTTGGCTCTTTGTTGCAACCTGTGCAAGGACAAAGCAGCAGGTGATATCCAACACCTGGCACCAGTTGAAGCCAGAGGCCGGCCAACCCCTGCTGGCCCTCCATGTGCTCTGCACAAGGATCCAAAGGCCCTCAACCACAAGCACAAACACACAACTACACATCTTGTTCTAACTGGCAGCACCAATCGTACATGAACAATTACTGAGGCTGCCAGATGGAGTGGGGTTAGATTGGATCTATACCAGCTATAAGACTGACAGTTACCCCCAGCAGAGAGATCACAGACACGAGGGAGTGATGCTGCTTCTGCACTCTCTGGCCTTTCAATCACATGCTGCCCTGAACTTTCTTTACTGTCAGTTACTACCATTGTTTTTCTTTTTTGTATGAAAACAAACACGACAATCCAAAGATTCATAAATGAAGCACTTTGCATTTTTGCATGTAATTATTTAAATGTTCATGCACTTTAACACACCACTTCACCTTGTGCAAGCACATAGTCTTTAGTCATACTTTTATGATACATATGGGACAGACAAGCAACAAGCAACTCATTTTACCATTGCCTGGACAAGGACAAAACATTTCAAGTTCATACTGAACTGCTGATAAGAGCTAGTATGACCCAGTGCTGTCAACTTAGATTCCATTTGTTGATCCATTTACTGCATCTACAATCTGTCCATAATTTTGTAAACCTTGATGGACCATACTGCATTTGCAAGGATGCATATTCTGCATGCAGGATGGATTCAACCACTGTTGGCCTTCTTTAGGTTTCTTCCAATTTTACTCTTTGTAAAGAGCTTTGGGAAGGGGGTGTTTTTTCCATATCCAAATCAAGGGTCGAAGGATAGAGGAAGTCATCTGCTGTACAGCTTTTAATACCCTTTGGGGCTAATATGCTAGTGCCAACGCTGGACACATCAGAGCTATCACTGCACAAACAAACCCTAATGATATATGAGATGATATCTCAGTGAAAATTTAAGTTCAACAACAGTTCAACAACAGTTCAACAGTATTAGACCTTGGAGTACCTAGCACTACACTATAAAAGCTTTTGGGGTTTGACTGCAGTGTGCCTCCTAAATCATCCTGAGAAAAGCACAGGGAAGATGTTGAATTTACAGGAAGTTTTATATCTGTGTGTATATGTGTGTGTTTTAGTGCCTTAATCCTTGCAGTGCTTCCCTCAGCTTTTCTCGTGGACCATGGACAGAGCAAGAATAGGTGATGAGCTTACAATATGGAAGCCACAGGAAACATTCATTTGTAATCCAACAGAAGTGTTGGTGTGGAACTTCTCCTGACTGACAATATTACACTGAAAAGTGATTTTGTTCTGCAGTCCTGAGATCAGATAGGAAGAGCGGTGCATAAAACTGGAATTCAGGACTTTTTGTTCACTGATACGTCCATTTGAAATGTATTGCCTGTACTATATATGTGTGTGTGAGTGCGTGAGTGTGTGCGTGAAGGAGAGGGAAGGATCGATGGTGAGAGACGGAGATAGGAGGAAGGGAGATTCTGCACTGGCGCGTGGCAGGCAGGTTATTACAATAATGAGGATGGATGTGTTTATCATGAGTTGTGTATCCCATTCCAATCCTTCCCTCCTTCTCTCCACCCTCCATACCTCTTCCACTTTCTGGCTCACTTGAGTAGCTCCGTCTGCGTTTTACATCTGGTGGACCGGGACCTCATCGAGATGCTCCCAACTCGCTATTACAGCTTGTCTCAAGAAGAGGGTGTGTTTGTGTGTGCGTGTGTTTGTGTGTGCATGTCAACCTCCTCCAACTCTTCCACCTGAAGCCGACACCCTTCCACCTTTGTGGCAAAGGCCAGGTGTAGCTATGGAGGGGGTAATGGGGTGTGGAATTTGGACAGGGGAAAAAGAGCCACTCCACAATTCAGCGCTTTCTGACAGGGCCCCATGTTGATAACCCTCCATCACCTCCCCTGCTGGTTGTCAGACTGCCCCCCCCCCTTATTTTTTCCTATTGTTTTTAGCCTCAATCATCTAAGAGGCAGAGGCGAGAGAAATCCAATTTTCAGGGCACCTTCTTTCACGCATCCTTGTGCACATCCATCCATCTGTCCATCCACTCCAGAGTCCCAAACCACTAGATTTCCTCCACAGGTCATTGCATCCGTAGAGCATTAGGACATTTGAGTGACAATAACAGACCCAGAAATAGCCCTTGTAAATGATGGAGGTTGTTAAAAGGTACCAGATTTTTTTTCTGAGTGTGCTGAAACTTTTTCCTTTGGGAAAAATGAAGAAAGCAAATAGAAGAAATGTAAAACCTATAATCTAAAATGTTCCAAAAAACATCCCTGAAATTCTGTTTCTGACAAAAGTATCACTCTTTCAGATTTGCTTTCATTTCATAAGATCAGAACAGTCATTCTGCCAAAAATCTGTTTCGGAAATACTTTTATTTTTTCCCTGAATGCGCCTCACAGAGTTAATGTTGGTTGTTCTGAAAAGGGTTATTGAGTTAAATTGATCACAGAGTTGCTGTGCTGTGTTGATGTCTCTGCAAAAGGAATCTTGATCCCTGATCCGCAGTGGCACATAGGATCACTTCAAAGCTCCTAATTAAATCATTAAAATAGAGTGACACTAAATCAAAGTGATCATTGGGTCAACGGATCAATACTTTGCAAATCCTCTTTGCAAACGCCCTGTCACTCCCATGCTCCGTGTCTCTCCCATGTGCACTCAGACATTCTTTGTATTCACCTCTTTGTCTCACACACTCTCTGTGTTTACCCCTCTACCCTCTCCTCACAGATCAATTCAGTCAGCTTCATTGGTTCAAAAGTAAACATTTGCTTAATGGCACAAAAATAACAGGGAAAGACCTGGTTTCTAATGAGCAATTGATCCTTTTCTTTGACCCTCTTGTCTTCGTCTTGCACACAGATAGCTTCCAACAGCGGTGTGCCGCATTGTTGCTCTCTTGAAACTTCTCACGCGTCACAATCAGCACAACTCGTAGTGTCATAGAAAGTTCATGATAAAAACAGAGCTCCTCTCAACTCCCTCTGGTGTTTTTTTGTTCTATTTATGACTCAACATGGTAATTATCACTTGTGTGTGTGTTGTGTGAGTTTTATTGGAGTGAGCATACGTGTGTTTTCTGTGTTATGTTCCCAGAGATGGCCTCATTCTGGCAAATGGGTGCGACCAACCAAAGCTGATGCTCAAGTGCTAATCAGTGGCTGTGTGATTGGCTTTGGGTAAGCGTTAAAGAGAATTGCCTTGCTTTTTTTTTGATGAGTCAAGAACTGACATGCCTTCGAATAGGCTGCCTCAGATATGAGTGCAAGTGATTTTAGGTTTGTGAGCAGTGCAAATATACCCACATTATCCTTAAATTATACTTCTGAAGCAAATGGATGATTCCCCAAAAACATTAGATGATGTTACTCATTTCATAACACTCACTTTGAGTTTTCTCATGACTCATGCCATCTCAGTTCTCTACTCTTTATGTGCAAATAAATCCTTACATCTCTCTGTTACATCCATTTGCAGAGACCAAATGTGGTACATATGTGGTACAAATGGACACAAAGAAAGGATTAACTTAATGTATAATATTTGCTGAATTTACATTAAAGTCTAAATAAATTAAAGCTGCAAGCAGCGTTCGATGAGCCCTCGCACCCCGCCACCTGCCAGAGCCAGCAACTCGCCCAGACACGGCCGAGCACTTGCGCTCGGTCCACACTGTGACCCCGTAACTGCACTCACTGCTTTAAAGTGGAAATCAGGCAGTGAATCAAGTTAATCGATGTGCTAAATCATAGTCACTTCTATTCAACAATGACCTGACATTGATTAAAAATGTAAACATATACAGGGAAAAAACAATGTTCCCTTTTGTATTTCCTAGCACGGATGATGCCAGCTTTCACCACTGTGACCTGTGACGTCACCGGGTTGCTTGGTAGCTCAGGAGTTACAGAGTTAGCAGTGACGGCCCATGACAGAAAGTGAAAGATAGAGCTACAATGACAAAAGGGAGTTCACTACTGCAGTGTTTCCCATTAATCAATGAGACTGTGGCGCCCCGCCACAGTCTCATATGGAGAAAAAAATACGATCTGTCACTCTGTCAGACCATTACACAGCTGTACTTTCCTA
>JAPZDY010000010.1:9891548-9907947 GCA_029783645.1 Ctenochaetus hawaiiensis
TTTAACAGCATCGGAATTACTTCGTCAAACACGTTCTCGTTTACATTCGTTTATACTGTATTCGTCCATAAATTAGCCACATCAGAGTTTAAGCCGGAAAAGCGTCGGAAAAAAGTAGCGGACAGTAAAAGTCAGATCACAGGAGTGGGAACATGTTTTTCCTCGGAACCAAGTCGCCCATCTCTATCTTCAATTAACGTCCCTCACTCATAACTCGCTGAGGCTCTTCACTTTTTTTCGCTCTCTCCGTGCTCTCTCGCCTTCACACCTGATACAAAAATACGCATGCGCGAAGGGGAGTTTTCTGGATGGGCAGGGGAGTGTGCTGCGTGCTGTGAGGGGAGCGTTAGGAGAGAGTGAAAGAAGCAAAACTCAAAGAGAATTACATGCCGATGGCTTAAAACATTTACGTGACAATTTGTACTCGATGGTCGCGATATAGTCATTTCATACATCTCATCAGATTTACACATCGATACATCGAGTATATTCGATATATCGCCCACCCCTACTTTGAAGCTATTTACAAATAAATACATTCAAACCATTTCATCTTCTGATATTTGTTCTTATGTTGGTCATATAATTACAGTCATCTACTGACGTCTATTATCTCACTTCATAAAGTAAAATATTTGGATAAATGTAATTCAAAACCCTTCCATACTAAAACAAAGTTTTTTTTTCATATATTAAATCGTAAAGTGACAACATAACCAGAACAAAAAAATCTACATGAACAGTTTTTCAGCATTAACTGCATGACTGATCTCTACAATGGGAAAAACCTGCTCAAGTTCCCTGGGTCAGCACTTCACTGTACACTTCTCAGCTTTACTACTTTGAATTTATAATTTTCTTTTGCCACACAGTTTCCAGTCAACAGCTGTAGTCTTTTTACAATCAAATGCAGTCTGATCACTTATATAAAAGACCAAAACCATTTGCGATGTAACCTGCACATTCCTGGCCTGTTATGCACTGCAACCACTGTTATTGTGAAGTATAAACAAGCTTGCCATTACACTCAATGCCAGTTTACACAAAAAATGTCTTTGAGATGACTTGACACTGACAATTGCTTGCAATGCAACATTCGGAAACCCCTAAGTTCCGTGGATATATTTAGGAGGGCAGTTCACACCGCTGCCATTACACGAGATGGCGTATTGTTTCCATAACAACGACTCTGCTTTTGCAGGTTTTTGGTGGGCAAGCGTGATTTTATATGCTTTATAGATAATAAACTTTGTAGTGTTATGCAAACTTAAACGACAGGACAACATATATTAGCCGCAACTCACCTGGATATGAACTGTTCACAGTTCTAAGCAGTTCAATACAGTTCTACTCGAAGTAACGGTATTCTGCCCTCCCTGAACGTGTAGTGTTAAGTTTGGCAGATAGCTAAGAGTTCCCCAAATGAGAGGCAAAGTGTTCTTGCTTCCAGCTGTTTATTTGTCACTCCCAATTGAAGGTGACTGTAAAACTGACATAGAACAAAGAAAAGCCATTAATCAACATAAAATATGTCAAAAACGTTTAAGCAAATCACAGTTTTAAACAATGTTCAATGTACTTTAAGCAGAGCATCTGCCATAATAATTGGCTTAACATAAAGTCCGCTAGCTTGATGCTAACATACAATGAAAAACGCCATAGATGGGCTAGCATTGCTACCGCGGTAATTTTAAAATATCAAAGCCCGCTACTTTAACATAAACAAAGCAGTATGTAGCACATACATGTAAAACAAACACTGATACTCACAGGCATATATTTTCTCTGCTCTGTGTAAACAATAAGAACCGCTGGAGTTTGGCTGCTGACTACTTCTATTGACAACTTTGATCACTACCTTTGCCTACTACTGCCACCATCTGGCTAAGGTGTGCACAACAAAGGGGGGAAGCACACATGGCTTCTTAAGTGTATTTCAGTCATCAGTGTTCAATTTCTGTAGGAAACTTCTTAGTTGCGTGGAGGACAAAGCCTCTGCACACGGGATGCCCACTCTACTGACTGAGCTACACAGCGCCACTCCAAAATATATTATATTGTAAGTCAGTCCAGACTTCAGTCTTTTAGGTAATTACTCCACAGATGTTTTCCCCAATGTTATTATCTTCCTTGGCATCATTGCCTTTCGTTTTTGCAGTGAGTGCAAATAATTTTTTTTATTCAAATAGTTTTCATCAGAAAAGTCACCTGATATTTATTTTAACCTATCTTATCAGCTGATCTTACGAAATGTAGCATAAGTAAATACCATACCTTAACGAGCAGTGAAAGTGCTGATCAAAAGTTCTGTATATGTGCGTCCTTCGAAGAAAATATTAGCTTTTCCACATGGTGGTAGCAGAGCATCACTTTTAAGCGTAGAGCATGATTTTTAAGGGGAGAAAAAAAGTGAAAGTGAGATTTTGGAAAACCTCCTCACAAGTACCACAAACTTTATCAAATCTTACACAACTTATCATATTCTAGCAAGACACTAGGTTATATTTCCATCGGTATAGGTTTGAAGGCTGTCAGACTTATACTTTAGACTGTAGGTTTTAGACTTAGACTGTTTAGACTTTTTTCCCATTTATTTTTATGGGAGGACACAAAGGAAGGGGTTCTGAAAGTCCAACTTTGAGGGCTTCTAAAATCCAAACGATTCAAAACACATCGAAAATCCCGCGAACATTTTGATCAGCACTATGTCCTCAGTCATGTATTAGCTTCTGAAGCCAATACCATTTACGCCCTCGGAGGAGATAGATTTTGTTCAGTGACATTTTGGTTGTCAATTGTATTTTGAAATGTAAATTGCTGACTTTCTCTTGATTTTAACCTAAGGGTTTCAATACGTGATTTGTAGGCCTTGATGAGTTGTGCAATTCGGCTTTTGTTCAGTCTCTCTATGACATTATGTTGGCAGAAGTTACTGTTTTAGTGTGCCTAGGTGGCACTAGAGAGCACATTTTGGCACTTTGGGGGTCAGCTTTTCCATTTTTATAAAATTTTTCGCCAGTCCAGAAGGGCATGCCAATTTGGTGCGTTTTTGAGCATGTTCAAATTAAGGGTCAAACAGACGTAATGATAATAATTAAAGTTGCAAGCAGCGTTGGTAGAGCCCTCGCACTCTGGCCTATTGGAGAAGGTATCCTTTGCATTAAAGTGTAGACAATTAATCCATTTTTCCCATTTTTAAGGTATTTTGGGTCAATTTTCAAAAATCAAGAGCTTTATTTTGAAAGAGTTTGGTGCCATTATTTTTAGGTCATAGTGTGATGGACATGAGCACTGGCAGCTGTGTGGGGATCAGACAAAAATGCAGGCAGACAGAGAAATACACATCCAATCCAATGGAGAAATTAGTGTCAGGTGTGTGAAGATGAGAACTATCTACAGACATGCAGTATTTGTCTACTGGTTTTAAATTGCAGATCCACAGTCATTTGACCTCATGATACCTGTTTAAAGATTGACTGACAAGTCTACTGGCAGCTGTGTAGGTAACACAATGTAAGCAGACAGACGGAGAAACAAATATTTTCAAAAATAAGAGCTTTTATTTTGAAAGGGTTTTGGGGGTTTTATTTTGAAAGAGTCTGGGGCTATTGAAAAGCAGAGGATGACCTAGTGATCAGGTCAAAGTGTGATGGACATGAGTACTGGCAGCTGTGTGGTGATCAGACTTAAATGCAGGCAGACAGAGAAATCCACATTCAATCCAATGGCGAAATGGATCAAACCCACACCTGTTTGAGCTACGACAGGTCAAACATAGTTTGAGCTACAGACTTTATTCAAATTTTAAATGAGTCACAAGACTTTGATCTATAAATCTTGTATTTACATGCTTTTGCTATCTTGTACTGTTTTTGAGTTATCACAGTTTTAATTTTACAGTTTTCTCTGCTCCCTCTCAGATTTTATAATGGGTGTGTAGTGCGGAATGTTCCGGTGCTCAGAGTCAGTCACATGACCGGCAGAGTGGAGAAGGGGAGAAAAATGAGGAAATTATTTTAGAAAACTCCTCTCAGATCCCACAAACCTTTTCAAATCTACACAGACTTTTCATAAGCTAGTAGGAACTTTCGTTCTCTTTCCATTGGCATAGGTTTGAAAGTGGTCAGACTTTTACTCTAGACTGCAGGGGCCTCTTTTTTCCCATTTACTTTAATGGGAAGACACAGACAAGGTTGTGTTGCAACTCCAACTTTTAGGGCTTATAAAATCCAAACGATTTGAAAGAAAAACTAAGTAACAGTTATTTTGTTAAGCACTTTGTCCTTAGTCATTTATTAGCTTTTGATGGCGCTACCATTTAAGCCCTCCAAGAAGATATCTTTTGTTTAAAGTGAAATTTTGGCCGTAAATTGCATTTTCAAATGCAAATTGCTGAGTTCCTGTTGATTTTAGCCTAGGGGTGTCGGTGTGAGATTTAAAGGTCTTGATGAGTACTACAATTAGGCTTTGTCCCATTTCTCTATGACATTCCTGTGGGCTGCAGTGGCCGTTTTTCTGTGCCTAGGTGGCGCTACAGAGCACATTTTTGCACTGAGGGAGTCAGTTTTTCCAATTTATCAAATTTTTCACTGGTCCTGAAGTGCGTGCTAAATTTGTTGAGTTTTCAAGCATGTTTAGGGGGTCAAATTAAGGTTCAAAGTGCGTGTATAATAATAATAAGAAGAAAGAAACAGTACAGTTACAATAGGGCCCTTCCTCTGCTTGCAGGGCTCGGGCCCTAAAAAATAAAAAAGAAACCTTACAAAAACAAATAGGACCCTCGCGCCCTGGGTTCGGGCCCTAAATTAGAATTTGTCATATTAGGTGTTTCACAAAGTTTCTTTAAATGTAGCAAATCACAAAAGTGCTTGAATTTTTAAGCAAGTCTGGGTGCAAAGAGGACAGCCTATATACTTTACTGTCTGTAGTATTTGTAACATTTATCATATTTTAACTTAAGAATTTTTTTTCTTTTTTAACAATTTGGCATAAATGGTAAAATCAGTTGTAAAGTGTTTGAATAGCAGCTAACTTTAACAAGGTAGGCTATAATTCAAGCAGTTTTGCTTATGTAGCTTAGCTAACAGGCTCATGCAGTGACAAATGGATGTTTTTTCCAGGGAAGGAAGATACAATTTGATGTCAAACTGTATGACTGGTCAACAGTGCCATCACCTGAAGCCATGCTGCTCGCAGGGCTAAATAACTTAGATTAATATTTGTAATCTCTTTATAAACCCCTGTATCTCACTGGAAAACCTGAGTGCTTCATATTACTGG
This sequence comes from Ctenochaetus hawaiiensis, assembly GCA_029783645.1. Taxonomy (NCBI): domain Eukaryota; kingdom Metazoa; phylum Chordata; class Actinopteri; order Acanthuriformes; family Acanthuridae; genus Ctenochaetus; species Ctenochaetus hawaiiensis. Next base: position 9,896,829 of record JAPZDY010000010.1, read on the forward strand.
ACAGCAGACAGACAGGGATTAAGATGCCCCAACAATCTTTACGAAAAGATAATGCGTCTTTCATAAAAAGAAAAGTGCCCTTGAATTCAACACAGCCTTTACATCCCTGTGTGTTACTTAAATCTCTAGAAGCATATGGAGTGCTGGTATATAATTGTATGTCTGCTGTGCCTGCAGCTAACAAGTGCTGCCTTTTCAGAGTCTTCTGCTGTCATGGCATGATGCACCGTGTAATCTTCCCCTCGGACTGTCTGAGCTGTTGTGATACTTGAGTGTCACAGCTGACAGAGAAGGTTGGCCTCCTCAGGGCATGACATGACAACTGATGTATGATAAAATCAGCTGTGAGGTAGGTGGCAAAGTCAGGTGCATGCAGGCTGCAACAACCTCGGCAGCAGAGCAACCAGTCACACTTCATGCAGGACTTGTTTAATGATTTTTACTCTTTAAAGTTTTTAAGTGGAAGAAATGGACATTAAGCTGCCTGACGAAGAAATAAAATAGATTTTTGCACTAAGTTTAATCAGATTATCCAAGGTGTTTAGGTTGCTCTTTTTGGATAACTGCTTATACTGACACTGCATGGTGACACTTTGTACAGTAGGAAGTGAGTATAGCTCCTTATTATGAAAATGGATCTGGCAACCAGCGCTTTCTGTAAAATATGATGGTTTGGCAGAGTATTCATTTCATAATATTTGAATGTACTGTACTCTTCAGCAACAAAAAGAGATAGAGTGAGAGAGAGAGAGGGCACTCTTTCTGATGAAAGAGAGGGAGTGTGCCAGTATGAATGTAGACATGTTATAAACATTTTTAGGCCCAATTAACTTTGCTATTATCCGTTTCATCTGAATGACACTTTAGACTGGGTTCCCTCCTAAGAGACAAACGGATTTCAAATAAACAGGTCCAAAGCAGGTTGAATGCACATCAGAAGGTCTGCACTATAAACATGACTGTGACTACTACGCTGCATTTTCACTAACAATGAGGCCATGGGTTCTTACCTCTCTTGTTTGCACCTCTCGCCCTCCTCTGGGGCAGATCGGGTCTCGTTATTGTGCAGCAACAATAACTGTGTATGTAATGTGGAAGTGGATTGGACAATTGATCAAGGATTGTGAAATTAAATAGCTGAAATTTGCGTAGCAGCCCACCATGGCAAAACGTTTCACATGATTATGGTGAAGATTAGAAAAAATACGGGTGAGGGGTGTATTTGCAAGTGGCGCCAGTGCTCATTGTCAAAGAATTCAGTCTCCAAATATGCTGTCAAAAGCAACTAAACATTAGTGGTCTAGAGCCCTGATTGAAAGACTTAATCTGGAAGGTTTTAGACTTGACTGGACTGGAGAATTTCCCTTGAGTTAGGGCTTTACCAAATGTTATAATTTTGACATTCAAACTTCTATAGAGGTGTTTGAATGAAGCTTGAATTTTTTATTATGGTACACCCTCAAAAAAAGTCAGTCTTTTAAAACAGACAGCCAATTTTTACCTTTTGCTACTTTCATGAGGTTTGACCACTGGAGCATTTGAAGGTTAAAGTGATGATAAATTCTCCTTTTAATCCTGAACTCTCCTCCCATCAGGAAAATGGCTTCAGATCAGGGAAGAATCTGGTGTGGCTCCAGGTGTTAATTCCTCCACAAACTCCTGACTCTATCATCAGTGAAAGCTTCAGCAGCAGCTGTCTTCCACATCTGTCTCTCCTCTCCGTCCGTCCAACCAACACAACAATCAAAGTCCCATGATACAAGAGATAACCTTTGCAATTGTATATTGATGCTGCCCCATATAAGACAAAGTGATGCTGTTTGGATAGGAAATATGATGTTTAAGACTTTGTGAAGAAATGATTTTTTTTTTTTTTTTTACAGAATCCCACAATCAGTATAAATAATTAATTATCTCTGTAACTAATGGTAACATTTTCACAAGTGTCACTTTTGCAGGAAAGTGAAAATGAAGGCAGAGTGAGAGAGCAAAGCAGAGAAGGAGGATTTTACTCCAGCCTGAGTGAAGGCTAATAGAAAATTGTTTCTGACTCGCTATAATAGAAAGAAGAATGGAGAAATATTGATCATACCGGTTGCTGAAAAATCTCTACCCTGCCATCTTCTCATCTCCTCCTCTATGCCTTTCTCTCCCATCTTTCTCTCATCTTCATCCATTGTGTGTGTGTCTGTGAGTGTGTGTGTGTGTGTGTAGATTTTCCACCTCCAACAGATAACAGTAAGCGTGTAGGCTGGGTATTGCAGGGAGAAGACAATTTCATTTCATTTTGGATCAGTTGAGGCAGGAGACTGGGAAAAAAAAACATTCTTAAGGTTTCTGGTTGATGGTGCAATATTTTTGGAGGGAAATTGATTTATACATTTTTAACCAGACAGTGATGAAAAAACATTATGTATCAGATTTTTGAGGACAAAAACGCCCACTGATGCACCCTGTCATTACCCGTCCTAGTGTGTGTGTGTGTGTGTGTGTGTGTGTGTGTAGGGTAATGGAGAGTAATAGCCAGTCCTGTGGAGAATTGCCCTTGCTGTCGCAGGATGATGACAGATGAAGCCTCTTGTCCCCTGATGATGATGATGACACTAATGCATTCACAGTCCGTTTCACTCGCACTCATCTCTGCATGACGGAATGAAGGAGACGGGAGGGGTACAGGAGGTGTGTGTGAGTGCGTGTGTGCGTGCGTGTGTGTGTGTGTGTGTGTGTGACTGCAATTGGAAACAGAGACGGGAAGAACTGCAAAGAGAAGGGGAGAGGTCAATAACAGCCAAACATTAGAATATTAATGTCAGCCTCAAGTCACGCTCTTTCTCCCCTTCTTTCATTCTTTCTCTCACTTTCTATTCATCTTTATTTATATTTCAGAGCTTAGCTTCCTCTCCCAAACTTCCTCTCTCTCTCACTTTTTCCTCAGTAGGGAGGGATTAGTGGTCATTAGCTGGGGACTCTGATATAATGAGGCTCATCTTCTTCAACATGAAGGGCAGTTTAATAGAGAGTGAGAGCTGCTTCATCTGCCCAAGGGTGAGAACATTAACCCAGACTCACATTCAGCCTGACGGACACCCTGGAGATGCATGGACAGATGCACACAAACACACACACACATGCCTGTGCATCATAAGTTCACGTGTTGCAATGTTAAATTATACCCACACCACCTCCGGAGAGCAAAGTGATGAAAGTGCATTTATAAGTGAAACACATAAAACTGGGACAATATGTATTCAAGCTAGCCCCCACATGTGCAAGCAGACATTAATGGACATATACATGCTTTATTCAAGTGAGAAACAATTTATATGAGATTCATATATTACAGAGGTCAAACACACACACATACTGACACACACGAAACCCCTTAATCATGTGCCCTTCCACCTCCGACTGTGAAATTTGTTTCTCAAGATTTCCACCGCGTCTCCCCTCCGTTCATTCTTGTGCTGTCAGAGCCAGAGCTGTAGGTGTGTGTCAAAACTCTTTTCAGCAGCGCCCATGCTTCCGGCTGAAAGCTCTATCTCCTGTGAGAGCTACCTCTCTGAACACGACAGATAAGGCCTCCTCAATGCCACAGCCTCTACCATAAGCCGGCGAACACACACTCAAACACACACACTGATATACACATATACATAGACAAGCACGAACAGGCCTGCTCAACACCCACGTGCATATTTAGAACACATAGGAAAGAGCTGGTGACACACACAGCTCGATGCGCACAAACTGTAGACTGTATAAACAGGTGTTAAAAATGCACACACACACACATACATACACATAGCCAAGGGTTGTGACACACACAAACACGACCTTAATTTAGTGGAATACATCTGTAAAAATTCACTCCTACTGCTGTATTTCAACATAGGCATTTATAGCCTTATCCCACTGAAAACACCATGTAGGCTCCACTCATACGGTCTGGAAACCAATAAGTGGGTGTGAGAGAAACCAGAAATACCAGATGGCAACTATGTGTGCTTGCCTGTGTGTGTGTGTGTGTGTGTGTGTGTGTGTGTGTGTGTGTGTGCGCGCACGCGCAAGTGTGTGCAAGTGTGTGTCTGACTTTGAAATGTAAATGGTGTGAGTGGATGAGCTGCCAGGTACATTGACAGAGCGCATGGCGGGGGAAGTGTGCAATGTTACTGTGTGCGATGAGCCACTTAAGTGGGTCTCAGTACACACAGATGAGCGTTTGCAGCTGGTGAGGACACAGGCGGCTTTAGATTAAAGGAGCATTATAAACAGCCAAAGGCAAAGCAGCGTGTTTTGTGTGAAGCGATGAGTGTTGTATTCTGCGTGGGGTCACTTCTTTGCCTGGACTGGTGGCCGGAGATATCGCTCACATTTAATGCAAGACTCTAACAAGAGGCTGGATGTATATTTCAGTGTATGTGCCTCGCGGAGCAGTGGTTTTTGCTTCATGTTAATCAAAGGATTGAGACGGCCAGCACTGTATCACTAAAGGGATTGAGTCATCCAAAATACATCAGCTCCGGGACTGAAACATCTAATCTAAGTTGTGTTACAGCAACTGTTCTGAAAAACTGACATTTCGTGCCATTTTGCATCCCCAAAAGTGCAACATCACTCTCATAAATACAAATGTCTCTGCAACAAAAGTGTTGAATGCCTATATACATGTTGACTGTAAACAAAAGTTGCCAGAGTCAAAACAATGTTATGCTCTAAAAACTTAGGTCTTGAAGTCAACACGCATATTTATACAGTTTTTTGCTGCAGTCAAAGATTGCACAGGCATTGCTCACAACTCAGAACATCAGCATGTCAAGCTAATATTACCTTAACCAGAGAAAATATGCTGCTAACACACGCCTTGCTATGTTGCTAGGCTAAAATTAAGCTGAAAAGGCATCACTTGACTTATAGATAAAAAACAGACAAGTGGAAAACTTTGGTAACTCTGCTTTTCTTGTCTCTTGCTTGATCACTCTCTTTTTCCTCTTTGCTGTCAATTTCATTTTCTGTCTCATCAACTCTGTCATGGTAAAACTAACTTGCTGTAACGGAAACAGCTGCAGTGGTAGCACATAAACCTGCTGGAACCACAAGAAACTCTTTTGCCTTAGGGGGTTTTAGGTGGGCCGTCGGCCTCTAATCAGATGTCATTAACCATTCTATTTTATATCCACTTATTGACATAAACAAGACCCAAATAGCTGACTTTAAGTCATCATTAGCCTCAGACTTCACACAGAAAGACTTCAGCCAACCAGCACATTCAAACCCACAGCCTATTCCCTGTGAACTTTATAAAACTCCATATCATCCCCCTTGGTCATCCACAGCCCTCCTGCAGTGACTCCATGCCCACCCAGGAGGACTCGTCCTCCAGTTTAAGAACCACTGCTTTAAAGTAGCATACATGCTCAACAGCGTGGAAAAGAGGTTTATAAAATATATTTAGTACTTTACGATACCCAAATATGTTACCATGTCAACCAACATGTGTCTTTAGCTGCTTTGCACACCAGAAGTGAAACATGAGTGAACACGAAGGGTAAACACACTTTACTGTGGTCGTGAAGAAAGAGCTTAAAACTATGAATATGCATTACATCTCATTTCAAATCCCTCATTTAAGGGATATACAAAGCAGAGAGGGATACATAGTGTTCGTGTTTTATGTCACAGTCAAGCAGAATTTGTTCATTTACATATAGCATGCTCTTAGATGAATAATGGAATGCAGCAGATGCCCTGAAGGAAATGAATGCCTAATGTTTACTGTATCTTATTAATTTTCCCTTTTGCTGAACACACTGAACTTGTCTGGGCCATGCTGAGTGAATCAATTTTCACCAAGAAAGAATAAGACAGAGAAGAAACAAATGTATCTTTTACCACTAACTAATGTAACAGCACAGTAACCACAACAGAGAGTTAAAGTTTAAGGGAAGAATGAGGTTGGTTGTCTTGGCTTTGTGATTCCTCTGTTATTTTAACTGGGATTAAAAAAAAAATAATTACAAGAAAAAAAATCAAACCTTCCTAAAAGTGAACCAAAAAACTTTGATAAAACAAATTTTATCCATATGTCAGTTCATCTAATGTATCCCTCTGTTAGTTACACACAGTTTGTGCTGTTGACGAGCATTGCTAACAGAGCTTTTTGCTAATGACTTAGCAAACCAACTTATTACCAAGCTTTGAAAATCCTATTTGAACTATACTGTAGCTCCTCTTTCAAACTTTTTAATTTTCATAGTTGTGTTACAATAAACACTGTCTACCTAATATAGGATATTCAAAAAAAACCTTTCAATTTACATTCTGACATAAAAAACTACAACCAAAATGTGGGATATCAAACCTCCATGTCTTTAGTGCATCCAGGAAACAGATGTGTTAACACTATAGTGCTTGTTAGCCTGCTGTGTTTCCTCTTAGCTCTTTTAGATGTGTGTGTTGCTTGGATCAATACTCTTAGACAGGGTGGTTGCTCTCTGTCACAGAGGATCATCAGATATCTATTGATGCGAACGTGCAATCACAAACACCACAGCAACCCTCACTAGCTGTACAAATGCACAAACTTATATCCACTTCAGTTTTATACATCCACTGACATCCCTGACTGACCTTCACTGATGTTCAGATAACTTTAAATTAGCTCTCTCACCATGCTACCATACTGTAAATATACTTAAAAAAGCTTTCCTTTGATGAAAGTTGCATTTTGATAGGGTTTCAGAGAAAATGCTATGCCCCTGCTGTCAGACACGTCGTGTGCCAACTGCGCCATCTGGAAGACCGAGAAAAAGGGTGAAAAAAAAATGATAGTAAAAGGCTATGCAGACTTTGTGTAGGGACGATGCATGGGAAGGAATTCTCTCAGGCACTCTTGGTGGCCTGAGATATACCATAGCATCTCATCTCTTCAGCTGCAGTCTTGAGTTAGTTTCACAGTACAATAAAACTCGATTTTAATGCAACGGTTGCAGAGCTTTAAGGTTAAGATTAAATAAACTTCATTATCACCCAAAGTGGAATTCATTTTACAGCCAGCAAAGAATAAGACAGCAGTTTTAACACAGGATAGACAACATACATATGTACAACATACAGTTGTACTGATGATCTTAAGGGGCAGATCACATCAAGTTGTTAATGAGACCAAAGATAACAGGGATAAGGCATTAGGTCTACTATTCAATTCTGAAATAATCCTTTTTTTTCTCCAGAACATGAACAGCTCTGCACTGAAATAGACAGTTTCTTGTGTTTCTACTAGCCGCTGAACTTCATAAAAATATCTCAAATAAGGAAGATAAAGATCAGCTGAAATTGTATAATGATGAAAAATGACACCAAAAGTAATCGTCTTAAAAGAAGTTTATTTGCACAGTGTTTAATTGAAAGTAACTCAGCTCATTTACTTTTTTCTGTGTAAGAAAGTAAAAATGAATGGGTCTTTTCTAGATTAAAAGACTTGCTTAAATGTTCTTTAGCATATTCTAAAGCTGCAGCCTCTTAAAAGTCAATAAAACTATTTTACAAGAGGTGGTAACAGAGCAGTGAAAACCAGTGCTTAAGCCTTAACTTTTTGCTGTAAAGAAAAATGCTCAGGCAGAAAGGATTTGATGTAAAGCAAGACGAAGCTGCAGAGTAAAGGTCTCCACAGTGTACTCTCATTTTTTGTTTGAGGTCACTGAATATGATTTATGTACTGGTATTGATTTTGTCATCAATCTGAAAACATCCTTATACTTTCTGGCACTGATCTGAGGTAAAAAGGAAAAAAAAATATGAAAAAAGAAGTGAACAAGCCCCATTCATATTTTTTTTTTACTCTTCTATACAGTAAAGGTTTTAAACGTCACCATCTTTTCTTCTTTCCTTCTCACTGCTCCTAAATAGGTTACCTCTCAGGCATTCAGACACAGGGGAACACTGACTTCCCCATGAGTGTTTCCTCCTTGCAACCTCGCTGCATCTGCAAAGAAAGACCAGTGTCTGTGAGAGAGAAAGTAAAAGAGGGGGTGGAGGGTGGACTTGAAGGGGTATTGTCTAGAAATAGGTCAAAATGGCCTTAGCTGCAACTGTCTTTGGGCCATAGGAGAGAAGGAGAAGAAGGGGGTGGACCAAGGGATAGAGTGAATTCAGGGTTTGGACATAAGAGGGAGAGGGAGATGGGTAATGAAAGAAATGGGACTCTGGGAAAAGATGTTAACAGTTATGGCACACCTGTGGCCCCCGATGACGTGAGAGAGAGCTATATAAAGAGAAATAAAGTATGTGAGTTGAAAAGTGAGAGGGAAGGGAAGATGACCAGTCAGAGAATTAGATAAATTTCAATACATTTCCCGCTTTTCATTTTCAATTCAGCAAAATCTTTAGCTGATATAAGCTGTTTCCTTCTGTTTTGTGTTTTCCGTCTCCTCAGAGAAACTGTTGACGGCGACAGAGGTCCCTCAAACTACTGTTTTTTTCCCCTCCAAAAACCTCCTCTAAAGCCATCCTGCTGCTGTGGCTGGAGATAAGAGCCAAGACAGAACCTTCTGAATAATAATACTGTGGGACACTCAATGTCTTCTTGTGTGTGTTAGTCTGTAGGCTGCATATACAGCATGCATGCAGCTCTGAGTGAAGTGTTCAAAAGTAACTGGAGTTTAAGTGCTTACTTGAAGTTCTTTTTTTTGCTGCTTTATACTTTTACTCCACTACATTTCAGAGGAAAGTACTGTATTTTCTTCTCCATTACATTCACAGCTATAAATAACTTTTAGGTTAAGATTTTCAAAAAATCCCAATCCCTTACAAAAACCCTGTCTGGCTCTGATATGCTGCTTAGCAGCTCAGCAAAAAGACATTTCCACTCTAAATACATCAGATCATTTCACTTAAATAACTGTTTGAGGCCAAAAGAGGTGAAATTCTTCAATATTCCACTTAACAAAAAGGGAAATGAGAGAATAGTCCAAAAATTAAAGCATATTTGTGTAGCAGAATTAATTTTTTTTCTTCTTTCCTGCCCTTTTTAATCATCTTCTAAGGGCTCAGATTTACCATGTGATTATTTAGCACAGTTATAAAGGGTACTTCTTGGATAAAGAAATTTTACTTGAGCAGCAAATATATCAGTCACCACCGAAGTACATGTAGACATTTAGCATTTAACCAAACCTTGCATTCACCTTTTAGTCAGGTGTGTTAGATTTTTACCTTTGAAATTTTAAGTGTATTTCTTGTTCTTTTACAAAAGGTAGCAACCTCATTCTACAGCTTTACAGAGCTTTACTGTTGTCTCAAAAGACCAAATGTCCACTACCTGCTCTGTATTCTGTTAGCAGCTAGCTGCTGAGGATAGCAGAGCATTACCAGCTAATAGATTTTTCCTTTCAGAAGTTGATAACAACCAGGAGCAGACTTGCATTCGACATATAGCCTGAATGAAGATGTTGCTCTGTACCTGCTAGATGTGTAAATAAGCAATTAAGTGCTAACTACCTTATGTACTGGAACAAAAATAAATGTGTTAATGCTGTCCTCTCTGTATATTTATAGTATACCCAAGTGGCCAAATCAGTTATTGCAGGATAAAATAGAATTCTAATGGAGTATTTTTGGAATGTTATATTGGTACTTTTATTTAAATAAAGGATCTGAGTACTTTTTTACACTAGCGTATATAGACATGCCAGGAGAAAAATGAAAGGCTCTAAGAGGTTACTGACTCTGCACAGAGAGAGCTGTAGACAGCTGAGATCCAGAGCTGCAGTCTTACATAATTAACAAAGCAGAAAAGAAAGAAAAACTTTTTTCAAAATTCAGAACAAGTGGCACCACTACTGTTCATAGAAAAACTCCAAAGTCTGGTGAACACCCTCGACTGTGATTCAGACCGCCTCAAGGACACGCCATTATGGGCTGAGGAGCCATTTGTGTGGGCCGAAATAGCTCTGCTGCTCTACTCCCTGGGTTTGCACAGGCAGACACACACTTTACTCAAATCCTGATTAGTGGAGAGTTCTCCAGGCACAATAGCATGGTGGGATAATACATGCTGTCCACAAGACTCTATTCTAAATTAGAATTATTTCAAATTCGACCGAAAGCCTTTTCGCGCATTGCAAAATTGCAGCCTGCCCTCTTCGACTGGTAATTTTCCCTTATTCTTCCGCCGACACGGAGTGGCTTTGCTATAGGGAACGATTGTTTTTCAGTAGATGCAATCAGTGTGTGTGTGTGTGTGCTGGTGGGTGTGTGTTCATTTTTCATCTACAATCATCCTAATCAAGTCATAGCAAAGTGAATTGGAATCTTGTCTGCTCTGACAGTCACCCTGATTACTGTGATTTTGTTTCAGTGGCATATAAAGGGTTATTTAACATGTGACACATGACTCATATGTATGGACAAGCTACAGTAATACACGCTCATTTGTCTTCTCTGTCCCACTCACATTCACACCCACATACAGCCACTCTCGCCCCTGCTTTCTATTTCAACTCGGATATTGCACTGCTTTACAGCTTCACTTTGTCTATAACCACAATATAGTGCCTTATACCTCCTTTAATCTGCAGCTGCTTAGCCAAACACACACACACACACACACACACTCATGCACTTGATCTCATACTTTAAAATGGCCTCGTCTGTATTGGATCAGTGAAAAAAAAATGCGATCTCAGCAAATCCTGCAAAAAGAACAAGAGCTTGAATAGAATATCTCTCTTTCTGTCTGTCTGCATGGCCGTGTATCGATTTACAGCCCGGCTGTCCGCTCGTCTGGCTGTTAATGTTTGTTGTTGCATTCTTTTCTCATCCTCCAATGTCCACAGGCCATAAATTCCTCACAGTGAAGTGTTTGCAAAGTTTAAGATCTATCAGATGAGTGTGTGCACTCCACATAAGGCTGTATGTGAGTGTAAGTCTCTGCTGTTTTTAGCCCTCCCCCGTGGTGTGTTACGTATACAGGTTGAAGAGAGGACACATGAATATGAGAATGGCTGCACAAAGCAACCCCCTGACACACACACACACACACACACACACACACACACACACACACACATACACATTAACTCATACAAACACAGCGGCAGACAAACACAGACACACAGATAAA
>JAPZDY010000010.1:9918968-9935541 GCA_029783645.1 Ctenochaetus hawaiiensis
TTGTTTATAATTTCTGCAACTAGTTGTCTCAATATCAAAACACTAAAACAAAAGAACAGTTTGATGATGTCATGAAGTAGAGGGATCATGAGATTTGTTTATTTTATTGTTATATTATTATTTATCTAAGTTTGAAATTTGATGAAACATTTGGGACAATATAAGTACACAACTCAACAAAATAAATATAGCGGAGAAGATACATATTGTTCGTTTAAGTTTTCACGCTAACATTGGCTAATTATTAATAAACACAAAGTACATTGGAGTCTAATTTTGTAATCATTTGTTTTGCGGGTATGTCATCCTGAACCAATTTGTCAGGCAGATTTTTTTTTTTCTTAAGAGGATGGCACCAAATCAAAAATCATTAGATTCTGAATGTTACTAGAATTCATTCTAAAGGGGATGTAATCATATCAGTCAGGGTAAACCATCTTTTGGCTGTTGAGATATTTCATTTAAAACCACAATTTTTTGGTGGGGAAAAAGGGAACATCTGGGGATTCTGATTCATCCCCTGGGAGTCTCTGAGAATGTCTGGACAAAATGTCATTTATCCAACAGTTGTTGAGATATTTCAGTCTGGACCAAAGCGGTCGACCGTTTGACAGAACATCACTGCCATTGCTATTCCACAAAAGTGGCTAAAAATGGGGCCTAAAAGAACTGATCAGGAAAACTTAGGCTGTACATAAAGGCTGATAGTTACTTCCATTTTTATTGTTTATAATATAAATCATAGTTTGATGCGGCACATTTAAAAGATATCCATTCTGTGCGTTTACCTTTGTCTGACCCACAGCATCAGTACCAGTCAGTGGTTTGCTGACTCCTGCAGAGAAAGGTCCATTTGTTTTCATCACCAACTAGCTCGAGTGGGCGATGTGTTAACAGCTGCACTGTGCTCACATGAAGACAGTGCTGGCCAGTGGAAAAAAAAAGAGAAGAAATTTCAAGACGATTTAATTTTCAAGACACTGAGTGCAGAGGAGCATTATGGTATGTATGAACTATGTATAAAAGCTCTATTTTAAAATGCATTTTCAGGTTTTGAGATGTGGTAAACAGTTCTTTGTGTGCAACCCTTCGTCTGATTTTTCAAGGAAAAACAGAAAAGAAAAAATAGCATTCTTGTTATTTGAAAGCCAGTGAATACATTTCTTGCATGACAGGAAGGTATTTTCATGTTTTCCCTTTGCTCAAAACTAAACCAATGGCTTGAGTACTTTGGACAGATAGATTGAATTTTAACACATAGGTGAGATCAAGCTGAGGTTTAAGGTATAGACTTATGAGACGGCAAGGGAGAGACAAAGAAGGATATATGGATCGGATTTTAATGATTTAACTCTGGGCAAATAAGCACAACTTGGTAAAATTACCAACCAGAAAACACACTCACCTAATTCAGGCCCTGCTCATAGTCTCCCACACTCCAGACGATGGGGTGACTAATTTAACTGTATAAAAACCGGTGCTGTTTGGTTTGTTCATGTGTTCACCAGCATGCACTTGTTTATAAAAAAGCGAGGCGAGATGTTGTGTTTACAGGGGTAGTCTGTAATTTGCCTGTTTTTTAAATGACAGAATCTTCAACCAGGCCTCTCCCTCACGCATGGGCGACCTGAGGATGAAAAGAAAAGGCGAAACAGATACTTGTAATTGGGTGTAATTACCGCCAACCCATCTTATGCAGCAGGGTCTTGCTGCTGGGGAGGTCAAACATATTTAAATGCAAATGGCTGCCATTGCCAACAAGTATAACTTTCAAGTTTAATTTCGCCTCCTGCCTCGGCTGTCTCTGCCTGCCTGACGAGTGATGACCTGTCTGTTTACAGAGAGATTAGGAACGTCCCTCACCGACTGCCATTTTGGTCATCGTGCCTGTTTTCTTTAAACCCCTCACTGCCTCTCTGTTATGCTCTGCTCAAACAAACACACAACATTTATAAGACATGATTTCAAGAGCACATATAAGCCTGAATCTGTACTTACTTACTTATTTTATACGATTAAACCAACATTAAAGTATTCATCTCAAGCAGCAAATTGGCAGCATTTCAAGTTATTAACAAAAGTCGCAGTCAATGAATGTTTTTGATCCAGGGACACTGTTGCTTTTTACACAGTATGACTGAATTTAATGACTGTATGAACAGTAGATGACTCCACTGACTGGATTCTAATTCTTCCAAGTTTGTATTCATCATTGGGAGGAAACCAGACTACGGAGACAATATGGAGGTACAAGGAGAGCTGAATACAGTGTCAGAGGAGGGACACTAAGCAAGATGCTCCGTGGTGCATGAAACAAAAAAAACTTAATTTCACAGAGGAACAAACTTGCTCTGATCTTCTGCAAAGCATATGCATCGTGAGGTCCATGGAGCCTTTGCACTTGTGCCAACTAAGCAGGCTAACTTCTGTCCTCTGCTATCTTGGTGATGAAATGATTTGAGCTTGTGACTCTGATAAACTCATCCAATAATTATTAGATCAAATGTATTAAATTCTAATAATGAAACAAGAAACTTAGCGAGGTTTGAAAGAGTTGACCATATTGTTCTACAACATTAAATACATCAGTAAATACCCCACCTATGACTTTAATAGCTTTTAAACAATGTGTTGCTAACAAGTGGCTAAATAAGACAATGGAGGTTGTCAGGAATGTTATATATTATGCTGAACTGACTTATCTATTAGCTAGTCCTTTTTTTTACATCTATGTTGTGTTTATACCCACACTCTCACAAACAATTTTACTTAAACTTGTTGTCTTAATTTGATCATTAAAATATTGGGCATATATTTCTTGGAGCTACATAAAAAGTCAAGGTGTCACAAAATACTGAAGGATATAACCCCTGGGAATCATGAATGTCCTTACATAATTCAATGGAAATCCATTGAATAATGGTCAACAGATTTAAGATCTGAACCAAAGTGGTCACCAACAGAGTGACAGACCGTCAATGCCATCTCTAGCTATGCTGCTCGCGTGGCTATCAGTCATTTGATAGATACACTTGTATGATTTGATGCAATGCATTACAACCTCCCTGCAATAAATCCTACTTTTGTAAAGACTATAATGATTGGTTTTGATTGACACTGTCAGGGAAGCCTCACTGTACACTGAAGATTAAAGTAATCCTTACACTTTTGTTCTGACATAGACGTATTTTCTCTGTAATTACAATCACGACAATAAGCTACACACATACAAGCACAGAAATATGCACACAAAAGCATCTGCTAAAGGAACACAATGTCTACTGTCACACACACACACACACACTCAAACATTCTGCACCACACAAGACAATATCTCCTGGGATATTAAAAAGAGGGAAAGATCCATACAGAGCTGAACCTGCTGTCAGTGGGGAGCATCAGTAATTAAATTGCATATGCATACAGTAGCATAGGCCACAGACCGGCTGAACTGACAGCGCAACAGCAAAATGCATGACAGGCACCACACGGCAAGGAAATATCACAGGGAGGAGAAAACAGGTTGCTGACAAAGATGGGAAGGAGGGACAGAGGGCAATGAAAAAACATGGGATGTGGGGGAAGGGGAGAGAAAGTTACAGGATGACAAAAGCGTAACTGCACAGAAATCCAAACAATCCAAACTGATCTCACACAGGTTAAACAAAAAAACTAAACAAACAGCCACAAAGCGAGGTATTAAGCGTGCCAGATGCAGCCAAGCTCAATCAATCCTTCACACACACACCCTCACCTGTAAACATATTCATGAGGTATGTGCAGAGAAACACTGACAAGGATCCATCTTGGACTTAACTGAAGAATGTCTACATGCCGGCCATGAGGGAATATGAATCAGTAAAACAGTGGCAGAGAATTTATCACAAGCTTTCTCTGCACATGACAGCCGGTGTGTGAAGTGAAGCCTACTGGCAAAGGCCAAGCCATGACTGTGAGTTACTGAGGCCTACAGACAGACAGATAGAGCACAAGTCTAATTCTTCTCTGCAGGCTTTTATATAAGAACTTCACCATCAAAGATTCAATATTATTTGTTGATCATCTTACAACACAACATTATAGTGCACTTATGCAACCACTAGACCACAAATGATGCAACACGTCCATGTCAGGTTCATTTTAATGATTCTTACCTGCTCAACCTCAGCCTCATTGATGCAGACAGAGGTGCGAGTCATTTAATCTTTTTTTTTCTTAAAAATCAACAACTGGCTCCTTGGTTTTACTGACATTGTGCAGCAGGTTGTTCTCTGCTCTGCAAGATTGTTCATTTCCTTTCAATACAAACTCTTGTCGTTATTAGAAAAACATGCATGTAGAACCACGAATACCAACACCACGTTTACGCCTCTCTGGAAAAATATTAGCACCAAATTAATTACAGCTTAATATGAAAATGGCACTTCTAACTTCAGTAGGTCTGTGAAATCCTAATTTTCACTTTCACTTTTCACAAGACATTTTAAAGGGACTAATTGTTAACACTTTTTCAGTACTCTACCCATCAGTTTTAATCACAGTTCTGCCAATTTAACTCCAGTTCTTAACTCTTAGCTGTTCTTTCCTTTGGAACTAAACACTGTATCCAAGCCTATGACGGAAAGCTGCAGCTGAGTGAATGAGGAAAGATGACAATAATTTTTATGTTAATATTTTGTTTTCAGAGGCAAAAAATTCACCCACAGATATTCGGTTAACCTTTGGCTGAGCAGAGAGTTCAGGATAATTCTGAAACCACATGAAAGGGTAATTGCAAGCGCCTGCTGTTTGTGTACCAGAATAGCTAATGTTTTCACAATGAATGTCCATAACACCATCACCGCAAAGTATAGAGATATTTTGAAATAAGATGCTGCTTTTCTTTCAGAACACTCACGGCTTTATTGTATGACTAAGCCAGCATTCACCTTTTGTGCTTATGTTTTGGTGGCATTCACTGATTGAATTCTTATTCTGCCAAGTTCTCCCTCTCCTCCTTTCACACGTTTAACAAAGGCTCCTTCACAGAGTGAGAGGAGGGGGGGGGGGCCGTGGGGAGGGGCGGGGGGAGTAGAGAGAGAGAGAAGGAGCGAAGGAAGGAAAGAGCAAAATATATAGAGAGAGATTGAAGGGTACTGCATGACATTGCCGGAGAATTTTTTTTTTTTTTAAAGCAAATTCGAAGAAAGCAGAATTCATGGGTTAGGAAATCGACATAGGAAGCCTGTGGAGAGAAAAAAAAGACACTGCAAGAGCAACCTGAAGCACTGAAAGCTGCAGAAAAAATGGCAGGCCTTTTTTAGATTCAAAGCACATGGTATATCCCGAGATTATTGACTAGAAATGTCAGTAAGGGGAGAGAGAGCATTCACAAGAAGCAGGGCAAGAAAAAAAGGAAGGAAAGGGGAAAAAGGAAGGAGGGAGGTGAAATAAGGATAGAAGGGATAAAAGGAGAGATAAACAAATAGAGTTAGGGATGTTAGTAAAGAGGTCAAAAGAGAGTTTGAGTGGGCTGCACTCAGATGTAGAATGAGGAGAGCAGAGGAGAACAAGAGAGATGGAAGAGTGAAAGAGGAGAGCTAAACATTTGTTTTTGAAGATCAAAGATAGAGAGCGGTCAAGGGCACAAAAGAGAGGAGAGGAAATCACACAAGGCTTCATCTGGAGGAAAATATTAAAGCACACATACTCACATTAAACTAGAGGATGGTTCAGGAAACCAGAGGAGTCTCTGAGCTGCACTGATGAGCTGTACAGTTGCGTGTGTGTGTGTGCTCGTGCATGTGTATGACATTGTGTGCATGTGTTCCCATGTGTCTGTATTTTGCTCTCAGCATTTTAACAGGCTATACGAAGCCCAGGAGAGAGCAGGAGCGGTACTCTCTTGTGCTACCTGTGTCTGGAATAAAAATCTATTTAGGCAGTCAATGTATGACCTCCACCTGACTGAGCGGCCATTTTTACCCCCAGTTTTCTGGTAGGGGCTCCATTCTCTGCCCTACATTTCACAGCTCTCTACAGTCGCTGTAAAGGTGCAGAATCGGCAATAGTCACTTTGAATCCTTTGTGGCTTGTTGTAAATTGAAGGCTATGGAAAGTGCAGTTTACAATTTACTCCAAAAAGGGGGATGATTTTATTGTTGGTCTGGTCATTATTATCGCAAAAATCTCCTGCTATTGTCTGCTTTTTTTCTGATTTTCTTGCTTTTACTCCGGTACAAAAAAGGATCCACATCCTGATAGCGTGAACATTTTGCTTGAGTAGAATTTTATACTTCTGTCATTGACTTCGGTACCATTTTACACTCTTCCATTCTTAGATTGATACATCTTAAAACTGAAAAGCTTCTTCCTAATTTATCAATATACTTCAGAGCTGCTATAATAATATTTATAGCAAATACACAGAACACGGTGTGAATTTGAAGGGTGTAGTTGTGATACTGTCCCACAGTTCCTTCTTTGACTAATTAGCAATAACAGTGAAACACAAAAGAACAGCATTAATTTCATTAGTGGATCCTTGTACCCTACTAAAAACTAAAGGTCTTCTTGAAGGGTGTGAAAATTTTTAAGTTATCATTATTAGAGTTAAAGTTTCTCATCAGATATTTTAAACTATAAAAATAAAAAGTAAAGCACTTCTTCTCTCTTTTTCTTCTTCACTGAGAAGTAGTGGTTCAATCATAGGCCTCATGCCCAGCCCAACACCACTGCTAGCACTATGTTTAGAGGTGGAAGAGCAGTGTGCATAAAGATGGCTAACATTAGCGTAGCGAAAAAACAGAAATATAGTCAAACATGCTTGCGTCTCTGACTGAAGCTTAAACATGGAGGACTTAGAAGAGGACTCTATTCTGCACCAAACCTGGAAATAGCAGATTTATCAGAACAGTAAATCTATTTAGCATCTTTATGTTGTTTGTTAGCATGAAAGTGGCAGTGACTAACACTGCAATAGTGTTTGTGCTGATGCAAACTCTCAATTTCTCTACAGACAAGTCCACTCCGCATTAAGATTTCAGGAATCTTTAATCATGATTTGCTTTTGAATTTGTGATGCACCAAATCTAGCTCTAACCTGGGTAACATTTGAGACCAAGATTTAAAAGAAGCACACAGACATCTCCTCCTTCAGCAGAACACCTCTTTAGTGAAAAACTCTGCACAGATGCAAGTCAATATGGTTAAGGTCTGACATTTTAAGGGGGGAAAAACAAAAGAAAAACACATTTAAGGTGGAGAGGATCTAAATTATATTGCCCACCATCATCCTCTAAGGAAGACATTGCTGTTTGTATCACTGCAATTTTGTTACTTTGGTGCCCCTCTTCCTCTTTGTGTGGAGAATAGACAAGAAGAAAGGTGAAGAGCTTATAAACATAAATATACATAAATTAAATAATGTTTGCTACTCAAAAAGGAAAAACAATATAAAAAGCCTTCCAAAGTTTTTGTGAATCTTTTTAAAGAGTTGGTGCTTCTCTTGTGAGGGTTTACAGGCGTCAAGAGAATCAGGAGAAAAAAGGGCCAAAGACAAAAGAAAGTACAGAGTAATTATCTGTGGATGAGTTTGTGTCTGCGTCGTACCAGACCAAACAAAATCCTCCTGCAGAGACCAATGGAAATCCAAACGCTCCAAGCAGCATGAAAGGATACTAAAGTGCTGCCACATGAGCAGTTCCTGTCTTACAGCCCAGGAAGAGTTCCCACTATTGATGGATGGCACAAGCAAACCCCTGCCTCGTCCTTTCTTGTAAGATGAGAAAACATGTCATCTCCCAAAAACTGCAACTCAATCAGAGACACTTGTGTCAAGAAACCATTTAAAACTACTTTTACGGGCTGAGTTCATTGAGAGTGCACTTAAAGGATCTTCGTAGCAAAAAGAGACCTTAAACAAATATATTTGTGAACAGTGAGCCTCAGTAAATAAAAAGTTTACGCCATAAGGAAAAGGATGAGATGATGGATGCAGCTGTGATGGAAAACAGCAGCACACGCATGAACAAATCAGCAGGATAAATACATGATACACAAGCATTCACATTGCTACGCTGATTGGACTGAAAGCAAATACAGCTTTTGCATCAAATTCCATCCTGGTTAACTCAGACTGCAAGCTTCCAAGGTCAAACGCCATGACTGCTCTGACTTAAGCAACAAGGAAGCCCTGAAATGGACAAAACTACCAAGGCTTTATAGCTGTGCTGCACCATCCCCTTTAATTTCACCTCTTCTGTCAGAGTTTGCACTGCTTCACAGAAGACAACAAAAGACAAACAAAACTCTACAAATGAAATGATGCACAATATTGATAACAAAATGCCAAGAAAGAGTAAAAAATGAACTTCACTACGACACTTCTCAGTGGTTTTGGCCCTAATGGTGAGAAGTTTGAGAAAGAAGCTTTTTAATGACCCTTGCTGCATGAATATGATTGGACATTAAACTGGTAGCCAAGAAAGTATTAATGAGCCATGGAGAGCGAAGCATGAATGAGGCACTTGATGCCAATCAGCTAATGCAAAGGCAAGTTTTAATGCTCTTCCTACACAATGCTCCTTTTAATTTCCTGCAAGGATCCAAGTTTCAAAGCTGTATTCTAGCTAATTCCAAGGACAGCTAATACTATCACTCCACTGTGCCAAAACCTTGTATGGAGTGTATGCTGAACAGAGAAAATGGAAATCCCAAGTGAAGCGGTGCTTGGATGCAGGAAATTGCATATGAACACGAGTGTAACAACAGTGCATGGAGGCCATGATAAAGCTTCTTTACTGTAGCTGTGAAAGACGACTTTGATTCGTGCATGCCTCCTGACGTATTACTGAGCCACTAGGGGGCACTCAGGGAAGAGATTGCCTCGTAACTATTCTAGCTTTACCACAATGAAATATGGGTAATTCCCCAACACAACTCTGCCTTTCATGTATCTTTGTGTGCTGATGTGTGCAAGCAAGCATTGGTGTGAACATGTGTGTGTTTGTTTGTGTAAGTGTGTGTGTGTGTAGGCCCCGGAGTTCATAACAAGAATATTCTACCTTGTCCTGGATTTGAACTCCTTACATCATGCCATATTCTCTTCAACTTCTTCTGTCACACACACACACACGCACACAAATAACTTCTCCTTTCACTCACTCAGACACACGCACACACTAATCAGGGCTCGGCAGCCTTTGTAGGAGGCAAAGGTCTGCAGGGCTGTTTGATAGCAGATTAGGCCGGCATGTCACACGAGGGACCAGGCCACACAGCAGACAGTCACATGCTAAAATCAAAGCACAAACACACACACACACACACCGATACAGTCCTGGTCAAAAAAGGAGAACAACACATGCAAATACATTGCACACTCTGACAGAAACTCACTGCAAACCCTTTGGATCGCAGAGCTCCAAGGTCAGCCTGGTGGATGTAAGTTTGTAACAACTCAGATGGTTGAATATGGCTGTAAATGTAGCAATTACGAGAAACAATGTAGAGTTGTAGACCAGAAGAGCTGTGTTGTTAAAGCTGTGGAAGCTGACTTGGTAGTTTCAGTACTAAGACATACGACTGCAGCACAGTTTGTGATGGGCTGGAAATTTTGGGAAACATTTTATCAGAAAGTTTGGCAGCGGCTATCATCAGTCATGACCAATCTTATCATCGCTGTCTATGCTTCTCTGCAAAAGTTGCGCACTCTGCATATTCTGATGAAAACAGTCTTCAGCTGCAGCTCCCACAAAAGCTTCTTCCAAGGAGTTTCAGTGCCCTTGTGCAGGAGGTGCAAAACTGACACAAGTAAACACACGCCGAATTAAATTAGATTACCTTGGGGAGGAGATAACGCTTTTTGCTCGCCATAGTGTGATGGTCCAAGGAGAACGGTGGCATTGTTGGAAACATTTCAGGGAAAAATAACACAGAACCAGTAGTACTGACAGCTGACTGTGACACTGGGATAAACATAAGTATTTACGAGGCCTTTAGAAGAAGAGGTTGACTATTTGCAGCACAACCTCAGACGGATACAGCATACTGACAAAAACAAGTTCATTTTTTTATTCATAGTAATATTATACTGCATATCAACTTGTATTACATGTTATCTGAATCATGTTTTATATTGCTTTTTAATAAACTGAATTCATGTGCATGTCTCTTAATAAATCCAGTATGATAGCATAAAATTACAGTCACGTTCTTTAAATCATTAGCGATGCGTCATTCAGTTCTGGTCTTAGCAGATGAAGCTCATAGTACACAGATGTTTAACATTAAAACTGCACCGCGCCACTTGATAATAACTGTCACACCCCCACTGTGTGACACTGTGGCACCTGTTTCCTAACCGTCAAACTGAAGGCAGGTCAATAAAAAAACATCCATGTGGAGATAAGAACACGGGCTGTTTGTAAATCCAGCAAAAACATTTCTCTAACACACTGGCTGCATAACAAAATAAAAGCCCACAGATACCCACATAATGTCATCTATCTTTTGACAATAAAAGCCCAGTTTGTCATTTAAATTCATGAATACTAATTCCTCTGTTACCCCTGAAAACATGCCAACTCAAACCTTTGACCCTTCAAACCTATGAAGCTTTTAACAATTTAAAACCATAACTGAGGTTTTGTGTAAAAATTAGATGATCTTGGTCATTTTTTCAGTGCTTTTTCATATCAAAACACAATTTCCTCAACAATACATGTGTGCTTATTTGTTACAGCTAAGCTATAAAAAGAAGTTTACCATACCTTTCGAGATTGTTGCATCCTGCTGTTACAGGCTCCTGTATATCCTGTAGAAATTGGTCACATTTACGCGGAAACGCTTTCAGTTTAAATTGATCGTTCTTTCTTGTTGTTCAATAAACTATTCTGTGTTTATTCTTGCTGATCGTCATTCCTCATTTTTCTAGAAATGGGTTAAATTTGTTCTGTTATTGAAAGAATATTTGAAACACTCAGAGAGGAAATGATGCTTTCAAATACCAGAGCAATATGGAACAACATGCAGATTATATGCTACAATAAAAAGAAAACAGTGGTCAGAAATAAAAAGTCATCAGTTGATTATGAGCCATGATTTCCTCAGGAAAGGCAACAGCCTCTTAAGCTGGTGTAGCATTGGCTCTGGGTGGAGTGAACAGGTTGGGTGCACACAGAGCCTGAAAAAATGAAAGACACAGCAAGGACGATGAGGATGTTATTTGAAGGTTTCAACAGTGGCATGGCGGAGTTTCTTTTTAAAAAGCCAAACAGAGAGAGAAGAGCTACCACTGAAAATGGAAACTGCAGATGGACCAGCTATCTCCGGCATCATCAGGTATGAGCAGAAAGGTGGGTTTGGTTAGAGCGCTGCCAAAGAGTGAGGCAAATCAAGGCTAATGAGGGTGCAGCCCACCCTGTTGATACCTGCCTTTCCACTCTGTATTCCAGCATGAGAGTGACAGAAGTCACCAGAAGAGATCCACATGTTTATGAGCAAAAGTAAAGCTAACAATTTGCTATATCAGCACCAACACTGACTGTTTCCCAAAACAACTGCAAGAAAACAGATACACCCAGCGCTGCACCTAATCTATCCAATAAGCTCGACTCAACCTGTTAATTATGGGAACACAGCCATCAAGGCATTTATCATACAGAGTCCAGCATCGCTTCATCTAAATTGGGTTGGAAAAATGATAGACACTAACAGACCGATTATGTATGTAATATTAAGACATTATCTCATACTTTTTTCTTGTTACATTGAGTCTAATCTTTAGATGACAAGTTAATTCTGCACTTTTTTTCATGGTATCACAGAAATCTAAATTGTATTAAATTGAATCAAACCAAAAATACATTCCTTCTCTGATCATCTTCTATCCAGCCAATATTTTCAACTATCTCAATCTTATACTTGTTCCAGTGTGACCTCTTTCACTCCACAGATCTTCCCATGACCCCCTCGGCTACAATCAACCTGATAAATGTGTGAGTGAGGATGCAAGATGAACATAAATAGAAAACAATATGTTGGATTTGAGCATCACACCATGAACGTGTCTGTCATGCACCATCTGGCCCGTTCCTCTCAGTGAACACTCTTCACTTAGACAGAAATTCAGGAAATAATTCGATTGAGCAACTTTACTGACAGAGGTAACAGGAAAAAAAAAAGATTGTTAATGTGTGTAAATGTGCAGAGAAAACAGGATGATGAATGTGCTTCGGTTGAAACTGCAGAGGAGGATAATCACGGTTAAGGCCGCTGATCTCTGAGCATTAATTACTTTAACCTTTATTTATCTGGGTGAGGTTTGCTTACACACATTAACAAGAGGCTGCTGCCAGTTTGAAGCTGCAATCTCAGTCACCCGCTAAACATTTAACTGGTCCGCTGAGTCATTTGATACTTGTAATTTAGTGCTGTGCTCATTGGCACTTTGGCACAACACATTCAGTGCTCACCTTCAAATTCCTGTCACGGAAAAATGGAGCACATGATTTAGGAAAGCATGTTATTTTAGATGTGAATGAGATTTTATTTCCAACTGTTTGTCTTGTACTGGTTATTAAAATCCCTTCGTCTCCAATGACAAGCAAACAAAAATAGCTAATGCATCTGCTTCCATATTTTCCCTAACAGCCATCTGAGAATAAATTTCACAACAGTTGCATCAGGACCATGAAATGGGGCCAAGGTTGTACAAATATAAAATATATGTCTAGTGAGTATTACATATGTCTCTGGGAAGAACAAGTACCTCTAAATCACTGTGTAGTCAAGAGAGGAAATGTAAAAAAACACAAGGCTAACGGTTACATTTTGATATCATAGTGCATAGCCAGCACTTTGCACAAGAGGAAAAGAGGTCATATGACATGTGTCCAAGACAATGACCTCTGTCTGACCTCTTTGATGCTACTTACTTTATCAATTCTTCCACACACACACACTGACACACAGACACACACGCACTGACACTGACGCACACGGTCTAGTGGTGTTGCTGATGTTGGCACATTTGTGCTCTGGGACAAGAGCTGCTTCATTGGCACTGATTACCACTTTATCCTTCCTCTGCAAATACCAGCCAACATCACCCTGCATACCAATGGACTACACCAACCAGAGAGAGAGATAAAGGGGAAGAGGGGGGGAAGAGGGAAAAAGACTGAAGAACAAATGAAAGATGAAAGGGGGAAAAAGGGAAGAAAAGAAACTGGGAAGTCAGCAGGCCTGGGCAACACAGCAAAACATTTTACAACAGCAGTTTGTCATAGTGGTCCGTGTAATATGTCACAATATAAATCAAATTATATTTCTGTGGACTAGTGACGCTTTTCTGAGTACCTTTTGTGATGGAAAGTGTGACAGAAATGTTTGATGTGGAAGCTCATTCAGTTATTTTCAGCTTTTTAAATCTTTCATTCTAAATGTGTATACATTATCAGCTCAATTCAGAGTCTTTTCTGTTATTTCCCCATTATTTTGCTTTTATATACATCTGTTTGGAGTTTGTTGGACTTTGGACTTAAAGTAATTTACACACCACCACACACTAACCTGTTTTTGACTTGTTTTTTCATACTGTCTTTAAATTTAAGGTTGTTGTGGCTCTTGGCTGTTAAGGTGTAATTTTTATTAAAGGCACTCCTCCATTTACTCTTCGCTGATTATTATCCAAAAATAAAATCCTATTGGCTTTTAGCTCACTAAGACAACAGACTCTGCTGTGTTTGAGCAGTGGACTGCCTGGTCTTAAAGAGACAGTATATGGTTCAGTGTTTGATATTTTTTGATATTTATTTCATAACCATGCCTTTTGATACCGTGAGGTTATTCGAGATTACAGCAGAATATGGAAAAGACTTTAAAGAAAGTATTACAGTTTTATTTAAAGGAGTTAGTAAACCATGTTTATTGAGGAGAATCATACTTGATTATTGCATCTCTACAGCTCACTGAGCCACAAGTCTCTGCCAGCTCAGCATATTGGAAGTTCACACTATAATTTTGGTTAACTATGTCGCATCATACTGAGCAAAAATCCTGTTCTGTCAGTTCAGTACAAAAATAGAGAATTCAGCATGTCGCCCTTTTCCTGCACACACACACGCACACATACACACACACACACAAGTCTGTGAAAGGTGAAAGTCTTTTCAGAGCAGAATGACCGCAGCAGCAATAAGTTGAAGATGGAGAGGAGTTGAATCTGCCGAACTTAACATTCCCGGCCACATTGATGGGCCTCAGATGTGTCAGATGTGGGCCTCCTGAATGAGTCACAGTTCGCAGTCTGAGGAGAGCTGATAAGACCTGACGGAAGACCTGCCTTTCAACAGGAGACAGATTGAGCTGGAACAAAACACATGACACACACACGCACACACACACACGCACCAGCCTCTTCTTATGTACACACACAAGACAGAAGTATAGCATCAGGCAAATTGAAAAGGGTTAAGGTGAATTGCAATAAAACAATTATAAAAAAACATGGGAGCTGTCTCCAAAGGTGGCAAACAGATCTAAAATATTTCAAATAAAATATTTATTGAATTACACTGAGAGACAAAAAGAAGAATAGAAAAACTGTTCATCTTGAAATAACAGCAGATTCTAGATAAAACATTGTAAAGCAAAATTCAATCTGAACAGATGACTAAACTTTAAAACTAACATCAAATTCAATCTTATTGACTTGTTTTTAAATGGTCCATTGTGGTGGATAGACAAACACTGCACAACAGATGAAGCTGTTATGTCTTACAATGGGAGGACCGGCTGTATTTGGAGAAGCGAGGAGGAAGACTTTTGGAACTGGTGTTATACAGGGACACATTTGCCAATTCAATCCTTCACATTGGCAAAAGGGGTGTTTCGTGACCAGACTATTCCAATTGCTTCCCCTGTTGAATTGCAAGATGTCTTGGGACAGCTTGATGCCATATGCGACTGTCTGGATATGAACCAGGGTCTTTAAGCCAGTAAAAGACTCTTTACTCAACATGTCTATTAAAGTTATACTGATCCAAAACAGCAACTTT
The DNA here is from genome assembly GCA_029783645.1 of Ctenochaetus hawaiiensis. Lineage (NCBI taxonomy): Eukaryota > Metazoa > Chordata > Actinopteri > Acanthuriformes > Acanthuridae > Ctenochaetus > Ctenochaetus hawaiiensis. Next base: position 9,934,010 of record JAPZDY010000010.1, read on the forward strand.
AGGCAAACATGCCTGGTTTGTTTATGCACTTTCCAAACAGAGAACTAACCATTGCTTTTATTGCCTGCAGTAACATCCACCATCCCAAAATGTCTCATTCCTATTGCTTGGAAAAACAGATGATGCTCTGACATGATGGCAAACATCTTCCATTTATGACACAATTAATGTGCTAGGACAGTCTAATTGATTTCCAGTAGGATTTTTGCCATTTATCTGGTTATTTATGCTCTAATCTGGGCCCATGTTCAATACGAAATGAAAATTCGAGAGAAGGGTGTTGAGAGAGAGGGTAGGAGAAATGAGATTGAAAAAGGCTTTGGCATATTGCCGTGACAGCAAGACTGCAATTAAAAACAAAACAAGTCTATCTGAAAGACACTGTACTTCATTACAAGAAGCAGGTTGATGAAGGGAACATACTGTTGCTGTGTTTTCACTGCATGGTGTGGCTTGGCTCAGCTGAGCTCAGCTCAACTAAACTGATGCACTTTCTTGAGGTTTTCTGTTGTCGGTTTTCTGTTTGAGGATAGTACCTAGTGCTTTTTCTGGTATCATCCCTGTCAAATTTTCATGTGAGCTAAGCTAGCGGTATGAGGTGGAGCAAAAACACAGAAGACTGCTGATTGGTCAGAGTAGCCTATTGTAAGCAAGGATGCAGATCTCCTTGCAGCTTGGCAACCACAGAATGCAAAAAGGTTTGATGCTCTTCACTGTTTTAACAATTATACACCATGGCTGGAAATTTTACAGGTATACAGGCAAGCAAGCTAGCTAAACCGCCTACCTATCTGGTTAAACCACTTAGCTAGCTTGTTTCCTCTTAATATGAACTAATATGAGCACAGATTTGGGCCCATTTTGGAATTTCCTGTCTTAGAGTCATATTTTGTAATGTAACCTGTAAATCCACTGACTAAGGTTGTTTGCTGATGATATATTCTTTGTGGTTGGAAATGATGTTATGATGTTACTGCGGTAGGCAGTGCAACTTAGTCATTTTAGCATTTTTAGCTTGTGTTAAAACAGCATTCAATTGATCATTTCTTCACACTTTTGCTTTTGTTCTTCTGGTTTTGAAAGGGCAAAAAAAATGACTCACAATTTGAGGATGGGGGTTTTTTAACCAGTCAGCTGTTCTTTAGTCATAGGCCAAGGATAAGGTTCTCTTGGTGAAGTAGCCCTTGAGGTAGACACAAAACAAAAGTTTTTGAAAAATAGGAAAATAAAATTGTTGTCAACAATAAACACCAATACAGTAGTTAGATAAATGCTTTTAAAATGTAATTTTCATTCATTTAAGTTGTGCTGGTGTAGATTTTTACGCTCTGATTGCTTATTATACGGTTTAACCAAGCAGACACTGAGCCTCATTGCTCCCCTTTCCTGCTATGATAAAGACTATTCTCAGTTCAAGAAATAACACCCCGAAGGAACATCTTCTCTGTGATTATAGATATGATGATGATGATGTTGATGGCTTCCATCTGCAGCACCTAGCAGCTACAGTCACAGTCACGTGCTGGAGGATG
>JAPZDY010000010.1:10016209-10030931 GCA_029783645.1 Ctenochaetus hawaiiensis
CTGCTTCTTTAGGTAAAGTGGAATAAAAAACTGATTACTAACATGTCAAGTAGTCATGATCACTATTTTTTTGTTAGAGAAAAAAATCAGTGTGTAAATAAAGTTTAAGCTTTAGCTAAAGCTAGCCGTTGCTAAGCTATTAATTAGCTTTTACTTGATACATGGTTCTTGCTCTAACTGTCAGTCTGCATCACTGTAGCATTAAATGCATGATGAATCAATAATGCAATTATTGCATAATTCACAACCATGTTCAAAGACAACATTTACACTTCTATAGTATAATAATTATTTATTTGGTAGAAAGATGCCATAGAGATAGAGTTTTTTCTTTTGAGTGTTAAAAACAGTTCTATATAAGAATATCTAGAATTAATTTTGTTGAATTGTGCTCTTTCATTATCTCAAATCTTTCTAACAATTTTAGAAAAAAACAGATACTATTAAAGATTATAATTACTGATGTTGTATAACTGAACAAAAACAGAATCACAAACAACAGTAAAAAAAAATCAAGAAGCATGGGTGTGTCTGATCAGAAGTTTTTTTTCTCGAGAAACTGCATCTCTTTAAAATATCTGTATCACAAGCAACTTCGCACCTGGTCAATTTATCAAGGTAATGTGACGCAAGAGATTATTAGCCTTTCGGAGTTAAGTCAAAGATGCATTATTCCTTCCTGAATTTTTATGAGCTGCTGTTTAAACACTAGTGGACTTTTGCCCCCATCAACAAATCAGCCCGATAATCTTCTCTGTGACTTGGCAATTATCTCAGTCCTTGACCTGAGAGGGAGAGATGGGGAAGGGAGAAGAAGGGGGGGAGAACACAGGATGTGGGCATGTCAGTGTAGTGGACTGGGAGTACCAGTGGAGCCGTGGGATCCAGAGATCTCCGTGTCTGGCCTTTACTGAGTGCGCTCAGAATGAGCTCATCAATATTCATTGACCCGCTCTGGCTAATGTCCCCAGCGACGGGCAGAATAAAGTTGCAGAGGTCGCACACTTCACAAGGGGAGAGAGAGAGAGGTGGGGGGAGAGAGAGAGCAAGAGAGAGATGAGAATGAGCGAGGCTGGGAAAGTGAGCTGGGTTGATAAGAGAGCGCAGGGTTTCAGACAAAATGAGAGCAAAGAGAAGCAAACACCAAAAGGGCAAAGCCTCAGGGCCTGTGGGGGTCGGGGAGTTTATTACGACTTGAAGGTGCAACACATAAAACATGCAGAGGAAACATAAGTGCACAGATAAAGACACGCACGCCCGTGGAGAACAAACAAATGCACACACGAACACCCTTGTGCATGCAAAGCGCGACATGACAAGATGAGTGCAACGACAAACAAATACTGTGTCTCTAACCTCTCCTTCTATTTGCTATGCTTTTTCTTGCTCTCCCTGTAGTCTGGCGTAGAACTACACTGTATAACATGACACCTGAGAACACATAGGCGCCTCGAGAGAGGAAGAGGAGCGAGATAAGAGAAAGGAAGACAAAACACAGAAAGGGAGTGGTTAGAAAGGATGAGAAGATCAAGGTTAGGAGGAAAGAACGAGCTTGTAGCTTGAAACCGTCTTGACACGCAGACATCAATATCAGGCCTGCACACATTCGCAGCCTTAACAGTATATTTTAATGTTAAACCCATTTGTGCTGAGCTCTCCTTCATCATGCATGCGTATAGGGGGCTGATGAATATTCAAGATGTGAGGAAGGCCAAGGAGACGGGGGGGGGTGGATACTTAACGATAGTATGTCGTAGTGTCGACACACACTTACACATGTACAAAAAAAAAAAGATGGCTTCGCACACAGATTCACTTAAGATAGGTATCAGTTAATGCCTTAAATTACACACTGTTGAAGCACGTTTTCATGTAGATGTGAGAGGATGGTTCAGCTTGGACACACTCGCTCACACACACTCTTTCAGGCTGACTAATAGCAGCTGAAGCAAAGCCTTTACCTGATGCTACAGCACAGCAAAGAACGTGCCAAAAGAGATAATGATGCATGAGTGCCCCCACTTCATCTTAGATCTCACCGTCTTTCCTCTTCCTTTTCGTCTGCCTCTGTGCTGCCCACTCCCATCATTTCATCTGTCCTCAGGCTCTTTCTCCCTATTTCTCCTCCTGTCCGTCTCCCTCTCCATATCCCCTCTTTTCTTGTTTATTTCATTGCTCTGCCTCCTCTGAGGTGTTTTTTGACTGAATCATCAGCGATTCCCACCGAGAAGACAAAGTGTTGTGCTCTCTTTCCTGGCTCCGAGTTAAAAAAGGGAGCATAAATAAAGTTTCACAAGGAGCCGGGGGGGGGGGGAGAATAGATAAAAGCTGCCAAAGCAAGTGGAATTAGAGCTGGGGTTTGGCTATCACAACAATGACCCATGACCTGTTGTATTAAAGTATGGCCATAAGATATCTCACTCAACCCCATCGCATTTATTATTTATCTACTTAGAAAGAGACTCTGCTCTCTCTCTCTCTTCTTGTATAACCCTTTCCATCTAGTCCAACCTCATTCACTTTCATCCAACAAATCTCTCTCAGCTTCACTGCCCAGCTTTGTCTCTCCACACAGACTTCACCTCTGAAAAGCTCCCTCAGTTTTTTTTTTTCCCCCTGGTGGGAAAATTCCTGAAGTTCTCTTCCAGTTTTCAACTTTTCTAACACTGGATCAAGACAGCCCTTCCACCCATTTGTCAGTATGTAAGATGAGTGTTTGTGATCCAGAGAGGCAAAATGTCCACGGTCAGCTGCCGACAAAACACATCGTTCTGTCAACCGACAATACTCGGCGCTTTTGTTTCTGTTTGTATTCCTGTCATATCCAACAAATACTGTAGTTACAATAAAATAGAGTGCCATCCATCTGTGCAGCTCCTTTGTCTTTTTCCATTGTTATTTTTGGATGTATGCCAGAGCCAAAGCTTATTTTTCCAACATGTCTTTGCATACTTCAAACTGTGGCACTAATACTCAAATATAAGACAGGTGGAGTGGGGTTGTTACATATTGATAAAATACAGCTACTTCTTAAGGCTTAAAATTCCTCATGTAAGAAACTACAAAAACACAACAATGTGTGTGTTTGTTGACTTAATGCCAATGCACACAGCTTATATGTTGTAGATGTGTGCATGCATGCGTACACTCCAGCCTTAATACATTCTGTTCAGAAATGCCACAGATCTGCAATTTTCTGCTTGATTGGTGCATATAAAACGAGAATCACCGTGCCATCTTTCCACAGAGAGAGAATCAACGGTGGAGAGAGAAACCAGGAGACCAACAGGGAGGATCAGCACATGGTGTGCTGGTAGTCTTTGGATGCCACGATGGCTTACCATGCAAAACAGCAAAGACAGCAGAAAAAACGAGACCAAAAACTGAATTATTTGAAGTACACACGCAGACTGATCTGCATGAAAGTCATTTATTTTTCATCACACATAGGTCTGACTACTGTAGCTTCAACATCCATAATGAAGTTCTCGATCTCATGTGTCCTTGCACAAAACTAAATTTGTCAAAAGTAGAAATGTGATCAGGAAAAGAGAATCAAAATCAGGTGAGAAAATAGTGCAGACCTCTGAAAATAAATGCAATGCATTTTTCAAATTTAAATCTTGATCGTATCTAATCCCTAAGAAACTCTCAGCTGAAATGAAAAGAAATGAAAATGTTCTTTGAGCAAATCAAATTACAGCTAGGTGTGGGTTAAAGTAGGGGGTCCGCAGGCTGCGTAGCTGCAGACTGGAGAGTGCAACTACACAGCCTGCTTGCCTAAGTTCATTCATTTTAGACAGACTGAACACTACAAGGCCAAACAGCACACGACCAAAACAATGAGTTACAGCAAATGATCCGTTATATTGACATGGAGAGAGGGAGCTTGTGGCATGAATCAGCTCTCAGTGTTAATGAGCTTAGATGATGACTTTTCATGCACAAGCACACACTCACAAACACACGCACACACACACAGGCGATCTCCCCCGTGCTCTGCAACATCCAGAGCGCACACAGGGGTGAAGACCTTGACGCAATAACTGCACTCACCTTCCTTCACTTTGCATGTGTGTGTTTATTTATATGTGTGTGTTATAACCGTTAATGCGAGCAGTGATGTGGGATTTAGCACGTTAATTACTATCATCAACACTTAAACGTCAACATCAGGGCTCAAAGGGCATTACATTAACAAACATGTATGCACACATGCATCACGTGTGACCAATTAATCCCCCCCTCCACGGCCAAACACACGCTCACAAACCCACACACACACACGTAACCTCTTCGTCAGTAAACAAATGACCCTAAGTGTATTGTCATTAGCGGCATAAAGGCCAACAGACACTATACACACACAGACACAACAGAGCCTCCGATCTTGACAGTGGTGACATTTGGACGCCCTGCTGTTATGACTAATCATTCAAAATGAAGTCACAAAATCTATCCCCGGCCTCACCTCTCATGCCCTCCCCCCCTTCCCTCCCGTATCACCTCCCCCTCCTCCTCTTCTCAACCTAAATGTCAGCATTTCCATTGGGCTCATTAATACCTCCCTTTTTAGGTGTGTGTGTGTGTGGGTGTGTGTGCGTGGCCGTGTAGTGTGTTGGGATTCTGTGGGACGGAGGAAAGACGGTGTATTGGAATAGTAAGCAGCCTGTTGTTCTCTTTTTCTGCTTTCATATCGTCTCTGAATCTTTCTCCCTGCCTGTTTGTCTCTGATCCATCGTTATTTCCACTCTCTCTCCCTTTATTTTTTTTTCCTCTTTGCTTCCCTCTGATCCATCATCCCTGGGTGTGTGTGTGTGTGTGAGGCAGCGGCTGTGAATCATGCAGTGGCCTTTCCACTGACACAGCCCGGCCTGACCTAGTCTGGACACCACTGGGCTACACAGCATTAATCACAATAGCATTCGTCTAGTGCTGTTAAAGGGAAATATGATCGAATTCATGTGCATTTGTCTGTTTGGGTGTAAAATACAAAAGCACAGCTGTATATGGGTGCGGATATATGAACAGAAACATGCAGATTGCAGACACAGACAGGCAGGGGGGAGGAGAAGCCTTGGACAGCCAATGTGAAAAGACTACAAGACTTTCCAGATGATAACAGACTGTGAGGATCTGAGGATTTCTTGACGTGCTGTCACAGAGGTGCGCACAAGGCGATGAGGCAAGGATGGAAGATTACTTAGTAAGTGAATCTGATCTGTAGGAATACACAATGCAGCCTTGAAACAAACACTGCAGGGTTATCAGGAGACTGGAACACAAAGAGAGAAAGAGAGAGCTGCAGAACAGAGTGATAATCAGAGTTATTGTGGCAAGAATTCAATTTCAGTTAGGACAGTAATGTCAAGTAATTACATAAATTAATATGTGATCTAGTGGGAAGATTTTGCCCTGCAGGGGCAACATGTCCAGGATGTACCCTGCCTCTCACCTAATGTGACCCTCTCAAAGATAAACCATTACAGCTAACATAGAAAGAAACATTTAGCCAAGCTATGTCCGATGTTAACAAAAGCCATCTACCAGCATCTTCTGAAACTCACAAATCAGTGATTTCCATACATTTGAGTTCTTTTATTTTTTGTAGCCTGCATCAACAATCAACGTAGCCTGCCACATAGTGATTTTGTATTTTTGAAGCTGCACATTTTGGAGCTCCTGCTGAACAAAAAAGGGTTTTTTGGCTTTTAATTATTCTCAAAAGCTGTGCACATAAAAATAATGAGTGTGAACGATATATAGCAAAAGAGAACAGTATCTAAAAGCGAAAAAGCATGCTTGCTTCTCTACATCCACAAATGCAGCATGGCCTGTGCCATGTGAGCGCGCAGAACATTATCCATTCAATATCTGCACAGCTTAGATACTTTAGACGCAATGACACACTGTCACAGCAGACCAACATCAACCTGATGTTTCATTTGAACCTGTGACTTTACCATTTTTTCACCAAAATCTTAGCTAGTATTCACATTCTGCATTTTTAACATTTACATTTAACATGTAATGAATTCCTTTGAGCCCCTATGTTGTATTCTTAAGTAAAAACATCAATCTTTGCTTACTTTCAAGAAAAAATGTGGAATTTAATGCAAGTCTAGCATAGTGCCTGTGATATATCAATGACAGTTAAAGAGGCAGATTTGCAGCACATTGAAAGGGACAAACGAATGTAATTTTGATCTTGAATAATGACTTGATCAATTAAAAAAAACATCCCCTCTAATCTGCTTGATCTTGATCAATGAGCCAATTTTCATTTTATATTCATTCTTAATAATACTCTTTCCAAAAAAATCGTTTGAAACATTAGTTTCCTTTCTCTTTATTTGACACAAAAATAGATTAAAAAAATGTCTAATAAAAACAACAAAATTCTGAGTTCTGAGGTCTCAGAAGGTTTTGTGAAATACCTTTTTCTGTTCTCTTTTTATTCATCAATGGTATTTTAGTATTGTTGATATTGAGGAATGAGAAGGAGACGAACATGAAGAGAAATGGAGTTTTACACTTTGCACATCAGAAACAGGCAGACGCAGAGAGAAAGAGAGGGAAGAAAGGCTTAGGAATGATTCATTTGTCAGATCAAAGTGATGTTTTCTTCAAACTTGTTTTTCAGTTACATCTTTTTCCTGAATTAAGACACTCAGGCTGTGTGTGTGTTTGTGTGTGTGCATGCATATCCAGCGTCTCTGTGCACATGTGTGTGTTTGTTATGTATATGCTCCTCTGTGCATGGAAACTTTTGTTCATTTGAGAGTACAGCTGTGAATGCATAGTGTGTTTTTATGTGCGAGTGCATGTGTGTGTGTTTGCGATCCTGTTTTGCAGCTGCATTTGATTGCAGGCGACAGTGCTAATTAGGCGCCTTTGTCAGAACAGCAGACAGACAGCTACGGAAGAGGAAAAGATGAGAGAAACTCCTGACTTAAACATACTACTGATATCAGTTTCACTCAAAAACAGTGGCTTGACAGCACGGTTGTCATGGTAATCACAGCAGGCTGTGTGTGTGTGTGTGTGTGTGTGTGTGCAGAACTATGTGTGTACTGCTCGGGAGGGCTGAGTATGCAGAGACACACGGATATAGTGGATAACGTGTGTGTGTGACTCGTGTAGCCTGTGGGACACAGTTGGATGGGAGTTGTGCTGATTAGTTAAGGGACCAGGAGGACAGAAAGGAAACAATACCAACTCTTTTCCCTCTTTCTTCAACCCTCCTCCCTCGCCTCTTTGTCAGCATCTTACTGTTTGTGTCAGAGTGCACCACTTCTACCTCCCTCCCTTCTCCTCGCCCTCCTCCTCCTCCCCAACCGTCCATCTCTCTTTCTGGTTCCAAGCCAATGTGACGAGGTCAGGCTGGGGCACAGCCACGTCTCTGGCATGGCCTCGGGGCACCAGCATGCTGCCATGAGTGCCAGCTCCGCTTACAGGAGGAACCGAGCTCGCCAACGTGATAACTGTGCCACTGCCTTCAGCTGAGGCAACAGCCAGTGGAGACAACGAGGTGTCTCTCCAATTAGAAGGCAAAATGCAATAAATTAAAGAAAAGTTGTCTGTGTGCTCGAATGTTTTTGTTTTTAGCTTTGAATGTCGGGTGACAGTACAGATATAGTTGTGAAAAATCTTTCTGACTAACAAAATTTTTGATTAATCAGAGCTATAGGAGATATTTGCCTATAGAAACCCTGCTCACACATTTTAAGGCCTTTTAGAAGCCTTAAGGAGAAACAAGAGAAAAAGAGAAAATTGCACTTCATCTGAAATGAGTCCCTCTCTTAATCTTTTACAAGATTAATTAACTGATCCCTTGGATGTACACTCCCTTAAGAGGGCATGTGTGTGCACCCAACTGTGTGTAAGTGAGTGTGAGTGTGTGTGTGTGTGTGTGTGTGTGTGTGTGTGTTTCGTGAGAGCCTGCCAAATGCCGGGAGAGCATCCAATTAGTTAAAAAGTCCCGGCCCACACACCTGTCTACCTGCGCTGACAATGGCCCACGGCTGCACGCATACATTTACACATTAATTAACCAGCTCGAGCCATTAATTAGTCAGTCAGGAAACTTAATGACTAGCCATTCAAAGGTAAGTTACACCAGGGAGAGGGGAGAATGCAGACAGAGCCATGCATGCAAACACACGCATGTGCAAACAGCCAGCAATCTTGGACTGAGACTACACTACAGCAAATATAAAGATGATTTAGAAATGTTCACAAGCATTTATGTGTCTGCATGTGTTGGTTTTATTCTACTTAGACAAACAAACTAATTTATCTTCAGCAGTAGAACTAAAAAGAATCCAGATCAAGGCACTTACACTCTTAAATGACCTCCTAAAGTGCTGCTTCTGAAAACCTGCTTCCTCTCACTTAATTCCAGGTAATAATGTTCTCTTTCCACTAATTGCTCACCATTGTGGTGTTCTGCTACAGTCTTCTGAAGGTTATTTGTTTTTATAACATGTCTTTGCTGTCTTTTGTTCAGTGTAATTATAAGGAGTTGTGCAAACTTTGGTCTCTTTTAAAAAAGTAAATACAGAATTTATTAAATCCAGCTCTAAACTGTAGAGAAATACCTGATTTTTTTGTGTGAAATATAGAGGACACACCCATATTCATACTTAGATGCTTAAAAACTTCCATTTTTAATCAGATTTTCCAAGATCATGTGTTTACTTCCTCTGAACTAGTTCCACAAATATTCAACTGTTTGCAGAGGAAAACTGTTACAACTGAAATGCCTTTAGGAATGTTTGGTATGAGCAATCATGAAGAAGCTGAACATATTCTTAAAACTAATATAAATTCTCTTCTAAGGATTTATAAAAATAGCAACTTAGTTTTCAAATCCATGGATCAAACAAACCGCAATCAGTATCTCAGCTTTGCAGCATAAACATCAGCATTAACCAGATATAAAATACATCTTTCTTATTCCTTTTTTCTCATTATTTATAGCTCAAAGTCCATGATGCTGTGTGACAGGATGTTTGCCAGCATTCATGTTTCATGATGGGATGAGTGGGTAATTCATCTGCACTCTCAGCATCTTCACCACCCGAATTCTACCCCGTCCTCCATCCACTTCTCCCCTCTTTCCATCAATTTCTAGCACCTTTTTAAAATGTATGGCTCAGAATTTAATGTAATGACCTTGGAGAAAAGAGAAGACATGTGTAGCCTCCTTCAAATCAAGTACCAGAACTCTGTGTTTTCAAGTGCTTGGGACTGGAGTTGTTTTCTCAAGTAATGTGTACTTAACATCTCTCGCGTTGGCACTTTGTGAGCGAGCAGCTGATGAGTCACGGCTGCTTGTGCGTGCGAGTTACCTCTCTGTCTTTGAGAACAGCCTGAGTTCTGTAGAGCAGCAGGAGACGAACGTCACTGTCTTGGAGGCTGAAGTTGCTCTCTAGGATCTGCAGCACGTCGATCCGAGGCCGCACAGGCAGCGACGCGTCGCCGCAGAACGGATGCAGCCAAGCCAGGAGGTCGTCTGAAGTCACAGTGCTGTCGCTGAGGGAGGAGGGTGACAGAGATGGAGGTCAGACAGGAGGAGTGAAGCAGGGATGAAGAGACAGAGATAGAGATGTGGAGAACAGGTTAGAGCAGAGAGGTTCATCCCAAAAAAAGATCAGGGACCTAATTTCTTGTTTTCACTGTTGTTCTGGCTCTTTTTAGATCTTTTTTTTAAATTTGGGTTTATTTTTCCAAGCCTGAAAAAAATGTTTTTTTAATTTTAAAAAAGCTATTTTAAATTGCAACTTTTTATCAAAACTTGCTCACAACTTTAGGAATATTCTACCAATTGTTCTCTGTCCTCACACCTGTTATTTTTATAGCTAGCAAACTGTCTTTTTAGATAATAATTAATTACTTGAGTAATTTACTGGTTTCTGTTCCTAAAATGAGAAGATTTGCTGCTTTATTTATCTTGCGGATCATAAAATTGAATATTTTTGGAATATGGCCTGGTGGTTGGACTAAACAATGAATTTTAAGAGTCACTAAGATTTAGGAAACTGTTGATGGGCCTTTTTACTGATTTCTGACATATCATACACTAAACAATTAATCAAGAACATAATCAACTGATTAATCACTATGAAAAAAACTGACTGCCAGCCAGCAGCACCTTTAACCAGAGCTTACAGTCTGACATAGATCATATCGCTGAATGCATGACTCCTCTGAAAGGGGAGCCAATCGGGGGTCTCATTGTCACAGATTTATTGTTTTACTTTTGATGGTCACAACAGAGCTGAACCAGGGTACCACAGCTGTTATTACAATGTTGTCAGCTCAAAAAAAAAAAAGCTCCCACACAGGCTGGCAGGTGCTTCTTGTTGATTCAACTATCAAACAGACATTTTACTGGCATTTGACACTCAGCAGGTGTTAATTTCAGGCCTTGAATAGAGCTGAGAGGAGGCAGCGAGAGTGAAGTGACAGAGACAGAGAGACAGCTTTGAAGCAGGAGCGTGTATTTGTGGTTTATTCATGAATTAGAGACGCAATTTTGGATTGCGAACATGTGCACGGGACTGAATTACCTGATCTTCCGCTCCATGAGGATGAATTAGTTTAATGTCAGCCATAAATGTGTTTGATACAAGTACAGTCATATAAATATATATATCTTTTTTACATGTTCATGTGAGCTGCTGTAGATAACCTACCCAGTCTGGACATTGTTGTGCACAGCAGTCACCATGGCCTCCAGGACTTTGAGGGGTTGTGGGTAATTGGTCAAGGCCTCTGGGTGCCCGCTGCAAAACAAACCACATCACCACAATCTTCTTACATGAAACACTAATTAAGATAAGATTTTGTAATCACCACATTACAGAGGGACAACAACTAAAAGGAGAGAAGTAATAAAATCAAAGGCTTTTTTTCTCAGGGACAGTGTAAGTTAAAAATGTGTCTGGCAGCAATTAAATGTTTGAAGCAAACGCAGCTTTGTAAAAATTAACCATCATCAAAATTATTTAAAGTCCTGGAGACATAACAGACAAAAACATTTAAACTCGTCTCACAGGCTGTGAAAGCATTTGGTGAAATTCACTGGAATATTTAATAATTTAATCATTTAGTGTTGATAAAGAGGTTTCTCTTTTGAAATCAGGTGTAAATGAAATGGGTTTAATGGCACATAATAGCAGGTGAGCTCAAAAAAGGTAATGTGTGATCTTTTCTGCAGCGTCATTAGTGTATTTTCTGGTGTGGCTGCCGGCTCTGCTGCAGTGTGCTTGAACGTGAGTGTGTGTGTATGTGTGTGTGTACTGTATGTTGCAAACAAAGAGTCATTTTTCAAAAAGACAGAAAGGGAAAAAAAGAGGTGATTTCCCCTGACTCAACTCCCTTTTTGCTGCTGGGCTCAAGTACATACACACATTCATTCACACACACACACACACACACAAACATACAAAGGCCTATGCAGAAACACACACATACATCCACATAAATGCACACAATATACAAATGATCTGGCAAAAGGTGAAAAGACGATGCAGCATTTTCTTTCATTGCGTTCACCACTTACATTTTCCCCCTCAAAGACACACAAACACAGAACGGTTATGACAGATACAAAAGATGGCCATTAGTGTGAGGCTCAGGTATGGCTGCTACTGCGCCAGACTGAGGGCTTCGAGAGAGCCAAAAACAAGACCGGCTCATTCATACCTGCCAAACACAATGCTTGGAGAAAGCCCTGCAACAACAGGCACACACACACACACACACGCACAGCACCATACTTAAATGCAAAAAAGGATATTCAAATGCAAGAGCACCAGGTGACACATTCAAGGGAATGAAAGAAAACCAGTAAATACATTTCACACTCAGGACACACACACACATGGACTCATACTCAGTGTGTGTGTGCGTCTGAGTGTGTGTGTGCTGTGGGAGCATAGCGAGATCTGGAAGGAAACAGCTGTATTAGGCTGCATTAATTATAAGAAGATAATGAATCAGAAACAGGGGAAGAGTGTGTGCATGCAAAAAAGTGTGTGTGTGTGTGTGTGAGAAAGAGAGTGTGTGTGTGTGTGTGTGTGAGTGTTCATTAGGAATAGTGTCTTCTCGTCTATTTAACTATGAATGGGAGTGTCAGTGCCTGTGCACAAGCATTTTTTGGAGTGTGTGTGTATGTGCGTGTGTATTTTTGCATGTGTGTGTATGTGACTGGTGAGTCAATGCAGGTGCCATCTATCTGCACCACGCGCCATTGAGCAGTCATAAAGAAGCAGGAAATGAGGCAGGAATATAATCAAGGCGATTGGTGCTCATTTATCAAGCCAATCAGATGGCCCGATGATGCCTGAGCCCTGTCATTAAATCTCTGCTCGTTGGTCTGTTGTAAAGGGCAAATTAAAAAAAATGAATTGATTAAAAAATAAATAAATACAAACCTCCTTTTAAAATAAGTCTCCCATTAAGCCTCTACATGTCAAAAGAAAGCAACTTGTGACAATGAGTTTAGTTTCCTGCATCTTAATTACATCAACAATCAAAATCAGTCATTTTTGAATGTATTTTGGTGGTATTATCCAGGGTCTAAAGTCTAGCATTTCTGCAGATGTGTCCGGGTGAATCATCTCTCCTCTCCCTTTGAGTGTGGGGAGCAGGAAGACACCATTAGAATGCTGTGAGTTTAACTCCCACAGGCGGCTAACGTAGATTCAATTCGACACTCCAGCATTTGTTTGGACAGATTTGTTTTTTTTTTTTCCACACGAAACATGCTGAGCCCAAAGTGGACCCATATAAAAGTATATTTTCAGATAACAACCACCAAAGATCAGGCAGCAGGTGGTATGTTGGGGTGGCCTTCAATATTTTAGAACATACATCATGAAAGTCACTTTTGAGGTGGATACAGATGCTGCTCTTAATTGGACTTGTTCGAAAATATATACATTTTTACAATCATATGTATGTAATCGCAGCAGACAGGTACGAAGGGGATGTATGTAGATGGTAATGTTGCTTGACAAGGCGCGATAAAGAATGTGAAAGGGATTAAAATAGTAAAAAAAACAGGGAAACACATGTGTACTAACCTGACAACTTGATTTTCTGTTGCCGTCGTTTGGTTTGTCACCGTGGGCGATATCTTTGGTGGCACACAGCGCACAAGCCTACAGCGGTATCACTCTCCCAGCGCTGTCCTATTATTATTAACCATTTTCTGAATAACTCAGAGCTTGGGGGGGAGCTACCAGTGTGCAACACCATTTATGATTTATAACCCAGTGCAAAAACAACCATGAAAACAAGCACTAACTTCAGAGGCAGGTTCAACTGAGAGTGTTCTGACTCCTAAAGCAGAAGATGTTGTGATTTTAGCCAAATGACGATGAAAAATTTGGCAACTTTGGATAAAAAATTTAACTTGTTTTTTCGTCTTTTTTGAGAGGAGTATTGATTACGTACTTTCAACAACATGTTAGTTATTGAAATTTACAGACACGGGTGGGTTTATTTCAGCATCTTCACTCTTCACGCTAAGCTAATCGCCTCCTGGCTGTGGCTTCATAGTTTGTGCACAAACATGAGAGTCTCATTGATTTTCTCATTAAACTCTTGGCAATACAGCAAAAAGGGTGCATTTTCCTAAATGCCGAATAACTCATTGGACTGTACAGCCAAACTTCTCTGTGTCACTGTGCATAATGTCAATATGCAGATATTGCCTACTTGTTTATTGACAAGACTTGATGCGATCTTACCACCTCAGAGTTTGTGCTGACTTTGTGTTTTTAACCATGTACTTGTAACAGAGGGACAGAGGAAGGTTTAGAGCAAACAGAAAGAGAGAGAATACCTGAGTGCGGCCACAACCCTCTCCACTGCGTCACGAAGCACAGTTTTAACGGACAGGTCGAGAGGTCCAACAGCCAGGTGCAGCAGCTCTCCAATGCGCTCTAAAGGCTGCCCATCTGTTGCCATGGTGACTGCCAGCTCGTGTACTTTTGACCTCTCTGATCTGGACAGATCATAAAGTTGACTGTAACGCTGGAATACAGAAGAGAAACAAGAGCAATGAGAAAGAGCGGACTTTTTTTTTTTATCTCACAAGGAAAAAATTAAATGACAGAAATGGAAGAAAGAATTTGGTGGCAGTTAAACTTATAATGTACAAGTTCACAGTTTCATTAAAAAATGTAAAAATATTCTAAAAAAGACAATAAGAGACAAACAAATTATGCTGGAAAATCATTATGTGGGATGGCTGAAAAGAGATAACGAAGACAGAAAAAATACTTTATTTGGTTTCAGGGACAGGAAATGGAGATAAAACTAAAGGTAGAGTGAATGAAGTGTGCGGTAAAGAAGGAAGTGTAAAGTTTAGTGAGCAAAGTTTGTTGTTAAGTCCTTTGTTGTCTACAGGTATTAACCCAGAGGGCAGCACTGGCCTGAACCAGCTCACCCTCTCCACTTTCCTGCTTGTTTTTCTCTCTTCCAATAAGAAACGGCTGAAAATCTCAAAAACTCTCAACCTGGAAAGCCAGAAATGGTATTTGGTTGTGTGTATATTTGTATGTATGTCTGTGTGCTAGTCGTGTGTGTTCGTTTAAATAAATTTGAGGATATGGAAGAAACATATCATCACCCTCAGGGAGGCGTTTCAGGGCAATAAAGACAAGAACAAACAGACTAAAGAACAGCTTCTACCCAAGAGCTGTCG
>JAPZDY010000010.1:10031031-10056677 GCA_029783645.1 Ctenochaetus hawaiiensis
GCTGCTATTTTTTAATTTCATTGCGCCTTTTGGTACAATGACAATAAAAGAATTCTGATTCTGATTCTGATTCTGAAAAGGGAAAAATGAAAGGATGTATCATTATTTTACAGTACAATGTGTTTTGCTTTTACAAATCCAGTTCAACATGAATCATTGTAATCCAAATTGTTTTTGATTGTTAATATTTTTAATCTTTAGAGTCAGACTTGACCTTATTCCTCTATTCGCAGAACTTTCTTTGAGCCCCTTTCTCTTTTTCTCTTTGAGTAAATCAAGGTCTCTGATGAGCATAAGACACAGGACTTTCAAAGCTGGTGGATAGAGGTGACTCCTTAGTGAAAGAACAAGCGTCAATGGGCAAAAAAGTCTGCAGCTCCTGTAGTAGCTAACAACCTTAGGGTGTGTCAGGTTTCACTACACACACAGTAACTCTAGTTATGAATTTTATTTCTTGTTTTCTTGAAGAAAACAAGAAACAAGGACAAATTGATCTGAAAGCAGCAGAAAAAAAGTATTTAGATCCTTTAATCGAGTAAAAGTAAAAAAAATTAAGAAATACTCAATGACAAATTTAAGTTCTGCATTCAGAGACTCAGGTAAAAGTACATGAGTATTACTGGAAAAAACATACATAAACTTAGATAAGTAGAAGAAAAAATAATCAAGAGTAAAAGTACTTAATGTACGGTAAATTGTTCCCTGTGAACATTTTACTATTTTATGCAGTGTTTTGGATTAGTGTTACTACTGCACTGATGTGTATTTTGTATTTTTCTGCTGTAGATGTTTAAAGTTGAGCTCATTTTAGGTACTTAATAAACTATGTTATGGTGAAATCTACAGCAAAGAATCATTTTCTTTAAAACAGAATTTCTTTTCTAAGAGAATCACTTGGGAAACAGCCTGTTTTTGGCTCTGTTGTATTTGTCCAGTCAATTTAAGTGTTTTTAACATAGCCCTATTCATTATACATGGACATTATATATTTATGATGTATGATAGTCATATTATAATTCTTTGCAGAATAGAAAAGCCTTCTGAAGACTGTAAAGTGTTTGATTTGGCAACATTTTGGTGGTATCACTGCTTTTGTAGATAATGTTCACTGTGATTTCTGCAGCTCAGCGTGCAACAATCAGGGAGTCAAGTTTGAGGCTATGGTTGTCTGATTGAAAGATGTACATCTTAGAGAGCAGATGAGAAGGAAGTATCCATCGCAAGGTGAGACGCGCAAGTGTCTTTGGGTGTCAATCATGAACGATCAAGAGTTTAAGTGCCTGTTAAGGACGGGAGGTATGACAATGAGAGCGCTGAGCTATAAAACTAAGCTCTTAATGCTCTCTTCCAATCCTTACTAATGATCATAAATTTAGGATACTGAGTGAGAGAGATTAAGAATACAAGTGACAGATGATGAGGCAGAGGATGAGGATGGAATTGGGCATTTTGTCAGGATACCTCCTGGCTGCTTCCATTTGTGGGTGTTGTGGGCATAAATAGCTCGGTGGAAACTCAACAGCTGACCCTTGAAATGAGAAGGAGGAAGAGGAGGAGGAAGAACTGAAGGAAGCCTGTGAGGAAGAGGACATTTGGGCCACATTTTGTGACACTGTGCCACCAAAAATCTCCTCTGACAAAACTTGAAAATCAATAGAAAATGGACACATGAATATATGGGCTCTATGTTACCATCAGAAGATGGAATTAGTACTTCAACAAAACAGCAATTATAAATGGTGTTAATTGTGGCGCTTAACATGAACTTCAGTGTGTCCAGTTTGCATCTGGTTGAGGCTCTTTGGTGGATTTTAAGTCCTCATCTGCTCTCCCTTCATTACCTGTCATCTCTCTACTAGACCCTTCATGATAAACACTTTTGTCGAACAATATAATGTTCCAGAAATAATCGCCTCATCATTACAGTCATGGTTTCATATCTTGCAGTACCCGATTTCTTTAAAATTATATCAAAGGAAAATGGGGAAGGTCTTAATACAGACCTGTTCAAACTTATATACTTATTTTTCCACAGCAGAGCCATCTTTTTCACAGCTATTCACCGGATAGTGACCCACGCTTTCAGAAATACTATATCATTGTACCATACACAATTTCCGCAGTGTGCAATTTGCTGTCCTCATGGCAGGTCAAGGCGCCTGTGGTAGATTCCTTTACTTTCTGCTATTATTTCCAGCAGCTGGTCACGCGCGTTTGATAAATGACCACAGTATAGCCAAACAGAGCCTACAGGGCTCCTTCGATATATCTTTCTCTGCCTATCTGCCCCTTTCCTGGTTCTTATATTCTTTTTATCTATCTCTAAGGATGCAATCGCTTCCTGCGCAAGTAGAAGGGAAAGCTACATTGTCGAGGTTGGACTCTGTGTGTATGTGTGTACTTGTGTGTGCACCTGTGATTTTAGCCTACAGCTAACTAATGCTTGTATCTTTGCCACCATTACAAGATGGCAGGTGCTTTTAAATACACATAAAAAGAGGTGAAATATAAACTTGCTGGTGTGGGGGTCAGAAAATGACCAGCTTTCATCTGTACCTCATGGTCGCATAGCAACACTCTCTCCAGGCCCACATTCAGTTTTTTTTTGCATGCACGCGCACACAGCTACAGGGAGGTGACAGTGGGGTAAGTCAGTGTGACTTTGCTTAATGAGATACAGCATGGTGTGCGTACTGTATATACAGCCATGTGGCAGGGCTCATTGGAAACAGCAGCCTGTAGATTTACATTAATATACCCTTGACTAGTCCCACTGAGGCTAAGTAGAGCTTAGCCGAGCAGAACCACCCCGGAAATATACAACACACACACAAATACACACATACAACCACAATCTGTACGTTTAACTGAGGAAAAACAGGGGAGAGAAGCAGTGTGTGAAACTGTGTATGATTCATATTCCAAACAGTTTTGGAGAATGACTATTGGACCAATCAATAGGGTCAATCATGTGTCCTGTAAAGAGGGGATTTGCAGTATTTCACACTGTATTTTCATGCATCAAGTAGGTGATGAGTTTTATCCAAAGCAAGAATTCTGCTATTTCAGGGATAAAAGTGACTAGAACTGCTTATTTGGTCTGTTGATAAATGTAAAATTAAAAAAGGAAGTAGATTATATCATCAAGATCAACCAGCTAATTAAGTCTATTTTTGTTGCAGAAGCAAAAATTCAACTCAAGACTAACAGTATTTTTTTAGACTTTTGTATGCATGAAATTCCTATGAGTTTCCTACACAAATCCACCAGATTTAGCTGCATTTTATTCACAAAGATTCGCCGTTTAAGCTTTGAGGATCACTAAACATTGCTGATTCTGAAACACAACAATGAATAAAAGTAGCAAACGACCTGGGTGTCTGTTTATGTTAAACACAGAGAAATCTCTATTGAACTTTCTGTTCTCTTTTAACTGAAGAGGACTGCTCCCTCTTAAAAAATAAAAAAAGCTGTTAGTGCCTGGCAGATGGGGTCTACCTGCTGGCTGTCTTTAAGTGACAGAATGAAGGTGTGACTCAGGGTGTCCAGGTGGGCCTGTGATTGCTGCAGGTGTGCCAGAGCCTCATCAAAAGTCATCCCCGCTGGGTCCGCTCCTTCCTGCTCCCCGCTATCCTCGCCTCCTCTCTTCCTGCTCTTCTCCCCCAGCTGGCGTAGGGCTTTGGTGGCTCGCTTTATCACCTCCGACCTCGCCTGGATGCTCAGCTGGAGACAGAAAGAAAGGATGGAGGGAACAGAATGAGGAGAAACTGAAACAGGATAAGAAGTGCAAATAAAAAAAAAAAAAATTGAAGGAGGAGAGGGAAAACGGGGTGTACTATTTCAAACTTAACACGTTGAAGAGAGGCAGGTATAACCCAATCTATCCGCGCCAAAATACCATCAGGAACTTCAGCAGAATGTGTGTGAGGAGAGTGTGTGTGTGTGAGAGGGAGAGGGAGAGGGAGATCATAGCTGGAAGCTTGGTGTAATTGATTCCATTCAGTGAGAGAAGGTTAACCATTCACAGGGAGAAAAGAGGGCCTTTGGCTGTAGGAGGTTTTACTCCTCTCTTGCAGGGAAACACGCAGGCACTGACAAGCTCCCAACACACACACCATGAAGACACTTATAAACCATCAAACTTCACATTTTCAGCCACCTCAGCCACACACATACTTCTCATACTTCTGCATTTGCCAGATATCTTGACTTGGACTGACAGCACTTTTCTCTGCAAGGACAGGGCGATGCCTCAAATGGAGTTTCCTGACTGCTACAATTTCTTTTTTAAAGGCTAAGTGTGTGTGTGTGTATGTGTTTGTGTTTGTGAGTGTGTATTTTGTTGTTTTATGTGCGAGTGGGTGTAGAATGAGTTGTAGGCATTCACCAAAGGGCACCAACAGGCTAGAGGTTGAGCAAAGTGAGGATGCCTCCACTAAAGACACTATCTAAGATCAATACTTCAGAGGAGGGGTTGGGGGGGTGATGCTGAAAATGTCTGCTTCCCTTCAAAAGACATGTCCAGTAGGAGGTAAGCCATTCCTCTCAGCCCTTAGCCACATGGGAAGTGGATCAATCCGTTGTGGGGGGGGTGGCGTTGGGGGTGTGAAAGGTCAGAAGCTTTTCTAGCAGTGAGGGTTCAAAAAGGGATTTAAAAAAAAAAAAAGGAAAGAGAAAGTGGGTGAAGAACGAGGGTGCAGACGGTGGGTTTCTGAGAGGTAATCTGCATGTTAAAAAGCACAGTGGGAAAACAGTGCCTGCTGGGAATTGGACTTTAATTGGCTCTGAAGTAGAGAGGGATCAATTAGCCCTCGCGGAGTCACGGGGAACGAGAGGGTGCATAAGACAAAAGTGGAGGAAAAAAGGGAAGGTCGGGGGGGGGGACGGCAGTGTGCCTGTATGAAAAAAAACACAAAAAACAGTGGGCTAGTATTGATAAGGTGCTCTGAGGCACTTTAAGTCCTCTGCAGGACAATTTTTCAGAGAGCTGTAATTATGTGGCTGACATTTCTTGCGCAATTTTATAATTTCTTTTATAAATCATGACTGGTATGTGCTCTGAGGCGACAGAGTGTGGATGAGAACATAATAATATATTTAAAATTAGGAAAGGGCTTCTGACGTTCCCAAAATTGAGCTGGGGGCGTGAGAGACGGCCGGTTCAGACCATGAAGACTACGGAGTGAGGAATGTGACAGTTTGATAAAGTGATTGGAAATCCCCGCATATTCTTCCTTTTTAGACAATATGAATCCTGCCTGGGTGGCTGCCTAGAACCAACTACAGTACCTCCCGTGCTGAAATTACAAACTGTCTGCCAAACTCCCACCAGTTCCTGTCTGAGGCGGTAATAGAAAACAGAGCCTCCTTCACACTTCGCTGTGTCACACTACTTTTTTTTTTCTCTTTTCTCTCTTGCATACATTAATTCATCAGAAAAACATGGCAGGATTTAAAGGGGAAAAACTGGAAAAACAACTAACACTGCAATAATTTCACCATATTAGATTCTTACATGTTCGGCTGCATCAGGTGAGAAGGTGATGCTATCCAGGAAGTGGATGGTGTCAGCAGGGACCAGCCTGTCCAGGTATTTGGCGCAGGTGTCGTACGCATGGAGGTAGTCCTGGTCGCCCTGTGGGGGTCTCTTCAGCAGCTGGGGGTCTCCCTTCCAAAACAGCTTCTGCAACCACACTGCGTGGACTGCGCTGGGGGAGACTGTTGCCCCTTCGCCACCCAGCACAGGCAGCCGGTTAGCTAGTTTGGAGATGGACAGCACATTCTGACTGGTCAGGACTGGTTGCAGAGTGGCCAGCGGATCTGAGGACTCATCGGTCAGCTTGCGGTAGTTCAAACCTGCAAGAAAGATTTGACTTTGTTAAGCATTAAATGTGTGCAGACACTGGAACTCTACATTTCTGCCATCACTGTGAGTACAGACCTCCATCATTGTCCTTGTACATGAGCTAATGTCGCATTTTGTCCTGTTATTGTTACTGCACCATTAAATTGATAATATTTCGCAGTCCATCTAATGTTCTATGTTTTCAAAAGGGAAGTATCAAAAAGTTTAATACAGTAAATAAAGAATAAAACATACATAAGACAAGCTTTTATGTTTAGCTTGTGGAATACTGTATATGCCACAGATTCTTGAACATGAAGCCAAAAGCAGTTTTTACTGTGAATTAATACACAAGGACATGGCACATTCAATACCTTAAAAACATACCGGAAATTTTAAGGCATTGTGCAACTGTACTAGCACATATTACTTGCCAAGGGAGAATGTGACAGCTGCATTGTGTGAGAAGCCTAACATTTAAAGTCTGACAGCATATCCAACACTTCACTACTCAGAAAGTGGAACTTTACAAAAGAAAAGCCCACGTGAAGGTACTTTATACAATATATGCAGCACATACTTTAATCCTGTATTCACATATGGTATGTTCAAACAATGCACCACTTACAGGATCATCAGAGTCATTTAAAACACAGAGGTAGTTAAATATGCCATTACATGAATGTGTGAATAGAAAAGCAGAAGAGAGACAAAGAGGTCGATGTGAACCACAAAAAGTGAGTATGTGTAAGCAGTGCTGTGTGTCTGTGTCTGCATGCAGAGGTGTACACGCTGTCTGTGGATCTGTCTGGGTGCATCACATCACCCAACACTGCAGTAATGTGGGTGTGCGTGCGTGTGCGTGTGTGTGTGTGTGTGTGAGAGAGAGAGAGAGAGCGAACGTCATGCTCTCCAGCATTATCAGACAGACACATTACTGTGGCAACACCACAGCCTGTCTGGGCTTTAAATATTTAACACTGGTCTGCCTGTGGGGAGGGTTCTGTCAACGCTGTTTGGAATCCCTCACACACACACACACACAAAGTATTAAACTGTGGATGCACACACACACGGCCACACACACACACGTAAAATACATTCAGACAGGCCCAGACGGACACTTAAACTGCAAATAAGGGTTACATGCACTTACACATGTATTCACTCTCTGTCTCCCCCCTTGCCCCACCCACTTCTACACCCAAACAGCATCTCATTCTCTTTCTCTGGAGAGTCCTCTCAGACAGTCACCTGGTACTGTGTCTGAAACTGAGATGAATATTGGACGCACACCACCTGTCTCTACACTGTCTGAATGCTTTCTAAATTCACCTGTGTGTGTGTCCGTTCAGGAATGCAAATGAGTCATTTTAAAGTGTGTGTGTCTTTGAGTTGGACAGTGTTTGTAGAAAGTTTTGGTAGCCTAAGAGACCGTGACAGCCTGTGTGTCAATTTTGCTAAGAAAGCGTGAATGAGCGGGTTATGTTTAACAGTGTTTCTGAATGTGTGTGAGTGTGTGAGAGAGATACGAAGTGTGTTGGTTTCTAAATGTTACAAAGTCAGTGTATGTGCCAGTACATGAGCATTACTCCCTTTAGTGAAGTAAGTACAGTATATGTGTATACGTGTGTGAGAGCTAATGCATATGGAGTTGTTTCACCTCTGTTCTGATTGTTTAATCTACAGTTTGCTAAACCCTGAAACCAAAACAGCCGCCATCCAATCACAGCTATGCAAAAATAACATGAACACTGCAGCCCTGTCAAACTTTAGATTTCTTTTTATGTTGAAGAAGGGTAACAGTGATCTAATACTAATCACTCTATTCATTTCATTCCAGGTTTCACTACAGAGTTATCCTTTGGGTCTGTATATGTATGTCTATACCTGTATGTAAATAAATAACTTTATTGCTTCATTTTATCATCCAGTTTTATTGTAAATATATTTTATCTGTGTGGGCCTTTGTGTTCCACGTTTGTAGCACGAAGGACAACTGTTTTCATGCCTTTGTGTTACCCTAAGCTGTGCAAGGACAAATAAATTAAATTGATACCTTGAAAAGCATAAAAACAAATGAATTAAACAGAATGTATTTACTCTAAGGTAAGCTGTTACTTAGATGTTACTGCAAAAGACTGCTTTTTGACCATGTACAGAGCTACTATTAGCTTAATTAGCTAGCAAGACTATGCTAAAAAAAGCAATCATTAGTTGTCGTTTTATCTGCCAAAAGTGATGATCACCAGCCAAAACTGAGGTATCTGCTTTTATCAGCCTCTGTGTAGTCAAGAAGTCATTCTTTTAAAAGTTTGAAGTGATTTGAAGTTTGTAGCGTAGCAAGCAGTGAGTTGTTATAAAGATGCTGTGTGTAAGAGAAACTAAAAAGCAGTGGCAATGTGCTCTTAAAGCGTAGTGCGTTTTAGTTTTTTTTAATGCAAAAATGCATCCAAGCCTTGATGCTGATGACTTAAAGGTGTGTGTATGTGTGTTCATGTGTCTTAAACAGAGACATGTGTCACCGCTAAAAGCTGTGGTGTTTTCAGGAGCAGAGGGAGGAAGTGAGGCGTGAAAACACAGCTGACACCTGGTTGACCTTATCTGAACTTCGTCGAGAAGTGACACCACCTCCGCCCGCACACAACAAACTTTGAGCACCCTAGCCGGATCGCTGAACCGGTGACACGCTACAACCTGGACATGACGCCCTTGGAGAGGGCGCTGCCACAGAAATCTTAAAGGAAGCAGCATTTTACTGGGATACTGCCGCTGTATCGGGAGCTTGGCGTGTTTGGTAAATAGACAACTAACACAGAGCTGAACTGCTTTACTTGTCATTTGCAGGGAAATGTGAATTGCTGTTTTTGTGCGTTTCCTTCTATTTTTCAAGTTTGGAAAATAACATGAGAGCTGGTGGAGAAAAGCAGTAAGCGAATAAGATCAAAGGACAAGATGAGGACGAGATAGGAGATGCATGTACATTTGAAGTATAGCTATGATGTCAATGGAAATATTTCATACACAGAAAAATTCTAGGATTTTGCAAGAAGTAGAGGGATTTTACCAGAAATGTGCTACAAAAAAAGGCCTTCAGCTGTTGTATATATTTTTTAAAGATTCAATATGACAGTGACTTGAGCTTATCAACAGACTAGAGGGGATGTCAGCATCTGTATGTGAGTCATCAATCATGTCAAGAGGAATTATGTTCAAGTCTTCAACACTGGGCTTGATTTCTAAACTTTAAAGGCTTGAAGCTTCATTTCCACAAACAGCAGAGTTGCTTTAAACCCCCGAATCCCAGAAAGAGGATGAGGATGAAACAATGAGAATGTCACACTTTCAAAGTGTAGTTACACATATCATTAAAACACCACATTGATCTGATTGACTGGTTGTAGTCGAATGTGTTAAAGGGCTGTGAGAATATCAGATTCTCACCACACAATTAAAGTGGGTGTAAGAATTCATGATAATGATATTAATTGCAAAAATCTGAAGAAAATTCCGTCATATTTATCTTTTACTTTGTTTATTGAGTGTTTTTTCTCATTTTTGTCAGATTGATTACCATCAAACATGAGTGCAGGGAGATGAAGAGAGAGTCTATAACCATAACTATACAAAAAACATACAAAAAAAGAAAAAAAAAAGACAGTTAATGAATTAATCCATTTTATGGCGAATGGCAACCAGCATTATCACATTTTACTGCCACCTACTAAACAGAAACTGGAATAATATAAGAGGTGTTGTACTATTCACATTATATTATTATACAAGTATTATTAATTTGTTATCAATATTTTACTTTATAAATATATTTTTTATCTTCAGTCCCTTAATGTGTCATAACTGCTTTGTTCAGGACTGACTGAATCAGATTTTAGTTGCAAGCCTCATCCCTTGTTTCAAGGAGCGGATTTGAACAGATGTATTATTCCTGCCTTTTGTCCTTCCAGTAAAACTACCTTCTAGCTTCCAGCTGTGCCGTGGTTGTGCCATCTGCATTGCAGCGATAGAGAAAGGGAAAACATTTTCTTACCGTTGGCGACAGCTCGAAGCTTCTTGAGCAGTTTGACATGGGAGGCAGGCTTGATGGCGGTGGTGACGTACGGCTCACAGCCTGCAGCGTCTAGCAGGGTGTAGTAGTAGAGCAAACGGCCCTGGTCTGTGCCCTCCACAGTGGGCAAAACGTACTTGGTCATGTGGCTGTAAAAGGCCTGAGGGTTGGACTTCAAAGTGTCAAACAGGCCCAGGGACTCACTCCGAGATTCAATATCTTTGGTGGAGAGACTGGATGAGGGAGCAAGAGATCAGAAAATAACATAAGTACATGTATCCGAACATTTCATATTAAACATATTAAATAGCAAAGTTTTTAAAGCAACATAAAAGCAAACACGCAAGAATAATTCATATCCTAACTTGAAGCTTTTACACACTCTGCTGTGAACGCCTGTCTTGTCTGTCTTCATTATGAAAAGTATCCATTTGTACACAGGATGTGAAACACTTAGCAGTAAGTTTCCGGCAACAAAAACAGCAGTTTGTTTGGGGAAAAAAACAAATTAAGATCTAAGTTTTTCACATAAGCAGCAATAGCCACCATGCCTGAAAAAGATAAGAGAAAAGTAGCAATACTGACAAAAAAAAAAATTCTAATTTCATCAACAAAAAGAAAATCAAAGGAGGAAGACAAGCAGCACTGGAGACTATTCCGTTGCAAAGTAGCGTTTGAAAACAGCAGTGCAAAGGCAGCGGAGATCTGCAGGCTTATCACAAAAGATACAGTCCCTCGAAAAAAAAAGATTAGGATTTCATAGATTACCACTGAGAATATGTTTAAGAATTTGGTCAACACTGACATAAAAACAGGCAAAAATGGGGATGAATTGTCAAAAAGAGAAGACAGAGAGAGAGATGAGACAGAGAGAAAAGAAAGAGAGCATGAATGCGATGTGGAAATGCTCAGTGAGTGAAGAAAAAATCTGTGTGGAAACCTATTCAGCGATTTGTTCCGAGGTTGTGCATGACTTGTGCACTGCTTTGCTTTTTCAAAAAACGTGTTTTACCACAAGAACTCAAAGCCAACAGCAGCAGGTGGTCTGGAGAATGAGAGGACAAGTGAAAAGAACACAAGCAAAAACACCAGAGAGGGGGGAAAAAACGGAGGGGGAGAGAGAAAAAAACCTCAGAGAACGGCAAACAAAGGTTAAACAAGGGAAGATACAAAGAATGAAAAAAGGCAAAGGCGAAGGGAAAGCTCATTGCTGGTAGTCGCAGAGGGGCTCAGAGCAATCTGTGGCTGTCTGGGAGTGTGCTAGAGTGAGAGTGAGTCTGTTTATCTGTTAGAACGGGACAACATCAAAGAGCACGATGCTTCCTCTGGGCGCTCCACCAGAACTAGCTGGGAGGCTTTTGCTAATGAAAGAAATATAGACGGCGGCGGTGGCAGCAGCAACGTGGAGGCAGCTGACAATAACCTCAATAATGTAAATAACACTAATCATCCTCACAACAGGGGCTCTGCTTAGACTGAAGTCAACAGAACATGTAACTTTGAGTAAAGTCAGTTTTACTCATGTCTTTTTCCTGAGTGCACACACTGACAGGAAGCCTGACTTGATGTACTTTAAATAAACTTCTTTACTTCATTTAGGCTCATTGGGCATCCACAAGGGCTCACCCTATTACTCTCCTCTGTGCCTGGGCTTTTGCTTCCTGATAGCTTGCTTTGATTTCCTCAAAGT
This sequence comes from Ctenochaetus hawaiiensis, assembly GCA_029783645.1. NCBI lineage: Eukaryota > Metazoa > Chordata > Actinopteri > Acanthuriformes > Acanthuridae > Ctenochaetus > Ctenochaetus hawaiiensis. The sequence goes on from JAPZDY010000010.1 coordinate 10,042,633, forward strand.
CTCCAGGTTTCACTCTGCCTAGCTTGTTTCCTCGTTCCCTTTGGACTGCAGTCCGGGGCTTGTCATGTGATGTTAGGTCAGCCTGAGACCCCAAACAAAGTCTCCTTTACTTTTTAATCACATAGCTTTTCAAAAGTGATCACAAAACTTTCAAAGTGACTGAAAGCACCAAAAAAACAACACAAGTTGAAACAACAACTTGTCTAGGTAGGACTGTTTGAGGGGTGTTAGCAGTTTTTCTTGGCATCCGCACACAGACAGCTGGGACTGGTGGATTGGGCCCAGTATTCATGTCAAGCTCCGTGTATCATTGTAGTTCTTCAAAGCCAGGTTGTCATCTCCTCTTTGTCTTTTTTCTCTACCCAATGACAAAAGGTGTTTATAGTGCCTCTCTTTGCTAAAGTTGTGGGCACCTCCTCTCTTCTCGTTCCAGCTTTCAGCATCTCTATGTCCCGCAGATTTTTTAACGAGTCTGCTGCAAGCTTGCTTGGTGGCATTTCTCTCTGTACACAGTTTTTCCCCACTCCGTCTCTGCTGTGTTCATGTGGCTGCAATATCAGGAGCTGCTCATTACAATCTTTTCTTGTTTGTTTCAAAAGCAACTGAAATAATCCAGGCGGAGAGTTTCTCATTTTCCGTGCTGCTCCTATCCGCTCTCATCCCTCCCTCCATCCCCATCGTACATTATGATATTCTGTTTGTTGTCTCTTCTGCCATGTCCAAACAAAAACAGGCTCCTTATATTCTTAAATCCAGAGACATATTCAATTAGCTTGGTAATCTGACAGCCAGAATTAAACACTGGGGGAGGCACGGATGATTATTCAGCACATCATCATTTGAATTTATGCAAGCTGTATGTTTTGTTGTACAATCTGTGCTGCTAATTTGTTGACAAATTCCTGTCCAGCAGGGGGTTGTTAAAATGTTTTTGTACTGTAAAAAATCAGTAGAGGACAGTCAAACTCTGAAAAGAAGCATACAGCTGAGTCACTCTTTCAATGAGAGGCAATATTTTTCTGCCTTTCACACACTTACAGACACCAGACCATCACACACCATCTCCAAACACAGACACTTCAACATTTAGAAGAGTCATACAGTACAGGGCACGACCCAAACTCCTCTTTTAAAAAAGTTACTATATGTATGATCTCCTATAAAAATGTGTTTTTACATTAATTATTCATTAATCACTAAATAATTGATTCATATTGCAATAACTGTCCATTTTTGGAACAGCAGAAAGAAGTAGTAAAAAAAAGATAAATGATTTTTATAATCAATATGGCGAATGGGCCTGTGTGGTAACAGGGTAATATGGCATATTAGAGAATTTTGAAAAATCTCAAATCTATGTTTTTTTATTGGCAACAATACAGACACTTCTCTTTTTACTGAAGGAATGTAAAAATGTTATATTGAGGGAATGTATTATAGTGAAAAGTCATAAACAGTCACTATTTTCTTAAACCAAAGTGCTAAAAACAAAAAATATCACCCAATGATGATGTTTTCAGCAATCTAGTGGACCAACTGACTGAATGACTAATATCATCATCCCTGGAGCTGTTCTGCTAGCATGGTTAACATTAATAGTATACTTTAAATGTGTTCCAGTTAAGGCAATAAATGGGTGTTTATGTGGAAAATAAATCAGTCATGTACAGCTGGTCAGCAGTGTTAGAAACAGCAGGTTATATTAGGAGCTGATGGTATGAATGGATTGAATGCTGAGTTTGAAGTGTCCTACCTGGTTGCCCTGGTGCCACGCATGTTGAATGTGCAGTCTAAAATAGCTCCTGTTTCTGTGAGAAATACATGCTGTTTTTTGTGTGACTTTTTAAACCAAAGGTGATGCAGTTGTATTTGTTGGTCACGTTCTGCCTCATGACTCCAGGGAGAATGTTTACAGTCATGCTCCAGCTCCAGGCTTAAACCTTGCAAAGTTTCCGTGGACAGCACGTCAATAATCCCTAAACATCAGAACCAACAGCGAAAAAAAAAAAACAAAAAACAACAACTGCAGCTGAACACAGGATGTTCTAACACTAACCTGTGTGAGGGAACATCGAGATACATTTTCCTCCTGAATGCTGTAAACGTGCCTCTTTATTCTAGATAGGACAGCTTATCAGAATGGTAGGCACACTCGCACAAACACAAAGCAAGATATGTGCTTGCAGTCTCTTAATGCAAAAAAAGTGAGATAAACAAATGTAATATGTCCAGAACAGTATGATGCAAACAACAGCATGCATTTTTAGCAGGCAGAGACAGCTGAACAGGTAATAGAACAACAACATCTGCATGCATATGGAAGTCCTTCTGTAGAAATGAGTTAAGAGTGAATCACTTCCTAATAAGTTGTACTTCAAACGAATCGAAATACACAAACCTGACAGGAGAGAACTAAGCTTTTTTAAAAAATAAAACAGCTGAGGTGAATCTGCAGTGACAGGATGAAGAGGGGGGAAATTTGCTGTGACAGGGGCCACAGCAGTTCTTCAAGTATTGATATAGTAATTTGCATTCAACAAGGTCCCTGGAAGGTTAAAGTGCCAAGTGTCTTGTGTAGACACACCGGAGTGGGTTTAAATAAAGTAGATTTTATGAAGGGATGTGGCTTAGCTTATTTGAGTGCTCTTCTCAGCCAGTATTTGTATTCTTTTATTGCAGTAATCACAGGAAAAGCCAAAAAGTTATTGCTCTGTAGTGCATAACTGCAAATTTCTGACATTATTTAAACTTCTATTTGCCAGATGAGGCCACCAGAAGTACACTTCAAAGAGAGCTGGTGTTAAATTTAAAGGTGCCCTCTCCATCTCTGAGGTTTCTTCAATGGGCTTAAAGCAAATGAAATCTTGAGGAAGAAGCAGAAAAGGAAAGTGATACAAAAGACTATTTTATCAGGAGCAAAGACCTGCAGAAAAAGGTGCACAACCTGCCAGCAGCCACCGTGAGCTCAGAGCCATTAATCTGAAATGTGTTTCCTTCCTTGAGATGCCAGTTGTGTAAACTTATGCGGGACATATTATTTGTGTGCTTTGCCTTAAAGTATATTAGTTTCATTTATTCAACCTCTTATTAATGGACCAAATGCTGACAAGAAGAGCTACATGAACCAATTCAGCAGCTGGTTTCAGTAAGCAACAAATACTGAAACTCTTATTTTGGAGAGAATTTTGCTGTTACTTTGTCTTGGAAGACATCAAGTCAATTTTAACTAAAAAGGCAATGTCAAACCGATGTTCAACCCCGACAGAAGAGACACTTTCACAGAAATAAGGTCTGACAAATCGCACAACGATGAATATGGATGGATGAGCTAAAGGAGAAGGTTTTTCAAGCTTTAAAAAAGATTTAAATCGAGTTCAATTGAATTGGCAGCTAGTCTCTGAGTACAATACATCAACACCTTCTCTGTTTTTTGGACAAAATGGTTTAAATAGTTTAATCGCTGTCATTAGAATGTCAATAAAAATTGCTGACATTCCTGCCCCTGAGTACATCCACAAAGACCGACACGCAGAGAGACCAGCTGACAGCCGTGGTGTTTAGCAGCGCATTGATTCCTCTAAAGCGTTCATTCTGTGTTAATAGGACTGTCTCAGGGACACTCTGGCTCTATCATCCATCTCCTCTTCCTCCATCTATCTGGCTCTGTCCTCACCCTCCCCCACCCTTCCTTGCACACACTGATTATGTGGGTATTTTTCTACCTTGCCATCCTTCTCTACATCCTCTTTTTTTTTTTGCAGCACTTGGCGATGAATGCTCAGCAGCTCTTTCTACTCATATGACCTCAGATACATTTATGCATTTTTGATGATTTCTTTCCATAGCTGCACATCTCTACAGCGGCATCAGAACTTTGGTGAATATGTGTAAAAATACACCTTGCTAGTCTGCCCAGTTTAAATACTTTGATACTTTTGTGTTAAACTCTTTAAATAAAAGCTGTTTTGCTCATTTGAAGTATGTTCCATCTTAAAAAATTTTGTAAAGATATTAATCAGTGTTCTTTGTTTTGTATAAGCTAGGTCTAAATTCAAATACTATTTTTTGATACATCTTTTTCACTGCTTTAATGGCTCAATATTGGTTCTTTCTTTTAAGAGATTTTGCTGTTTTTTTATCAGGTTTTCTGTTGGTTTTCTTATAAGAAATAAATCAAGGATAGCTCAGGCAGCAACATAATCGCATGTGACCCTGGATGTATACAATCAAAATGTTCTCTCTAGGAAGTCTGCACAGGCACTCATCCATGCAATTGTTCATTTCTAATCTGAACTACTTCAACTTCTGCCCTTGTCATATTATTTCTGAAAGTAGCGCAGAATACTGCAGCCCACCTAGTTTTCAACCATCATTTCTCTTCTCCTTTCGCTATACTGTCTTACATCTAGTTCAAGTCTCTCATGCTGAGCTACAGGGCAATGAAAAGAGATGTTCCTTTGACCTCCAGGCCACTGCCCGACCCTTCTCCCCACCCTGAATATAAGACTCCTCTGCTTAGGGACACTTGGCCATCCTGTCACTCAGAGGACATTTCTGGTTTTTATCTCAGTCGAGGTTTTTCTCTGTTCTGGCCCTGCATTGGTGGAATGAACACCTCACTGAAGTCTGAACAACAGAGTCACTGCTTTACACTTTTACTTATTTATATGAGGAGCAGCTGCGCTTCCAATTATAATGACATCTAATTCTTGAACCTTTTGAGCTTGAATGCACCTTTTTTAAGCCGCTTTGGACAAAAGTGTCTACCAAATTAATGAAAAACAATTGCTATGCATTAAAAAAAAAAAAAAACTTATTAACACAAGCACTGGCCTCAGAGCTGGAATGGATTGTAGGGCACTAAACTGTGGCTGGCTGCTGCTGTGTACCAGTTAAATAGAGTGAAATGCAAAGACTGCCTTTTTCTACAGGGATTAATAAAAAAATCGAAATTCCAACTCATACCTGAGCTTCTCTCTGTGTGCATCTTTTTATTGAACTTTTTTTCCAGTCTGCTCCATTCATATCAGTTCCTGTGTCCATCCATCCATTAAATCAAAACGCATATTGCGTATGCTTCTAGTCGACATTACAGTATGAATATTCTCCATGCATTTGTCATGATGTTGAGATTTTGGTGGAAAATTCACACACGCAGCAGCTGTGGTACCATTTAAAGAAGGTAGGGGTTGCAATTTATCGTTAAGTGAAGTCCATAAACCATTTCCTTATATCAGAGTGAGACAAGGGAGGATATTTATCACAGACGCACACACATGTGGGTGCAACAAACACACACTTGGATGCACTTGCACACATCTCGACTCTGCTGAAAAGGCATTCTATTAAAACAAGGAAAGGTGCAGAGCTAGTCAGATCCCTAGCTGTGAAGTCGGAGAGCAAATAAATTATGGAAATAGACTGTGACACACTCGCATCCTCTCTCCCACAATGAAAAAAAAAAAAAAACACAGCATGTGTGATTTAGTCTGAGGTGCTTTAAATATGCTTTTTTTATGTGGGCGAGTTTTGCCATAACTCAAAGCCAGTGGTGCTATTTGAATCTGCCTTTTTTTAATTTCACTTCTCAGAATTTTGAATACAAGAGGGACAAGGACGTGTGCACTGAAAAAAACTCAAGAGACATGGAAATAAATAAGTAGGCAGAGCAGCACACGTTACTTTATCAGAACACAAACGCATTTCAGGGGCATTTCAAACAGTCATTGGCAGACTTGATATTTCACATTAATGAGATGACAGAAACGGAACAGACGCAGATGAGTAACATGAGATGAAAAATGTTCAGGGAGACGTTCTGTGATTGTGTTCGTATCTGTATGTGTGTGTCTGTGTTTGTGCATGTACCCGCTATCAGTAAAGAGGAACTCGAGGTGAGTCATGTAGACCTCCCACAGAGGAACACTGTAGCGCTTTGCCAGAGACAGAGCGATTCTGTAGACGCCGTCATCCAGCGTCCTAAACACACACACGCAGAGAGGAGGGAAATAATGATCAGATTTCATAGCACTGAAGCAAAGAAGAGCCATAACTAAAATCTCATGAGCATATTTGGTATGAAAAATGCAAATCATATAATTTAACTCAAATTTCCGTTTAGGAAACATGTTATTCACAGTATATTCCTTGATGTCTACTCTGTACGTACTCTGTGAGACCGAGGATGGTCTCCTTCTTGTAGTTGCAATCGGTGCTGAAGCGCTGGACGTCCACTCCACGGCCGAGTCCCTGCAACACCTGGGCCTGGGTAAAGTCCGTCAGACGCTCGTTGTACACATGCAGCTGGTCGATCAACTTCTGCAGCTCCTCCGGCCAGTCAGAATATGCAGACACATGCTGTGTGACCAATCGAATAAGCTCCTTTGGGTCAGCCTATGAAAGGAGGAAAAAATTCTCATGTTAACACAAAAACTGCTGCTGAATGTGCTACATTATTCTGGTGCCCTCACAGGGTAAGAGGATATAAATCAGATGATGTGCTAAAATCCAAAATTTGTTAAACATGATTTAAACCACACTGGCTACTGAGTTGAAAAAATTAAACCTTTTTCTTCCTGCATGTTAACTAGCTTTTAAACTTGCTCCACTTTTGTACTGTCAACATAATGCAGTGATTAAGAACAAGCCTCAGGTTTAAAGTATTTGCCAATTTCTATTTGTTCTAGTCTGTTCCATGAAAAAAACTTCACCATCATCTGTAATACAAAAGGTTATCAAATATTAAAAAATAGAAATTGCAGGGTAGAATACATTGCATATGCTGTATGATAAGAATTTTTTACAATAATTACACATTTTACTAATGTTACTGTGCTGTTGCTACCCACATATTAAGAAGATGCAAAAATTACAATTGATGTCGAGGCACTGAGTTTTTTTTAGGTGTATCATCAGCATTCTCTTTGTTCTATACAGTTTGGGGGAACACCTAGCACTTGAAACTCTGATTTAAAAATGTTGTACTTTGTCAAGTTTTGTTTTAATCAATACACAAGCTACTTACTCTCAGCCAAGCATGAGGTGGAAATGAGGGTGTTTTTTTTTAGCTGCAGTTGACAGTTGGTATCGTTTTCACCCTCTAAGACTGTGTGTGTTATCACAGAAAAATGTGCTCCGGGAGACAACTATTGTTGTGCAAACTACCAGAGAAACTATATTAAGTTCTTTGTCAGGTGTTTATATGTCTGGCCATGAAGATACTTCGTCTAGTTGACAGCAGAACAACTGTGCAAATGCAATCATAAAACTGAAAACTGTGCACATGAAATCAAAAAAGGCAGAGTTTGAAGATGGTTGCGGTCCAACTCGTAAGTACCGAGTACTCATTAAGTATTATGGTAAGTACTCATGGTTGAGATGTCTACAGCTTGATGGGTGTTGTAGCTAATATGATCCAGTCACAAGATGGTCTAAGTTTTTTTTATTTCTGTCATATCTAATCAGGTTTGGTAATTCTTATAATAAAAATGTGCATAAAAGGGTGTAAAAAATAAAATGGGAGAGCACTAAGTGTTCAATGGATTGTACAGTCATAAAAGGCTTTTAAAGAATATATAACTGCATATAACTTAACATAATATTACCATAGAGAAAAAAGGAATTTCACTCCAAGACTCCCTTTTCTTTTTCTATTTTTAATTTTTGTTTTCTACTCCTACTTGTTTTAAAATGCACTTCTTACCCATAGAGCGATAAAGAAGGTGGGCTGCACAGTTTAAGCAATGTTTGACCGAAATTCAAACTGCCTTTAAGGCTCATTATAAAAAAAAGTCTAACTTCACACCCACATTCTGCTAGATTTCCCCTCGTTTACCGCTAATTTAAAAAAATGCAGCAGAGGACTGCACAGGACAGCCACTGTTGGGGCTGTGGCCTTGTGGATACATGGGGAGTGACACATGAGGTAAGCAGACACAAACCGGTGAGACAGATTGAACACTACTCAGTGAAGCAGGAACAGCCATGTAGAGCTGGTGGTCGCAGCTAACCAGCCATGAGCAGCTGCTGTCAGACTCTCATGTCCAAAGGAGCTACAACAGAGAGCCCGCTGGGGCTTTGACAGCCACCAGAATCAGTCATGGCCATGTGTAAAAGTTTCTGTGTGGTACCTGTGTTGTAGCTGAGCTAGCAGCTTAGAGAGGCTGAGAGGCTCTTAACCATTATGCCAAAATACAAGCACACTAAGTAAAGGGCTAGCAAAACACATTGTCAGCTCCTGTAAATAATGAGTCTCAATCAGCATGTAATTGAAAAACAGTGATGTTTAACAGACTTTCACTTAAAGTACCTCTTCTGCCATTGATTTTATCCCTCAAATGTCCTCTCTGATAGTCTAAATCAGGGGTTTACCACACTTTTTTTAGCTTGCGAGCTACTCATAAAATGACCAAGTCAAAATGATCTACTTACTATAAAAATGCATGAGTTGATGTACCTTGCATAACTGCATGAACTCGTATTGCACAACACAACTGTGCACATTTTTTGTCATTACCTTACTCTGATGACTTGCACTGCAGCTCCCCTACACATTTTTATACCCTTTCTTAAGTTTAGTAGAAATAAGCTGGGAAACGCGGCAGCTTGGGCACGCTTCTTGTTGTCTGTTTCTATGGTAACCAGGGAAAGACCTGCGAATTGCTCTGAAATAGCGCACACGGATTGGATTGGAAAAAACAGTTTCTGAAGAAGAAGAAAAGGACCAAACCGCTTGCAAGTGGACGTTTCAGAATTTGTCCTTTGCATCACACTGTGTGCAACAATAATCCCTGACTGATCGCAGTTTGTTTCGCCTAATGAGCAAGTGCACATGCCAATAGCACTACCCCCCATGTTGATGTGATTGTTTGCTTAGGTTTCATGTGGGTTTATGACCTATGAAACCTTTCTTGTCTGAATCTGCCTTTTTGAAATTGTCATCGGTAACACTCTCTTCAACACTCTGTTTTAATGTAAGTTTTATGATGACTTTAAAATAATTTAAAACTGTACATGGTGGGTTGAGCCAATTTCAACCTATAAAATGCAGATTTTTATAAACTTGATTAAAGATTTTAATGTTGATACCAACTTTGTTTTGTTTTATTAGAGTATCATCACAAAATTTAGCTTACAGCTCACATATGTCATGTCTAAGTGTGCGGTACCCCTTTAAACTATGCAACACTAAACATCAAAGCCCAAACACTGAGTGATAACTAAAACTTCACACGCCTTCCCCTGCTTTGCCATGACAAACTAATGAGGTTATTCTAAAAAAAAAAAAGGCTTTAATTTTCGAAAATCGGTAGAAAAGGGTGGGAGCAGATTAACTTTCCTGACATTACTTCTTCAAATTTGATTCCAGGAATAGACTGACTGCCGCACCTGAGTTGAATCAAGCAATTTAATAAGAGCTTTTTTTTTTTTTTTTTTCCAGACATGACCACAAATTATGGGTAAATATAACCAGGAACCATAATTGCCGCTGTGATTAAGGCCTATGGGGAACTCAACGATGGATACACATTTGGAATTGAGTGTCACACACAGGGAGCGTTCAGTGCAGGTTGTATCGCTCTCATCACCTCTGTTCTAATTAAAAGAGCTCATGAATTTGGTTTTTGGCATCTTGGATGCTGTCACCCGGCAGGATGAGATGGTTTATTTGTTGATCTTATTTGCATGAGGTAATTATGGCTGCTGGAAATATATGAGCTTAAAACCAGAGGTGTGTGTGTGTGTGTGTGTGTGTCTGACTGTCTGTCTGTCTGTCTATCTCTGTGTGTCTCTTCCTGCTCTCAGCATGTGTGTGTCTTTAGATGTGGCCTTAGTAGTAGTCATGGTGGCAGATTCACAGTTCAAAGGCAGGACAGGAGGCAGAGTGAGGAGAAGAGGTAAAAAGGCAAGAATATTAAAAGTGTAGCGAATATAGATAGGAAGTCAGAAGGAGGGGAGGAAATAAGTCAGGAGATGGGAGGAGGAGGACAGTAATGGAGAGAAGGGAGGGGAGGGGAGGAGAGGAGAGAAAAGCAGAATGGTATTTTATAATGCTGGCATAATTTTTGGACGCCATTTCCAGACAAAGAGGAATGACATGCAAAGGAGGCTACAGAGAGAAAGAAGAAAGTCTGCTCGAGCTGTGATGGACGGGCTGATATTTGAAGAGTTTTGTTGAAATAACGCTTTCATGATGAAATACTGTTTGCATTCTCCCTCTCTATCACTCTCTCTGTCATTCAAACACAGTACTTTGTTCTTTTGGCTATCTGGCCATTATATCCCCCTTCTTACCTCTACAAACAGTAGTTTTTCTCGCATCTCTAAAAAACTCTTTCTCGCCTCTTTCATTGCTGAAGAATTACTGCAACTCTTTTTCTTTCGAATAAGTAATCTTTGCAATCTCAATTAGTCTCCAAATTAAGAAAAGACAACACTCATTCCTCGGTTTTTTGTCTTCATCATATCTAATTACTTGCTTGTTTAATTTCAAAGTATCTTAAAAAGCCATTTAAGGGCTTTCTTCAAAGGGAAGCATGTATAAACTGTATGAAAAGTGTAATTACATAAGGTAGTGTGTGATGTTACACAGCTGAAAGGGAGCCAGCTCCCTGAAACTCCCTTTAGATATTCCACCATTGCCACAGGCTCTTTTCTCTAAGCTCCCCTCCTTCCTGTTATGCTGCATAAGAAGGAACAGTTTAAAAATAAAAGTCTGCGTCTCAGTCTCAAATCTCTTCAACCACGCTTGCTCTCTCAATTTCAGTCTTAATTTCCCATGTTATTATATTTCAGTCAAACTCTGCACCCATCTAAAATCCTTTTGCCTTTTTCCTAAACTGTCTGCAATGTGAATTAAAGTAACTAAACAGTATTATTTTTCCCTTTTACCACCCAGTGTTTTGCCCATGGATGCACACTTTTATTTGACTTTTACTCACTCACTCGTCACATGAATATGAAAATCGATAGATTGGACTCTCATCATTTCATCCTCCTACTAAAAAGAGTTGCTCTAATGTGAAAATCGAGGAAAACATCATGGCAGACCATATTACTGAAATCCTAACAAGCTGCAGGATCTACAGTAATGAGTGAAATGCTAATGACACGGTGCTAATATGCTCACAATGACAATGCGAATGTTACGTGTAGCAAGTATAATGGGTGTGGGCACCATCTTAGTTAAGCATGATAGCATGCAAACATTTGGTAAACAGTACTAAAGACTAAAGCACTAAAGACAGCTTTGCACACATCAACAACATTATTACTTAAGGGGTGGCAAAGGGTTTAAACAAATTTAAAAGCAATATTTAAGATGTTTCACTAAGAAACAAGAAAGCTGACCTAGTGGTGGCACTGTAGGGGAGGTCAGAGGATCATCAAAGTACTTTGAATTTATTGTCTGGGAACCACTAATGCCTGTACAAAATGTGGTGCCAATCCAACAAGTAAATGAGAAGATATAATAGTGCTGGCTCAATGAAAATCAGCAGATCACCTAAAATTATGGCTCAGGGCAGCTTGAACATCTGTACCAAATGTCATGAAAATCCTAATGACAATTTTAAGTTATTTCACTGAGGACTGAAATTGTCAGCCTCATGGCTATTAGCTAAAAAGTTGGGGAAACACCAAAGTCATTTGGATTCATCCTCCAATGACGGTCTGTACATAAATTCATGACAACAGATGTCTAGTTGTTACTGAGATATTTCAGTTTGGACCAAACTGAACTGACAACAACAGGCTCGATGTCACTGCCATCCTCCTATCAGTCTGGCAGTCCAACGATGCAGTTAATTCATATTCATTACATGAATGTGATGATCAAAATACAGCCCAATACACAAACTCAAAAGTCTGTTCCATTCAGAATATAATATTATTCACACAAGCAGAAAAAAAGATAACCTTGTTTTAATACAAAGTGCCTGTGTGTTAATGATCATAGAGAGGTTACAGAGACACAAACATCCATTTCCTCACCAGAGAGTAAACTACCGGTAGTAATGATCATAATCAGTTGTGTTTATGTTTTGCCTAACAGTCATCTATACAGTCAGTGGCCTCATTAGCACTAATTCAACAAATGGTGTGTACAGTATGTGTACGTAATTAGGAGCAATCCAAGGGGGGGAGAGGAACTGGGCACCAGTTTGAAAGATATAATCACTCCATCAACAGGCTCGGCGGCACTGGGGGTCATAATGTGCCATGAAGAGGACTGATCACAAGCAAGAAACAAGCCTGCCAAGAAGATTTCAAAGACTTGAACGAGAGTAACAGGAGTAATTTAGCAAAGTCAACCCAGTGCATCTAATCAAAGGTTTAGAGACTACTTAGTCGCAAACATTCCTAGTCAGCTGCAACAGTGCTTTCAGAGAGCATATTTGTCTAATAGGGCCCCTTTCTGCAGCTACTCTCCTCTACAGGACTCCCACGGGTAAAATATAGACTGCTAATGATTGTGGTACAAGGGTGCAATTTGTACAAATGCACAATTTGTACAAAAAAAAAGAGGAAAGTGAAGTCATTTGGTCTTTGGTGCTTTTCTATGATGGGGAAGTCATTCAGTCCAACTCATTATTCCAGTCGATTCAACAACAGGGAGTTGGCTCAGTGGTCCGGCACATCCAAGGTCAGCTCCTGCAACCGGCAGCTTGAATCCTGTTGTGGCCATGAATTGAAAAACCTCTGTAGTGACTACAGGCACTGCAAAAAAGTCCATAAATGTAAGCAAAGTGCTGTTTTATGAAGTGATCTCGATGCTATTAGGGAAAATGCTTTCATCTTTGCTCTTTCTCCTGATACAATTTCTGCCTCATGAATGCTTTGGTAAACTTTGCAGTCTGAAAAAAACTTTGCCTTTTAGGATTTCTTTCAGGTAGAATAAAGAAAGGACTAAATTTATACATAATAAAGGTGAAAATATTCTTTCCGATTCACTGACTCAATATAAGTGTATGAACTGAAAGCAAAGCATCTAACACTGATTTGTGGGCTTTTATTATAAATCCACAAGCTATAATGAGGTGCTCAAAGAGCTAAGCAGTTTTTCTGCATGATATACTTCTAAAGTCACGCTCTGTGTGTCTATAGCACAATTGTGTATGCTTTAAATGTTTTAATGTTTGTTTCTGTGAGTGTGTGTGTGTGTACCTCGAGTGTGACTGATCAATACTTAGAGAGAGAACGGCGACAGCAGGAGAAGATAAATGGTTGAGTGAAAAATCTCAATCTCTTTGCTCAGCACATTGCTGTACACTGGCTGCACATTTCCAGCTACAATTATGCTAAGCACAAGCATTCTCACTTGTGCACACATACACACACGCATACACTCTCACTCACAATCATGGAAAAAACTCCCACATTAAAGCACTGACAAGCACAGGTAAACAGACCTTAACACTTATATAAACACGGGATATTGTGCAATATCGTGTAAACAGCAGCTGCAGAACAATTACAGTAAGAGCACCTCTATTTCACAAACGAGCACCTTAGTCGGGATAATGAAAACTTCCAGTGCGAGCAAGTAGAAATCGGCTCATTATGCCTTGGGGAATAATAGAAACCCAGCCTCCGTGTCATTGAGCCTGGTGCTGCTCCGTCATGCCCCGGAGTTGTAATCAGATGGGAAAGAAACAGTTAAACACCATGTAAGTCAATAGTAGGCAACAGAATCTTCAATAGGCATTGAGGTGAATGTTGTCTTTAGCCAAAAATACAATGCAAACAACCAAAAGACTTAAAGATAATATTTTAAAATTGAACATATGGTTTTACTTGCTTTGAAAGGCTACATCTTCTATTTCATAATGTTGCCACATTCCTACATCTCAGTAAGGAACGTGACATATTATTTTGTTTTTTTTTCCAATGGGCCAGAACGATTGATGGCCACCACATAAAAAAATTGGATAAATAAAAAAAAAAATAATAATTATCCTTAAAGAAGTTGATAGGCTTCCTTTCTGAAATATTTGTATTCTTGTGGTCTAAATACATGTATGTTTAGTACTTCACGATGTGCTCTG
>JAPZDY010000010.1:10057839-10074105 GCA_029783645.1 Ctenochaetus hawaiiensis
TTCTATTTCATAATGTTGCCACATTCCTACATCTCAGTAAGGAACGTGACATATTATTTTGTTTTTTTTTTTCCAATGGGCCAGAACGATTGATGGCCACCACATAAAAAAATTGGATAAATAAAAAAAATAATAATAATTATCCTTAAAGAAGTTGATAGGCTTCCTTTCTGAAATATTTTTATTCTTGTGGTCTAAATACATGTATGTTTAGTACTTCACGATGTGCTCTGACCAAAGTATCGGTCTCAGAATTTGAACACTGTGGTTTCCCACTGCTGCTTAACAGTTTCAGTGTAGTAATGGGGTCAAACACAGAGAACAAATGTCTCCATAGGGATCAATAAAGTGTAACTTAAAGTGCAACATGATGCATTTTAAACATTTATGTATCATTGCCAGTTTGACTGAGATGCCTGACTGAGGCAAACAAATGACACCGTGGCGAAGATTTTTTTCTAAGTCTCTGTCTTATAATTTTATTCATTAAAACAGACAGTAACACACAAACTCTTGTCTTTAATCTTACAAATGAAGTAATGATATTGTTGATTATAACATTCACTAGGCCATGAACTTATCAATCACCCCTTTGAAGCAAAAATGTTGAGGAGTGATGAGAAATCTTCTGAAATTATTTGGCAATAGAACATAATGAGGTATGAGTATTATCACAAGCCAATGTTACATTTATTTGCAAATTTAATTAGATTTTTATTGTGAAATGTACATTTATGTGAAGGCTGTTTTTTTATATGTAAATCTCACGAGGAACTAAGAGAAATTAACTACAGAAGCTTCAGTTAATTTAATTAAGGTGACGTTTTCTTCGCCTTAAATTTCAGCTTTCTCTTTTCAAACAGCTCCAATCAACAAACCTTTCTATCTACAGAACAGTGAGGAAACATGCCGCTGATAGAGGCTTTAAAAACACATCAAACACCTTGAGCAAACCCTCAGAGAGTTGTGTTTCCTATTTGCAACTGAATGACTTCAGTGGCTTGAGTGTTTGGTGTCTTATTGCTTGGGTATGAAATTATGTGATAGTGACAAGAGAACTGAAGAAGTGTGAGAGTTATTGAGACACAGTGGTGCCGCTCTTCAAATGTAGAGTGGGAAACACTCGGAGACAGCTTGACGCACCAAGACGCGCGCACACACAAAACACACCACCCGCTGTCGCACGGAAACAGATCTAACACTCCAACACACGCCAACATGTTAGCCTGCAGTTACACATGCACACCACACACAAACAAAAGCATTCACACAAGAAAATGCTACATGCACATACAAATAAAACCTCACATGTACTTGTGTATGTAGCATGTCCTCCCAACCTCATTTGTGATGCAAAGCAAACACTTGCAAGAAATTCCGATACGCTCACTCCGTCACAAATATCTGAAATTAAATATCACATGCTGTACAATGTGTGCCCTTGAGAGATAAGAGAGAGCAAGAGAGCTAAAGAAAGTGCAAGAGAAATGTAAAAAAGCATGCGCTGTCAAGATAGTATTGTGGATTGCAAGGCTTGAGATTTGACAAGAGGGAGAAGGGTGTATAGGGAGATGGGGGGGTGGGGGTGGGGGTTTCTAAACAGAATGTTGCAAGACGGAGGAATGATAGCAGGAAGAGCAACATAATGCGGACAGGAAGAAGCAGCATGGAGACGCATTAAAACAGACCTGTCATGCCAACAAAGCAATTCATTTAACTTAGCTGACAGAGAAAAAAAAAAAAAAGGCAGGAAAGGAAGGCGACACAGAGAGCACATAGTAGAGGAGAGAGGGGGGAAAAAAAAGAAGACATTGTAGTGAGCGTGGAGAAAGAAATCAAGGTAGACGGGTTTAATGGTTTTCCTCCCTCTTGCTTCTATCAGTGTTAGAGCAAAAGTTGCCACAACCTCATCAATAAGAGCTGAGTGAAGGCAAGACCTGGAACACAATGATAACAAGTACACACTCTGGTAGAACACACCGGAGAAGTAAAAAAAAAAAAAAAAAAATCAAAGGAAATGACAGATATAGAAAAAAAGGGAAGGAATGAGATAAAAATGAAGGTACAACTGCCAAAGTGTAGAGCAGTAGAGGAAAAGCTGTATATATTTTAAGTTAATGGACTTGAACTTCACTTGAGGCAGGAGGTGCAGGAGTGATTACTACCATTAGGATGCAGGGAGGATGTGTTTGTCAGTGTGTGGCGATGGGCATCTCTGTGTGTAGTTCTGAGTATAACTTCTTGGTGAACCTGTGTGAGTGGGAGTGCGCGAGCGTGTGTTTTTCTGTGCACGGACCTGGCCTTGAATGTCAACTGGGACACACTTATCCACTTCTTCTGCTGGCCTCTTTGCCTCTTCCGTTCTTTTATTTCAACATTTTTACCTCCCCTCCTTCCACCTAGGCTTAAACCCACGAGAGCCGCAGTCCACTCAAGAAAAAGGTCAGAGCCATTTCTTCTCTATTCTCATCCAATCACCCCGCGATAACCCTGCTTCCTCTCTTTCAACACCACTATCCTCTTCTTCCCCTTTTCACAAGTAAATTCTCATCGCCTGGTCTTTTCAAGAAAAAAAAAGGAACATTTACTATGTGGTCTGTTGTAGCTTCCTAAAGCTTGCATTGTTTAAGAAAATAAAATCACATTTGCAATTTGCACATGTTCAAATTTTTACATAAGCCAAAAAGTAGAAAAGCCAGTAAATGTGATGCAAAATATCTGACTGCTATAATTAAAATTTAAACAAATACATTAACACAAACACAGAGACACATCTGCAAAGACATTCACAAAATGATGCATAAACACAGTTCAGTGTTAGGATTAAAGCATAAATAATTGGGTTAATTTTCTGATGAGTAAAGGGATAATTACAGTTATTCTCAAGCCAGCCGTTATTTTCCCAGTTTGTCCAATTATGATGTCTGATTGTGTTCAGTCTTTAACTCTTACATCACTGTTCAAGCCTTTTGTGCTCCCACGCTGCCACAAACAATGCTCAACGTTTTCAGAAACCCAGCAGTGTTCGAGCATTTAAACTCTCTTCCAAAAATAAATTTTACTACTTGCACTTTTAAAACACTGACACTCAAATAAAAATGAGAATTGCCCGCAGTGACTTGGACAGACATTACAAAGTCTTGCTGTGCAGCCAAATACTCTTCAAATCAATACAACTTTATGTTAAAATTCAAAGGATACCTTAAAGTTTCCAAAGATAGCAAACATTCATAGAAGGAATCTTGTTTAAAAAGATGCAGAAGACACTAGATAAAATGGTGCAGCCCTAACAAAATGTAGAGTTTTTGGTTTGAGTATTTTAATCAGTCATAGAGCTTCAACAAGAAGCTGAAACAATACAGGTTGAGTGTGTGCGTGTGTGTGGGTATATTGTCATTTTTTTTAAACTTTTTTAAATTATTCTTTTAACCTTATACTATTTTAAAGCAGAAATGAAAGAAAAATGTTGAACATGTATATGGACCATTTAAAGTTCATTAGACATGTTAGCTTAACTTAAAATAAGCTACTTAGAAGTAGACTTAACTAGTTCCTTACATATAAGACGCAAAGTCACTGTTAACAATGCTGATTGCAGCTTCATATCTCAGTTAAGCTTTTTTGAGTCTGCCTGCCCTGATATAGCATTTTTCCAAGAAAACAGTACATTTTTCTTTCATTCACCCATTGAAACTCACAGTTACACACAGGGCACTGGCCTGCTCATAGCGAGCTGCTCAAGGCTCAATATCTTGCTCAAGTATCCTTGACATATGTTTAGAAAGAGCCAGGGATCTTTGTTTTACTCTTGTCTTCACTTTGCCTGCAAATGTTCTTTTTAAAATCCACATAATATTGCTGTATGTAGTATAACTCAGGCCTTAATTTAAAGGCCACATCATTCCAGGCCACTTTCAAATTGACCTATAAACTTAAACAATTAAAGGTTCAGTTCTGACCACTGTTGGCTCTGCTTTCCTGTAAAAAAAGCTGTACAGCAACTGCCTATATCACTTTCCTTCTGCTTGGCTCTTTAGCAACCCTATAACAAAGTAATATCATGGGTGCCACAGAAATTTGCTGCGGTCCTGCCTGAATGTTAATGTTATTGTAGCATTTATTGTTTCAAAAAACTTTTGAAAAAAACCCATCCGCTCAAACAGGACAATCTGTTGGGTTTGCCACTAAAGCAGCTTTAAACTTTATGCTTGTATATCTGTGTGACAAATGTGTGATGCTTGTGATCTGTATCTACTCTTATGTTGTTGTTGTTTTGAAGATGTTTGATTTATTTGTGGTTTTAAGGTTAAGAAAAGCATTACATATAAAGGAATGATCGTTTTAAACAAGCTTTATTCTTGTGTATTCCATAGACAAGAATTAAAGCTTAGCATACTGTCCAATACCTCCGCTCATTAAACCAGCCACACACATTAACAGGTATTCCATGCTAACCTGGTAGAGGGTGTGGCTCTTGTCCTTGAAGCAGGGTGAAAGGTGGGAGTAGATCTGCAGGGAGTAGAAGTAGGCAGCCAGCTGGAGCGACAAGGCAGAATGACACTGTTTCTCAAAGCACCTGTTGGCATCCAGCACCTGGATAAATGGGTTAAAAGATACGAATAAGAAATGTAAGATGATGGTGGGGGAAAAAAACTGAGCCAAATGCAAATAAGCTCCAATGCTAAGTTCCAATATTTAAACCACTGAGGGAGAATACATTTCATGACCTTTTAATGAATTCATAATATTGAAAAATAAGAAGCTTGGAATCAAAATATCAAATTCAGTATTCAAGAACCCAAACCCTTAATAAAAAAAAAAACAGCATTCACTGTGTCAGTCCATGCAGAACTCACAGCCAGTCCGTTTGTCAGCAGCGTCAGACATCTAAACCGAGAGGAGTTAACAAGCTCTCCAGGAAATATCTATGTAATATCCACTCCAGCAGTTTAGTGTTTCACTGGAGATGACGGCGAGCGTTAACACTCATGAGAGATTTCACTTCATTCTCTTGAACACAATCTACTGCAGTCGCCAGTAGGTTTCTCTGTCTCATATTTCATTTTCTTAGCCTTCAGAGTACAATGACTGTTCCTCTGACAGTCGAGACAAGGTAAACAGGAGCCACACATTGTGAGGTGGGAATCTTTTCTAAAAAGTGTTTGAGGGAGAAATGAAAACTATTCGAGAAACGGGGTGTATTACGTGAGGAACAGGCCGTCACAATGTCATGCTTTTGATAAACTGGTACTGCCATACATCGTTCAGCAACTCCTTGCGTTTTTGTGCCACTTTGATTTGACAAATAGATGATGCAAACTGCTTAACACAATAGCTTCTCTACAGGGTGCGAACAGAACTTTCTGAGCCTGTTCCGGTTGTGCATGAACAGAACACTGCACAATAATGTGCACGTAGCACATGCATGTAATAACTTTGAAGAATGAGTGTTCCGAGTTACATTACTCGATCATCATCAGCACCTGAGTTATGCATGTTTTTGTGATTACTGGTACGTGCGTATTTGTAATCTCCTGATTCCTGAGCAGAAGCAGCACCATGTCAGAGTCTGTAAGGATCTTCGTCAACAGATTCAACCCGAACCCATGTCAAGGATCATTAGCGGTGACAAGAGTTGCTCAGGGCTGCAACCCAGTAAAGGAGTTTGCATCTTCCAAGACTGAAGATGGTGCATCAGGTCAAGAGTGCAACCATGCACATGTTGTGGTTTTCTCTGACATTTGTTGGGTTGTGCACCATGAATTCATCCCCCAGAGTCACACTGTTGAGGCCAAGTACTACTGTTCTGTGGCAGCTAGGCTGTGCAACATGACAAGTCTCAGATATTGTTCGGCTCACCTCATAGAAAGGTAAGGGATTAATAAAGCATGAGGCTTCACTCAGCCAAATACCAGATTCTCCCTTTAAAAACAACCACAATTACATTGTTACACACACCAACATTAACAGTCTCTTCGTAAGTGTGACTAAAAGAAAGCTCTGTGTGTGTGTTTCTGTATTGGTGTGTGTGAGTGTGTATGCGTGTGTGCATGCATGTGTGAATGTGTCCACCTACCTGAGGCAGGGCCAGTAAGTAGGACAGAGCCAGCATCATGTCCCTGGGAAATGCATCATTGGCCAGCTGCAGCAAAACTGGAGAAGAATGGAGGGATGGAGAGAGAGAGAGGAGGGAAGAAAAGACTTTAACTAAAGCACTGAGGATTAACAATCAACCCTCCCCTCTTGGACGAGTCTCATCCCACGTTTGTTGAATACAAACGACGGTGCTTGTCAGAATAAACCTCTCTGTGGGCCAAACAGAAGAGAGAGACAAGGTAAAAATAGAGCAAGACGGGAAGAAAAAGGAAAAGGTAAAGTCAAGAAGCGTCATTAAAAATCCCCCCCCCCTCCCCATCCCTCCGACTTCTGGGATCCTGTCCATCTTCTCACTGGGCTATTGTGTGCTTCTCTATGTACATGTTTGCATCTGTTGTGTTCAAATGCTGGTTATGCATGCATGCAAATTTATGCATGCATTACTTTTTTTGCACAGGAGTCATTCATTATTCAATGAGTAAGTACATGCTCATTTCACTTAATAAGTGTTCTCCAGATACTTCCAAACTTCACCTAAGTGCACTTTAATGTTGAATCTCCTGAATGCCAGATTAGCCGATGCATACTAACGGCACAGGCAGGCAGAGGGGTTCTGAAGAAAATCATCCTAAACTTTTTGTGTTTAACTGGTTTCAACCTGTCCGTTTTAACCCCTAATCTCTCTGTACAGGTCATGATGCCTGTGAAAAGCATTTACTAAATAAAAGGTTTTTCCAGGCAATTTATTGCTGTGTCCCAATATTAAGTGTACTGGATTTCTGTATACTGTAAAAGCATAACAGTTCAGTCTTGGCCTTGGTAAATATAGTTTGAAAAGAAAAAAAACTGAAGCTCCACTTATGAACCTTTTCCAGATCTGAGGATGAAATAACAACAGTCACTGAGCACAAATATCAGCAGAAGAGCTGACATGATGTCGTGTCAGTTTATTGATCAGTCAATCAACTGTAAATAAAAGTAAAAACATTCTGCAATCAGTAATTTATTTAATCAGCGATGGCAAATATTTACTGGTTTCTGCTTCACAAATGTAAATAATCATCATGATGGTTTCTCTGAGGCACTGATTACCATTTTCACTAATTTAGCTAATCAAAGACTAAATGATTAATTGAGGAAATACTCTGTAGATTGATCACTAATGTAAATAACAGATAGGTACTGTCCTTAAAAGATCCATCTCCAAGAAAAATCAGCAAACTTTATCCTCTAATAAAAAGTGAACTTAAAGCTTCAGAAAGTTAGTCAGGCCATTTCAAGTTTGACTACTTTGTCAAACTACATATTTACTAGCACACTGTTCTTAAATAAATGTACTGTAACTTTTTCAAAAATGCAGAACTTAAGGCAGAATAGATGTAAAACAGACCGCACCTTTCAAATGCCTCCGCCAGTGAAGCGACCTACATGTCATATCTATAATTATGAGCTAGCATTTACATCAGTCTATTAGTAGAAATTTCAAATCACAGATATCTCCCGCTTGGTAAAAAGGAACACCAGAAATGTCAACAATTAGTTGAAAAATTGGTTAAATTGGTCAAAACAAACCAATTAGCTAACATTAAAAACACGATGCACTAATACAACCCAACTGCAATTTATTCATTTGAAATGTAAAAATGTAGTCCATTAGCTCAACTGCTAACAAAATGCACAACAAAAGCAGATAATTTAAGCAATTTAAATCCTGACTACAATAACAGAATAACCAGAGGTCTTCCTGTTCTCCCCATTCTGTCCACAATGCATGAACGCAGCGTTAAAGCCCACAAAGAGAACAAAAGCTGTTTTCTACAATCATTCATACATTTCCTCAAGCAGCATCAACCCCCCCCTTACCCAATGAGCTTTAATGATCTGCAGCTGTGAATTGCTCTGTCAATTCCTTTGTGTGATGCTTTGTGGGACAATAGTGTGAATCAATAGACTCAAAACGCACTTTAAAATCTCTTTTTTAAAAATCTTTTTTAGTTTCCATACTGGCTGATTTGAACATTCTTGGTTCGGACAATCTGTTTTTCAGTCTAATACATGTTTAGAAATGGCTTTGAGTCGGAATTCAACATGGAATTTGGAACACAGTCCTTATTTTCAGTGTTCCAGAGCCTGCTGGGATATGGAGTCTGGTCATGACAGAGCTGTGAGCAATGGCACAGACTTTTTTTAAAACTCTCAAGGCAACAAAAGGTAAACACAAGATGCACACACACTCTCACACACACTAATTCTATAATGATTAAAAGTGCTTCTAGTCACCTGATGAACCACAAACACTGTAAACACACAGACTCCCTTAGTTGATCACTCTCACACACACTCACTCACACTCACTCACTCACTCACTCACTCACTCACTCCAAGGCAGTGGGAGAGAGCAGAGAGAAGCAGAGGCAGACAGAATCACTTTGTAGTCTCAGACCCAAGGAGAACAAAAGCCTGTGTTGGTGATAAGAGCCTGAGACAAAATGGAACAGACAGAGAAAAGTAGAGCATGGACACTAAGAGGGAGACAGGGGCGGGGGAGGGGCAAAAAGGGAGAGACATGTACCGTAGAACAAAACGCATGCTAATATGCATACTGTACGCACACGAGTCTACACCCGACACATGTAGTCTGAGGTTCGGCGTGTGCATGGGTGCAGCGGGTGCACCGGTTCAAAGAGCCATGACAGCTCTCTTAAGCGGAGTGCCCACCCTCCTCCTTTTCTCGTTTCCCTCTCCCCACCCCTCCTACCCCCTCTAGGGTTTCAATGAGCTACACCTCAGAATGAGCTGATTACACGCCTCTCTAAAGCTACTGATACCATCGGGACAGGAATTACCAGAGGGGTAAACACACACACACGCACACACAGAATAGATAACCCTGACTTAAAAGCATGCCGTATTTCTGCCTCTCAGTTTGTGTGTGTGTGTGTGAGAGAGAGAGAGAGAGAGAGAGAGAGAGGAAAACAGTTAGAGTGATGAAGAGACAACACGTAGAGGAGTGACTGCATTAGAATGGGTGTGTTTCCTGTGTGTGTGCGTCCACGCATACATGTAAACACACACTCCTGCTCCCTGTGTCAGCTAAATCGGGGAAACTGTTAGCAGGACAGGGAGACAGTGACTTATTACTATTTCACCTGTGCAGGCAGCGTGAAAAACAACTGATTATGGCCAAGTCCAACCAGGACCAATGACAGCGCTCCATGCTCTGCATCTGTGTGTGTGTGTGTGTGTGTTTCTCCTCACACTACCTAACTCAGCTCAATCCCATTGAGTCACTTTCCACTTGTGTCATCATTAATTACCTCCACCTTATCTGGGCCAGGTGAAAAATCAATATATTTATTTTCTTAAAGGCCATCTCCCAGTCTGTTTTTGAGGACAGCAGGCGTGGCGGGCCGATGTGAGAGTCATTAATCGAAGGTTGTTATCGGACGCCACGCCGTCCAAACCGGCTTTTCACTTTCTCAACACGTTGCACTCCACGGCAGCTCCAAAGGGAAGGTGACTTTTGAGAAGGCAGATATTCCTCTGAATGACGGCAGCAGGGGACGTGCAAGTGTGTCAGAGATGGTGTGTATGAGCGCGCCATGATGAAGTGTGTGCACCGCATCCTTCAGTGTCCATGCTTGAGTATTCATACACACATGCACGTACACACACATTGGTTTGCTTTTTTATTTTTATAGTGGCATTGATTTTGGCGAGCAGCTGTGATCCATCACGTGGCGTGGCCTTGATGTTTTGACTTGATGCTATCTCTCTGGTATCGCCGTAGTCACGCATCATTATTTACTGTTGCCGCAGGGTGCGTGGGTATACATTAATTAATCAATATGAGGTTATTCTTCCCCATGTCATCCCCTTGTCCACCATGTATAGGCTCTCAGTCCAGATGGATGGGGAGAGGAGACGGCAGGGCACTTTCTGTAAATACCACAGCTTCAGCAACAAGAAGCAGCTCAAGATGTACAATGCTCACTCAGTCCATCTTTAACACAAGAAACTTTTCTAAGTGCTTTTCTTCTTTTTTATTAAATTTGTGTATTTAAAAAAAAAAAAAGGAAAAAAGCACCCTTAAATCCAGAAAACTCTCACTGAGCTTGCAGTTGGCAAATCAATGGAGCACTTAGTCCCCACTTCAATCACATTACAAAAGCTTCTAAAAAATAATTTGGATAGTTAGGACCTAATTGTTCCAAATGATCTAGTAAGCAGCTACCGACACCAATGAATGATTCTCCACTCTTATTCTGGCATTAAACCCTGAAGAAGAGCCCAAACTGTATGTTTTTATTAATCTTGTTGGTTACATTAACTCACATTTTATCTTTTTTTTGCACATTTAAATTGTTCTACTTCTGTGCTCATACAGCAAGAATGAATAAAGCCACTCTATTCATTTACACACATGAATCTCAATTGGTTAACATGACGACCAGGTCATTAAAAAGCTAGCAATAAAAAGAAAGGCAGCCTTATTTTGTGCAATTCTACTATGAACAGAGAACAAGGCTAAAAAAAAAAGGAAAGCATGGTGCCGCAGATGGCTGGAGGTTGCAAACAATATTGTTTGTCTGTTCTGCAGCAAAGTTTAGTTCTGTTTCTATCACAGTTTCAGTCAAGACTACAGCAGCAACAAAAAAATGCAAAATACTTCTCCGGCAGTATTTAAAAGGAAGCTTGCAACAGTTTGGAACAGACTTTTTAAGAGCAGCAGTGTGGGAAATTAGACAGTGGAAGAGCTCAAGCTGTGTGACATTGACTCAATAAACGTCAAATGACAGCTGATAGGGCAGAAATTCCACAGTCTAAAACCAATTAGGGGGCCACCAATCAGGGGTTAGACACAAGTGTAATGAGCCAGTTAAATATCAAAGAATCCCTTGTGTCAAGAAAGGCATTATAGTAGTAGCAGTAGTAGGCATAATAGTTATAATTTCTAACTATTATTGCAGATTTAAGGGCTATAATTACATGATTTAATTAATTAATTGTCAATCAATAAATTGGATGCATCATAGGGTAAGTGTAGATCTTGTTCTGCATGCTCACCCTCTGTAGCTGGAAACAGAGTCTGTCCTTCAGTTTTGGCCTCAGCCAGTTTGCCGGTCCTCAGCAAAACCTCGGCGAAGTTTTCCTGTGGCACATCTTTGTAAGACGAATACACATCTTGACTCTAAGAGAAAGAATGGAGAGGAGAGTGTGACAAATAAATACCTAATGTGTATTCGCTGCACTTGGGGAATCCCAACAGTAGGGAGAGTGGATCAGAAAACGTCTGCAAGATGTGATTAAGGTGACAGAGCGCCCTAATTCCCAGAGAGTCAGACGGATGAGAGATGGAGTAAACAAATGAACTTCAGAGCCAAATAAAGCCTTTTAACACGGGGCCTTGTGATCATTCATTTATAGGATTCTTGTACATCAAGTTATTTCTCAAGCGTCTGAGAGGTGAACAATGAGGTTTGCGCTCTCGCCGGCCTCAGAGCTATCGCCTCAACGCGCCGTGTTTCCTGTCTGTCTTCGCCGCTCTCGCTCCATCCATCTTTTTTGTCCTGTTGCATTTGTCTCTCTTTCCCTCTCAATCAGCCTCTGCCCCACCCCACCCACCACCTCCCTCCCCACTTCCTTCATCGAAACTGTTAAGGTAAAAACCAATCCCATTGATCAGCCGGCTCACCGACAGATGGACGTGGGGAGCCATTATTGGTAGAGGGATGATGGAAGATGGATGAACGCTGGGGACGGAGCGGAGGAAGGGATTTGGAGAGGCCTATTAAAATGTCATGAGAGGAGATGTATCGGCCTTCTCTGTTTCCCCTCACGTCCACTCTTTTAGCTATCCACATGATTTGTGTCTCAGAGTAAAAAGCCCAGTCATAGCCCACAGCGACCATTTTCTAGGCACAAAGGTCAAACTACTCCTTTTCTTACTTTTGTTCTTTTCCATTCCCATAACTCCTTATGTCATTATTCTTTTCTTTTGGAGTTTTATGGCGTTCATCTCTCCACTTCCATCTAATACATACAGTACATCTTCCATTAGTGTTATATTTTTTTTACCACATCTCCAATTTTCTTCGCTCTTATCATACCGTTATTCTTAAGTTTATCCTTCTTTTTCCTGTAAAGTGCTGTTAGTACTTCCAAATGGCTTTTGGCATTAAAATTACTTGGTCTGAAATCAATATTCATTTTGTCTCAACACTGTTTTTGAAGGAATTTATAAGTCATAGGAGGGAGAAATCTAATTAAATGCCTTAAGTCATAAACCCGCTCAGACATTTTTGCTGTAATTTAAGAAGTGGCCTGAGGTAAACAAAAAAAAAAGGAGAAATAAGGACAACAGGAAATGTCAGGGAAGGAAAAAACATAATGAGACATGAGGCCCACTGGTCTTGGGCCACTTACCAGGTCTACATAGGGATCATCAATGACTTCCTGATAAAAGGGGCTGCAGCCTTGACGCTCCAGGTTGGAGTTCTCACACGCCCCTTCTCGACTGGTGGCTCCTGCGTTGTGACCCTGAGGTGCCATCATAACATCATCAACTTTCACAACATGCCCACAGCTTTGTCATCCCTCTGTCCCACAGCTCCCATCCTCCTCGTTTTTCTCCCCTCCTCAGAAAGAACCCCGCGACCACAAGCCACCACCCCCAAAAAAATCGCTGTCGAGACCAGAGACGCCATCAATCTCCGCCCCGGCGCCCACCGAGCCGGTCCAGCTGCGGTAAAATATTCAACAGGCAGGCCATTTAATTATGCAAGAGATGAGCTCTTGATTGGTTGTTTTCAGATGAGGGCTGTGAAGTCTGTGGGCAAGAGAGTGTGAGATATGGGAGGCAGGGGCAGACACGAAACTGTCTCTTCACGCACACACGCATGCAGTCGAACACACACACATGCTGTGCAGCTCAGGGAAGCAGTGAGAGTCAAAAACAAGCATGAAGCAAATACATCTGCAGTCTCTGCATTGTTATTGATGGCTGCTTGATCATGCTTTTTACAGCACGCTGCTGTTTATGCATTCATAAACACTCATATGTCAATACAACACATAAAAACCACAGACTTTTAGACCCACGAGTAAGTTAGTTAGTTAATTCATTAGGCGTTTTATAGCCTTTGGCATAGAAAACTATATGCTTCACCTCAGATTACATCAATTATAAACAGTCAGGTTGTTCTTACTTGCAGCGGCCGCAGGTAGTTGAGGGACTCCTTCCACCAGCGGTGGTCACTGACGGCGGTCAGCACGGCCTTGGTGGTCAGTCCTGTGGTGGTCAGCACCTCCATGGTCTTGGCTGTGGTCCTGTGTAACAGGTCACCCGCTGACCCCACAGGGGAGCCCACAGAGGGGGGGCCAACCTGAGGCCAAGCAGGATGGATAAAAATGAGATGACAGCCATTATTGTATTATCATCCCCTGAGAGAGTCTTTATAATTTGAAATCATCCTGCATTAGAACTACAGGGTCCTCCAAACATGCTTTTGTTTGATGGAAGGCATCAGAGGAGTTCTGTGATTGTTACATTTGTATTGTTATTTTTAGAGCAAAGGACAAATTTTGAGCTGAGGACTCTTGAGCATCAGTGTGGTATTAGACATGCTTGTGTTCTGGTTTTTTAATCACCTACTTGAGAAAAGCACTTCAATAAGAATGGAGCTCTTTGTGTTTGTTGGTTTGTTTGTGATCTGCGTAAGGGAATTATAATATGCACTGTTCAGGCAGCACAGAGCGCTCCCGGCCCTGCGTGAGACACATGCAGTCAGACTGGTACAGAACTGACACAGTTACATTCACCGGGTTGTGTAGTTTCAATTAGGTGTGACACCGATCTGTTACACTAAAAGGTAACAGAGTGCAATAACAATATTTTCCAATAAAATGAAGTGCAGCAGAACTTTAAAGTGACATAAAATGGAAAAACTGAGGTGTAAGTACCTCAAACTGTATTTATATTCAGTAACTGAGTAACTGCACACATTTCGCCACTGGGAACAAGTAAGTTAATTATCCTAAAATGTCAAAAATCCTTTAAAGCAAAGCAGGTTATCATTAAATTCACATTAAAGCAAAGCCAATCTTGCCTTCATTGATCAGCTGTTTTGCTTATAATCAAAATAAAGTACCAATCAAGATACATTTTTCACAAATAAAAACTTTTCATCAACTTTAAAATGAACAAAAATGAACAAATTAATTGAGTATTGAACTTTGAGTTGCATTCTTAGACTATATTTTAAAAGCGCACAACCAGATTCCAAGGTATGTTTGTTAGAACGCAAGTGAAGAGGAAATCAAAACCAAATTTAGAGGGCCAGTGGGCCAGGGCCAAATCGTTTAGTGCCTTTCATCAATACTTCATTTGGAAGGGGATTGAGGGCCAGTGAATGAACCCAAACACACATACACTGCTTGTAAAAAAAGCACAGATACACACACACACACACACACACAGATAAACAAATGTGCCTCCAGGGTGCTCAAATACATTCATCTAGGCTTAAATATACACGGGTGAGGAGTAGGGACATCAATACAACGATAAAATGACAACAGACAGCTTCAAATGAGCACTCATCCACCACACAAAGGGGATGCGATGCAAGTCATGAAACATTAACACCCACTCAAGGCATCATAAAGCTGGCGGTGCTGAAGGGGAGGAGAAGGGGAGGCATAAATAAACCAGGGGGAGCCGAGCAACCTTAACACTAGATTTACACCTCATCAAATATGGAGCAAAAGGAAAGCACACAAACCAAACAGCAGGGCAGAGACACACCTACAGAGGAAGAGTAGACAGATACAACTTTGACAGACGGAAACATTGAGGTTTATTTTTTGAGACAGATGACACAAACCTTTGCAGAGTCTGTCTCATCAGCCTCACGTCCACTCTTTGCATCAGTAGGCTCCATTTGATAGTTAACAGCCTGGTACAGCACCTGATGGACAGGAAGATTTGGTTGAATTGGTTGAATTGGAAAGCTAAAGGCACAGTGACAAAAAAAGAGGTGGTTTTCACTGTGCACTTTGAAAGATTTTTTTAAAATTAGTTTTTGAGTCAATTTTCTGTTGGCCACCTCTTCACTTGTCACACAATTTCGCAGAATAGTCATTAAGCAAAAGAAAGAACCTGCACTGACAGCTCAGAGCCTGGTTTTTCGTTTATCGAGAGTACAGATTTTCACTGTTCTGGCTCGTGACCCTTAAAGGTTGAGCTGAGAGAGAGCTGATTGATAAATTCCCTCATTCCCAGGTTGTCAAATATGAACTATCTAAACAACTGCCGCTGTGTCACACTGTATATTTGAAGCAAAAGAAATAGTGGGGGTCTCCATGGTTTCAAGGTGGTCTGAGCACTGGTATAACAAATAAATTGTACTTTTAAGTTTTTGTAATACAAGTTTAGTAATTAGTTTAAGTGTTTATTTAAAGAGTTATTTTACATATTTTTTAAAATCTTACATTATTGAGTATTGGTACAGAGTGATAAACTCTATTTGTAAACACAGTTAGTACATAATAATTATAGCAGTAATAGTGGACGGAGCCATCGTGATATCAACTATTGGGTTGTGGACGACAATTTTAAACCCTTCTATATGTCATTGTACTTGTCGCCACATTGGTTTTCAGATCCTGTGGAGTTGTTTAAAATGGCTAAATTAGCTCTACAGACCAAAATGTGTTTTTTTTTTACCATGTTTATCTCTACTCTAAGGTTGGCCATTATAACACGGGTCTCCGTGAGCTTTTGGAGCCTGCCTCAAGTGGCCATTGGAAGAACTGTAGTTTTTGGCACTTCTGTGTTAGTGCTGATATCGGCAGAGCTTCCCACTTGGTAGTAAAAATATAAGAGTTTAAATACTAAAGGACTAGTCAAACCACAGTGAAAACAAAGAGTGACCTGAGTTTGCAGGTCACTAGAGGCAGCTAAGAGGCCGTGGATGATGTCTGGAGGACAGTGGGTGAGAGAGAAGGCTAAAAGCTCCTGCCGGGCCTCCAGATCTCCATAGCCCTCACATTGACCGAGCAGACTGCACACATCCCACGCTGGACTGTACCCTGGAGGAAGAACAGAAGGAGGCACACGAGGCAGGGGGGTGAGGTGAAAAGGTGTAAGAAAGAAAAGGAGAAACAAGG
>JAPZDY010000010.1:10076801-10104953 GCA_029783645.1 Ctenochaetus hawaiiensis
TCTACACTTACACACACACACACACACACACACACACATGCAGGCTTTAAATTTGAACATAAAGACGTCTGAACTTATTAGCTGCACTGCAGACAGAAGCCGAGACTACACATTAATCCCTGTCTGCCGTAAATGAGGTTATTGCTGTGTCTGTTCATCTCAAAGAGGGAGTATGGAATATTAAAAAAAAATGCCATCCCGCTGTCTCCCTAAACAGGAATAAATCTCAGTTTAATATCGTGGTGTCTGGGGGGATTGGCTGAGGTGTTAACATTCGTGTGGCGGCTCAGGACAACCTTTTGATCTCTGTCGACGCTCAATAAACAAAAAAAAAAAAAAAAAAAGAGGACGGGACGATCAAAAGAGGCAGAGGCAGAAACAGGACTTCTGATCAAACCTGTACACCGAAGATCAAAGAACGCGGACTGAGATGGAGAAATGTGATGGTCCTGGATTGGTCAGTGAGTGTGTGTGTGTGTGTGTGTGCGTGCGTGTGTGTGTGTGTGAGAGAGAGCGATGGATAGAAATGCTGTGTTTACTATGAAAGATAAAACTCGTTGGTCAAATATCTTCTGGGTGAACGGTTGAAAGGTTCCTTCAAAAGCTGTCAAGACCTCAATATAGCAGAGGTTGTGTGTGTGATTGTGTGTGTGTGTGTGTGTGTGTGTTTACTTGGAGGTGTATATTCACCCCATGCGTTTATGAAGACATTCTCTGGCATTGATTTTAAGTCTGTCTAAATCAGACATCTTGCGCCTTTACCTGGTGTCGATGGGCCAATCAAAGGGTTGGATGAAAAGGTGAAAAATGTCAGAAAAACAACAATTTTTTAAAAAACACTCTTTGACTACAACACCAACCCTTCACTGGATTATCAGGATCCTTTTCCTTTTCTGCACGGTTTAATTTTCATTTAAAATATAACAATTATTGATTAGTTTAGACAAAAACAACTTTTTTTTAGCTCTGATCGTATAAGACCGAATGATTTACGCAGTGTTTCTGCAGACTGAGGTAGCAACCAAACCCTCAGGGTTTTTAACCGGTGTGCTGGTGATACCTGCATTAAATATTCACCACAGAGCCCCAGAGCTATGCGCCCTTCAAAAGCCTTCCCCCCCTGCATTTATTTATTTAAAAATTTGTTTATTCCTCCTCTCATCTCCGTCTGCCGCTTTTTCTTTTTCTGAAGCCACACACAGAGAGAGCTGCCTGCTGACTGAATGTGAGCTGAAGACACAGAAATGCCACAAGGCCGGTTAGCAGGTTTCCTTTAGCTGGCGACAGGCCTCAGAGAGAGAAGACAGAACAAGCCAACGAGACGAGAGATGAAGGAGGAAAGATAGAGGAAAGCAAAAGACACTGAGAGACAGAGACAGACAGACTGATGCAGAAAACATGAGCTCATACGCTTGAAGAGAAGAGGGACAAAGCAAAGACGGAGATACAGAGAGACGGCAAAGGCAAGGTTCGTGTCATTTTGGAGGACAAGGAGCAAAAGGATGAGACATCTTAAACTTTCCATCATGCTGTCAGTTCAGTGTGGTGTTTGTGGGCGGCTGGGGGGGCTTCCAATTTTCAAAATATGAGCATGTATTCTTTTTCAATCTGATGAATTTTATCTTGGGATCCAAATTCAATCAAAACACAGTCAACATCACTTTCGTTTCATGTGTTGATTTGATTGCACTGCTCATCAGTCCGCAGTGAGTGCTCGCGAGGATACTGTTTGTAGTCCCAAGTGGAAGATATGTAAGCTCGCATAAAAACATAAACAACCCATATTAAAAGAAATTAAAAATTCACTGTAAGAGAATCCCATTTGGAATTAGCACAAGACATCTGATGTACAGTAAACATGCTTTTGGTCAAGAGCATGTGCTTGAAGAAAATGAACACGAGAGGATGGAAAAAAGAGGAACACTCAGTGTGAAGATCTGTTTACAAGCATGAGGCTCAACAGCAGCTTCCCTGGAAACGTCTGGGAGTGTGGAGGATGTTGCTTAGGGAGCTGAGATGTTTCACAGCGTGCTGAGAATTAACCCAACAAAGGTTTCATCTCACCTTTTTTTTTCTTCATACTGTCTTTTGGTCTAATTTTGATGTTAGATCATTATGTACCTTTCTTGTGCAATTCATCTGAAAAACTATCAGAAGCAATGTGGCAATGTCTGCTGTTGACAGTCAA
The DNA here is from genome assembly GCA_029783645.1 of Ctenochaetus hawaiiensis. NCBI lineage: Eukaryota > Metazoa > Chordata > Actinopteri > Acanthuriformes > Acanthuridae > Ctenochaetus > Ctenochaetus hawaiiensis. Next base: position 10,078,990 of record JAPZDY010000010.1, read on the forward strand.
ACTCTTTCAATACTTTGCTTGCCACCATCTGTTGGCATTAAAAGTGGTCAAGCTTTTATCTGTTCTTAAAGCAAAATGGCATCACACAGTAGGGAATTTTAAATATATGTGTCTTTAGGTTTTAAGTTTTTTTTGGAACTTTATACTACAGAGCCAACATTAGTTTTGTTGATGTTAGCTGTGAGGTTTACAGAAGCCCCTTATTCCCTGAAGGTAAGAATATAACTACATGTTATACAGAGATGGATATATTGCAGGAGAAATTCACTTACTTGGTAAAGTTGTGCAACTGCACAGTGGCCAGCCAGATTTTTTTCCCCATTAACTAATCAATAGGTAGAAGACTAAGTAAAGTTTCTGAGCTTCAAGGAGTGTAAACACTGGCATGCTAATTGTAGTTAGAAACAAAAGAACTCAATATTTGCTTAACATTTTTTGAAAAAAGGCCACTGGATAAAATCAAAAGCTCTGTGAATCAGTCAACAACCCAGAGCCCTGAACTTCTTTATGCTTTTATTTATGAACAGGCTCTTTAGAAATTTGTGAAACCTGTGTGTGCAGATTTGACTTAATTAAACTTGTCCATTACCGACAAACCACATGAAGGTTTAGTGCAGGAAAAAAGTTCAGAGCACAAAATGATGCTTCTGGGGAGTGAAATTTGCTCTCTCATTCAGGATGTGTGTGCGTGTGCTTAAGTATGGATTTTTACTTGCAAGCTGCAACACCACTTGTGAAGATGAATTCCCCTCTTTTGTTAGAACTGTCGTGTACTCACCCAAAGTACCCCTGCATGCTTGGCTACGTCTCTGCGCCTCACGCGGCCGATTCTTTATCACTTAATCTCATGAGCTTTGTCATGTAACGCACTGAACGTTTCCCTTCGCACACATGATAAAACTTTAAAAAATAAAAGGGAGAGGAGATGATAGGAGGAGGTGTGTGTGTGTGTCTGTTGGTACCTGCCACTCTGAGAAGTGAGGCCAGATTCAGCAGAGTAGTTGACTGCTTGTAGGCTGTGGAGCAGTGGGTGATGCACTCCTTTATGAGGGACAGACGGTCTGACCGCAGACGCACTGGGAGGGAGAGAGAAACAGGGGGGTGGGTATGGGTGTCAGACATGTTCTCCTAATTACTGTATTCATTCTGGAGAAGTCACAGCTGATGATACAAATGATCTGGTGTAAATGATGGATGCAGCTTCTGTCACCATATCTGCAAAACAAAAAAAGCTGCAATTATAGTGAAGCCCGACCCCGACGATATCTCCAAAACTGATGACTTCTTTTTTATTTTGCATAATCACATAACAAAAGAAAGTAGAAAAACAATAACATTTGGCAAAAATCCCCTAAAATCAATTCATTATTATGTATGAGTATTTTACACTTGAGGAACTGACTTTTTAATCAAAGTTGACAATAACAGTAAATACAACCCCAAAACATATTTAAATGGTAAATGTAAGTAAAAATTTCATATGAGGGAGAAATTAGAGCTGCAAAGATTAATCAAGAACCTCAATTATTCTGCAATAATTTTCGTACACTGATTAATCATTTAAGTCATTTTTAGCCAAAAAAAAAAATTAGCACATCTCATCTCGTCTCCAGTTTGAGGATTTGATGCTTTTCTCCTTTTTGTATCACATCCAACTGAATCTCTGCAGGCTGTTAGTCAGACACAGCCAGCCAGATGTGACCTTGAAGTCAGGGGAACTGTGATGGTCATTCATCACTGTTTGCTGACAATATACATGCCAATTACTAGAGAAAATAAAAGCTGATTACATCATAATGAGAACAATAATTAGTTGCAAGTCCTAAAAGTAACAAGAGATATAACACAAGAAATATGTCATTCTAGTGTCATTTGCCATGGTAGGGAAGGTATAATCCTGTCAACATCTGTCCTTAGTTGGCATCCCGCTATTTATTCAGTGGTGTCTGGAACCCCACTGGGTAAATAGTGGGGTACCAACTATTTAAACTGAATGTGTTCATGAATTTACTGATTGTTTGTACATATTTTACATTTTATATTACTGCAGGACATAGATTTAGGATATTAAATGCTCATGGCCATGAACTATATGCATTTAATTCAGCAAATATTTTAGAGGTTTTAAACATTTTCATGATTTAAGAAACTTCCAAAGTTCCATATCCATATTTCTCTACACTTGCAGTGAAAAACCTGAGAAATAGCACATTTAGTGCCTCCACAGGCCTCTGCGCTTCCTCCACACCCTGCTGCGTATGTTTATGGCTCGGCATAACTTTGGGCGAAGCCTAGAGGGAATTCCGGGGAAGGTGGTGCGTATGAAGCGTCGCCGGAGGCGCTGTAGGAGGGCTGCAGGAGACTGACTAAGATGGATTACATATGCTCAAATCCTCTCCCTTCATTCTTGTGCGTGCTTGTGTCAGAGTGTGGGAACTTACAGGGATAGGGCTTTTACTTTTTTGGAAAAGAAAAATACTGTGTATTTTTTTTTGTGTGTGTGAACAGAATGCGTGTGTGTGTGTCCTTGAATTACTACAAAAAGATTTTATGAAGGTACTGCAGGCAATGCAGAGCTGCAGACCCAGTTTGGCCCTGAGCACTGAAAATAGGCTTTAGGAAGAAATCACTGATACAAAGAAAACACTGGACAAAAAGTACAAATAGGAATTTTTCTTTGACTAAACTTCCTTTCCTTTCAGATATTCTTTGCTTCTTTTCTCTGTCGCATCTTTTCTTCATTCATTCCTTCTCCCACTTTCTTCCTCAGCCCCCTGTTCTTATGTTGCCTCCTATCAAAGAATAAGTGGTCACTGGCAAAAAAAAAAATGTCAGCAGGCAGTGAGGAGAAACAGGAGTGAGAGTTAGGGGCAAAAAAGACTTACAGGAAAAAAAAATGACAAAACTGGGAGGGCAAGTGAAGCAAAGAGAAAGAAGGAAAGAGAGAGAGATACAGAGAGAGATGGCAGTTTGTGGCTTCCTCCGTCACAGCGGTTTATGCTGGCAGCTCAGTTTGACGAGGGAATAAGGGGGGAGTAAGCAGGGGCCTTGGAGGCAAACAACACCTCAGTTCAGAGGTGAGGCGATGAGGGGCCAAGCTGGTTCATTCTGGCTGCACGAATTTCTTTAACAGAGAGCCATGCCTGGAAACTGCTGCAGTAGAGGTACCGATGGGAAGCCAGAAAAGAGAGGAAGGAAGAGCACGGGGGTGAATACTGATTGGTCACGTTTACAGATGGAGCAGAAATATAAAAAAGGTTGTGTGTGTGTGTGTGTGTGTGTGTGTGTGTGTGAGCGCACACGGGAATATGTAAAAGAGCACACACACGCAGAGACCAAACACTTCAATCCTAATTAGGCCATCAGCAGATGTTGTTTGCTCAACAGTTGATCCATAAATAACCATATATTTAGATATAGTGGCAAGATGAAGTGACATATGGAGGGATGGGAGAACTGACAGCAGGGAGGGAGACAGGTTCCATGGTACATGGGTGAGATTGGTGTGGGGATGGAAGTCTTGCATCCTCTACATTACTGAGTGTGAATTAAAACACTTGAAGTAATGCGCAAAAAACAAATATTTAAGATTATAATAACACAGGTGTAAGTTAACCCCCAAATTCAGCTCAATTACACCCAAGAATATATAAAAAATGCAGCAAAGCACTGCACAGGGCAGACACTGTAGGGGTTGTGGACTTGTGGAAACATAGTGTGTGATGCTGGAGGTAAGAAGGCAATGACCACAGCTGACTGACCACAGCTCCGAGTACAAGGAACAGCCACATAGAGCTGAAAGTTAGAGCTAACCAGCTACAAGCAGCTGCTGTCAGACTCTCCATGTCCGATGCTGGAAAAACAGAGAGCCTGCTGGAGCTTTGACAGTCGCTACATGTACATTCATGGCTCTTTGTAAAAGAGTCTGTGTGGTACCTGTGTTGTGGCTGAGCTAGAGGCTCAGAAAGGCTGAAAAGGCTGAGAGACTCAGCATTGTGGCAAAGTGTCAGCGTGCAGACGATGTTTATCATGCAAACATCATCAAAGGAAAGGAAGAAGTACAGCAGCAGTTGCTACAGCTGTCAAAAGCATAATCCGAAAACCACACCGCCACAATTCAAACATATCTAGCAAAAAACTGTGTTATCTCCTATAAATGACAAGTCTTGATCAACATACATTTCAAAATGAGCCCATTTTACAGGCTCCTAATCAATGATGAGGGAGGTTGGCTGCCCATTTCTAATAAGACGGCATTAACATTCTTTTTCAACATAAGTTTCAAAATGTAAATATAAACTCAAAGGGTTGACTTTATGACAACATTGCAAGGCTGAGGATGATTTCAAACTGTAGATACCACTTAAGCAACTGTCAACTTAAAAAAAAAAAAAAAAAAAAACAGTAATAATGTCAATCTTAACATCAGCATTGATCCTGCATCCTGCATTATCCTGCAGTGTTTCATCAAAGTAGAGTCATATTATTTAGTTTGCAGCTCAGAAACATGTTAAATTGTGTAGCACCATCTCAGCGCATTTTCCACCTGCACACAGACATACACGTTTTGTTTTGTTACCTTGCAGCGGCAGGATGTTGACGCCGAAGTCCTCCAGTTGGCTGAGGGCGCTGATGAGGTCCAGTTCGTCCTGGATGGCCAGAGGACAGTCTGTGATCAGCTGGAGACAAGCCCTGATGGAGACAACAAACCATTAAAACATGGACATGTGACCAATGCTCAGTTATATTCATCTGTCCAAGAGGTAACCAATCAGATGACAGTGTAAAGATCCAGAACAGGAAGTCTGAATCTTAGCTTCACACTGAAGTTTTTAAGCATAAAAAATCATATGTATTTTTCACAAAATTAAATCCACCAAAAGCACTTATAAAGTCATCAGTTTGTGTATTGTAATTCGTCTGATTCATATTTATGAAAACCACAATGCAAAAAAGTCACTTTGCACTTTTATGGAAGTTTATGAGCTGAACTGTTTGGCTCTGAAACAGCAGCTTGGCAATAAGAAGCAATGAATTGATCTTTTAGTCATTTGCAACTTGTTGATTCAGTTGGATTTTGTTACCTTGTGATAGAGTCAGACAACAGTTTCTAATTTCCGGTCTTTGTGCTGAACTAAGATACCCAGATGCTGGCTGTACCTTCATATTAAATGGAAATGAATAGTCATATTGTTTCTTGCGTCTAACAGTGTCAGAGTATAAATGTCAAATTATTATTTTGAGTACTAGGAAGGAAAATGTGAAATTACAAGTCATTCAAATCATTACCAGTTTTCTACATTGGAGGTAATTTGGTTTAAACTTGTAAAACAAGAAGGCAAACAAGTTCTTGCAACAAAAGCAAACATGAATAAAAAACAGTCACTTATATTTAATCTGATAGTATTGCAGAAAATGGCTGTAAGGCAGGAGATGATGAACTGAGAGGGAAGGACTAAATGACGTTTACTTATTTAGTTACACACTTTTCGGTTGTAACAAAAAATTGGTTAATAAATCTAAAGTTTGTAAAGGTTCAACACTGTGATCAAAAACTTGGTGGGATGACTCACAAAGATTTATTTACAAAGTCTGGACTAATTTGATAATCTACAACAGAGGAGTTTTCTCTTGCAACACAATCCACACTCATTACCCTTGGTAGGATTATGTAGCACATCATTTTGCATATGTAACAGCTACCCTGAATGTGTGTGTGTGTGTGTTTCAGATGCAAGTGTACTCTCTAATTTTCTTGTTTTTTTCATCGCATAATTACACAGCAGAGCCATATGCAGCAGAAAGTGAGACAGAAAAAGGAAAAAAAAGGGAATGATTAATTTAACAAACAAATAAATCCCACATAAAACAAGTGCTCAGAGAGAAGCTCTGACGTCAGTTAAGTGGAGAGGAGAGAACTTGTCCTTGGGATGTGTGTTCAGCGAAGAAACACACACTGACCAACAGTTTTGTTTTTTTTTTTTAACACTTATGGTGTGTGATCAAAGATGACTAACAGATACAAGCAAGTGCATCAGAATCCCTGTAAAGGAAAAACAGTATGAAATATATGTGTTAAGAAGGTTGGTGCGATATTGCCAATAAGTCCAGAGTGCACACACTCTGCAAAACACTCAGCACAGGGTCTTGGAGCATGGCTGGTGGTCTTACCAGGAACAAGAGGTCCATTCTGGCAAATGAAGGCAGAGGAAAAGGGTTGTGGACGGACGAATGAGAAACAGAAGGAGGGCATGTCGATTATGTACCAGCGCTGTGAAGGGACTGCAGGCGTGTGTGTGTTTGTGCATGGAGACTGCCTTCGAAATACAATGGTGGAAAAAACTCTATTCAAGTCGCAATGTGCTTTGCAGCGTGTACACCGTAATTTGCAGATAACTACTTCCTGTTAAATCCAAATACAGAAAAAAGACAAGGTAATGTTACAGGCACTTTCCATGTTCTTCTTTTAAAACTGTATCTCTGATCTCTATTCATGTATTTTCTGAGTCAGTAGTCCACTTTATATCTAGTACATTTGCCATTTATACCCATGTTACAACTAGAATGCTCTAAATGCAGAGATTAAGAGAAAATGGAAGAAGCAGCTCTCCTGCAGGAGTAGCAGAATTTTTTAGCTGCCTGGAAGAAAAAGAAGCATTGGCAATATTTTGACCATGACGCAATAATGATGGAGAAAAAAGACCACTGTCGTCATAAGTCGCACTGTTTTTTACTAAAATCTAAAAAAGGCAACAGTAATATGATGCACTTGTTGTGACTCCCTGAAACACTGAGATTTCCACTTAAAAGTTCCTCCTAACCTCTGCATGCACACTGAAGTACTGAAGTAACAATGTTGGTGAAAACTTGGTTAGCTAGCTAACTTAGCAATGCTGATTTTTCACATGTAATGCCAGTTACTAATGTTATGACTGATTGGCCTACCTGCCATATTTTACTTTATAAAATGGAATGAAAGTGTTATGTTGAATAAGTTGTTAACCAGGTCCCTTTTTCACATTTACTTGAGTGGGTATCACCAGTGATAATTCTCCATTTTTCTTGAGTTGTTTTTAAGGGTATGATTGTATCTAAGTGCAGAATTTCAGGACTTTTCCTACGACTGGCTGTCATCAATGGAACAGCATCAGAAAGGCACCAAATCGAGCTGTGCACCAGCAACGGCTAACACAATCATCTTCTGTTTTTTCCTTCTTTTTCTTCAATTCTGTGTCATTTCCTCTCCAGCTCTCTCCTACTCATACAAGGTCTTGCCAGAAGAGTTTTCTCAAATACAAGGAACAACAGGCAACAGAACAAATCATCCGTTTTGGGCTTATTTCTACTTTTTTTTCCATTTTTCTTCTTTCTGTATAATGACTGTTGACATATGTGTACTGTTCACATCAAAGTAAGATTTTATGACAACTTTTTACATCTATCTAGCACGCATTTTAAATGAAGCTGTTGACTCTGAGCCTGAATTTCAGCAAAAAATTAATGTGGCAAAAGTAAAGTTGGGAAGGAAGTGATGAATTTCTTCAAATGTGAGAACACTGAGGTTTTTCTGCATTTACTAAAACAAATCTGAATGAAGATGAACATGAAACATATTAAGCATGTTGAAATGATCTTGTCCAGCTCTGATTACGACATGCATGTTAGACAGCTACCCCTGGAATCAACGAGGAACAAAAGTACTAGAGTAAAGAAAAAAATAAAATAAATTAAAAAAAATAATAACAGAATAAGTAATTTAAAAAATAGATCTGTTTTGGCAGAAGAATTATTATTTCTCAAAATTGCAAATTAAACTACAATACACATGAGACTAATTCACATGACTGGAAAGAGCTCAACTATATTTTGTGAATTTAACCTTTTTATGTTCCAGGCTTGTTTCTTTTTGGCCAATTAGGGTCATCATGAGCAGCTGTGAACTAAATGCTGACTTATTACCACTTAAAAAGATGATATCTTTGTCTTTTAGCTGTTTGGTGCTGGAAGGGAATATATTTTAAAATCTGAAGCAGCTGCCTGATGCTGGTGGAAATGCAGTTGATGAGAGTGGCGAGACTGAACCAAAACAGTAACGTACTGGGCTGTAAAGCAAAAGTAATGAGCTGAAGGGCAACAATAAAACACTCTGTACAGCTGAATGAAACCCTGTGTTGGTTATGAAAATTATCCGTAGGTTTGTTGCTACACAACACACCTTTTAAATGTCGCATTTTGATTCACTGTTTATGCGAGAATGTTGATTATTTCAGCTTTAAACTCAGATATATGAACTTACTTTACTTGATCAGATTTTTAAGAAGCAGTTGATATTTTGTTGTTGCCTTCACTGGGTGTAAGTCTCTCTCAGGCTCTGTGTGACTGTGTCTCTTTGCAGTGTGACCTGAGTGATGCTGTGGGAAAACTTCAGTAGTTGGAGGGAATTCCCATGTTATTTTAGGAGCAATCTTTTTGTCCTGCCCGCTGCCACTGACCGTTCAGGACACATGCAGGTGCATTTTGTGTGTCGGTCTGAGTGCTTGTGTGTGTGTATGTGTGTGTACGTCTCTTTGGCATTTAGCACAAAGGATGAAATATGTGTCTGTGGAGCAGTTATTTTAATCTTTAGGACACAGGCAGCAACTCTGTGCGGACTATTAATTTCAGCAAATGTTCACGCTACTTTCTGTCTCACATATCAAATTCACACCCAGCAAACACACACACACAGATGCACGCGCACACAGTGGGAGTGTTACAATGGATGATGTTGTCCAAGTGGGTGGAGGGGGGGCCTCTGTATTAGTTACTATAAATGAATGACGACCCAATTACTGTCCCACTTCCCCAATAGGAACAGACGGTAAGGTTAGGCGCCCACTGGCTTCCCTCAGAGATCTGAAACCAGCAACAGACACACATGCAAATACTTCTACTCGGTTTAAACTTCATGTGACGCACTATAGGAACCTTTTGGTTTTCTGGACATGCAGGTACAAAAGCATATGTCCACCTGCACAGAAAAAAATGGTGCTTCTCATACATCAACAACAAGCAAGGTCAGCCTCACAGACAGCGTGCAAACACTCCTGCATGGTAATGTTTGCACAAGTTTGGTCAACAATCACATCCAACCCAGAACTTTACCTCAAAATAGCATCTTCACTTTGAGCTTTACTGAATTAAATTTACAGCCAGGCTCCGAATTCAACTAAGCACCTTAAAGTAGTGAGAACTGGCAAAATGACCAATGACAACCTTTAAAATTGGTCCTCAAAAGAAGGGAAATACTGCTCCTTTATTCTGCTCCTCACCTGGCGAGGCCCATGCAGGGATCAGTCAGCGTTGTGGACGAGTTGAAGTACTCTCTGGCAGCAGCCAACACCAACTCCACACTGTTGTCATAGGCCACCTTCAGAGCGTAACCTTTACCCCGGAAAGACAGGCTGACAGGAACATCCTGGCTGACCTGAAGTATTTGCAGAAAACACAGAGATCATTTCAATTTAATATGTGTGGTTTAATATTTGGAGACTGCAACGGGCAGTGTGAGTGCAACCCTGTGAGGCAGAGTCTCGAGTCCTTTTCAGTTTACCTTAGAGCAGTGCATGAGCTGCCCTGCCAGGCGTATGTTCTCCACACGGCTGGAACACAGCAGAGACTCAACAAAGACCTGCAGCAGACAGGGAGGAGAGGAAATAATATGCAGGAGGAGACGTCGCTTTACTGAGCCAAAGTTAAAGCTCCGTTTGATAAGTTGCACCGCAGAGCTCGGTGGTTCATGAGGCGGAAACACGCAGCTCAGTGTGTGAAATGTAGCCCAAGGTTTTATTCAAGGTGCAAATTGCACAATTAGACACTTTGTCACCTTTAACTGCAGGTTAATATTACATATTCCAATCTAATTATTCGGTGTAATCTTTTATGTTTTGCTGCAGTGCGGTACCTGGTGACACGTCTCCGGTTTTAGACAGGTGTAGACGTTCTGCTGCATGTCGAGCAAATCCTGCAGTAGACCTCTCCACACTGTCTCACTCACTGGAGGGTTTCTGAACACACACACACACACACACAAAATGTAAGCACGTTCATGGGATCTTGACAGGCACTTGTGTGTTTAAGTCTCTGTGTCCATGGGTGTGTGTGTCTTACTTGCGGCCAGTGTGGCGGCACAGTTTCACCATAAGTTGGTGGGCTTCTTCTTCACTGCTCTGGCTGTTCTTTACATATGAGGTGGGCTTCTGCAGGCCGTGTTTCTCCAGAACCTCCACAACACTGTTAGGCACACACAGAAACACACATGAGCTGTATAATCACTAGTGTCATGTAGCAGGTAAACACAAATAAAATGACACAAACCGATACAAGACGAGGAAAACTGCGAGATAAAAAAAACAGAAAAATACAGTTTCAAGTCACATCAATCGGCTTATTTTTTCAGTAAAAGCAGAAGACAGGATGATTGGCAGCAGTAAGTATCACAGTAGGAAATGCCAAAAACAAGAATCTAGGGTAAAATGAAACCTGAAAACTCCAAAAGAGAGTGCCGAGGAGAAAGACAGAAGACGTGTACGCTCTAAGCTGTTCATTATTTTGGCAGCAGAAAGTCATTTGCAAGTCACTGTGCAGATGGAGAGAGTGCAGAGCAAGACTGAAGAGCAACATGATAAACTGCACGCCGCTGAGGCAGCACCTCTTCGCGGGCACGTGCTCGCGTTTGTTTAGGAGCATGTGGATGCTGGAAGTCTCACATGATCGAGGGAGGGTGCGCATGCGTGTGTGTGTGTGTGTGAGACAGAGAGAGAGAGAGAGAGTGAGTGTGTGTGTGTTGGCTTGGAATTAGCATGGCAACCCTGGTCTCAACAGGGTCATGCTGCTACAGATGTTCGCTCTCTGCTGCAACTCATTACCATAGTAAACAGGTGCCTGCGAGTGTGTGTGTATGTGTGTGTATTGCAGTATGTGTGCGAAAGCGTGCAAAAGACACAACAAGTCTTGATATATCCAACTGTGTGTGTGTGTGTGTGTGTGTGTGTGTGTGTGTTTGGGAGTGCGCGCGCATGTGGGTATGTGTGCGTGTGTGTTTGCTCGAGTGTGAATGTGTGCGTGGGAGTGTCTGCATGTTCCCAGTGCACATATTAATGTGCCAGCAAGTGGTAGTGGCAGCAGCTGAAAACAGCTTTTATTCTGGAGGCGCTCTGAGAACAGACACTTCGCATTTACTGCCTGATTCATCTGGGTAAGAGAGAGCGGGGGGTGTGTATGTGTGTGTGTGTGTGTGTGTGTGTGTGTGTGTGTGTGTGTGTACCTGTGCAGATATCTTTGTGAGAACTAATTTCATTTTTAGACCTTGAGAGTGAGGACATTTTTGGAAAGTGAGGACACTTTGTCCAGTGTACTTTGCACCAAACTTCAAAGGGCTGTTTGAAGGTTTGGACTCAGTTTTAAGGAGGAAGTTAGAATCAGGTTTCTCTCAGGTATTTAGTAGTGATGGGTAAGGTTAGGGTAAGGGGCAAGGGAGTGCATTATGTCAATGAGTGTTCTCACACAGACGGAAATACAAGTATGTGTGTGTGTGTTTGTAGGTGTGAACACTTCAGCACAAAATATACATCAACACACATACCCAGGTTCCCTTGGGGGTGTGTTTGTGCATGGTTGTGTGCGTGCCTGCATGTAAATATGTGTGGATATTTGCTTTAACATGGGCTTTCCTGTTGCTGCTGCTGCTTCCTCCTCCTCCTCCTCCTCCTCCTCCTCCTCATCATCTACATTCACATTCCCTTCAGGCTCCTGCCCTCCCCTCTGCCTTCATCCTTATCCTCCTTCCTTCCTCCTCAACACTTCTCTCTGTGTTCGGAAGTGCACCCTGAGGGGAGGGGTGGAGGAGGAGGGGGAGAGAGCGAGAGAGAGACAAGCATAGGTGATTTTAACCTGTGACAGAGCAAATGCCTGAGGCTGTTTGAATATCATGGGACAGACAGCGGTCCTTTGATACTGAGTGTGAGTGCGTGAATGTGAGTGTGTGTGTGTGTGTGTGTGTGTGTGTGTGTTGACTGCACATCCACGTCTCATCTCCTTTGTGGCGTTTTCCATCAAGCCCATAATGGGGGAGGGAATTAATAAGCATTGCTACAAGTGAACATTTCCCAAGCAATGCAGCACTAATCACCGAGCTGATGAGCCGCTCTCATCAGCACTCTCAATGCCCTGCTAATGGGTACAGCAGAGACGTATGAATGAAGAGCCGGAGTGGATCCTTGCTTTTTTTTCAGTAAAAACTGCTGGAGAAAAAGAACAGCAACAAATCTTCCATCCTTAAGATTCTGATCTGCATGAGCGGCTGAACTTGGTGGATGGGGGGAGATGGAGGAGAAAGATGGAGTGACAGCTGAAAGATGGTGCAGGTCTTGCTGACGTACCTGAGATGCTTCTCAAGTTTGTCCACCTGATCGTGGAGGGATGCGGTGACGTCCGTGTCTTGTCTGCAGGATGAAAAAAAAAGCACCAGTTAGCTCTTTTCATGTCTTCAAAGAGACATTTGGAGTAAAAGAAATAATTTAAGTCATAATTTTCTTTACATATTAAAGTGTGTGCACAGTGTGTGAGTGCAGGCCAGTGTGTGTATTTATGCTAGCAGAGTGCACACTTTGTACTGTATGTGTGGGAGTGTGTGGCCCACCACTGTGAGGCTGCACTGCTTCCCCACTAAAAATAAAACCCCAAGATGCTTTGCCTTGAGGCAAAGGATTCTGGGTCAGGCTGGCCTGTCCCCCACCAGAGTACTGACCCTGATGAACAACCTTCTTTGTGCATGCGGCTGTGTGTGTGTGCGTCAGCATGCGAGTGAATGTGCTTTTATATGAAAGCTCCATTCCTTTGTTTTTACACACACAAACTCTTGACCCATCAATCCATTTCTCTGCATCCATCTCTTTTCATCTGACTGCCTCTGCCTCTGCTGCTGCTGGTGCTGCTGGTGCTCCTCCTCCTGCTCTTCCTCTTTCTAATACCCTCCTCTTCCTCATTCTACTTCTCTCCCTCTCTCACTATCTAATCCTCTGCCCATTTCAGCCTCTCCGGCTCTCTAAGGGTGAATGCACATTACATTTTTCTGGGCAGATTTAGACCTAATTAAGCTGTCTCACAAAAAAATTGAGAAAATTGGGCTGAAACTACCAACTCATGGTTTCTCTCCCAGCTCCCAAATCTGTAATATTCAACGCTGGGATGGCAATTTCAGAGCTTAGTAAGTCAAGAGAAATCACTCCTGCTGAAGGCACTGCATATACAGTAGAGCCTTACAGCATTGCTAATCCAAACACTGCAGGAAGGAAACCTGTCTGGCAAAGTGAAAAGCTTAGTATGAAATGCTGTACTGCACTGATTTAGAAAGAAACATGCATGAGTATTATATACACTTAATTATTTATACAGTCAGACCCTGTCAGAATAGTTAATAGGCTAAATTGCTAAACTGCAGCAGCACTGCATATCTTGGTTTTTGTGCTCATTCTGGTGGAGTGAAAAGTTCAACTGTGACTAAGGAAATACGACACAGGATACACCTGAGACTTCATATTATACAGGGACAACTGAGACTGTGAACGTGTTCAGTGAGATATATTGCACTTGCTTTCTTATATTAAATCAAATCCTCAGCGCATGTCCACCTCTGCTCTGAGGTCTGTTTCCTCTTCCACATTTGTCACCTGGAAGCTCTTTATCTATCCTAACACTTCATAAAAAACATGAAGCAGAACAGGATTGGTACTAGACGTGGTCTACCACACAGTGTTAAATCTAATCATTGTTAGGTCTCCTTCAGTGTCTACAGTTTTGTTGCATTTTACTTGTATAATGACTTAAGCTATCAAAAGCAATATTTGCAGACTGGTTCAGAGGAACGGAGATTTTGTTTAAAAAAAGATACAATGCTGCTGAGAATGCTGAATGTCTTTGAGGGACATTATCTGTGCCTTAAAAAATTACACCTATCTGAATGAAAAATACTTAAACCTACATTATATTAGTCTATATTATGAGAGTGCAGCCAAACTACTTCCTGATAAGCTGAAATTCTTTAAAAATAGCCCCTGCAATTGCCTGCATTAGATCTGTTCAGATTAGCACAAAAGTACATCTTGTTTGAGAGTGGCCCTGCTCTCAACAGCACCATATTATCTTGTTTTAATGCAGTTATCCCCCGCTGTGAGTGTTCACTGGTAATGCATACGATCACATCACAGCACAGCTAAGTGAGCCAGTAGAAAAGGGCAAAAGATGCCCCTGTTGAAAAAAGATGGCAGCTTCATCGCCACCAAGTGACAAGATAAAAAAAAAAAAAAAACTAATGTTCATGCACATCCATCCAAGAAATTGTTTTGTTTTAGTTCGTTTAAATTACTTAGACACTTTACAGGTCCATTTAATCTACAATTTACTCTTGCTTACCCTCGCCTGCTTTCTCCTTTCAGTCTTTTATTATCACTCGCTCTCCTTCAAATACACTGCGTGCCCACACGGCCCCATGGGAGACCTCAAGGACAGGCCCTCTTGCCATATGAAATAAAATGTGTTACAGAACAAGTGAGGGAGAGAGAGGGAGAGGCAGAGGGAGCAATAGTGGGAGGCAGGAACTACTGTATAGACTGTAGCTTGGCTTACTGATGGCTCCTTAGAGTCAGAGTTACGCATAAAGGAGAAAGAGAGGGAGGAGGAAAAAAAAGGTGCAAAGGGACGGAAGAGAAACAGAGGTGGTATTTAGGTTTATTGAAAGGTCCTCAAGGAGAGAAGTGGAAAAGTAGAAGAAAGAGAAGAGGTGGGAGAGGAGGGACCGGTGTATTCATATGGATGCAGTCATGGTGGAGCGCTTTAGTGTCTTCATATGACTGTTTACATAATATAAATAACTCTCAGTGTTAGTGTTAAACATGCATGGCCTCTATGAGTGCGTGTGTGTGTGTGAGTTTGTGTGTCTGACCCGTAGCCCCTCTGTGGCAGACACTCCAGGATGTCATAACAGATGCTAAGCTGGTCATCTCGCTCGCAGCTGTAGATGCACTCCAGGGCGACCGCCATCAGCTGGTCCGGATCCCCGATGATCTTCTGCTGGCACTGGCAGAGAGGAGAGGAGAGTGTGTATGTGTGTGTGTGACTGACTCTTTTCATACATTTACACTGAGATAGCGAATGCTCTTCACTCTAAGTGCTTATGTGTGTGTGTGTGTGTGTGGTGAATGTTTTCTAATAGCCAGGAGACCTGTCCTTGGCTGTGCCCTTATGGGGGTCATAAATATAACATTTACAGCACAGCGGCCCTGACATAGCACAAACAGCCAGAGAGATGCAGTGTGTGAGTGTGAGTGTGTGTGAGTGTGTGTGTGTGTGTGGATGTGTGTGTGTTATGGTTACCCAAGCGTGGCGCCCCCTACGCTTGTGTTTGTGTGTGCTCGGACACTCACGTCAGGTTTGGAGTGCTGGAAGATGATGAGGGGCAGGGTGAGGTCTCGCTGGGCCAGGCTGACCAGGTACTCTCTGAGCAGAGATTTAGCGGCGCCCTCGCTCTGTCCCTCACATCGATGCAGGAACGGCACCATCCACTGGAAGGAGTCCTTCACATAGCGCTCGGTGCTGGACTGGGGAAAGAAAGATTTTTTGCTTAAGGCACGAATATGATCTGGTGCCTTGGGTAGAGTTTACACCAAAGATTTCCAACAAGATGAGCTGATATTTGCAACTACTTGAAAAAGAATTTGGACGGAAAAATTGTTAGAACTGCCAGTTCAAGCCACTGCAACTAGATGAGACAGTATGTAATTTCCTCAGCAATGCCTCTTTAGTGTTTCTATGAGTATTCCGTGGCAAAGCTCCATGCCGCCTTTATGGGAACGGTATGTCAGAATTTTATCTATAAAAATTCACCATCATGGCATTTACTGTGTTAACTCAGAGAAGTGGATTTTCTTTTTTTATTGGTATTCACCACTGAGGAAATTAAGTACTTTAATTAAGGAACTCCCCTAACCCTTTACTTTGAGTACATTCTCTTAAAAGCTTTAATTTATCTCAAGGATACGCCATGTTATCTTCACAGTTTCAAATTTATAAGAGGGATATTCCAGTGATGAACTTCCTATGAAGGCAACTTAGCGTCTGGACACACACTATGTCGCTATTCACAGACCAGACACCTGCCACCTGACAAGCTGAGGCACAGCTACGTCATCACATGGCTCGATTCCAGCTGAGACGGGGGACTTTACAGTCCTTCAACATTTCTCTGCAGCGTTTTAAAATCATAATCATAATTCTTTGGTCTAAACTGGCCTTAATATACCCAAGGACACTTAGAACCTATTTTTGTGGTTTCTGAGCTACTCTTTGGTCCAAACTAATAACGCAAGTTTTTATCTTGGAAGCTACAACCAATCTTAATCTAAAATAATGATTATTTGTGGCCAAAAACTGAGCAAATATTGGATATACAGTGATTTCTGCTCTGTCCTAAGACATTTTGGTGAGAACATGAAAATTTCAGTTTTCTGATCCAAGGTCAGTGCTTCCTTGCCTACTGATTAATTACTCCACTTCTTTGTCATCCTCTTTGTGCGACATAAATTTGGGAACTATCTGCTAATAAATTAAGTGAACATTAGGTATCTTGCACATGAAGTACCTTATTGAACCAAATGGATGACTTTTTTTCTGTAAATTACAATTTTTGGATTTAACAGGAGATATTGTTTTTATATTAAATGAACGATTGACTGATCAAGCAAAAAACACAGGTGGCTTTATCAAAAATCCAATCATTAGCTGCAATGCTAAACATGACAAATACATTTTCATGGTAACAAAAAGCTGTGACCTTATTACAGGATAAACAAGTGTTATGAAATAGAATCACTGACACTACATACCTTTTCTTGGAAAAGAGCATTGCATTAAAGGTTATAAGAACCTTTAAGCACCCTAAAGTTAGCAAGCTCAGTGTCAAGTGTCAAGTTATCCTAGACAATAAATGCTAATTCCTGTTAGGTTCTGCTGCTCAGGGGAAATAAAATGCTAAGCTTCTCCTGACCTGGCTAAGACATGCAGTCTTGCAGACTGTAATGTTTCACAGCGGTTATCCCAAATCCTACCATGCAGTATAACCTGAATTTGAACTATAATAGCCTGAGTACGTGGGTTGTGTTATTATTTGTGCAGATGCATGTCAAGTTTGTGCAGGGTTTTACCCCCACCTTGCAACAGCTCTGACTTTACAGATAAGAAAGCATCCATGGTAAAAATGAGATTAAAAATAAAAGCATATTCAGATGCTAAATGCAAACTTGCACACCCACACACAAACATTTTACTTTGCTGTACTGTGTCTCTGATAAAGCAAGACATCAGATACGCACAGAGAGGGAGATTTAATCTAAGCAAGTTTGGTAAACATTCCCAGACACACCCACACACACTCACAAACCACCCAAAGGGAGTACCAGTCAAACAGCATGTGTTAGCGCAGTCAACAGCATTTGCTGGCCGCCTGCCTGTGCAGCAGATCCTACTGGCAGTGGTCCTCACAGGCTAAAGCTGGCAGTTATTAGCTACGATTTAGAGGACAGCTCATATTATGTACTCCAAGGGGACTGGTGGCTGTGGTACCTGCGACAGACTAGCTTTTATGGCTCTCTGTCTGCTGTTGGATTAAAAGATTGTGTTGGCAAATGTTAGAGATTTAAGGAACTAAAAGAAACTGATTTACTGTGAAATCAATATTAAAAACATCTTCAGTTGTGAAATTTTTCTGTTCGCTTTTGTCGCCTATTGAAGTTTTAATTAGCTTACATTACGATCTCTGAGGCAGCAGTCAAGGATTAAAGCAACAACACCATCAAACTTTTAAAATAAAACGTAGTTGCGAAGTAAGCGTTCTCATTTTATCTTGAGAATAAACACCCCACGTTCTTTAAACTAAACAGAGCAGCATGCTGGGAAATGTACTTTTAACATCAAGGAAAGTAGGTTAAGCAAAATTTTAACAGCAGAGATCAGATGTAAGAAACTACACAAATATATTCATCCTTATTTGTTTTAAACTATAAATATGTTTCTATAAATGTAAAAATGCAAAAATTCTAGACTTTATTAATAAGAATGACACACTTACATTACTTTCATGTTTTTGTAGTGTAAAAGACAAGTTTATTTTATTTCATTAATGCAAATGACCTTTCATACCTCCATCATTTTGGCTGATATATTGCTACATTACCACAGGCCAAGTGAAAACACCTTCCACTTCCCTCAGTACATTTTATGATATGAAAAAAATTCAAATTTCCAACCAATAAATGATTCCAAACATATCACGGAAACATGTGCTAATGAACATGTGAAATGCAAATATTGAAAGGTTCAAGGCAGGTTACTTACGTTTTTCATTAGCAGGTGGAGCTTGTCGATGTCACTTAGCTGCTGCAAATCCTGAAGTGTCAGACTCAATTCACATGATGTCTCATACACGAGGGTTTCCATGGTGACCAGGTCATCACACAAGAGCTCGAGCCCCGGGATCTCCCGCTCCTTCCCCAGGCGCACCAGAGACAGGGCACAGTCCACCTGATGGCCAAAAAGAAAAGCTTATGAGAGAAAAAAACAAGGAAAATATATAAAAATCTCAGTCTAAAATCACAGTGTGAAGCATCTCCAGTACGTCATTAGCCAAAGTCTAATTTCTTATGTGGCAGACCTTATTAAATGACAACAGGCTATACTGGTTCCGTAAGGCAAAAACGCTTTTTGTAAAGACAACTAAGATAAACGATTTAAATTATGACGTGATTTTGTCTCAAGATGCAACAAATAAGTTTACAAAGGTTGGGAATACAAAGATGAATTAAATCGATTCAATAGCTGTTGAGACTCTTCACACGGAAACTCAACCTTCTGCTGGTGCTATGAGAAAAGCTATGGGTTCAAGCCAAAAGGCCTTCATTCCTTGGGGTTCATGACCACTCCTGCCAAAGTTATTCCCAGTCCATCCAATACATGTACAGGCATTTCACTGGAGATGTGAAAACTTTGAGCTGCTGGTAGATTAACAGTCAGGGCACCAACAACTACACTTTTTCTGCACATCACAAAAGTCAGGAGGACTTATCCTGGTGTTAGCCTAACCCTAAACTCTAATCCTATGGTTGAAGTTAACTATTGTTAAAATCAAAACCACTATCTTCAGAGCAGCTCTGATGGATGTTAAAATAATTCCCCTCAAATTCATCTCTGAACATCATAATTTTGCTGAGTTACCCTTTGTGTTCTGTGCTTTGTTGTGCTGCTGCTGCAAAGTATTCTGTGTACATGTTCTTGTACGTGGCGTCTTGTGTCTGTCTACCTTGTTACAATCAGGTTAACCCAGTCAAAGTAACTTCGATTGATGCTTAGCCACCTGTGGACCCCGACCAATCGATAGCAGATGCCGCTGGGCCCTGTAGTGATGATTACTTTCCCTTCACCTTTTAGAGAAGGACAGCCCTTTAGCATCGCGATTAGCGCAGCATCTTGCACACGCACGTGCACACACAGAGTCCGCGGCCTCATCATCTTTAGCTTCAATCAACACGTTTTAGTGAAAGATAATTAAAATTCTTTATTTATAAAAATCCACACAAACACGCAGGACAAGATAAAACCTTAATCACCTTGAGTCAAAGCCTGAGCAATTAGATACAACAAGAGAGAGAAGGCTATTGATCTAACTGTGAGTAAAGACCTCCCCCCTTCCCCCCAGCTCGCTCCAGCCCTCCCTGCCTCTCTCATTCCCCGCTCTCCAGAGGAAGATTCCCAAGCTAACCACAAACAATTCAGATGTTAAAATCTCACACTTTTTAATTACGACCTGGTCTCCATGCCCTCCCCTCATCATTCTCTGCACTGTAACACAGCTTGTATCCTGTTCTCCCTCTCTCCCTGCACTATCTCCCTCTCACCGACTCTTCAGTTTAATTATCCAACTCAATTTGATCCTTCTTTGTCTCTCTTCGCAGTCCTATCTCAGCCCTTTTCTTTCACACATTGTTTCCGCATTTTTTCTTTTCAACTCCACCGAAGCCTGTTTTTTTTTTCTCATCCTCTTTCCTCTCTCTTCCCACCTCTTGCAAGAAGTGTGTAACAGTCACCGTGATCGGCCTCTATTTGAACTCCCACTCTGGCCCATTGCCTTCTCTGTATGCCTGTCTCCCTTTTTCTGTCTGCTTTTCAAAGCCACCCTCTCATTTTGTGCAATTTTGTTGCCAACAATGTTTCAAACAACACTTTTTTTTAATATCCTTTATTTCTACCCTTTCACCCCCTTATAACCAATGATTTTCTTTGCCACCGAATGGTCTTTCCATGAGATTGCTTTCCCTTTTTACCTCAGCATCTGTTTCTCCTGTCCTCCCCTCTTTCTGTGTTTGTAATACACTTGAACCTAACTAGGGATGTTGCATTGGCCCGGCATTTATCTCCTTTTTTCCCGTCTTTCGGTCGCGCTTCCATTCTCTGCTTTTTTCAGACCCGTCTCCCTCTGTGAGTCAATCTGTCATCATCTTGTCAATCTTCACATTCAGCGCCTCGCTTCCTGCGGCTCTGTGACCGGTTTAAAACACTCCAGCTTCCTCTGATGTGGCTCCTTTTAATCAAACCCCATTTTCCTCCATTAAAACGCTCTCCCAAGCATAAACAAGGCCAGATGAGGGATGGGAGGAGGGTGCAAATGAGATAGAACAAATGAGATGAAAAACTAAAGAGGGCAGGAAGGAGAGGGGAAAAAAGCTCAGCAAATGGCAGAGGCGCTCACCCACTGTCTTCTCTGTCTCTCTGCTGCGTGGATGCGAGTGTGAGTGAGGAGAAAATGTGTGTTAAAGCAGGAGTCATGAGAGTACAATCCCTCGAGGCTCGTGGAGTAACAAGTGAGAGAGCAAAAAATTAGATGAGGTCAAATTAAAAAAAGGAACAAGAGGGGAGAGCGAAAAGAAAGAGCTGGTGCAAATTCCTCAAGATTAACAAAGGCTTACTTTTACTGACACACACACACAAGTCTCTCAGTCTCACTTTCTTTCTCCTGAGTAAATGATGAAAGGGCACGATTCCCCAGTTGTCTTCAGAAATGAGCAATGGACCCCCAAATCTCTTCTCCTCCATCCTCCTTACACCCAGTGTGAGGGATAAAAAGGAGAAATGAAGGGGAAAGATATGAGTGCACCCCAGTTACTCCTTTCACAAAGACAAAGAGAGCGCTGTGACAACCTTGATCCATCACTGTGAAGGAGGTAAAGAGGGGACACGGGCTGCGGTGTGGATGGTGTGGGTGGAGAGAGTGGGCAGCTCCGGCGGTTACATCCCATTACTTCCCTAAACAAGCCCTATCAAGTCCTATTTTTCAGTTACAGCAACAGAACACAGATGACAGAAGCTTTGGTTACTCTTCATTAGAGGTCCATATGGCAAATATGATAATGTCTGTCACAGATAGGATCAAAGTGACCTTTGCTGATGGAGGTTGGCAACGTTTGCCTCTGCAGTCCAAATTCCGGCTAGTCACTTTTTTTTTTTCCTCCCTCAGTCATCTAAAAGAAGCGTGCAACAGCAATTATCTTCCCTATTACCAGATGTCTGTTCATTTCTTTCTGCCGCTGCACTGCTACAAGTTCCAATCGAGAAAAAGAAATCTGAAAAGCAACTTGAGCAGAGCGAGAAAAGTGTTTCAACTTAAAAGGAACGTTTCTGTCAGTTGGAGTTGATTTTGATCACTAACAAGGGGGCGAAAAAACTAATTACAAGGTGAAAGTGACAGAAATTCCAATAACCATTCTTGAGTAAAGCATCTGTGTTACCACAGCAATCAGCTGTCTTATGCTTTGACTCCGGAGAAATGCAGGCCCATCACATTTTTTAGCCACAGCTTGGGCCTGAAACAAACTGTGTGTGTGTACCTGTCTGGAGCAGAAGTCGATGTCCTTGGCCCTGCTTTGGTACCAGTCGGTCAGCAGCTCGATGGAGGGCGCCGCTGTGCGGAACCTCAAAAGCTGTGGAGCCTCTTCGTACAGGAAACTGTCATCATCGAGTAAGTTCTGGTCCAGGACAGCTCTGAAGACGCCATGGAAGGAAAGCAGGGTGTGTTTTATTATTTGCTTACTTTTTTAGGGAAGTTGTGCAGGTATAAACAACAGATAACAGAAAGAAACAGAAAATTTGACAATATATTTTTCTTATTGGGTAGAAAGAGCAACATGAACAATAAACTCATCCTACGAGTTTTGCCTATGTATTAAAAAACCTGATATTGCTAACACCTCTGGGCCACAGAGCTCAATTCTTGCTTAAGAACTATTGAAAAAAACCATCAATGAGCCACATTGTTGCTCATGTTTCTTCATTACCATGAATATGGGCATTTTAGTTCATTTTGAATCAATTTCACATTTACTGTCCTGTTGCTATAAATAAAAACTGTGCAGTTTAAAAATGAAAGTAACACATTCAGGACCCCGTATTACGGATGTCCATGTTAACAAGCAATCAGTGGGTTCAAAAGTCACTAACAAGACCCTGATTTTTATAAGAAATGAAAGGCAGACAAATGCATTGCTGATTTTGATCTTCTCATGGAAACAGTTGAGAAAAGAGCCCCACTGATAATGGATTTTTGGAGCTGAGGCTGATACTGACATTAGGGAGCCATGATAGGCAAATATTAGCTTTAAACATAGAACATCACCACCCTCATCCGTTCAAGATGATCATTTAGGGTTTAAGCAAAAAGGGAGAAGAGAGAAAACAGGCAGAACACTGAAAAATGGGAAGAATGAGGACATAATATGGCAAAAAAAAGAAGCGTTAAAACGAACACCAACATAATACTGAACATTACCGGCTTTCACAGCACCACAGTATCACAATTTCACCCTGCAATTCCTGGCCATGCATACAACAATAACCAACTGATATTATGACTTCCCACCAAAGAGCAATAAAAAGAGCTTTCTAAATAAAATTGTAAATGAAGCTGGCCTCCCTAAAGAGGTAGGCAGAAGGCATAAATTGGCAGAGCAACAAGATTTGGTATTAGTTTGCTATGCTTCTGTTCAACATTTAGATAATAGGATGTCATGTTTTGTTTCTCATAATGATGCCAGCTCAAGCATCTGGCCTGTATGGAGCAAGAATTTTAACAATTCTGCACTTACAAGAGGCTTAGTTATCACTGGTAATCAGGAGATATTACTATGTAATGCCACAGTTACCTGAGCTTAGTGCAAAATATGACATCTCTAGTATTTATGTTACAGGTGATGTTCATTTTTTGTACCTGCACTCCTCTGCTTCACACCAGTCCATCTCTCTGTGCCTCTGCTCGTCCCAAGGGATCAACACCAATTCACCTCTGCTGTCCAGACTGAGAAAGGGAAAGAAAAAAGGCAGAAAGAGAGAAAAAGAGAGGAGAAGGTAAAGACAGAGCAAAAGGGATAGTGAAAGAGACAAAAAAAAAAAGAGAAAAAATTGCATCAGTGCCAGAAAATATTTTGCAAATATCAGAACAAAGGCCAATGAGTAGCCTGGAGGCAAAAAACAGACTGGACCAAACAAATCTACGGCAGGGGCCCCCAGATTTTCCATTTTCAAGGAGCAGCTTTAAAGCAGGCACAGATTGCATCAGGTCAACTTCTGACATGTTGAGGGATATTTTGACTGGCAGGCAATTAGAAATATGGACAATAATAATAGTATTTTTTTTATTTTAGCCTTTTTCCTTATCGTCACTCCTTTTAGGCAATCCTAAGGCTCCCCTGCAGCCTCCCACTTTGAAACCATGACTCTATGGCACCTGATAAATCAGCAAGACATTTACTGTTTAAAACCTACCACAGTCATAAACTACAGTGGTGAGAGGGAGCAACATATGTGAAATAGAAACAGCGGTCCATAATAATAGAAGAACGGTTGGGGGGAAGAACACAAAAGTGCAACAATAAACAAGTCAAAGAACTTTGGAAAACAGACTGGGTCGTGCCTCGGTTGTAAAATGTGGGGACTTTTATTTTCTAAACGCCATGTAAGCTTTACTTCTTCTTGGTTTCCTTGAGTGTGACAGGTTTGAGGAAGATAAATGGAGAACACCCAAGAAAAGAAACCAAAGTGAAGAATGACTCTGTAACCCGACCTGTCAGCGCTGACGGGACTCAGACACTCAGACACACACTCACAGAAAGTGTATGAATTCAGTGGGAGACAGTGGGATGAACAGAAGCCATTTTTATCTCTTATTTTGGATTAATGCATTTCTTCTCATTATCTATTTGTCTGTAGACAGAAAAATATGTACTGCGACTGTAAAACTCAAGGAGATACAGCGGGCTACAAATCATCTCCGGTCCTGGTGCAGTTTAAGGCTGAGTGCACACACACGCCGCAGCAGTTTTTTAACGGAGCCATAAATTTCTCTCCAAATCGCAAAATACATAAGAAGTGTCCGAGCAGTGGATGTGATTAATGCCGACACACAAATGTTGAAAGATTTTGACCAACAGTCCAGCACAAGTTCATCCATTATGACTGGGATTTGAACTCAGAGATGACAGAGATAGAGAACTTCAGTTTCCACCCTTTCACTTTCTTTTTTTTCTCGTCTAACTCCCTCTTTCCTCATCACAGACAGCTAAGTTAGAAGGTGGAGAGTAAATATTAGTGCTAGAGATCTGAGATGTCAATAGAAGGAATGAATTATTCCAAGCCTGCACCACTAATCTACTTCACGGCAGCCTGAGAAAGGCTGGAAAGAAGGGTGGAGGGTAAATGTAGATGCAAAGCAAACTTGGAGCTGGAGGTTCACTTTATTTTTATTTTCACTGAGCCAAACTCCTTCAAGACACGGACAAAGTTTTTTAACAAATTATCACTATTTTGCATTTTTCCAAGCAGCTAGAGACCCCTTGCAAGCTTAATTTATCTTGCAGAGGGACATTTTATAAAATAAACACCAATATATCTCAGATATACCTGTCATAGGCCGATATTGGCTAATTTTACATGGCAAGCAATTTTTATTTTATTTTTTTTTTTTTTTTTACTCCAGAAGCAAGACTTTAGTATACAACAAGTGAGCTCCAAACAGATGGCTTGAGCCGACTCCGTCTGCTGCATTATAGGAGCGAGCACTGTTGGGAGGAGCAGTTGGTGCTCACAGGCTGGGGAAAATAGGAAACTGCCCCACAGCGGCAGAGCCATGATGGATGCTCACTGCAGAGCCCCAGCTGCCTGACCTCCATACAAACTCAGACATGGCTAATAAAAGGGAGCAGTGGCGCTGTGTGGATGAAAGCTATAAGAAATCTAATTTTTATATGGTATATATATTTTTTTGAAGTCATGACTCCAGGGGACTCTGGCTTTGTATGTATGTGTTCCTTTAAACAAATGTATCCGTGGTATGTAAATAAATCAAATAAGAGCACATAGAGTATAGAAATAGTCTAAAATAGGGGAAGAGGGGAAGAGGAGAGTAAAATGGAAAGCGAGTTAGAGGAAACAAAAAGGCGCGGTGAATGGCTGACTGCACTCATCAGTAAATCGGCTCTGTCACCTCTATTACTGAACCATAAAGGGGTGAAGAATGACTTCTTCCCCTCCAAAACACCCCCCCGATCATCTCCTGCTCACATATCCTCTCCCCGACTCCCTTCCCTCCTCCAGACCCAAAGCACAAAGCACAATCTGTAAGTTTAGAGTGAGAACAAAGCCAAAGTGTAGGCAGATAAATGCGATCGTCGCCACCACTATCGTAGCTTTGTACAAGATAATTAGTTTGCATGTAGATTTACAAGCTGCAATTAATAAACACTCTGTCCGTTTCATCGCTCTGTTTGTAAATGTCTGCTATTAAGATGCAGCTCTGTGTGTACACTTAATGTAAGGAATTGAAGCTTGTGTGT
>JAPZDY010000010.1:10118231-10141862 GCA_029783645.1 Ctenochaetus hawaiiensis
GAATCAATCATCTTCTTTGTCAAAATAAATTTCTAACACTGTGTGAGGCAGACAACTGCATATCAGCTCTGGAGTTGTTTAGATTGCTGAGCTGAAAAGAACATTCAAATCCACACACGAAGGCTTTCCTGCATGAACACTGACGAAAGCTTTTCCTCCCTAAGCACATAAGAGTTTTGTTGTGTGTGCCGCAATGAATAAGTAAACAGGAAAAGAAAAGTTACTCTTTTTTTTCCCTTATTATAGATATGCCGCCTCATTCTGAGAACAGCTACTAGTCTTAACACACTGCAACAGAGGCCCGAACTGTCAAATAAAAATGTACCTGTCAGGACAGGTCACACCAATTATGTAAATGTTTTGAAATATGAATACTGTGATGTGACTTCTCCACAGAGTCACAGAGCAGCTCAGTTACCAACCAACCGACTTGCTATTCATTCAAACCTCAGAGGTTAATGGTAGCAGCTCTGTGCTCAACAGTTTTTGCTAAATAGAGCTGAACACAAAACGACAGCTGAGGCTGATGGGAAAGTCATTAGTTCGGCACAGCTTTGGTCACAACAGTAATGTTCTCAGTGAATTTTGAGCTGATATTAGTGTCAGATGTAAAGTTAAAAAACACCAAAGTTGTTTAAATTCATCCTGTGAGGATCATGACAATCCATCCAACAGATGTTGAGACATTTAATTTGACAACAGAAGTGCCAACTTCATAGTGAATCAAGAGGAAAAGTCACCAAATTCATTAGAATTCATTTCTTTTTAACCATCAAGGTCTGTACAGGGTTGCATGGCAGTTAAGTTGAAAGTTGTTTGGATGTCTCAGAATCACTTTAGGTGCTGGACTCATCAACCACCTACTGAAGGTGCACCTCTAGTTTGAATATTTTTACAGAAAAGTGTGAAACCAATATGAAACCGCTCTGCAGTGTTCATACGGCTTTTAGGAGTAAAAGTCAAGCAATTTTTAGCACTTTCAAGGCACCTCAACCAAAAATTTTGAGATTGTTCACATCAATATTTTAAATGGCAATAGCAAAAAAGATGAGCTGATAGAATTCCGCAGAAAATTACAATCATATTGTCAACTTAAATTAATTTACAAGCTGTTCATATAAACTTTTACCAAATGGTTTGATCACAATTATTTGATGGTTGCTTGTTTCAAAGCCCGGAAACAACAAACAAGTACAAAAACAGGATCATTTCATTTCTAATATTTACATTTATTTTGGTTGGTTTAGTGAATAAAATACCTAAAAATATTGAAACTCAAGCAATTTGTGAGGAACATTTAAATTTAAGCTTATTACTAAAGTGCACATTTTCCAAACGTTCAAGACTTTGTACTGTCTGAAATGGAATCAGGCTTGAGAGAAATCTGCAAAAGCTCAAACTCAATAAAGCTATCTGCATTTTTTTTCTCACTGAACTGAGTTTGAACTCTGCCATCAAATAGCAATGACAAGAGGTGCTTTTATCTTCTTTGCAGCACATTCTGAAGTCAGGTTAAGCATCAACATGTGCATGTAAACACTGAGCCGCCATTAAATCAATGTCAGTGTCAGGCTCCTACCTTCCTCTGGTACAGCTCCTCTGGTGTTGTTGACCTCAGGCTGACCAGGCGGTAGTTCTTGATCACAGTGCGAGGCCGCTTGCGTGGCGGAGCGAACCGCTCCATCTCCGTCACATAATACAGGCCCTGCTTGACGTAGCCGAAGTAGCGGGCTTTGGCTGAGGACTCTTCATCTGAGTCAGAGTCTCCGCCGTCGTCGCCCTCCTCATCCTCACCTGCCATGCCGCTCAGGTTGCTCTCCAGACGCCCACGCTTCTGAGCGAGCCTCACCTCACACTGCGGAGGAAACAAGACAAAGCATCACAATGTGGATGGGGGTAAACAAAAAAAACAGGAAATTTTAAAAAAGATGGAAGCAGCAGAATTTAAAATATAACACTGCACAAGAGAATTAGTGAACAAAAATAAAATAAGCCGATTTAAACATAACTTTGACTTATACTACTAACACATGGCCAGCAAGTGATCATAAAGCTGCAGTTGTCTACATACATAAAAATACATCTGTCCCATTGGCTCATATTTTAAATGTGGGCTGCAAAACAGAAGAATGCCCATTTCTGATGATCGAGGCTGTCAGATTCAGAGCCTTTGCCAACAACCACTTTCTGATGCTGCATTATGGACACTTTCCTGATATTAAGCAAGGAATGAATACAAAAATAAAGCAGCACAGTTTACACATATAGCATAGCTTAAAGCTGGTAAACACACACATTTAAATGCCCTCATGCCAGATCAGCAGGCTGTCTAAAACACAGAACGGCAGCAAGGTCAAGCTGCTCGATATGAAAAAATCTAAATCCAAGTTGTCCAAAGCACTTTCTTTAACTTGTCTTCCTCTGTTCTCCAGTTTCATGATTGCCTCAGTTGGAGGAATATTATTTGCCCATTTTTCATCACCGTGCTGCAGCAAGTCCTTATATTTTCTAGAGATGCCCCTCTAGGTTTTCCCAGCCAGGGTTTATAAAACATTTAACACCTGTAAAAATGTTAAGCGCCTTAATCAATGACCAGCTGAGGCAGCTTCTACAGTGCTGCACTAATACACTGCTCCAGCTCGACACCCACACACACACACACAGGAGGATGAACATGTAAGAGCCGTCACAAATCCACAAGGTTATATTAATTCAGAGGTGTAAACGCAATGCAAGCCCCCGTCCTTACAACGAAGCCCCCTCCACGTTTAAATTAATCTCAACATGCATTTCAATGCAGCAAACGCTCAGCTGTAGATGCAGCCAAACAGGCGCCCATCCCCCAACTCCATGCTGAAGCAGGCTGATGAAACCTTTCCAAAAAGTTGGCAGCTGGCTGCTAAAGAAAACTCCCCCTTTTCTCTCCCTCTCACTACGCAATCAGATAAAAAAAATAAAGAAAAGGAGCAAAGGACTGAAAATAAAAGAGGAGGGTGATGCGATATCAGGGTCTTTGTTAGGGGATAAAACAGCGGGAATACATATTTCATCATCACACGCTTTTGCCAGTATACACACACTTAGTACACATGCTCTTACACATCTGATGCTAACGATCTGAACGGCAGTACATAGGATCTATCAAAAATCAATCATGATTGATTTTACTGTACAACAGATTCACTTTGTACACAAAAGCTCTCTTGTTTTAAATCGATTATAAAAAAAACAAAAGAGCTGACTTTCCTGTGATAGACTCATGACCTGTCCAGTCTCCTTCCTTTTTCCCGCTCAGTGCATGCTGTGCTGTGCAAGCCTCAAGCTGAACTAAACAAGCAGTTCAGAAAATGGATGCAGGGAAGAAAACAATTGTCCTCTATTCTATAATACTCCTCTTGAAGCCCTGAAGGCCAACATCCATAATGTATGACTAACACTAAAAGATGCTTACATGAGTCTAACATGCCATTCTTTAACTGAAAGAACTCCCTCTATCTGTTTACTTAACCACACATGGAAACTGCTATCTTGACATTTACCTCCAGGCTGAGGAAGCCCCCATCGTGGGCTGCGGTGACTCGGGGTGAGGGCTCGAACCACTCGCAGGACTTCCCCAGCAGGTTGCGCAGCGTCCTGACGGAGGAGACGGTGACGGAGCCGGAGCAGCGAGCCAGAATCAGTACGTTGTCACTCCACCAACTCACATCCACCAACGGATAGTACTGCTCCTTATCTGGGATCAGGTAATGAACAGACATTAGGGTTTGTTTAATAAATATGGTTATTTAACACATTCAGGTGGAGCAAAGCAGATGAGATTTGTATTAATATTTCACACTTATTGGCCCTACCTTGTGGAATCATATACTCTTACTCCTGTAAACTTTTCTGACTATGCTGTTGGATAAGTTTACCCATGTGGGCATATCAATCATTTGTCATTCATGAGACATGGACTCATGCAGATTATTTCTTACACAAACTGTGACAGCTGCCATCACCACTGGCCCCAAACTGTCCAAAAAAAAGACATATAAACAGGCATACACACAGAAACCCACACTTACAAGCATGCACACTGCGAGGGAGAAAAATATGTGCTGGCCTTGGCATATACTATATGGTTGTACGTTTAAATAACTGTATAATTCATTGAATAAGACATGCCAAAGATCATTAAATTGTATCCAGCGTGCACTGCCGTGTCAGCAACAGAGTCGGCTCTCTTTAGGCCTTCAGGCCAAACTACCTTTTATTTTCTTTCTCCTCTCCAGCGATGTTTTCCACTCTGGGTTGATCTCCTCAAATCCTGGCTGCAGGGAGGACCAAAGGACAGAGGGACCAAAAAGGAGTGTAGGAAAAGATGGAAAGAGGGAGGAGGGGGTGTAGAAATTAATCTGTTAACCCTGTTTACACTTACAGCACACACACACACACTGCAGCTCTGCCAGCTCAGACCAGCCATGAAGCAGAACATACATACACACACACAAAAAAATGTTAAAGCATTCTGCAAATATAAGTTCTCCTTAAGCCACAAACACACACAATCTCTCACACCACACACACTTATACTTAGGCTAAAGAGAGATTACATTAATACAGTAAGTCAAGCATTTAATGTACAAAATGCTACCAGCACACAGTGTGGGCAAAATCACGGATGCATACACATGAACACAAGCAGCTTAGAGGCTGCTTACCTGTTGGTCTTGGTGCCATGTTGCCCTCTGTTTGAGGGAGGGGACGTCCCAGAGAGACAGACGACCAGAGAAGTGGATGACAGCCAGCAGGGTGCCATCGGGGCTCAGACTCATGCGAAATACACCGTCCTGGGTGTGATAAACGCAGACAGACAGTCTTTTCAAATCGACATAACGTGTGCCAGCTTCTTCTCATCAAGACTTTTCATTTCAACTGAGGTAAAGAGAAAGAGGGAGGCCGTGATACCTTTTCATCTCCTTGTCTGGAAAAGAATCTGAAGCTGGGGATCCTGAAGAAACCTCTCTTCTGATTCTAACAGACACAGAGAATAGATGGCAGTGATGAGTGTGTGTGTATGTGTGTGTCAGATGTTGACATAAATAACATGTGCATGAACATGTGGTGTGTGTGTGTGTGTGTGTGTGTGTGGTCTCCTCACCTGGTTGACATCGTCCTCATAGCTGGTGACCTGCTTGTAGTGTGGTGAGCCGGACAGAGTCCTCCAGGCTGTGATCCCACTGCAAGAGGCCTTGGACGCGCTGTCATCCCCCGACTCGCAGCCCCCGACCAGCAGCAATCTGAAAAACAAACACACACACACACAGGTGATTATCACCCCTATTATTGTGGGCACACCCGCGAATTACAGTGGTCACTATGAGGTTATTGCCTAGTCTGTGTTTATACCAGGGTGTCAGTGAGGATTAACACTGATGATGTGCCATTTAGCAAAGCAGAGGAATAAAAGGATATTTATTACAGGTTTGGTTGGATTCTGTGGCCAAATACACATAAGTCGCAAACAATACCACAATGACCACAGTGATCTGTGTGTTGCTCTTTGCAGTGAAACAGAACAGATGCACAACAGTTAGGAACTCATGGGGAGGATGTGGATGAAGCAGCACTGTCCAGCTCAACACTGCCCCCTAGTGCAGGGAAATTGGAAATGATGTTGGAGCACGGAGCTGAGGGTGAGTTGTACTTGGATGGAAAGCTAAGTTCTGTGTTCATTGTAGCTCTTACATGATAAGAGCCTTTTCTGTTTGCATTCTCCCATATAAAGCTTAATTAAAACAGATGGTAGACTTCTTCCACATCTGCATATTCTGTATGCACATACAGTGTGTTAACTCCTCTCTAATTCTAATATTAAAAACACATTTTTTTTAACTTCACATCTGGAAACATTTCCCAGTATAAGCAACCCCATCTGTGCACAACATAATTTAAACTTGTTAAAGGTTCACACCTCCATAATGTTTGCCGGAACCCAAATGTGTTTTATGTATATTATTATTCATAATTTTCCTCTGTATGTTCAGCTGTTGATATCATTCTATTTAAACCCAGCTGCTCACCTTGCCTTTTTTCTTGCTGCTATCCTATTTTCTCAGCAGCTGACCCAGTTTCACACAGGGATCATTAAAGTTTCATCTTATCTATCAGTTGGCAAACACTTGACAGTAGCTGCCAAAATCCATTAAGCTGCCAAACCAAGCTTTACAGGCCAAACTAAATCTGGTTTGCGAAGGCCAGGGAAGCGCAGCAAAAACTTAGGTCACGGGTGTGAGCCAGACATAATTAACCGCATCCTTGAATGCAACGTGGTGAGGTAGGCTAAGGGCATTTCAGGCCCCTATAGTCAATTCCTGAGGGCATTGCATTAAAGTGATTGGTTCATTTATTCTGAGTCAGTTCGTTGGCCACAGTCCATAATGTAACATCTCATGCCTGTGACTACTGTCTCTTATCTCTTCTCTGGTCATACCTATGGAAGCCCTGACAGACAAGAGAAGACAACAATATTCTGGTAATACTTTTTTAAGTCCAATCTAAGTTTTTTTTCTGTCTTGTTATTGATTTAAGAACAAATTTTTAGAAAAAAAAATGCCAGGACATTCTTTCAAATTTTCTTCTTTTTTGTCTAATCTGTGAAACAAATCAACGAATGAAATTTCTGCCAGATTATATTAAAAAAAAAGTTTTGTCAAGTGAAAAAGAAAGTTTTTTTCAGGATTGTATTTTTTCTCAGTTACTTTTTCTGTTACTGGTGAAAGAGGTGAGAATATTTTTTGACAACTTTTACCATTTGCAAAGTAGAAGTTTTAGTCCTTATATGTCTTAAATGTGTAATACGAAAATAAAAACTCAGAGAAATTAATGTGAAGAAAAAACATCAACTGTCTTTATGGATAAAAAAGTTTATAAGATTATCCTTTCAAACTTTTTTTTTGTTTTTAGGAGATAACTATTTAGACTACACTCATAAAATGGACCAGAATTTTCTTTTTTCACTCGCCTTTCAGGGCTTCCATACTTACCATCTCATGTTGATGAAATGAACATATTTCATTATGTGTTCTTGTTATCATTACATGTTTTGACTGCAAGCTCAGTCTGCAAAGCAGCCTTTTTCATGGTGGAATTAATACTGAGTTAATGTCAACTGTAATGCAGTAAATTTGCACTATTTTCTTACACGGCGATCAATATAATACATATTTACAACCATACCGATGACATGTTCGAGTCTACTCAAATTGCCCCCAGACATCAAATGATGAAAGCGATGGAAATTAACCAGCTACTTTCAAATGCAGATATTTAAGCTGTACAGGGCATCATAAAGCATCACCAGCAATGGGTTCAAAGATGAAAATTGATTCAAAGGACTTATGAGGATCTCTGTAGATGTGTGAATATGAATTTACACTGTTTTGATCAAAAACTGCTCTAATAGAAGTAGGCTCAAGCTGTGGAGGTCACAAGGGAAAATTAAATGTCTAAGGGTGTAAAGTGAAAGCTACTGGCATTTATAAAGCTGCCACTGATGTATTAAAAGTCAAATGTGGGCAGAAATGTTCATTTTTCACAATATTCTACATTTTAATTTAATTGTACGTGCAAGTGAGTTTTATAGAAAGCTAGATTGCCGGCAACAACTAACTTACCGGTGGCCTGGGTGGTAAATGGCTGAGGTGATGCCGTGGGAGTAGTGAGATGAGAAACTGAAGCTGTGGTTCTCCTGGAAGTTTTGATTGGTTCCCACACTGTGAGAGAGAGAGAGAGACTAGTCACATGACAAGCCACCTATAACTGATCTCTGGCACAAAAACAATCAAAACGCGAACGCTCATGTGCAAAATGTTAATGGTGCGACAAAGTTGTTTCGGGGAAGACGACAGGGCAATTTAAACCTCAGCTGCAATTAAAATGAGACATGGCAAAATATATAATCTAATCTAAGTGGGCAATCTAAATTAGATTGGTACAAGACAGGATGTTGTGTAAATTGTGTACGGATGTCTCACTGGGGAAATGTTGCCTTGCAATGTAAACAGTATGGAGAGAAGGAGAAAGGGAGGAAAAGAAGAGAGCACAAAGGAAATAGCTGCAATATTCCCATAGTCATCTGTCTGCAGACGTTTAGGAGTTTGTGCCACAGTAAAGCAGGTGTGTGTGTGTGTGTCATCTCACACAAACACACACACACGCGCACACACACAGACAGACAGACAAGAGTGTTGCACAGAGCGAGAGAGAGTAAGAGAGATGACTTACTGTCTGAAATTCAAATTTTTAAGGCGACAGTTTTGGAATGCAATCACATGAAGAGGAAGATTGAGTATAAGCTCGATACTGAAAATGAACCTTTAAAAACAAGCCAGCACTTTCAGAGTAAATCTGGTGGCAAATGTCTCCCACATCTTAATTACCTTCTCTCACACACACACACACACACACAATCCCTAATGCTTATAAAGGCTGCCAACACAATTTATCTGCCTGTAAAAGAAAAAAAAAAATCAGCATTTTTGCACATTTTCACAAATATCACTCTGCACGCAGGACTGAAGGGAAGTTTTGAAGGGCGGGATGTCGTCTGATCGAGATTCAACCCACAGGCAGTGTACCAGTGCACCAAGGCTTGGTGTGACTGCAGCAATCACAAAGAATTAAATGGGAAATCTTTGAAATAATAGCATATTAAATACTGTTAAATTAAAACTGAAATGTGGGCAGCCATGAGGAAAGTGCACAGATATACGCTAAAAAGTGTGTGCACAAAAAAACCCCAATGTCATCACTAATCAAATATTCCGGACATGTGTTTGTATAAGGATTGGCAAGCAGAGGAATTGGTATTCAAAGAGAGATATCATCAAACCCCCACACCCCCCCGTTTACATACAGACAAGTACACGGCATCAAATCATTCCACAAATAGGCTACAATGTCCTACAGATTGGAACACACAGGGCATGCGTTGAAAGCAGCTAAAAAAATCTTCAGATGTGGAACAGAACAAAACAGAAGATCAATTTACGTTCAGTCACTGCAGAAACTTTGCAGCTGAAATGAAAAGGTAAAGAAAATCTAAAATACTTAACGTTAATAAATTCCAAAAGTTGAATCCAAGTACTGAAAAAACTGGAAGCGCTAAAAGAGGTTAAAGTTTCAAGTGTGAGCAAGGAATGAAATTAAACTGCTGATATCAATATAAGCAGTGAAGATGACGCTTTAGTTAAATTTCAAGCAGTAAAAGCAGCTATTGGCTGAAGTGTAGGGGACTAATTGAGCATGTAAAGTCTGTTGAAGTAGAAGTTTTGAAAGGAAATAGTGTCGGTACAAGTGTATATACTTAAAGATGATGTCATTTGAAGTGAGCACTCAACAAAACTGTGTAAAAACAGTTTAACTGTGAAAACTTGAGACCTGAAAGAGTTTGAAGAGTCACTTAATCTGGTCCTGTTATTTTTTTAAGGTGTGCTAGTGAAGCAATTTTGCCTCTCACCTGACGAGGTAACTCTTGAGCCCGCCCCCGTATGTGATGACGAGCAGCTCGGCTGACCACTGAGCGCTGGCTGTGTACTCCAGGAAGATCAGGCCTGCAACTGCACAGCTGAAATCTCCAGGAAAACTCACCAGCTGCTTCAAAGCAGAGAGAGAAGGAGAGAGAGATGAGAAGGACGAGTCAG
This sequence comes from Ctenochaetus hawaiiensis, assembly GCA_029783645.1. NCBI lineage: Eukaryota > Metazoa > Chordata > Actinopteri > Acanthuriformes > Acanthuridae > Ctenochaetus > Ctenochaetus hawaiiensis. Next base: position 10,127,918 of record JAPZDY010000010.1, read on the forward strand.
TGATGGTTTGAAAGAGACTTATGCAAATGATCGAGAAAATCAAAAGGAAAGCTGAGGAATATGTATAATTATCGTTCAATTTGTGCCCCCGCCAAGTTTTTACAGGGACAAACTGCGAATATACATCATCACTACAGCTTTTTGTTTGAGAACATGAAATGACAGGAGAGGATTAAGGAAGAAAATAATGGGACGGGGAAAGCAGGGAACAAAAGATCAGAGACAGACAAAGTGAAAGGGAGACAGAAAGTGAGGGAGATGGGGGAGGTAAGGGAAGAGGAGCAAATTTTTAATTTATTCATCCATGCATACTTTCTGTCAGATTGACTTTTTTCATCCTTCTCCTCCAGAAATAGCAGCAAGTCACCAGTGTGTGTGCACTTAACGGTGACAAACAAGAGAAACAGTACAGCAGAGCAGGGAGGGGAGGGGGTGCTGGAGTAAGAGTGCAGACACACGTACTGGAGATACATAACAAAGAGGAGTTGCACTGGAGGAATGAAGATCACAGATGAGTGCGGCTAGGGAGTGTCTGCGCTCATTGTCTCTGACAGGGCGGATGGAGGAACGGAGGGGATGATGGATAGAAACGTGGGAATGATAATATGTGGCACACATAGGGCATAAAAGCGAGGGGGGGAACAGCAGATGGACTTGAAATGGCAGCGTGAGGTGAGGTGCTGAAAGACAGACATGCGGCGATGCAGAGAGATGCTGGAGGAGAGATGGGGAGGAAGATCCAGGGGAGCAGAACACGTGTGAGGATGGAGAAGAAAAGAATGGGAGACGACGAGGAAAAGTGGAGAGAGGAGAGGGAGAGATGAGAGAGCAGGCTTGACAGATAGAGGGAGAACAGAGGGTGTCTGACACTGAGATGTTTTCTTCAAAAAGGTGACATGCAGCAAGTGCCCAATAAATGTGTACAGCACTGAGGAAGCAGATCATGGTCTCAACAGTCTCTGGAGGCAAAAATATAAATGTCTAAATCCTGAACTGCTTCACTGCAAAGTTACAAATACGGTCAAAACTGCTGTAACTTTTCATTCTCTTTGGAATAGAAACAGCATTTATCCAACTCAATAAGCCCGAGCAGTACTTTCCAATTATGAATAAAGGAAAATGCATATATTGATTTAAAGCAGATGTAACATACTGTAATTGCATTAATTTATTGAGAGAAATCTGGAGAAGACACTGAAGAGAAGCCAAGTGAATTCTGGGTTTGCATCTGCCACGCCTGTTCACTTACAATTAGTCTCATTGCATGCACAAGGAAAAAAAAATAAAAACAATGTTTAGCTTGGAGGGGAAGGGGTGGTTTGATGACGTCAAAGAGGAGGGATTGGCATGGTTACCGGCGGGATGACAAAGAGCTCGCTGCCCATGAGGTCGAAAAGGCGCACGGTGCCGGTGCTGTCGGCGTAGGCCAGCAGGGCGCAGTCATGGCTCCACGCCACCCTTCTCCACTGAGGGTTCGGGTCCTTTGGCACTGCAGCAGATTAGGAGAGAAAAAAAAAAAGAGGGAACTTGAAAGCTCATACAAACAGAGAAAGAGCGACAAGAGATTCAGGGAGTTAAGGATTTCTCATTAAGCCAGATGAGAAAAATCTTAGCGAATAATCCCCCCGGTGTTCTGAGGTGCGCCGGTGATGAATACAGACGGGAGAAGGAGGATCAAGCTAATGCCGTACATCAACACAGTGTGTCTAAGGACCTATCCAATTCATCTATGAAGGATAGCTGGAGCAATACATCTCAATAATTGTCTCTCAAAGACGCACACGCTTTCACATGCGTGATGAGAGAGGGAGGAAGGTGTAGTGAGTAAAAAGAGACGGAGAGAAAAACAGGGTGATGGCGGTGGGGACGGAGATCATAAATCTAGAATTTATTGAAGTATAGGCTACTCTTTTAGCAATCTGCTGGCTCAGCATTGCTGTGTGTGTAACCATAACGCTGTTATAAAGCACGTCCCTGCCTGCTGGCACTTTCTCAAGGCCTCGCTGTCATACCTCCCTCTGATCGAAGACTTTAAACAGTCTGGCAGGCCTCTGATCCCAGATCTGCTTTGAATACCTGATTATATGTGGAAGATACATGGGGTGTGACTTGTCTTGTGCACACATGTGCACAATCCTAAAGTGTCGAGCGCAGGACAGCTGAGCCGGATATTTAAGTACTTTGTATAATTAGACAGAACCTTTTGCACTGACTTAGATTTCTGCATTGGAGAACAGTGTGAAACATAATGTGCCACCACAGGCGCTGTGTCTGCTAAGCAATAAAGTTATGAAAAGGAAGTTATGTTTCTGTTGATATCACATAACAGCGCTATTGGCGTTTATTGTATTGAATTTCTTGGCTGAGGAATGCTGCTGCAACCCCTGGTGGGCAATACTGCAAACGAATGGAGGCGTCGGATATTGTATGACTAGAATTTTAAATGAAGAACGGAGAGAGGAAGTGGGCGGCGAGACAGACAAAGAGAGAGACAAAGAGAGAGAGAGAGAGAGAGAGAGAGGGAGAGAGAGGGAGAATGAGAGCGAGAAACAATGAATTCCGGCACCCACTGAGAGAAGTAATAGCTCCCCAAATTTTAAGGCCTAAGTATCAGAGAGCACCTCAGGAAGCAGGCGATTTAACACACCTTTGAGACTCTGGGCTGAGGAGGAGCAGACAAGAACATGCAGCCATTATAAGAGCCATAGGTACCAAGTGTCTACTCCGTTCTCTTTCAGCTCTTTTGCTTCCTTTTTCAATCTGTTTTCTCTATTCCACTCTCACACTGCTTCCCCTCATATCTCTTGCTCCCATTATAAATTGTATACAGTGTGTTGTTCTGCGGCTGAGAGGGCTCCATTTCCACATAGATGGCTTTTTTGGGGAGCTGGAAAATTGGATGCTACTGTCCTTATTTCTCCTCTTTCTTTTTCTCCTAGCTATAGCGGGGGTAGAAGTTGCGGAGAATTACACCCAACGACCCAAAAGAAGCCTTCTATCTAAAGCCTCACAGATGCATTTATCAGAGCTCAACACTTATGAATTATGTACGGGGGTGGGAGACGACTCCGCTGTAACAGAGGCAGACAGGGAGGGAGAGGAGAGAGAGAGAGAGAGAGAGTGATACACAGGTGGGGATGCACCGACATGCTCGTGTGTATGCGTGGGCGTGCACACACACGCACACACACACACACACACACACACACAGGCACATGCACGAGCAAGAGAGGCAGGAACACACACGCACGCTCCTCCATTAAAAGCAAATGCCATTGAAGGTAGGATCACGGCAAAATCCATTAGGACAAATCTCCGTGAAATGAAATGAAGTAAAAGTAAAATGGAAAGGAGAGATGAAATGGAATTAAAAAAAAAAAAAGAGGAGGGAAGCTGAGGTTTACACAGGCCCGGGGGCTACTGTTATCCACACTATGAACCATTAGAACAACGGCCCGTAATGAAGGCTAGCCAGAGCTGAATGAATGTAGCAAGGAGAGACAGAAGAGGTGGGAATGATGACAAAAATGAGAAAAACAATTAAAAAAGAAAGAAGGCAGTGGAAAGACGGAGATAGAAAATACTGATAAAAGGGGGCATGTTTGACTTTGGGCTTTTTACTTAGTTCTTACTTTGTTTTTTGTCATTTGTTTGAAGCAACGTGTTTGTAAGTGCAAGTGCAAAAAAAGTGAATTAAAATCTAAATTTTAAAAAGGAAACACTCTTGTATTTGTTTTTTATCACAGTGTTTCAAAATCCTTTGTAATGTTTATGTTTGTGATTGCAGTTTTTCACAAATAGCTTGGTTTTTGATGGTAGAGAAATGACGCAATCTCGGTCAAATTTGCTGTAGTCTAGTTGTTGCTTTCAGCCGAATGAAAAATTACCTCTAGACACATCTGTGGGGTCTCAGCGGGTCATTGGTTGCATTGCTCTTTCTCATGCTAACATCAACTGATGTCAAAAGTAAGAAGTGGATTAATTTTACACGTAGCTTCACTGCTGCAAACTAAACCTTCAATGTTTCAAGGGTTTTTAGTTACTTCTAGCCATAAACAGGCTGCTTTATTCCATTATTAAACTGTTGGGACGACCATGTTGGTTAACATTTATGCTTTTAGCTGAAATGAAGCAACAAAAGCATTCATTTTGAGTTATGTGTCAGTCCACCAGATGAATATAAGTCCAATATTCACTCATCTTTGAGCTCAAGCTGGTCTCCACCAACTCCTCAAGAAAATATCTAGATATTTAGCAGCTTAATGCTCCAATATGTTCATGAAGTACTTGTTAACTGTCTACTGCTTGGTGTTTGGCAGTTAGCATACAGTGGGCTTATCAAAGCTTTGTGTTAAAAAAAGCTGCCTGACACTGCTGGAGGAGCAGCTGACGAGGACGGTGAGCCTTTGAATCAAAAGAACGAGCTAAAAAACACCTAACCGCTCTGCAGAGCTGAGGGGAAATGGAAAATTGGGTGATAATTCTCTTTGAGTTCATCTCTACAAACAACATCTTTTATGCTTCATAGTGATCTGATCCATTGCCAATATAAAAATTTAGATAAGTGCAGCTTTAAACAAACCATCATTAAGGAAGATTTCAGCAGACGTTATTTTCAATCATCCATTCAACTTTGTTGTGTATCATTCAAAAGTTTTAAACTCGAACAAAGTTTGTGCCTCGCCATGTTTAAAAACAATTAAAATTAAAACACAGCGGGCCAATTTAATAACTCAACAAACAATCAAAAGCTATTTAATTTTATCAGCCGCTACGAGGCTGAGTTTAATGAGTGGCAGTGTAGAGGATGAGGGCGATTATCTGAGTTGCCGTTCGCAATCTCTCTCACACATTCCAATTAGCCACCGTGGTCGATATTTCTCTTTGAAACAAACTCAAAGTGAGATGTGTACAAACACAGGCCTGTGCGTTCAAACACACAGACAGAGACACACAAACACACACAATTACACAAAGTTTAAATTAAGACCACAAGTCAATCACCACATTTTCAAAGTCAACAAGCAAGTGTGTTAAACAATTATAATCCCAATATTGACAAAGTAATAATTTTAAAATTATTTACAGATTTTAGAAGCCCTATTACGGACAGTACATTTTAAGCCTCATTGAGTGCATACAGATTGTAGTCACATATTAGATTAAACTTTGATACAAATGGTGGCCAGTAAATTTATTGCACTATTTAGTAAACAGGGGATAATGTCAGATACGGCCTTTGCCTCTCTTCTTCTTCTATGGTGTCTAAAATGAGACCAAAGACAACCTCCTCCAGGTTGAAGGACAGTGTTCTGTTCTGTCCCAGCGTGATGTATTTAGGGCTTCACAACAGTATCATTATAATCTTCAATCAGCTTTCAGAGGAGCTGTACCTTGACAGTAAAACCACATCTCATTTTCAAACTTTGAGAACACTGTTGTCTTGATTGATTATTTTAGTAGATGGGAATAAAATACAAACAGAAATAGGGGCCTTTTTAACAAAGATTCTTGTTCTGATTTGACTAACAACATCTGAACATAGTTTATTGCACAGAACACAAGCATCATCATTTAAAATGTGATTTTGCCAACAGCTGCCATATTGTACTAAAAATAACCTAATTTGTGTTGTGAGAATAGTTTACTGTATATTGTTTTGTATTGTTTTCTATTCTATCCTCGCACACAATCTTCCTGAACTGCTCAAACTCAGTGTAAAGCAGAAGGACACACACACCATAACTCTACTAGATCAACATGAAGGGCTACAGGCAGGTTCACATTACACTGACTACACTACACAACAGTAACAGGTTCATTTATAAAGCAAATGGGCTGTTAAGTGATGTGAGCTATGGTGTTTTAAAGTCATTTACCATGAACTACAGTTTGTGATTGATAAACAGGGGCAGAGGGGGTCTTACCTTGGCACTTCCCAATGACTGAGCCAAAGTCATCTCTCACAGACCTGAGGAGAAAACACACACACGCACACACACACTGGGTGAGAGGTGCATGAAAAGTGAAAGTGGCATTGCACCGCACACTCAAACCTTACGTGACCTGTTGTAAGGTGGGTTCTAACAGCCACTTATGGCCTACACACTGAAGTAGCTCAATGGATCAAGCATACAGGGCCTTGAGAGAAGGCGGCGTTTGGACCGACTCTTAATGGAGCTCAATGGATAAGGCCTTAAGCGAACTTAACTCCCGCTCACACCAACAAATGCCATAAAACGAGGCTATAAAACACTTTGCAATTAAAAAACTGTGATGTGAACAAAGGACGCAGGAGAAAATCACAACACCAAGCTGAGGTTTAAGTGGAGAAACTTGATTGTTTCAGGTCAACTGAAACACAATTTAGCGGGTAATGAACAACAGAAACCTAAGTTTATGTCTTTTACATATTGATATATGCATGAAAATGGCTTCCAATTACAGAAAAGGTCAACAGGGACGCAGTCTTTTAAATTTGCCTCTTGTTAGCCTCAGAAGAGCGAGACATATTTGTATACCTGGACCGCCGCTATTGATTTTCATTTCAATTTCGCTCCATTTAAAGCATTACATTGTGTCAGTGGAGCACATTGCTGAGTGAGTGCATTTTCTCTGTGTAAGGGGGGAAATTGGATCGTGTCTGAAAGTAATTACAACCACTCAAAATGAGCACAAACACACTGAGGTGTATGAATGCACTGGTCCCTCTCGCTCTATCCCTTACACACACACACACACACACACACAAACAAACTCCCACACACACGCAAAAAACCAAAGGAAACATTTGGGGAGCACTGGTATTTTGCAATAGTTAAGAGTTAATTTTATGATGCCCAAAGTAGCAAATCGGTGCTACAAAAGGTAAACTGAATTGACTTCCATATTTTTGCAGTAACTGATTTCATTATAAATAATTGTATTGAGGCTTCAAAAAATATCTTTTTTCTTTTAGATACAAACCGAGACTGCAGCTTTTTTTTTTTTTAAAGGAAGATGTGATAAATCAACCTATTAATTAAAGGGCTCGCTATCACTCGAGCACACACACACACAGATTGCCTCAAACAGCAGACAGAGTTCAGTAATTACCTAATCTCCACACACTGGTCCTGAACCACTGCCAGCAGTTTGCCATTACTGGGGAGAAAATAAGAGAGTTTTTAGGAACAAACATGATAAAGGAAGAATGGAGAGAGAACACAGAGAGAGCAGAAGGTGATGGGAGTAAAGCAGAAAATGAAGTGGGCAAATGTCACTATAATATGAAATGGAGATCATTTAGTGTCATTAAGGAAGATTAGACACACTTATGGGTTGCAAGAAGTAAAAGAAAATTTCTGTGTGTGTGTGAAAGAAAGAGAGAGAGAGATTGTGCCTAGAAAAGCAGTTTGTATGGAAAAGAGATAAAGACTGGAAGAACTCATGTTTGATAGCTTCAAGAAAGGAAACAATAATAACTGGGGGCATTAAAAAGAGCCAACAGTTTCAGAGGGAACGAAATTAGGAAGAGGGATTTAAAGGCAGACAGAAATGAAGTGGAAGGATCAAGCATGTCGGACTAATGGACATCTGCAGCATCATTTGACCACACTTAACACCGTCTTACATGGCTGAATCGATAGCCAATTAAAAACTGTCTTTCAACTTGGTTTGTCTGTGTAATGAGTGCAATTAAATGATTGGTTTCGGGGTTTATCCAAAAAGGGAGAGAAAACCAGAGGAGAGGAAGGCTTAGTGCATGTCAGCAACACAGCAGCCCACATTTAAGTATTGATCACATGGAGGAAGTGTGTGTGTGTGTGTGTATGTGTGTGTGTGTGTGTGTGTGTGTGTGTGTGTTTGTGTGAGTGTGTGTTTGAGCTGCACCTTGCAAGCACCAGATGCCAGTTGATCTGTTTGTTTGCCAGGCGGACGAGACCAACAGGCAGGGACGAGCTGGAGGGGCTGAGGTTTGAAGAGTCAAACAAACAAAATGATTAGAAAACTAAAGAACAGATTAAAATGCTAAAAAAAGTGCTTAACAGAAAGGGGCGACATTCAGGAAGAGTCTTATCTCACTACAAGGAGTTTTTCTAAATGAGGCTAAAAGTTCATAGCCAGGAGTTTCCTTTAAAGAGCTAATTACAAAGCTGCTGAGAGCAATTTTTACTGAGGGCACAGGCGACAACAGAGATAAGAGAAGCAATAGGTTCATCCTGCTGTCATGGGTGACATCAGACCATTCATCGTCTGCAGTGATTGGTTGACAGGAGACCAGTCTGTCCGTGACTGTAAAATTCTATTTAATGCACTAAATTCTTATAAGATTTTCAAATATAACAGATTTGATTTCATTTTATTTAATCTATAAAATGTAATTGTATTAAAATATTAATTAATTTTAAAGATATATAAAACCTATATAACTTAGGGTTCCACTTAACTAAAAATTAGTTAATTAAAACACATTAACATTAAATACAACTAATTACAAATATTTATTAACACACTTACATTACATTGAATGAACTACACTTAAAATTAGGCTCTATCAAATGAAATTTAACTAAATAATCTGATAATTTTGTTTTGAAAATCAAATTAAGCTAAATCTAAAATTAAACTGAAGAAAATTGTCAAGCTAAGTTAAATAAAAAAACTATCTAGTTGTCTTATTAAATTTATTTGAAAAAAAACTGAAACGAATGAAATTTAAAAAAACCCATTCTATTCAATAAACACACAGACCTTAGGTATATCAAATTTTAATCAAACTGGATCTGAACGCTTTCATTCACAGAGAATCGAGGTATTTCAAGGTCATCATCACTTAAAACTCTATTTACATAGCATTAAAATAATAGAGACTTTCCAAACCTCTCTGGTGTTATTGGATTGTTGCTGGTATATCGAGAAAAATTAGATTCTTACTTTCTTATCTAACATCAAACATGTTTTTCAAAAGCTAATTATCATTGATTTTTTGTTTTACACCGTTCTGTTTTTGGGTTACTACAAAATTGCCAGAAGCTCCTCCTGTTCTCCCCCTTTGACAAATAAAAATATCACAGCATGTGGAGAGCAGGCTGCCAACTCTGTTTGGTTATATCAAATAAAATCCAGATTTCTTGTCCACATTAAGAGAAGAAGAGGCTAGAAGAGTTCTTAAATGTTTAATGAGGTTATCGATGGTCTAGCTAACCACCTGCTAGGAGAATAAGCAGGCCTTGGTGCTAGAGCTTTACACAGTCCACTGCAGGCCAAATCTAGCCATCTGTTAACTGGTTTTAACAGAAACTGTGCAGTAAATGCAGGCTGAACAAGGTCCGTATTTTCAGATTCACACTGATTGAAAAAACTTTCAGAAACAGGCATCTTGGTTACAAGATTTTGTCAATGAGACTTCTGTACAGCAAATTGTGTTTATCAAATACTTCTTATTGACAAAGAAAGGCTTTAATTGAATTTTTTAAATATCTGATCTTTTCTGTTGTTGCAAACTTGTGAACATATTTCCTTTTTAAGTAGTTCAGTATTTGTGCTATCACAGAAAATGTCTTAAGAATAAAATAAAGACATCCTTTTTAACCATAAAATCATATATCACTAAGAAAACCACACAAAGCATTCTAAAATAAGTTCTCGTGCCTGTGTGCAGCTCAGTCTCTCATGTCTGACACACAATATAAAACTATTTACTTTGGCGCAGCACACAAGTACAAGTTCTGAAATAAAATCACCATAGTTTGTGTTTCAGTAATGAATTCTTTCCTCTCCATTCACACGGTGACTGATTTGAACCTAAGCTTGATGAAAACACATTACTGTGTTTATAATAAGATGTAGTTACACACACTTTTGTTCTACAAATCATTCCTATTATAAGTATCACCAGTCACAGCTTCATGCAGCGTGTCAGCCCACATCACTGACAAAAAAAAGGGCAAGTCATGTGCAAGATAGCATCCTAAGCTTATATTATAGAGCTCTAATCTTTCATTAATAATATTGATAAACTTACCTGTACCATAAGTAGTGTAAAATTAGGCGAAATGGCCCTGTAAGAAAAGTGTTACAATTAGCGAGCATAATTATGGCATCAAAACTGAAGCAGATGCTCTATGATCAAAGATGTAGAGGATCTTAAAATTAGTCACTTTGCCAGGCAAAGGCAGTCTAACTATACACAGTTATAGCATTCTCTAAAACCAGTGAGTATCTATTCCTGCACCTCTTATTGTAGGATTTGGGGGAAAAAATTAAAAAAAAAAAAACATTTTCTGAGATATATAAATATATATACAACAATATCTTGCACACATTTTAAATGATCATGCATCCTCCATTCTATTTCAGATTGTGGTAAATATATAGTATGTGTTGTCTGTCCTCCAAATAGGCAAGATAAACTCCAGTAACCAGAGCTGTGTTCCTGGGATCACTGCACACACATTTTCTTTTTTGAGTGCAAATACTTGTTAACTGTCTTTATCTTTTCATTGTGAAAAAAGTCTCAAAAATTATTACACACTTTTTATTTTTTTTCTAAATCAACGACGCACTCCAGATTTGTCTAATAACACTGCAGACCTGCTTTCCAAATGCCAACTCGGAAAAATCTGAAAAGGTCATGATACAAACTTACCAGTCACTGCTTTTGCAATAAGTGAGGTGTTGTGTTCCTTGTTGCCTCTCAACTGCAAATGTTAAAAAGTGACAAATGAGCTTATCAGCATCTTAAATTCTTCATTCCTCCAACAAATGAATTTGTTGCCACTAAACTTCATTTGAAAGTGAGATGGATAAGCTCTCCTCCCGTTGCTTGGGTTACTTATTTTATGAATGGCAGCGTCATTCTAGATGTCACACACTTTCATAGAAGCGAGCTAAATGTAGTCAAAGACGACATGTTGTATTGAAAGATGGAACTTAGCTGTCTATTGCACGAGTAATAACAATGAAAAACTGACACTGAACTATATGCCAAAGAGATATGAGGATATAAGGATTTTGAAAGAAATGTGACAGTTATGTCAATGCTACGTGGCTTTGAGCGGCTGACCCCATGCAACTTATTAGTACCGACTGGGACATTTTGACAAATAAATCCCACTAGCTAGGCTAAATGCGAGCATAAATGCAAGTTTGACTAACCTGAGTGTCCGTCTCCGGCGGCCATTCAGTAATGACAAGTAAATCATATAAAATATTTTCATCCTCTTCTTCAATCAGTTTTTCTTCAGCCATATTTACTTGGACTAGCTGTCAAACGTCTACGGCAATAACGACAGAACAAAATATATTAAGGTACCGCGTTTGGAAACTAAAGCAAACCGCAAGGGAAAATAGTTTCATGGCTTGAATTTAACTGCTATAATATTTTAATAATAAAGAAAAATATGTGTTCCCATACAACCCAACAACCAATGTGTGTGTTTACTTGTTTACTTTATTTTACGAATACATCTCTATCCGGAACTAATGTCATGGAGCAACTCCGCTGAACGAGTTGCACCGAGCCGAAAAATCCGAACACGTTACATCCGGTTGGTTTGCACCCACATTAGCAGCGATGGCAGCGTTTTCTGGTAAGACATTTTCTATTATTTCATTATGTTGCAGTTGCAGTCAATTTTTACTTGAACTCTAAACGACTTATAAAAGCTACAGAAACGAGCGGAATCATTAAATGTATCTGTGGTTCGACAGAAATGGGGGTAATGCCTGAAATCTCGCAGGCTGTTGAAGAACTGGACTGGCTGTAAGTCGCATCATAAACCATTAGACATTAAATGCTGAATCATGCCTAACGTCAAATTGTGATACATATTTACATTATTGTTGTTTTCTTGCTGTTGCTGTCGACTTGATAGGTGACAATGAACTGATATATTTTTATTACTGGATTTCAGGCTGCCGACTGACATCCAGGCAGAGTCTATCCCTCTCATTCTTGGTGGAGGGGATGTGCTGATGGTAAATCCAGATTTTTGTCTCTGATGGTCTTGGACACAGAATTTACATTTTGCAAGTTGTTTATCTTATTTTACTGTGTTTTAGGCGGCAGAAACTGGCAGCGGCAAAACAGGTGTAAGTACATGACAGCCGCACTGTTTCAAAAATACAACTTGATCCTACAGTTTATAGTTGTTTATTTAAAATTAAACTTGCATTTAAACATGAAAAAAGATTTAAAAAAATAAAAGGTAAGACATACAACTTGTCATCCTCAGGCCTTCAGTATTCCTGTGATCCAGATAGTGTACGAAACCCTGAAGGATCAGCAAGAGGGAAAGAAGGGCAGAGCCTCCATCAAGACAGGAGGCGCTAGTGAGACCATTTTAATACTTCTTTGGTTGTAGTCTATGTGCTTTATATGCCACATAAAACATATTCATAACATTGCACAGATCTCTCTGTGTGTTTTGCAGATATTTAACTGGCTTTGTTTTTCTGTTTGGCTCAGTTTTCAACAGCTGGCAGATGAATCCCTACGACCGCAGTACAGCCTTTGGTAAGAGGAGGAAAAATGCAGTGTCACATTTAAGCACAGTAATGTGGACAGTCCAATCTGTTGTAACAGCACCTATGTAAAGTATTCTGGCTTTGTTTTCTCTCTTCTCTCCTCATTGTCTTATTTTTGTTTTTACCTGTGTAGCAATTGGTCCAGATGGATTGTGCTGCCAGAGCAGAGAGTTTAAAGAGTGGCATGGCTGTCGCTCAACAAAAGGTGTCACCAAAGGTGTGTAAAGTGAACAGCTACTTTCAAATTGCTTAGTATTTAGAAAAGGATTACATGACAACATACATGCACTTAAAAAAGAATCAGATTTAATAGACAAAAGTTCAAGGATGTTTTGTATCTTCATAACTGTTACCGATCCTTTTCCATGTTTTACAGGGAAGTACTACTATGAGGTGGCTTGCCATGACCAGGGTCTGTGTCGCATTGGCTGGTCCACCAGTCAGGCAGCCCTTGACTTAGGTATAATCCTTTATGCTTCACAATCTCCATGCTGCAGAATAAACAACAGCTGAGGTAGACTTTCTCAATAGAGTAGTAATTTAAACCCAAACTCTTTTTGTCTTTCCAGGCACTGATAAGTATGGTTTTGGTTTTGGTGGAACTGGAAAGAAATCTAACAATAAGCAGTTCGACAGCTATGGAGAGGTAATCACGCTTGAAAAAGCATGTTATTTAAGTATCTAAATAATTGTAAGATTTTTTTTCATGTATTCTCTTTGTTGTCTTTTTGCTTTGCAGGAGTTTACTATGCATGACACAATTGGATGCTACCTGGATCTTGACAAAGGCCAAATTTCCTTCTCCAAAAACGGTGCTGTCTCAATGATACTTAATATCATGGTCATGTCTGGAGTTAACAGCAAACATTAAATTTACTTGTGTTTTTTTTCCCCTTTCTCCTTATTTACTTCCTTCAGGTAATGACCTGGGTTTGGCTTTTGAGATCCCTCAGCAGTTGAGGAATCAGCCCTTCTTTGCCTCCTGTGTGCTCAAGGTATCTAATCAATATGAAGGTGCAAAACAAAACAACAGCTGTCAGATTTACACCATACAAATAGCCCTTCCTCTTATGTTTCCGACAGAATGCAGAACTGAAGTTCAACTTTGGAGGAGAGGACTTTAAACATGCCCCCAAGAGTGGGTTTGTTGCCCTGGACCAGGCGCCAGAGGGTCACCAAGTCAAATCTTCTCAGACCGGTGTGTGAATGCAACTTTGTTTTTGGTGCAGCAAGGAAAAAAAACAATATATGGCATGAAGACAACATTACTGGTGTATCCAAGTGCTAAATAGCTGCGTCTGTGCCTTTGTGTCTGCAGGCAGTGCTAAAGTCAGTCAGGTGAAAACCTCATCCAGTGGACCCAAAGCTCTGATCATCGAACCATCTAAAGAGCTGGCTGAACAGACCCTAAACAATGTCAAGCAGTTTAAGAAAT